>LR746278.1:3627500-4227500 GCA_902729315.2 Spirodela intermedia
GATATAAATCCGTAAATATATTAACTCCCGATATCAACCCCTCCCCAGGACATCTCCAAGAGAAGAAAATCAAGAGAAAATACATTTTTTAAATTTAAAAACAAATTATTTAAATAAAGGTTAATAGTTCCAAGTAACTCAGAAATAAATCACTTAAATAAAAATTTAGTAATATTAAGAAAATAAAATATTTATACTAGAATATATCCTTGTAAGAGAGATTATTATACTAGGATCACTTTTCTGACACACCTTATGAATAATAATAGCACTGCTTTAGATAAGAATAATAGAGTGCTTAGCACTTAATTAATGTCTATAATAGATAATTAAAAGGGAAATAGATAATTTTTCAAGAGTAAAAAGAATGACCTTTTTCTCCCTCTACCCAAATCCCCCTATCTAATCCATTTCTCATGTGCTTGTCATCTTAAAATGGCTTCAATTTTACCCAAGATGAGTATTAAGACTTAATTATCAAAATCAAGAACAAATCCTAGCATCCTCAGCCTTCAACCAATCTCTTTAACCATTTCTATACCTAGTAGATTAAGCCTAATCAAAATTTGTAAATAAACTATGAAATTTAGCCCAGATGATTTTTACACCTTAGTTTCATCTAGGTCAATCAACCTTCCTTAAAGAAGAAAGTTTAGGGGAAAAAAATGTTTGTAACTACATGTTTTACTATTTATAGTAGCATTAGAGAGTTGTATCTAACCTCACGAAAGTTCATGGCATGCAAGGGGATTGCATTACCATATGAGTAGAGTGTTTTTTGTCTTTCAGAGTGGAGTGGACTCTTCATAAAAAATGCTTACTCTTATAATGACCCAGACACCACACATGAGCAACATGATAAGTTTACATTATTAGTATAATTGTGTGATTACTAATCCATCAGTAATATCATCCTTCAAGCATTTGGGATTAGTTACTTGTAAAGTTGTGTCTTC
This sequence comes from Spirodela intermedia, assembly GCA_902729315.2. Taxonomy (NCBI): domain Eukaryota; kingdom Viridiplantae; phylum Streptophyta; class Magnoliopsida; order Alismatales; family Araceae; genus Spirodela; species Spirodela intermedia. Next base: position 3,628,457 of record LR746278.1, read on the forward strand.
GTTTCTTTCTAGGAAGTAAATGGGCACACTAATTGACTCATCAAGTATAAGGGAGGCAGCCTCATAGCTAATATAGCCCTTTGCAAAAGACACAACAAAGAAAAAGTGCTCTTGTGCTGTAGCACACTAATTGAGTGACCACACACAACTAGTAATGACTATTTTTCAACTGTTTTTAGCTTCAAGTCAAGGAGAAAAGTTTTCATATAAGATGATGAGCATCAACAACATTCCATAAGATCTATGAAAATAGGATATGTACTACAAGTCCAAAGCTGCTCCAATGGAAGAACCTTCTACTTCACCATGTTCAAAGAAGCTACACAAAATTGTTGAAAGAGTTATTATTTCTTCATTAATTCATGTAGTAGGCACTAGATATATGTGGTTTGACTTAGAGCCATCAATGTACAAGATATTTTTAGAACAGGGTGATGAGTTAGATTTTCTACAAGTGTCATTAGTCCTTATCTCCTCAATCAAAAATATTATGAGTTATGTTTTAACCTAATTTGCACAATACTTGTAGATAGCAACGAGTCATGTCATCTCCTCAAAGAATTTGAGGTTTAGTGTTTAATGCTCTTTCTAATAAAGGGTATAGGGCAGAAAATGAGGAGTCGTGGATTAGACAGAGAGAAGAAGGGGGAAGGATGAATCCAGATCTAATTTCTCAGATCTAGCCAGGGTAAGAATGACAATCAACTATTTGTATCTTCTACTATTTAATTCCAAATTAAATTCTAACCTAAACTAAACTAAATAGAATCTACTTCATCTCAAAACTAACTTAGTGTCACCATTCCTTCTTCCTTACTTCTACTAGGAAGAGGCATTCACTCAAAGTAGTGGGAGAGACCTCATTCAGACAACATGAGGAGCATTTCGGATTGACACACCTGTATTACACGATGTGGAGCTCAAAAAACTCTAAACCCCTTTGGGCTGGCTAACTCATTGAAGGCTTCCTTCATCAAAAAATATTCGTAACATTGGTTTTCTGAAACATATAGGGTGGTGTTCCCTCTCTCTCCTCTCTAGTTTGCCTCTTGCATGCCTCTTGTGCGCGTACTAGAAACTGCTCGAAGGTTCAGGCGGTTTCCTCTCCCACATGGCCACGCTTTGTTGGATCGGTGGACTCCCTTCTCGTGAGCTCTCTCCTAGGCCATCAGATCTTTCTCCTACCGAAATGCCACCTCTTCACTCCTACGAGTGACAATTGAGCTGATGTATCATAGTCGTTGATGAAGCGGTTACAACTTGAGGCAAAAATTCCTAAATCGCTGGAAAATGATTAGAAAAATCATAAAAGTATATTCAATGTCTAAAATAATCTGGTTTAATTAGATAGCCACATGTGTATGAGGAGACTATTCTCACAAAATTCTAAGAAATATTTGACATATTACTCCATCTTGAAACATGTTAAAAATCATCTTTATTAATGTAAACAGCACATTAATAATATCATAGAACTATAAAATTAACTAAGGTGTATTCCAGCACATTATTCATGTGCAATTATAGGGCAGTTGAAGCCTTGGTGTTGTGTACATTGTATTGATAAGTGTTAGTGGAACTTTGATATGTATTCCTTCTAGAACAAAATAGGGCCCAAAGCACAATAATTTTGGTAAAGCAGTTTGATTTGAAAATAGTTAGGAAACTAGAAACTAGATTAAATTTTAAAATAATCTAATTTAGTTCTAGTTAATGTTCTTCATTTATCTACTTCAGTTTCTATTGGAGCTCCATATCTTGAGGGGAAAATTCTCCTTTGAATGTGTGTTCTTTCCTAGATCTAGCAAGTGTTCTTCTCTTCTAGGCTTTCAATTGACTTGTAAACTTGAGTGACATTTTAAGAAGATGGATGAGAATGTTGTTTCCCTATCCTCTGCCTTTGCTATAGGACAAGGTGCCCTTTTCTTGGTATGTAAAACATTCAGTTCCAATGGCTAATAACAACAAGACCAATAGTAATCACATTTCTATTCCAACAAGTACATGAAATTTGACTTAGGTAAGTACTCATTCATATTCCAATATTTATATTAAATTAAATTCTTCAGTGTGTGCTGAATTTTCTTAGTATTTTAAATATTTTTCCAACAAGTATATGCATGCCTACGAATGTGGCAAAAAATTAGGGCTGAAAGTTGTTTAAATGATTAGATGTCAGATTTTAACTTACCCTTTAAAGCAAAATAACATTCCCCAATTCAAATTCCAATCATTATTTTATCTAAACTTGAAACTATCTCAATAATTATCTAGATTGAATTCAATACTTAGCTTGTTGTGAGCTGAATTAAACTTTGTCGAGTCAGACAAGTAAACCTTATAAAGCCTATAGATGAAAATATTTAATCAATTATCAATGAAGCATCAAAGATTGTTTGATTAGGTAAATTGAACTTAAAATTTTTAGATCAACGAAACCAATATTGTAATATTATAGCACTTTGACATTTGTTCAAAAATTGTAGCATGAGTCCTTTATCTTATTATTTTATACTTCACTCTCAAGTGAATCAAATCCTTTATTAAAAAATAAATGCCTAACGTACCTTTTGTAAACATTAAAACTCTTCCTTGAACAGAGTTGTCATTATTGAGTTAAAAAATTATTTGGAGAAATATCTTTGCTTGAACTTGGATGTGTTAGCCTCATCATCTTATGCTTCACTTTTCTATGCTTTACAAGTTTCTAGCTCTTGGTTTCAATTTGAAGTTTTCTCTTATTTTTATACAGAACTTTCTAATTTATCCATTTTTGAACAATTAGTTGAAACCCTAGCTAGCATAATTCCAACAATAACTTACAAACATGAGCTAGATGGTTTCCATTTGATTACTACAATGTGGTCGTCAGTTGTTTGCAGGTTTAATATTAGCACTTAATTATTTTATTGATGTAATCCAGTATTGGTCTTAACCTAGTGCATGATTCTAATTCACGTATACTATCAATACGTGCTTGGGCTGTTGCGGCATAAACAGAAGCAATTTTTCACTTCTGATTAGATTTGATATTTTATTCTATACTAAAGATTTCATTTAATGACATGTGAGCCCAATATATGCTCCTAAGTTTCACTTGTGCTATGCCACATAATTTCAATCTGTTGAAATATTGTGCTTGATATATTATGCTTGTCTACAATTTAATTTTCCACACGTTAAAAACCTTAAACTTCATATATGGTGCTTTCTATGATTGGAAAAAAATAGTTTCCATGCACTGAAATATTGTGCTTCATATATACTATGCTAATACACAATGCAGTTATTATTTGCATACCTCTCTTCACTCTGAAGCTTGTGATCTTGAACATGAGTTCCATATACTTAGATTTTATGCTTTGATATTATATCACAACGTAATTATCTTCTTTTTTTTTTTTCTTTTAAACATGATTTCTTAACAACATGATTGACTCCAATGTGTCCTAGATGCTAGTTTTCCCTCCCATTCAGAAGTTGAGCATGTCTATGTAGGGATTTATCCATCCGGTCTCCTTGACTCATGGTTATATTCCTGCATTCCAGGCTATATATTTCCAGCAATAAAGGTTGACACTTACGTTCTGGAACAAGATAATAATTTTCATGTATTGAAAATATGAGCTTTATATGCTTCAGGATTGTGCATGATCTCTCATGTAAACCAAAATATGAATTTTGACTCACTACATTATATAAATAACATCATGCATGCCCAGATCAAGAAAGAATTCCTGACGTTAAAAAACCAATTTTTTTACAAACCATGGGGAATTCTGGGCAAGAAATCGACTTCCATGTAGCTCAACCAAAAGAAGCATTACGTGAAGCACAACCAGTGAAGAATACCGGAAAAGAAGCTTTTTCCACACATACAAACCTTGATCATGATCTCCAGAGACAACCACGACATCAGAGCCTCCACTCCCTGGTTTCACTTCTGCTTCCTCTGATGTAATGGGATTGATTCTCCCACGAGCTCCATCTCAGCTCCATGCGTGGTGGGGCCTCTCATTTGGCCGCCTGCAAGCCACAGACCTTGTAAAGTCCATCAACAGGGAGTATTACTATACCAGTGTGGGAGTGTGCCAGCTAGAATCTCTTCCCGAGGATAATGCCGAGGATGATGGAAGCCAGAGCCACCCCCAGGAGGAACTTGAAGGCCATGGCGGCAGGGGGCTCTTCAGCCTCAGATGGCTGAAGTGCCCCCTTGCTTCTCTTATCTTCATATATTTCGGATGCTGTTCCTGCAGCTGGCGATAAGTCTCTGGATTTGGGCTCTACCTCGTCTTTTGACTGAGATTCAGCTACCTCTCCCTTGCGCTGTACATAGAGGGAAGCCATCCGAATTTCGGAAGAGGATTAGAAGAACCCTCTTTACTGTCCTGGATGAAAATGCTCTTTTTGTCCATATCTCTAGATCGTTAGTGAAGAGATCATTGGCAACGAGAGAAGAAGGAAAACCACGTTGTTCTAGTTGTAGTAACCCAAGACTGTCTAAATGTTATTTTGTACTAGCCTTGGGGCAGAAAAATCTCTAAGTGACAAGCATGTTGCAGCTAGAGATAATCATTTTCTGAGGCCTAATGGCGTACACTAATTTATGATATAATTTTTAAAAATAAATAAATTAATGAAGCTTTTAAAAAAAAGGAAAACCACGTGACTTGTTTATCTCAGTCAATTTGAGCCAATACAAAATTATAACTTTTGGTAAGCTTAGGTTATACAAAAAATGGAAAGAGGCTGGGAACTCAGGACAGCCTGGAGGTTGGATATTATATAGAGCGGTTAGGTCATCCAACTCAGAATGAATCGACTGTAAGTAGAATAATTCCAAAAGAAATTAATCCTAAGTTTAAATCGCCACATTTTATGCGAGGCTATTTAGAAAAAGTTCATGGATGCACCCATATGTTTTTTATGTGCATGTCTTTTAATCTTCTTAAAGAGAAGGGGATTTCTAGTTCAGTTGCTTTCAACCTGACAGAAAAAAAGCAATAAAATCCAGCGGGAGAACAGAGAAGTACAGTATATAAAGGTAAGTTTAAAATTTCACTGCCACTATTTAAACATTTTATTTTACACCCAGGATTAGAACCCCTTAAAATTGATGAAAATTTTCCATTTGAGATGGCCTCTTCTTAAATTAATCAACCATCCGATAGATTTTAACCCTCCTATTGGTACTTGCTAATTTGTTTGAGATTGAGAACGACTCATTCTCTAAAATGTCATTGGCATTCACAAGGTATCTCCTTTTTTCATTGAAGATCACTCGTGCACTTGTCTGAGATAAAAAAAAATTAATCTACAAGGCAGGCTAAATTTATCAAAAATGTTGGTAATATGGTCTGATGAGAGCAGAAGGATCTGCCATGTTGCTCTTTGTCAGTCATCAATCTTGTAGAATATAGTGACACATGGGAACTATAAAGAAAATCATACGAGCATGCTTCATAATGACACATGGACAAGAAAATATTTAAAATAAGCGAGGAGATACCTTCTCTGCGAATTTTTTATGTTGAAGATTAATCTCGCTCCTCAATTGCACCATTTCCTCTGCTAGACGCTTTTTTTCCTCCAGTATGTGCGCAATTGCAGCCTCCTTTTCACCCAATAATGCCCTCATACTCTCAACCTGAAATGAAGATATGCCATGCATTCAAGCAAAACAAGTCGAGTACAGATTCAGAATTTTAAATAGTATGCTATGTGGAAAATCTTATCCCTAAAACCAGTAAGTATAAAAGAGTTTTTAATACCTCTTTCTTTAATGGAGTCTCGGATGACAATAGCTGCCATTCAAGTTCTGCAGTTCGAGCTTCCATCTCTGGTTTCACCGTCAGAGTTTCCACATTATCGTTTGGCGAATACTCTCTTTCTCTCTGTTCATTTCGTTTTTCATCCATTTGAGCCATTACTTCTCGCAGTCGTTTATTTGCCACCTCATGACGTTGATTGAGCAGACTGTTCTCTTCAACCAAAGACGAAATCTGACAAAAGGGAACTTGTATTCAGCCCAAGACGTTCCCTTTCTATTTGATGATTAAATCATGCTAGATATCATCGATACAAATGATAGAGCAGCAATGGTTTATCCCCCTCGTTCTTAATCAAAAACGAATCAAGATTCTTCGAGGGGACCATAAATATGAATGTATAAAGTTATAAGAAACTAACTTGAAACTGCAATCTCTCGCCTTCGGAAGCAAGCCTTTGTCTCAGATCTTCGTTGGTTTTCCTCGAACATTGAAGTTCTCTACATGCCTGCTCACTTTCTGCCAAGACTGTGTTCAATGCTGATTGTAGATCATTAAGTTTTGTTTCAAATAAAGTAACATCAAGTGTGAGCTTCAAGTTTTCTCCAGTTAAAGCATCATTATCGCACTCCAATTGAATCCATTTGCTTTGCGTTTCCTTTAGCATCCCCTCAAGAGTCCTCAGTCTTGACAGAGAGCCATCAAACTCTGCCTTCTGAAATTCTGCAGCAGCAGGGTCTTCACAAATATTTTTTTCATGAGACTGCATCTGATTTTGAAGATAGTTAAGCTCCTCAGTCGATTCTTTGACGTCAGAGTATATCAGTGTTGATCTCTCCAATTCCTTGACAGACGATTCCTTTTCTGTGTTAACAGAGAGCCCAATATCATTATACTGGTCAACTTTATACTGACATGCTGCCACTTCCCCCTTTAACCTGTTTACCTCAGATGAACGTTCATACGCTGAAAATGACTTCTCAGCTATCCCTTCAGTGATCTCGTGATTTTTTCTGAATCCGTCTGTTTTCTCAAGCGATGTTAATTTGCATGACCTTTCATCCAGTTGGACCTTCGGCGCAGCCAGATTTTCTGTTGTTGCACCCCCCCCTTCCCTGTAAACAACTGCCTGTTCTTCTACAGACTTCAAGTTTTCCAGCGACTGTCGAGCTTCAATATGTTTCTCAGTAAACTTTAGCATTTCTTCTCGGAGTTTCTCTTCAAGATTATTATCTGAGGCATCATATGACACTAAATCTAGGTTTTGCGCAGAAGCTTTATCCACCGCTCCTCCCTGGTGATATAGCATCTCCACAGCAGTTTTACTTTTTTCTAATATTTCTCTTTCCCTATCCCCTGAATTCTCGAGATCTCTATCAACATTTTGAAGTTTTTCCATGGAGGACTTCAACTCAAGTTGCAGAATCTCGATCAAGCTTTCCGCTTCTAAGAGCTTTCGCCCAGATATCTTGAAGGCGTCTTCAATTCTGTTCTTTTCTTCGGTGACTCTACTCAACATTTCTGTCAAATCTCTTTCAGTGTCATTTGCAGCTTGAAGCGCCATTTCTAGGCTGGATGATTTTACGTGGAAGGCTTCGAGCTCTGAAGAAAGCTCAGACACATGGCTATTATACTGCCTTATTTCTGCAAAGGCATTCTTAAGTTTCCCTTCCGCAATACTCAACTGTTCTTCGAGTTCACGAACCTGACACCTTGTGATTTCCAGTTGGAGCTGTAATTCTCCCACCTTTTTTCCAGAATCCTCCGCTTTGGAATGAGATTCTTGAACAAGTTTTTGTAGTTCTTGGTTATGCTCGTGGGACAAAGAAACCCAGTTTTCCAGTTCAGTACACTTTTCTTCAAGTTCCTTTCTCTCGATTTCAAGCTCCTAATACCTTGACAAGGACGTTTCCAAGGAAAATTCCAGTTTGTTGACTTCATTCTCGTACTCTTGGAAATGGGACGCCGACATCCCCGTTTTTTCCTCACAAGTTTTCAACAGTCCGGTAACCTCTACTGCCCTCCTCCTGTCTTCACTTTTCTCTCTATCCGATTCACTGAGCTTAGAGTTTTCCTGGGTCAGATTCTCCTCGATCCCCAAATTTCCCTGCTGTAGAAGCATCAGCTTTATTTCTTTTTCTCCCTGTACATCTTTGGTTTCTTCAAGCTGTATTTTCTTCATGAAAGAAGTATGAACAAAAGTAGCGGGTTCATTATGGAAGACGTACAAAGATTTCAGCTTCTGTTCGAGTTCAGAGTTGTGTGACAACGCCTGTGACAGAAGTGAGTCATATCTGCTCAGATTCTGCTCAGAGACATTCAACTTATTCTCGAGATCTACACAAAACTCTTTGAGCTGATGCAAGTGATTATTTAGTACTCCCACGGTTATTTCCAGAGCACTTTTCACCTCATTTTCCCTGTATAATTCATCATGCAGACCCAATATCTGGAGCTCATGAGTTCTGAGGCTTTCTTCAATGGTTTCCCTTCTTCGTGTCTCTTGTTGAAGCTTTAACAAAGTTTCTTCTAGGTTATCATCTTTGGCTAGGAGTTCTTCTTTCAAGACCGAAACTAAACTTTCCAAGGAAAGTAGATCCTCTCTTAGATGTGCATAGGAAGCCTTATGCTGGTCAAGTTCTTGATTAAGTTCTTGAATAATAACTGCCTTGGAAACAATTTCATGTTCTCGTTCTGCACCTCGTGATTTTGAAAGCTCTAATTCTTCCTGAAGTACTGAGAGCTCAGATCTGATCTTGCCCAGTGCTTCCTCGTCATGCATAATCTGTAACTGGTGTTGTAAGGCTGATTCCATCATCTCTTCCCTTAGCCTCTCTGGGTCATCTTCGAGCTCCCCACAATATTTATCACCGTGAAGTAATTTAAAGTTTGCCCTAGTGGCCTCTTCTTGTAACCCGGTTTTCTCAGATTCTACTGAATCCATTTCGACCTTTATAAACTCTGCATCTAATGAACTCCCTTCATCAACTTCGTTTGTTCATTCGTTCTCCTGTTGATGAAAAATGTCGTTTCTCAGTATTTCTGCCTCATTAGGGTGAATCTTAAATGAGGGTCAAACGGAACCGTAAGGCATCCAAATTTCATCACCTGAGTTCTTCTGTTCATTATTTCAAAGATGGAACCAAAGATGTGTTTTTATGTTCCATGCAAATGTGTTCACTAGAAAGTGATATCAAAACCTTGTTCCTATTTTTCACAATACGACTTACATGATAATGAAATCTGGATTATAAGAGTTTTATACATCACATAGTCATTCATACATCAAATCAGAGCTTTCCAAAGAACACATCCATGTAGAGTAAAACGATCTTCAAAGACTTGGAATTAAAAATTATACAACTCTCACGAGTTGATTATTGAAAAAAGTAGAATGACTTCTAGTTTCTTCTCAGAACTCTGGAGAAAAGGGATTTTTAATTGGTTCCAATACGATTCATGCCTGATCATGCAACAGACATTGTAGGTTCCATGGCCATCGGATCTGATATAAAGAGAGAACAGAGAGAATTTTGCAAGGAGCCAAATTATCTTGACAGATGTATCAACCACAGAATGGTACTGAGCTTCATTGCTGGAATGAAAGACAGCAGTCTGTTTCGTGCTCCTCTAGGAGACAGGGGACGAGCCAACGAATGTGTAGAAGCAAGGACCTGTACAAGAATCAGGTCAATCGTTGTTTGAAGGGGCACAAAGCTTTACAGACTCTGTGAAAGGAGGACATTAGCAAGAATCTGTGAAGGAGCTACACAAATGTTGAAGAACACCTAAGGGCACAAAAATTGACAGAGCAAGCAACCGAGCAAACGGACTCAAACACGTGTACAGCGCCATGACCAGTGTCCAGACAAGAGGTAGTCATTGTACGATAGTGCCAACAGTTTGACGATGGCATATGAAGAGATACCCTAAGTATAAGAATGCATTCAACCAAGTGTTTTGAAAGATGAAACTCACAATTACAAGAGGCATGGAGTGCTTAGCGAACTTACTGCCTTCACAACTGCATAAATGAATGCAAGACTGTTAACAGAGACACCTAAAATCAGCAAGCAAATATCTCAAAGCTACGATCACATGAGAAGGTGATAGAAAAGCACAGAAGATGTACATACTCTACACAGTGCAAGCTTCCCACTCTGTAACTGGTTCAACTCTTATGGCCAAGTACCTATACTGAAACAAGCAGGAAGTAAGTGAGACAGTAAAAGGAGCCTCAGCAGTTTAGGAATATAGGCAACACTCATTCAGGGGTTTTTCACCTGTCTGAGAATCTGATTGGCCTATTTTATCAAAAGACATCACTTTTGAATAGTTCTTTTGCAATCACAACGTGGTTCATGGCCCATACATGGAAATTTGGATATATAGTTTCTTAGAGTAAGGAACTACGCTGTATGGAATTACATATCCCCAAGCTCAGTCGCCCTTCCAGATTCCTCATTCATTATTTGCCGCAGGCTTCACTTTATGATCTCTACTGATAAACTAGCTAAGCCCATTTATGCTGTTCACAATGCCGAAGAGGGGGCCAACCATATGATCTCTACTGATCTCTACTGATTTGCATTTCCATGGGCTACAGAACATCCATATGAAGTTGGCGGTCGAATATTTCTAAAAACAGCATCGCAACGACGCCAAACACGACTGACTGCAGCTGTTTTTCATTCAACTTCCTAAAGCCGGGAGGCAAAGGTCTCGCCCTCTTGCACATTTTCCGATGTAAAGGCTCCGAGAGGTTCCTAATTTCGAACTGACACTGCAAGTTGGCAGATTTCATTAACTCCGCAGACATCGAAATGAGCACCCAGACCCCAGAAGATAACTCCAAACTAGTGACAGAAACGCACTTTGCCGCCGTCGAATGGCGCCAACCCTCTCTCCAATGCGCGGAGCTGGCGGAATTGAACGAAGCCACGTGGCCAAATGCCCGGGCCAGGCCAACCCCGGAGAAATCCGGGCTGGGCCGGACTGGTCCATACTTTCTGGGCCCATTGGCCGTTCCAAAATACCCGCCGATCGAAAAGGGCGCCTCTCCCCTCTCCTCACCAGGGTTCGGTCGTCCTCTCCAGGCTCCATCCTCTGTTCCCTCTTTCCTACCCCTTCAGACTCTAGTCTGCAGCCCCATCCTGCTTCTGCCCAGCAACTTCCCCATCGGCGGCACCTGCCCCTTCACCTTCCATCGCTTGGCCATAACCAGTTGACACCCACTACCTATCGACCGCATAGAGGTGTGGATCAGAGAGAGTGGTGAATCGTAGGTAAGTATGTGCAGATGTGAAGCTACGTAGTTAAGGCAAGGCGAGAGTCTTCGGGCGTAGCAGCCAGGGTCGGATTTAGCTAAAGCAAGCCGAGAGTCTTCTGGCGATGGACTGGTACCGCCGCTGTATAGCTGCTTGGTTCTCCCGCCGCGTCGTGGAATTGGCGAAGAGGTAAACAGGGGATATCACGGCAATCACGGTTGCTTGCAGTGGAGAACAGACTCGATGGAAAGGGAGCCGGAAGAACAGATGGACAAGGAAGAAGGTTAGATCTCAGACATTTAGGCTTCCATGTTAGAATCAATCGACCAAATGCAGTATGCGGTCGGATGGATCATAGCCAGAGGAAAGAGGGGGACAGAGTAGAGACCATCGCAGAGAAGGAGAAGGATAGGGGAGAAATCGGAAGACCGAATGGTAGAGTCCACAAAACACTGGACCAGAAACGCGGCGAAGGAAAACGAACTCCAGGAAATGCGGGTGAGAGCGGAGAGATCGCTTGCCTGGATATTCAAAGCCAGTCGAGCCCCTCCCATTAGAGATCTCCCCTTTTCTTTCAGAATTCTCTTTCCTGTCAAGGCTGGAGAGCGAAAGAGAATTGAGAGGAGAGTAGAGAGAAGAGATGAGAGATTGAGGGAGAGTAGAGAGAACAGAGGAGAGAGATTGAGGGAGGAAGAGAGAACAGAGAGATTGAGACAGAAGAGAGCAGAGAGATTGAGAGAGAGAGGAGAGAGAAAAGAGAGCGAAAGGTGACGGGAATCTGACGCGTTGCATGTATAGTCTCGTGGTGGTGAGTAGAGTGGATCACTAATTATTACTAAACTGCCACGATGTGCCTGTAAAGTAGGGCCAGCTGGGTTGCGCTTAACCAAACACACAGACCGGGAGGCTAGGAGAACAATTTCTCGTCACCCAAGGGTGGGATTCCCCATTACTTTTTTTCTCTGGATCTTTATGTAATTTTACACTACCATCTTCCCACCTATCTCAATTTCAGTGAAAAAAAAAGAGTTTTAACGGTGGATAATTATTTTAAAATATAATATCATTTAGAAAATGAGGGATCGAGGAAGTGGGAATTTTCCCGTGATCAGCTAATAATAGCAGAAAATTCTCATAAGGCCCTTCGAGGCCTGGCCTCATATTCCTCGTCGAAAAATAAATAAAAATAAAAATAATATACCATAAATGGTAGTGCATGCTACTTTTTTTTCTTTCTAGAAATGTACAGGGAAGGGATTGAGCTCTCTCTCTCTCTTTCCAGCCGTGAGGAGTAAGGGTGCAATTATAAGGGGTAAAGATGCAAGTCAGAAATTCTAAAAAGGTTTAATTATGAGTTTTTCTGATCTGAAACGGTACACGTGTGAAAGTGAAAAGCGGCTGGCGGCGCCGGCGTCAGCCTTTCGCGCTTCCTCAAAGCTACTTTCCAACTTCCCGTCTTCGTACTTTCAACGTCAGCAGCCAAGGTCGGAGGGAGAGCGTTGTGTAAGCTGTCTCGCAGCTGTGGATTAAGGTAACGTGGACGAACCCAAGAGAGGCCGGCGCCTTGTGAAAAGAGGGAGTGGGGATGGTTGTAAGAATCCATGAGAAAAAAATTATTATAAAAAGAATAAAGTCCAACGTTTTAAATTAAAAAAATTATTTTCTTGACCCGACATGAATTAAATTTCATATGACTTTGATCCAAGGAAATAAAATAAATGTCTAGAAATTATGTAAATGGGAATTTTGTTTAGATTTTCCCATGAAAGGTGTGGCAAAGGAACTCATACCCTTCATTGCATAGTGAGAATCATATATCTAATGATCTATGCCTAATAAAAGTGAAGTAACTTAGCTGAATATTTTAGGTCACTAGGTCTAAAAATATTCCTACAAGAGGAAATGGGCCAAGGACCAGACATCTGTTGTTTAAAGTGATTAGGGTTAAACACTGGAGAGTGAGGATCTCTCAGACTTGCTCAAACACTTAAGGGTTTCTACTTGTCTTACTCTATGTGCTCTTCTTACTTCTTGTTCAATCTGAATCTATTTTTCTTGGTGGAGTTAGGGTTGTTATATAACCACAACCCACAAAGCATCTATATGGATTCAAACCCAAAAAATTTGTTAGATGAGGTGAGGATAATAGATGCATCTTTTCCTAATAAAATTATTAGCCAAGTTTTATTTCATACCTATCAAAAGGAGCTTTACTTGAAAAGATAATCAAATCAATTTGGCTCCTAAACTCATAAATAGACTTTGTCGAATAGTTTGTTGAATAAGATTATACATACTTTATAAGCTTATAAATAAGCTTCATTTCAACAACTTGGGAAAGGAAAGTTTATCACAAAGTCTCAAATAAGTTCTATTTTAGAAACTTGTCAGCTAAAATTTACTAATTGGTTTGATCCAAATAACTTTCTTCTTTTGGGCCCCATCCAAATTTTACTTATAATAGTATTTAATATGATTTATAATATATAATGAAATATGCTCTCTAGCTAGAGGAAAGATGTACAATAGAACGAAGATAGAAGGCCTAATACACCAACATGCCAAATACTCGAGAAAATCATTTCTAGTGCATTCAGATGATAAAAGAGAACAAGTTTGAAAAGACAAATGGTGCAATTTCCTCATCTTCGCTTAAATTGTTTCAAAACTTTAGCAGTTTCACTCTTATCATATTTATTTTCATCATTTCGGTGAGCTGATTTGAGCATGAGTTCCTGAGCTGAAATGAAATCACATTGAAAGATATCACATAAATGGTGTGTTTAAGTCGATGCACAATATCCACAAATAGGCAACATATTTTCTTAAAATAGATGAGCTGTTCCAACCAAGAAAATGGGTATTTCTTCTCTTTTCTTTCTTTCTGTCCTATACAAAGAAAACCGGATTGAACTTGATTAAGCAAAAGAAATAAGAGCTGCACCTGTTGCATGGGTAGAAAGAACAGAGAATATGGAGCATACTCTCAACTCCAGAGAAGAACATCTACATGCCTATGAGCCCTGCAAGTCCATACAAGATCACTTCATCCTCCTTGTGATCCACATTTCAATGGCCGGTGGATCATCTCAACAGTTCTAGCTGAACAGCAACATGAAAATAGAGCAACCAAGGGCAGCCTGAAGAGCAAGCTGAGCTGCACAGAAGGCGAACAGATCTCCTGCCCACTGCCCAATGTCTTAAGGAGAAGCTTCATCTAGCTTCTATTCCCACAAGCCAGCTGATCAGCAACCTCCACACCCTCTCTACCTGCAGTTTCCAAGGTTTCAGAAGTTTCTCAAGCCCCCACCCTGGCTAACACTTTCTTTTCCTCTTTGATTGTTTTCATCTTAACCACTGCTGAGTTCTGCCCACATTCAGACATGAACTCCTTGAAAGTGTGTGTGTGTGTGTGTGAGCACCATAGTTGGGGATCATACATGGAACATAGTCAAAATTCAGTATGCCAATCACTTCATTCATGTCTATGCATATTCAATCTTCATATCAAACAGTTCACTCTGTGTACCCATCAAAGATTCTGGACCGCATCCAGGCTGATTGTCAGACCCAATCTCACCTCATCTTAGATGGCATTGCGTCTTCTATCCTTCGGATGACAGTACTCAGACTGTAGCCACTCTCTAGAGCCTTTACTGCAGCCGCGTGCGCCTGTCTATGCCACTTCAGAAGATTGTACGACTGCAGAAGAGACCATCGTGCCTGGTTTGCCATCTGTTGGGAAGAGAGCTTTGAGAAACAGCAATTCAAGACTGAGACGATGATAAAATGATTAGATGCCATGATTAGGATTTGATAGGAACCTGTGCGAGGGACATGGGAGGTTGCAGAAGAACGCAGACACTCCTGAACAAGTTCTCATCGTTTTCTCCGCCTTCTGCCTCTCCATAAACAAGAGCCTCAGCTGCGATTCCTGCAAAAAGTACCATGCAGTACCTGGATGTAGAAGTTTGTAGATGGCTTTTTAGATATCTCTCTAGGAGAACGGAAAAAATGGAGGTAATCATTATTATCAAAAGACAGTTTAGAATGCAAAATTAAAAAAAAAGGAGAGAAAAAAAAAAGGACGTTGTTATCCATTTTGCACCAATAAACAACAGAGTTTGATGCATAAAAGATGATGTTGATCAACAATGTAGGGTACCTGTCGAAAGCAGTTCCACTAAGGCGTCCTTCGGCAAGTTCATTTTCTAATTTTTCATCCCAGAACTGAGTACCAGCCTGCAGAACATGAGAGAATTTGGATTCATTCCTGAATGCATGGATAAGTAAACATAATCTTTGAACTTAGGTGAGACTCCCTTTGCAGAATGGATGCAACATGCACCAAGAGACATGCAACCAAAATTAGATGAGGAAAATTTTATGCATGTTATGATCGATAATGAAGTTAACCAGAATTTCAGAAAGAATCTGGGAGAGAAATAAAACATACATTATGAGAACAGGAATCAGATAATCATCGGGTTCATATATTTAATCAGTGCATGAATCTCAACATGAAAATGCTTATCATAAAGGGGAGCAGCTTCTTCATGGTAGCCCAACATAATCACATGCTATTTTATTTGAATATTAAGTTTTCTCAAGAAAAATAATTTCTTGATCAACCAGTGAAGAGCAACATTTCTTTAAACAATGTGAATCATATTTTGATTTAATGTGTAAAGTGGTCAGTTCAATAGATTAGAGAATTCGTTGTGATAAAAAAATTTAGACAATGGTCTATCACGGGAAATATATTATTAGCAGCAAAGAACTAAAAGAATGAAAAATGACATGGAACATTTTCACAAGGAAATATAAACAGAAAATGAAAAATCACGGGAAAAGTTTCTCTATAAGGGATGGGAGATAATCCACGACGAGCATACATAATCAGTAAATAGATCGCAACTCTTTTCTCACATATAATATGAGTTACAAGTAGGAAATAACTTAAATAGTTTTGAATGGGTACGCAGAAGAATCTTCTAGGCAGAAAACAAAAACCAAACCATACACTGGGTGTTACTGATAAAAAGATAGATAAATGCATTGTGAAATAATCTATACGAGACATCATATGTACCTGCCCTTGGATACCCATTTGCATTGCCACGATTGGATCCAAAATAACCCCTCTAACAGGACAACCCATAAGGTATGCTGCATGTTTGTGAGATAGTGCAACGGTAAGTAGTGCAAGTCACAGATAGGAAAATGGACAACTGAAAATAAGTCCCCAATTTCAGCTTTGGGAAATTGCATAAAAATCAACACGACAGCCCTAGTAGGGAATAACAGATCATGATGATGCATGTATTCACACAGAGAAAACACTATCTTTAGTGAATTACCAGCAAGCAGATGTCCAGCTTCATGAACTAGGACTCTACGTCTGTATGGAGGCCAAAAACAGAAAATCTGTGCAAGGCAGCTACCACCAAGAAAAATTGCATCCAACCCCACCAAAGCCAAAACAGCTGCCAGGTTAGGCCTTATATCAATCCCTTGGTATACCAGAAAAGACGTCCCTGCAAGGGAAGCAATCAACAATGTTCTTGAGCTCCCAGAAAGACCCCACTTCTTTGGCGCAAATTTATAGGCTGCACGAAGAAATGGATAGCTTAGCACGATGGACTCGGGAGATGATGAATAAGATTGATGAAAAGAGTTCAGACAGATGAGGTCACTGTATTGAATTAAGAACTACTGCATACTGACCAGTATATTTTCTAATAAAGAACCCAAGCAAATTATTTCCCTTGGAAACCAAATCAGGAAATTAACCTTCCAATCCAGTCGACTCTTTCAATGCAGTTGGAGTGACTTCCCTAGGTCCTTCCAAAACTGCAAACATTAAAAAGGAAATTTAGGTAAAAAATTTAAACTAGAAATCAAAACTAGTTCAAATTGAGAAAGCTAATAAATACAAGCGACATTCAACAAATTTTGAGACAGCATATTCAAAAATATTTGTTAAATTGTGTTATAAACGGAACCAGAAAAAAACTGCCGGCCAACACCTAAACAATTGCCAAGAAACCTAATCTAAGATTGTATGGAGAAAAGAAAAGGAAGAAAAGGAAGAAAATGATCGAAAATAAGAGAAAATCATTGTAATCCAATTCACTAGAACCACATAAATTCGAAGAAACACATTCCCTCGCTGTCTGTGGCTCCCATTCGAGAATATAACACCAGAAACATGACATAATAAACTGAAGATGTCATTCTGGTATCTTTTCCATTATCCTTTCTCATAGTCTGAAGGACAAGAGACTCAGAGCTCTTCGCAAACATAGTACTTTTATGGAAACATTGCACAACTATCATTTGACTAATTCGAGGCCCAAAAGCTTGACACTGACTTCCTTTGACTAATAGAGGATATGTAATTTTTCTACAACCGAACTGCCTATCTCAGTGTGAAGTCCCAATTAAAGCATTTAAGCTTGAATTTTCATGAAGCTTGTCTCAGGCAGCATCAGATGGCTTTTGAAAAGTAGGTAAGAGCAAGAGTGATGAACCCATATCATCAAATACATTGGGATCTCAACAAAGAACCATATACTCATGAAGCTCGTAATCCAGTACCGATGGTCTTGCACTTTCCAAAATTGGCTAGCAGTCCCCGGTCCTGCAGGAGGGAGTAGGCCATGCCGACGAGTCTCATGTCGTCTGCATTCAGGCAGGTGTCCAGCACCTCCCAGTCCTTCTCGGGCCACACCAGCAGGTCAGGCGGATAGGACACCGATGGAGACGAGGGCGAGGATTCAGACTCGGAACGAGGGAAGGGCTGGAGCGGGAGGGTCTCCGAGGATTTCAAGAAGCGCAGCGCCCGCGCGAGGTCTTTCTCCTTGACGGCGTCTTCGTACTCGCGCCATTCCCTGAGAGCCCTCACGGCGGGGATGCAGGAAGGGGATCGGGAGCGGAGAAACCTCCGTCGGCGACGCACCGGAAAGAAGAGCGGGGCCTCAGGGGCCGCACAACCTGAACGGCAGGTGGCGGCCGTGAGAGGAAAGGAGAGAGGCGCGACGGCCATGAAGACGAAGATATGAGGAATTTTCTCTCCAAAAACGCTCCTCCGCAAGAAGCTTCTAACTCCCGCTCTCCTCAGGAGGATCTCCACACGACTATCATCAACGCAAGCTCACCAAAACAATATCTTACCCTCCGACATCCTCACGATTTCTAGGTTTTCTGCGGATAATTCTCCGTCCTGCTCTGATCTTCGTCAACCTAGCGTGCTCGGTCTGAACCTCCTCCGCCTGCGGATTTTTTTTTTCCTAGGAAAATGCTGAAGAAATCACGAGAATCATCAGGGGTAACATCATCCACAATTCTGTTCATTCCAGCTCGTCGGACTGAGAGTAGCTCGGCACGAACACCGTCCATCGCCGATCGGAGAGTGAGAACGCTCTCCACGTGGCCCACCGTCAACGATCACAGGTTTAACTTAAGCAAAATATAGAATAACAACTCCTCAATTAAATAATAAGAATATAATTAAGAAAATTACAAGGTCAAAGTCAACAAAATGAGGGACTTTTGGAGAGGGAATTAGCCCCCACCAGTGACGTCACATATACGCCATAATTAATATTCTTGGGGATTTATTTCGCAAATTTGAGGCTAAAAAGTCTGAGAAAGCGGGGACGTCGGAAGGCTATGATCCGGCTGGCAAGGCAGTGGAATCGACGTGGCAAGCAAAGGGGCCCATATCGTCAAAGAGTTGACTATTTAGTGACGTGTAAGCAGGTGAACGGAGGAAGATGTAAATGCGTCTTGATGGCGCTAATCGAATCCTCGTTCCACTTCGAGTCGTCGGCAAGTAATACGACTCTGATGCGTATGCTCAGCTAGAGAGCGAGAGAGAGAGAGAGAGAGGAAGAAAGAATAGTGCCTGACGCATGATAAAATGAACCATCAACACTCTGTAACGGCTCCCTCAAAGAGCCCAGCGTCGTAAGGTGGGTGGGGGAACCGGATCTCAGTCGCGCTTCCACTCCTGATCTCTCTCCCCCACCGCCAGCTTGAGCGGTGTCCCGGGAGCCGACGGCGTCCGTTCTTCGTCTCCTCTTCGTCCTGGTCCGAGGCTTCTGCTCCCGCAGGTACTGTTCTTTCCCGGGATTTTCTCGGGATGAGATCCGTTGTTGTGGGGACAGTTTCTCTTTGTGATTAAGCCACAGTGAATGGTTTGGGGAGCCGCCGAAAGTAATGTACCTCCCTGCGGTCTATTATTCCCCCCTCATCTTCCTTTCCCATTCTGGTTCTCCCTACTTTTTCCCCCTGTTTGGGTGGGTTCCCGTTCTTCGCAGCCAGTGCATCTGGTAGGGTGGTAATACTAGTGACGACTTAGGTTAAACCATATGGGTTGGCTGAACGTCGTTCTTGCGAGATCCGATGCTGAACGAGGCAAAGGAAGACCAACGAGGATTTTGCAGCGTCCTGCGTCTTGTCTAGTGGAGGTTTTTTAACGTGTGAATTGCTTATAACGGGGTCTCTTTCTTTGAAGCCGGGAGAAGGTTGCCACGTAGTTGGGAGCGATTAGAAGGTTTCCTCTACAGTACGTCAAAACAACGCTTGATAAAATGACCAGCGGATTTCATCCCCTTGCGTTAAGAAAGTTGTGGCATTATTTTTTTATTGCCCCTGCCGTATGAATAGTGTCCAAAAGAGTGATCATCTGTATCATAAGTTCACAATAGCCCAGGTTTATCAGTTCTTCCTATTTGCTTTTCTTACAGAAGTAGAGAGCCATCCGAACCACTGTAGATATTACTTACCTTAAATTCTTCTTCTGGGCTTAAGTCACATGTGGGGTAAATAATATCCATTTTTTTGTGGAAGTTTCGCCACAGAAACATCCCATGATTCATGAGTCGTACCAAAAAAACTCCATTTACTGGTTAATCTTTTCCTTATTGTCTTTGATAAATTTTTTCATCGGTCTATGTTATTAGCGCGAAAGAAGTGATACATTTATTTTTGACAATAGAATGAAACTATGAATGTGTCCATTAAGAATCTTGTGCGTACTCTACCCTTGAGCGATTCATTTCCTTTTACGTAATCTTGTGTGACGAAAAACCTCCTAGTATTTTTATTTGGTTTAATATTTTTTTCTCTTGGCGTATCAGTTTTGAAGCTATATGATCACTTTCTCTGATGAATCATGTGCATCAACAGAGTCTCTCACCCATGGCGAGGTCCAGGTCACAATTTTCTAATCAGGACACATCTCCAAACTCTACAAAGTCCAGAGAGTGGGATAACATATCAAGGTGGTCTGAGTATCTGCCTCCTGAAGGTTCTTCTCCTTCGACATCTAACAGCTGGAAGCATAGAGTTTTTGATGTACAGCCAAGTTCGGGATACTCTCAAAAGGCTCTTCATATGGAATGGGTAGTTCAGATGTCCATGGTTGCTGAAGGCCTATTGACTAAAATGTACCGATTGAACAAACAACTTGACTGTCCGGATTTGGCCTCGCATACATTTTCAGAATCTTTTTGGAAAGCTGGGATCCTTCCCAATTACCCAAGAATCTGTACACTGATGTCAAAGAAGTTTCCTGAGCATCCTAGTAAATTGCAACTTGAACGGGTTTGTGTTCTTCCTTTAGCTTGTACGAATTTCCTGCCTCTCCCTGTCTTTACATGTTTTGTTGTGCAGGTTGACAAGCTTGCATTCGACTTTCTCAGTGAAAATGCTGAAGTCTATTTGCAAAATCTAGAACCGTGGATTATGGTTTGTGCTACTGACCTCACCTTGTTGCTGTAAAATGTCTCAGTAGAAAGTTTGATACTGTTTTCCATTGTGATGAATGTGAACCTTCTTGTATTGCTTTCTTTGCATACTGAGGGTTATTTTTCTTCATTTTCTTTTCTCCTTCTCGCTTTAGAATTTAACATGGCATGTGTTGCACGTATGTGAACCACTTAAAGGTTTCAAAAATTTTGGGCTTTTTCTGTG
This sequence comes from Spirodela intermedia, assembly GCA_902729315.2. Lineage (NCBI taxonomy): Eukaryota > Viridiplantae > Streptophyta > Magnoliopsida > Alismatales > Araceae > Spirodela > Spirodela intermedia. The sequence goes on from LR746278.1 coordinate 3,649,473, forward strand.
CTATGCATTGATATCGTATTATGTTCACTGATAATAACCCTGTTCTGTACATGGTTCATCCTAAAATAGCCTTACCACGTTGCTCAGGACTCACTAGTATCCATTGTGGGATTCCTTTTGCTGAAGGTGCATAAAACCAATGAATGCTGCCCGTTTTTAGCGGGTGAGCTTCTGAAAATGTCTTTTTTGATGTCTTTTACCAAGAGAAGTCGGTAAATCATTGGTCTCATTGTTGTAGACCATTTATAGCTGTTATGGATCAGATGATCTATTATCTCTCCTGTCTTCCAGATTGAATTGGAAGGGTGACCTGTAGTCGTACCAGTTGTAATTTAATGCCATAAAAATAGGAACATAACAAGGGAATTATTTGAAAGCTTTGTTGTGCTTTCCTCTTTATGTTCCCATGCAACAATCTACTAGTAATAATGGATTACACGATACTACTTCATTCATTGAAATGGTATGTTTTCATGAGGCACAAAACATTTGTTGACCTCGTGCATATTCCCTGTGTCACATTCACTAGTCAAAATTGTCCATTTTTTTAATGTACTGGGTCATCCCCATGGCCAATGTGCAGAAAAATTGACAAGTTTGTAATTTTACGTACATCTATCTATCAGATCAATTGAGGGGCGGGTGTGATTCTGTAATTAATGTTAGGCTATATAGAAAAAAAATTCTCCTACGAAGTCCACGAATAAATTCCTGGTGGACAATGGTTTTGTGAATGGTGGGGGTAAAATTAGGAATGCAAAACGTCATGTCAGAGTATTGCATCCAGTTATTCATATATCTGGCTCTCTGAGAGTCGATGGTCGTCACTGCTTAAGTCAAATGCCTGGGGGTTTACCAAGAACTACTTTGGGTTACATCCCATTATCTTTGTACTCAGGTTTAAGAACACTAGATTCTAGAATCTTTATATATTAATTTGCTCGAGTTAAGTGATCTACTGAGCTGCAAATATGTGTTTAGGATGCAGTAAGAGAAAACATTGCTTCGTAAAGAAAAATGGGACTGTCATAGATAAGGGGCAACTGTAGGATCATAATGTAGAGCTGGTGTTCAAGGCAGGAGAGAAGTTTCTTAGCATAGCCCCATCTGGAAGCTTCATCTCTAACCAGGCCATGCTTAGTATTGGGCAGTCCTGATCTTTCCTGTGATTGCCCTAGGAAAATTCATTTGGGGCAGGGATCTTGTAAACATATGAGCTGGTGTTTCTGAGGTGGTGGTGGCTAGTGACTGGGAATGATTACTGCCAATAACCCTAGTGGCTGTGGCTGGAAGGATAAGAAGGTTCACACATTGCTGATGGTTTGCACTCAGCTTCCTGCTGCCATGCAACAGGCCACCCCTGCATCTAGTCATTTTCACCATAGAAAAAAAACTAATCACAGGGGTATAAATGTAATTTCTTCTGCATTCCTAATATATCTAGGAATAGTTAAAAGTTGTGTGATGGGGGCTGCTTAAAAATTCAAAGGAAATCCTTTCTTGTCTAGGTTCCCTCCGAAAAGAGGATGATGAAAATTTAATGGTTGATTATAGTCCATACCTCTTAGATGCACAGCTACTTTAATTAAGAACGATTGGAAAATCAAGTTCATATGCCTCTGTGAGTGAATTTTATACATCTTTTGTATGTTAGTTGAAACGTTATTTTTGATTTTCTTTACATATATTAATTGTGTAAGTATGAAAGCATTTATTTTATTTTCCCCTCGTCGATAAGCTAATGATGACCCTTGATTGAATTCAGTTTCTTCTTGACTTGATGGCATTTCGGGAACAAGCTCTCCGGCTCATTTTGGACTTAAGTAGTACTGTTATCACGCTGCTGGTTAGTTACTCTCCTTCATTATTGTGAAATCTTATGCATTTGCTGAATTATACATCAACGAGATATGAGCACATGGCTTACCTTTATTTATATTGTGATGCATTTGAATTTTATTAACAGTTACATGAAGGGAATTTATCTGTTTTTTCAGCCCCATCAGAATTCTTTGATCCTCCATGCGTTTATGGATCTGTTTTGCTCCTTTGTTCGAGTAAACCTTTTTTCGATTAAGGCAAGTGTTTCTTCATACCCCATTTCTCCAGATTTTTCAATTTTCAAACGTTTTTTGAAATTTTCTTCTAAAGAGTTTCTTGTTGAATAAGTGCTTCTATTTTTGAATGCATTATCTATCAAATATAATGCTTATGGTTCTGTCAACAGATCCCAAGGAAAATGTTCATTCAAGTGTATAACCTTTTGCATAGCATGTCAAGAAGTGGTCGAGATTTTGAGTTCTACCACAGGTTGGAGTTTTGTTTTTTCAAATTAATTACATTGTCTTGCAAAGTAACTTTTTTGCTTAAACCTTTTGTTTACCTTGGAACTTTGTTTACATTGCATGGTGCATTTTATTGCAGTGTAGTGATTTTTCCCCTTCAAGCTTCCTTTCATCCTTTCATTTAGAAAAGAGGTCATGTGAATGAATAGTGGCAGAAAGTATACTGACTATACATAGCTTGATGATATATATGCCAAAGAAATAATGTTTATCTCTTTTTACTGTGAAACTTTTAAGAAGAACTATATGCCACTATTTTGCATAAGATTTTGAGGTGACCAAGGTGATAATCCACTATCTGCACCAAAGTGGCAGAGTGACATGCTTAGCCAACTTTTAGTTTTAAACTTAGGTTTTTTGATTTCTCAACACCTTGAAATCCCGAATTTCCCATAGCTCTCCTTGTCTATTATTATTCCACCTACATCCGTGCAGAGTTTTTTATTAGTATGTTTGAGTTTCGTGGCCAAGATTCTCTTTGCCGTGGACAGATGCTCTTGGGATATTGTATTAAAACGCGGTTAATCTCGTCGAGTTTATTATCGAGATGAAAATCCAGCCTTAATGGAAATAAAAAGAACACCTATTATATTTACCGTTCCTTTTTTGATCTTGATTTTTTTGTGGTAACATCATAAAACTGTAAATGGAAGAAACTCCTTTGATTGTCATGCTTTTTACTGTTTTTACCTGGAGGATGTACAATGGAAAGAATTCTAGACTTGTTAAAGTCTGCCGTGGAATGATTACGAACTTGATAAACATTTTATCTGCCATGCTTTTTGATCCCCTTTTGGGTAGTCATTATGATTGCTGGTATTGCCTTCCAGTAATTCTGCAAAATATGACTAAAGACATTTTGTGGGACTTCGCAACTCTCTTGTGAGAATGCATATCTAATGAACAAATGTTCTGGTGACACGTCCTCTCAGAAAAGGCTCCAATTTCTGGATGTTGTCTGTAAAGGTATCCAGTAGCTCACAAGCGACAGTCTCCTTTTGTTGAGATAAAGAACCCCAAATTTGAGAAGCTGTGTTCTATAGAATAAACTGATCGAAGCATATGTTTGCCATCTGGCTTCAGTCTCCTTCAGTTTTTCCTCTGCTGCTGAAAAGAGTCGTTTACCAGAAGACCAGTGGGACTATTGTTGCTTTGTCTCATTTCCCTCGGTTCTATCATAAAGTTGGGCATCATCCTACACCCTCTTTTCCAATATAATTGTCAACTGGAGTATCGATATGAACTCATAAAGGAGATCCCTTCAAACATGGATCAACTTGGAGAGTAGATAATTGAACACTTCCTAGCCTTCGATGAATTCAAGAAATGAAATGTTTCATCGCTGCCCCTCTTAAGGTGGGAGAACTTCATTTAACTTGGAAAATATACATTTATACATACTACAAAGATAGAATAAAGCATTGAATGATCCCATCTACCTCTGTGAGCTTTCTTTATTCTTTTCACCTTCGGAGGCAAGAGGGCTTTAAAACCCTGGAATGGTTAGCACTCGCTGAAAGGTTTCTAGTTGGAAAAAATCTACGTTTTGGCACCAATATCATATGTTTCAGTGCAACTCATTCTATAGTTAGAGATTAAAAATGCTGTGACTGGTGAAATTGATTTTGGAGAGGGTACTCTGTGAGTTTCGGGTACACTTAGGTGCCCAAGTGGCCCATTTGGCCCTGCTCAACATTCACTTTCGGGGATTGGTTACATTGATGTGAAAGATGGTTTTTGGGATACACTAATTTTGTGGAGTTTACATGAAACACCTAATTTGGTAACATTGATTTGAAAGATGGCCTTGGGTTTATATAGAAAATACCTGAAACACATGATTGGTATTTTCTGTTTTATGAATTCTATTGGGAAAGAGGTAAAGCCACAACCAAGTCCTGCTGGGAGGGGGATTCATTCTCTCCTAGTTGGCCTTATTGATGCTGTGGATCATCCTATTACTGACTACATGCTATGGGGTTGCCCCTCCGATGATATGCCCCATGTCAGTGGTATCCTGACTTTGTGAAATAGAGGAACAGGGGGAAGAATGATTCCTTGACTCGTGTTTAACTTCATTCTTTGGCGATTGGAGGGTAAGAAGCTTGTCAATTGCTGAGGGGTTGATTCTTTTTGTTGGAAAATCAGATTAGTGATGACGTTGTGTGGACTTGCAAGGTTCTGTCTATTTGTAGACGACGCCAACCATATTACTACTTTATGAGGACGAACGTGTTCTCTTTGGGGGCAAATAGTGCATGATAATGTAATGTAGCTCCCATGATATATTGATATTCTAGTTTTGCATGTTTATATTTTTATTTATTATTGGGAAAAAGATATTCACATCTTTTTATTTATGTGAGTGCATAGATACAAGTTGTTATGCATGATAGTCTTTCATCATTTCTCATAAAAAATTATAAAAGACGAAAATGAGCATATTGATGACAGTACTTGCGCAACTAGACAATGATCATTGAAAATGAAAATGGTGTGGATCACTGTTTATGTAGCCCAGTGTAGTATAACTTAACGATTTTTGGTACTATATGTGAATCACTGTTTATGTGTGCCTTTCTACAAACATTCCCCTACATTTTAGTTTTCCAATGTGAGTTGATACTATATGAATTAAATGCGTGAGAACATTCTGTTGATCTAGTGGAACAAGATTCACAGCTTAAATTTGTTTATTTGATATAACTTTTTTGAACAAAATTGCTGTTTTTGGTCTGAAAATTGTGTGTATTCTTCTTTTTTCCCCATGGATTTCAGGTTGGTTCAGTTCGTTGATTCATATGATCCACCAATAAAAGGTCTGCAGGAGGATCTTAATTTTGTCAGTCCTCGTATTGGAGAGGTCATTTTTTAATTCTGCTATTTGCTGTATTCCTATTTTCATGCAATCTATTTCAGCAAACGTTTTCTTTTAATGTTCTTGTCATAAATACTCCGGCAGAGACCTATCTCATTCTTCTGGTTATGCTTTTTGCTCGCTATAGGAAGTTATTCCAGTTGTTTTCTCAATGTGATTACCACATATCTCTTCTGATGTCTTAAAGCTTTGTGACATTCTTGAGGTATCTAATGTGATGATGCTTGGGTTTTAGCTGTTTCGGAGTGGATGCATGATATTTGGAGAGAAATAGTGTGAGTCTCTGTCCTTGGAAAATCTGTTTCCGTCATTTTGTTGGATGCTCATGCTACTGCGATTAGAGATGTGAGGGGGGATTGGTTTTTGAAATTTGAAAGATATTTGAGTGGGGCTAAAGTCTTGCTACTGGACACTGTTGGTGCACAAAAGCTTAATCTATGGGTAAGACGTGCGAGATGGAGACGTGAAAGTGTTGAGAGCTCACTGTTATCCTAAATGATCTCAAATTTGGGAGGAATAGCCAATGCACTTGTCAGATGTTCTGTTTGACTTTTACTTTAATACTTATATTTAATGGGCTCTTTTTTCTTTTTGTTCTATATCAGGACCTACTACATTTTATTGGAGTAAAAACACTTGATAACTTGTTTCTTAATTGCTCATAATCATCCAGGACCTACTATGGCATGATTTAGTGCTTACTGGCAGATTCTTGCAATAGTCTAGGAATTGTGGAACAAAAGTCAAATTTGAAGTCTTGATGGCTCATCCTGCTTGGCTATTCTTTTGGTCATTTGGAATCAATAGAACAAACAGCCTCTTAGTCTCTAAAGTTGCTTCGAATGACTCTGATGCTGGCATTCTTCTTTGAATAAGTGTTTGCTAGCAACTGGCATGTATTCCCAACTATCTGGAACTTATTGGATAAAATTTATGTCCTTTACACAATGGGAAACGGGAAGTTGTCTTTCATGAAATGTACTGACATCTGCAAATCAGACGAATGGTCGGGCTGGTAAATGCTTGCCCGTCTTGGAAGTTTTTTTTATCAAATAATTTGCAGTATAACGTTTACAGGTATCGCTCGTTGGAATGAGGTAATATAAAAAAAGGAAAATTTTGATTTGTGAAATCTAAAAGATAATGTTCATATTTATGTCAATCTAACACGAAACGAATCTTTATGATTTGTAAACAGGTTTTGGAGGCTGTTGGCCCCTTTATATTTCTCTCAACGGACACAAAGAAGTTAAGAAATGAGGGCTTTCTAAGTCCATTTCACCCTCGGTATCCTGATATACTGACAAACTCTGCTCATCCTATGGTAAGAATTTTTGTAAAAGTGACAACGAATGCTACTTGATGTTGACTTTCTTGGATACCCTTATCTTTGATACCTACAGGCATTCACTCTTTTGGGTTGTATGTCTTCTCTTTGACTTTGTTCAATCTGATTTAATTTTCCGTTGTTCTGCAGAGAGCACAAGACTTAGCCAATGTCACTTCTTACCGAGAATGGGTTCTCCTGGGCTATCTTGTTTGTCCTGATGAATTGCTCCGTGTAACAAGCATCGACATTGCCATGGTGTGTTGTAGCTGATAGTTTATTTTGATGATTGTTTATTCTTCAATTTCGGAGCGTCCATCTGTTTCTGTCTGTCTTCTTAACATATCTTATGTTTTTTGACGAATTCCATTTCCATATGGTGCTATTTTTTATCCAAGTATTATCCGTTGTTGGCCTGTGGGATCCTCTCCTCGGTGGGTCTTATTTCAGACAACTATATTGCAAATATTACTTTGCTTTGCTGTTAAATATGTTCACATATAGAAGCTGTATTCATCTCATTCCTTGGCTCTCTTGCCTGTTTTACCTGTTTTCTAAAGACCACCGAAATTCGTTCTTCCAGACTATATTTCCATATGAAGTACTAATTTTGTTCAACTTATCCTGGATGTGACTTATGGGTGTTCTCTAGGCAATGGCTGCCTTCCACATCTAAGCTGAAAGAACACCATCTGCAGTGATCCGCCATTTATGAAGAACGTTTTCTCCATCAACAGCGCTTTTATTGCTAATTTAGGTTTTATTTTCAGGTTGCATTGAAAGAAAGTGTAATTCTGACATTGTTCAGGGATGAGGTAACTATTTCTTTTCACATGGTTACATTTTTTTTCCCGTTTCCTATATGTTTATGCCCTTTTTTGTTGAATCCGCAGTACATACTTTTGCATGAAGATTACCAGCTCTATGTCTTACCAAGGATTTTAGAATCAAAGAAGATGGCCAAATCAGGGCGCACAAAGCAGAAGGAGGCAGATCTGGAATACAACGTTGCAAAGCAGGTTGAGAAAATGATAGGGTATGTTCACCACAATAGCTTCGAAGAGAGAACTTATTCGGTAGTAGTAGTTTCGTTGGTGCCTTTTCCTCTCTGAATGGATTGTTCTATGTGCTTTGTTTCGAATTTTTGATTACATGATGTAATCATTCTTTTGCTTAACTCGTGTCAATGCTGAGGAACTTGTACTGTGTGGGAAGTTCAAATGCTGACAATAGCTCAGATGGATGATGTACTACCTCATAAAATCTGTGCTGTTATATTTTTAAAATGTAGGCTATCTCTAAAAGTCTTTAAGTATGTGACTTAGCCAAAATTAATGGGATCACTATCATGAGAAAAAAGTTATCTCTTCTCCATCGGGACAAATCGATTGGACATGCCAAGCCATGATCTTTGGGAAGATGGTTTAGATGCGTGAAGAGGACTGTAAATCATGGCTGGAATTTTTATATTAGTATCAATAAAATGAGGTCAATATTTGATCGCCAAGTTTTGTTGAGTAGAGATTTTGGACTAGGTTTTGCTTATAAAAGTAGAAGTTTGCCATGCTACACTGGGGAATTGACTGTGGATTTTGAAAAAGTAAAAGCTTAAACTTACAGACTTTTGTGTGGAGAAAATTCTTCTCATACGTTTTCACATGGCATCACCAAATGATACAAGTCTTGAATAAGAATCTACAACGGACTAGAACGCCCTTGTTGACGATCCTTTACTAAAAAGGTGGAGGATGTGAGGTAACGTAGTTAAGCTAAGGTCAATCGAACGGAATGACTAGAAAAAAAGCCAGGGTCAGTAGACCGAACTAATAGTTTTCATTTCCCATCTCATGGAAAACCCTTTTCACTCCGCTTAACCCTATCTCCTTCTAGGGGTATTTTAGTGATATGTTCTATAGGAACTGGACGATCATATTTGGTCAAGCTTTTTCTCTGAGAAAAGAAGTTCACGACCCGTGGGGCTTCTACCTCCACGAGGCATTGCTCCGTCAGGCTTTCGCCCATTGCGGAAATTGTTATCCCCCCGATATTTCAGTTCTGGAAATCCTTTGCTGGTTGAAAGGGGTGGGAATGTAGGGGGGTTGGCAAGCGGCCATAGTAGGAAGAACGGGCTGGCCCTGATTAAGATTTAAATCTGGGGAGACTTTGTCCTGATTCAGTGGACTAATCCCTATCCAAATTAAGATAAAAGGTTAAATGGAATCCGTGAAAAATTGGAGTCTCTCTTGGATCTTACAGTTTCTAGCTGGATTGGGCTGATAAAAGGATTCTATATTTTCTGGCTGTTGCTCTAGGCATGTTGCCAGCCAGCAATGGAAGAAGAGATTAGGATAGTATTATAAAAAAGGCTAAGAGTCAACTTTTGGATGCTAAAGGTAAATCCGACTATTTTTTCTTCTTACTTCAACATTCTGTTTTGGCCTCCCACTGCTAAATTCTTCTATTTCTGGCCCCTAGATTAATATTCGACCGTATATTTTGCACAATAAAGAGAAAATGCTTTTTGGGATTGATCTTTCATGCATAATGTCAAGACGGTTTGAAAATGAAATACAGATGTGTATGAAGGAAATGACCAGGGGTATTAATTCTTCTTTAATTTTTGTTTACATGGAAATATCGCTAAGAATAAAAATGGAGTGGAAACAGGTGAAGGAGATAGAGTCAGCATGGAAAAGGACAAGACAGAATAAAATAAGCATTGAAGAAAAGTCTATATGAAATGTAAACTTCCAGAACACGTCAAATGAAGACGGGAATATATTATTGTTGGCTCGAAGAAGGCCGAATTTCCAGATTTTGAAGGTGAATTAAAATTTCGACGCCGCATCCATGACTCTTTTCCCAAAAAAGACGAGGCTGAAAGGTAACGAATCTCAGGTCTAATATCGTGTTCAGGAGCTGCTGTTTAAATCAATGACAAATAGTTGAAGAAACCAGCATTTTTGACAGGATTATATTTACACATACATATGCATATGTAGACCAAAGAAACAGTTATGATTGTAGACATGACCAAGAACATTAGAAGTAAAATATATCTGGTTGTTGAAGTTCGTTTTTGCGAAGGTGAATGATAGACTGAGTTGGAAATGTTTAGATAATATATATATTATTTTTGGTGGGGCGTAAACAAAGATTTGATCAGTCATTGCATGAATACGGTCTCAATCACTGGATTTTCTTTCCTCATGGGACTGCAAGAACTCGAGTTTGGGTCAAGGATAGCACTTATACGCACTTTTTATTGTGGGTTAATATTTCAGTTCAATTTGGAATAATGCAGTAGAAGGGAAAACTGAAAAAATTAATGTGGGCCAGAAAAGCCTAGCTCTCACTCATTTTGAATCAGTTGACGATCACTATATTGTTTGAAAAGGACACTGAACGTAAAAAATCCAAAAATTTGAAATCATTAATGGTACTCTTGGAACTGATGAAAAGGCTGCTACGCAAGTTTGAGCTCTTAATATGTCATTAATCTAAGGTGTTCTTGTTCTGGATCCCCCATAATATGTCATTGAGATTAATTCAAACCATGTGTTTTCATTTAGAAAATGCCACGGCAGCTTAAGAATGCATGTTACGCAGTCAACATAACCAAAATGTTTATCTTTAGGCCGGATTGGAAAAGTATTTTGTGCTAGCTTATTTCTCTTACTTTTGCACTCCATTGATATATATGAGAAGAGGACTTCTTGGATTTTTCCTGGTTTAATGTTGGTTTAATGTTGGTTTAATGTTTTCTGGTGCCTGTTTTGATATAATAGTGGAAATTCCTGTAGAAAACAAATTAGTGGACGTTATAACATCCATCGAGATAAGTACATATCTATATATGTGTAAGCAGTTCATTTTCTGTCAGCAGATGAATCCCTGCGCTTGATAGAGATTTCTCTGCGAGTTTGTAGGGCAAGTAGAACTTGTAGCTGTAAATCTCTTGGGTTTTAGATTTCTTTCAAACCTGTGCCTCCTCTCCTTGCTGTATAATCGAAAGCCTTTACTACTATTGCATGTTGCCTGTCACCAAAAAGTAACTGATTCCTCATGTGCACAGCCACCTATGGCACCAGTCTTTCAAGAAAAGTTGCCTTTATTCATGAATGGCAAAATTTTCAATATTTACCATCATTACATCTGCAGCTTTCCAGATCTCTCTCATTTTGACCGTTATATAGTGTCAACAGCCGGGATATTGACTCTCTCTCTAGCCAGTGAGTTTATCTGGTACTGTCTGCAATGAGTGCTCATATGTTGTGGGAAAATAAATGGATGCAAATTTACCTGCAGATTGTTTGTTGTGCTACTATATTATATTTTCTTACCATGGATATTTAGTTATCATATATTTTCTCTAATTCACTTTTTTTTGTGAAGTACTGTTATTTTGTTCGACATTCAATTGTATTTTATATTTTTTGCTCTTTTTCGTTCTTTATTGTCTTTCTAGTGAGGTGCATGAACAAGCACTCGTGTCATGTGTTGCCATACATCGTGAGAGAAGAATATTGCTAAAGCAAGAGATTGGTAGAATGGTATTGTTTTTTGCCGACCAGCCTAGCTTACTTGCTCCTAATATTCAGGTAAGCGTTACTATTTTTGATGGTTCTACTTTAATTAGCCAGTTGCCTTTAAGTTATCATAGCGTATGAATGCCACATATCGATGCAGGGATTTGTTAGTTTATTCAACATCTACTTTCACTTTGTTGTCTACTACCTCTGGGTGAACATTTATTTTCCGATCCAAAGTATTTCTTTCCTTATATAAGTTTGAATTCGTGCTGAAATTGATTTTACAGTTGTGTTTATATACTGTTTTTCTATTGGAGAATGAAAGCCAGATTGTGGTAACTTTTGAGGTTCGTTTAGAAATGCTAATTGTTTTTAAAAGCATTTGAGTAACAGAGATTATTTGGTTGATAATAGTAAAATGAGTTCGAGGAAGCTTTGAGGCGGTGACCTAAAAGCATATTCTCGAAATGGCTGGAGGAAGGTCTGATATTCCCGTGTAAAGTCACCATTTTACACCCGACTTTAATACATGGTCAGAAAATATGATGACGTTTAAAAGTCTAAAAACCAAATAAAGTTCGTTTTCATCAGGTTTTGTCTAGGCTAATTGATTAATAGCTGAAAGAATATTTTGATTTCCTATACTAGAAAACACGAATGTGACCTCAGAGAAGAACTGATTCAACATAACATGTAGGACATTTCATAGAATATATTGTTGCCATTTACGCCATTTCTTCCTGAAAACATTAGTATGCTGTGAGTTTTTTTAACAATAGATAGCGGTTTTTCATTCAAGATATTGGGGTTTAATACTCAGAATACCATGGTTTGTTTGTTACAAGTTATTCCATGATTAACATCAGAGAAAAATACCATCGCCTACTGTCTTCGCTAAACCTTCATAATTAATCAGAATTTCCTCTTTCTTTAATACGTGGAGTTAAACTATAATATCATCTCTATGGATAGAAACAGAAAAAAAAAGGAAACAGATAAGATTCCGTTTTGCCGTTTTCTCTTCTGCCTAGAGAGCCAGATCAGCTTTTGTTCTAGTCTGACAAAGAAGCCAGTCTAACTAAAACTATTAATCAGTCTCATATAGATAATTTGATTCCATTCTGGTTGACATCCGTTCATTTAATTCGAAGGAATAATTTACTGTTTTAAATATCATCTTTTTGGTTCTGCTGCCTCCTTTATTTATTCCATGTTGGTGAAATGGAATAAGCCCTATTTTGAACCGAATACTTGCATATGGCTTCAACTTCACATGTCAACACACAGTGTAGGGATCAACTGAGGTAGTTTCCACTTCTATTTTATTTGTAAGCATTAACACATAGCTTACACTTATATTCCATTTAAGATTTATTTATGGATACATAAAGCCTCTATTCATATAGTTTCATATTATATCTTTGGGACATCAAATATTTTCCTATTATATACATTTTAATGCTTTATTTGGAAAATAATTTTGAATGTTGATGAAAGCCAAGAACTTGATTTCTATTGATTTGTTCTCTTGGTAGCCCGAAGTGCAAGATTACTGATCATTATGCTGTTCAGCATTTGTAGACATAATTTATCGCTTTATCTATGTGATCTGTAACAAAGAATATTTCTTGAACTGTAATATTCCTATTGTAACAGACTACTTAGAAATTTGTCCATGCAAAATGTTACCGTTCACTTGCTCGATGCAGATGGTTTTCTCAGCCTTGGCTTTTGCCCAGTCTGAAATCATTTGGTACTGCCAACATATTAGTATATCGTCTTCAGGATCTAAAGCAGCAAGGACGGCACCTGCTGACATTGTAAGTTACAAAAAGCCGAGATATTGGATAATTGTGTAATTATGAAGTGCTATCAGCAATAGTTATGACATTTCCGTTGCAGGATGCAGCAGACCCAACAATTGGTTTCTTGTTACATGGAATGGACAAGCTTTGCTGCCTAGTACGCAAATACATTTCAGGTGAGGTTTTCATGTATTGATAAATGAATATGTTTGACAATGATGTTCAGATTGCACGGGCTCTTTATGCTCCATGCATTTTATTCGCAGAAGCTATGGCTTTTGACTTGTAGCATGATTATCTTTAATTTGTAATTTGATGGATCTCGCAGGTTAAGATTTTATTGTTCATTCTTGTGGCAACCTATGCCTTTGGAAATATTAATAAGGATGCGCTTTATATCCGGAAACTCTGAAGTTTATTTGGAAACTTTATTCCAAGATAATGTGTACGGTAGGAAGAAAAGCTAGTTGACAAACTGAGAAGAATGGAGGACGAAGAGAGAACAGGAAAGTAGAAACAACCCCGTTGAACAGTTTGCCTCCCCTCATAGGGTTAAAATAAAGAAACCCGTAGTTCCCCTTTATTAAACACGAATAATTCAGATTGGTCTAATAAGTGGAGTGCAAAAGGTCTCTCCACTCACTAAACCAGGCATGATTTACTTGGTGTGGGTATGGCTTGTGGAATTTTTCTTTTCTCACGTCGCAATGGTTTGTGGAAGTTTTCATGTTTATGGTTACCTTGATTTTCTTGTTTAACTAGAGGTAACCTTTTTCAAATAAAATTATAATTTTTTTATTCTTTTTTCTTTGAACAGCCATAAGAGGATATGCGCTGTCATATTTGTCATCGTGTGCTGGAAGAATACGCTTCTTACTGGGTACCCCGGGAATGGTAGCCCTTGATTTAGATACCCCATTGAAGGGTTTCTTTCAGCAAGTTGTTCGTTGTCTTGAAAATGTACCGAAGCCCCAGGGAGAAAATGTCTCCTCACTTAAATGTGACCTATCTGTAAGTAGCATATGTGTTGTGCATCTTTTTCTCCATTGGCTTCTGAGAATTCTCCTTAAATTGAATTCGTGTGGTTTATAATTCAAAGTGATTTTATTGCAATCTGCCTCGTGGGAACTTCCTTTAGTCACATCATTTTTGACAAAAACGTAAGTTTGTACCAGTGATGGTAAATCCTAGTGGCTGTTTTGCTCGTGATACTAGGAGTTCCCTGTGCTTATCAGACTTGCAAGGAAAAAGGATTCTAATTCCCTCCTGAATACTTACGAAAGTATCTACTAGACCGAATTGGTCCGTATGGGCCACATTCACTGCAATCTGCTGACTCCGGAATCATTAACCAAATTTATGGTTACTCTGACCCAGTCTCATCTGGACCAGCCAGTTCCCAAAGTTGGATTCTAGCAACAATTGATAAGGAGCGTGATAAGTTGCTCATAAAATGCAAGGTTTCCTGTAGTAACTAGTGGTATATATTTTGATTGTTTCGAGAATTCAATGGACGAGAAATGGTTGAAATCTTTCCTTGGAAAAATTATCCTTTGTATGGCAACGCCTTAGTTCATCGTGGAAGACGGTTGCTACAGTGGTTATTATGGATGATATTTACATTAGTCAGAACACCTATTCCTTGCTCTCCTTCTATGTGCAGATAACACTATAGAATATGAAAATGATGATGCAAACAATATTCCGATTTTACTCAGTCATTTGGTAAGTTCAACAACGTTTAAAGTTCATGCTGTCAACTTTTGTGAAAAATCTAAAGTCCAGGAATAGGCGGGAGGAATGTAAACCTTTTGTAAACCTAGTTTGCTGAGATATTTTATCTATTTCCAAGACACCAGCAAAAGTTGCAAAAAATGGAAGCTATTATAATTGATTTTATGTGGAATTTCGCAAATAAGGAGACAGGATTCCACTTAAGGCATTGCGGCTTTTTGTGGAACTAAAAGATAGGTGTTAAATTGAGTAAAACGAACATTCTTTGCAAGCTCTTTTTGCTAAATTGCTATGGTTAGTGGGATAAGTATCTCTTTCCAAAGAAAATTTATGATCAAAAAATATTTGGGAATGGGGCCTCAGCTTCAGTATACTTTCGCTCTTGCTCATAATCTGTCATTTATGTCTGTGTCGTCTGAGCTGGGTGAAAGTAAAGGCATCAATTCTTGAGGACAGATAGCTTCAAAATGGGAAAAGTTTTAGTAGCTTTAACAAGAAAGGATAAATAGGAATATACGCATTGAGGTATTTCAGAGCGTGATTATGGTGGATGGGACTTCCAAATGATTATGCATAAAGGAAAACTAGCTTAGCATGCCAAATGCCATTTTGTAATTTAACTAGTTATAGTGGATGAAAATCATGGAGATTAGGTTTGGAGATAGAACAGTAAAGAAGACTGATAAATGTGTATTCTGTATTATAGTGTGTTTCTCTTGGATATGCTACTATTGAACTATTTCGGAATGCTATGTTCAGTACCCTTCGCATTGAGTGATGCTTTCAGATAAGTTCTCATGCAGAATTGGGTATGTGCCCTGCATACTGAAGAATTGAACACATTTTAAGGATCTATGACGAATCATTGCCGTGACTATTTAATCTGTGGTAGAGGTTTCCAGAGGACATTTTATGCAAGGTGTGTTTTCTTTTGGGCTAGTATTCTGCTGGATTAATTTTGCAGCTTGTGACAAGTCTCATCGTATCTTTTATTCTGTTTATTAAACTTTGTTTTTATTTAATTACTGTTTTAGTAGTGGCTTTTTTTAACATTAAACGCAAACAAATTATTGTGTTTCAGTAACAGTCAATCATTATTTAATGAATTTAAGGATTTTCTGAACCTGATTATCTAGGGCTTCAGTATATCTGTTTAGTACAAATAGGAATGTATTGTAATTTATTGCAGTTTTTTGATTTACGTTTATGTTGCATTTTGTGTACTAATGTCTTTAGGATCTACGAAGGCACTGGCTATCAATATTAATGATTGTGACATCATCTCGGTCTTCAATAAACATACGTCACTTGGAGAAGGCCACAGTCTCTACTGGAAAGGAGGGTTTATTATCTGAAGGAAATGCTGCCTATAACTGGTCCAGGTTTGTTTCTCCCATTGTTTACATTTCAGGTTAACGACAGTCGGATGACGAAGTTCAAAATCATCCAATCGATGCCCGTGCCAATTGATATTAATGATGTTTAAGTACTTGGAGCTTTCTCCTTAATCCAATATGTTTTGTTTTCCTGCAGTAAAAAATAATTTGTACTGTAATATTTTTGTAGGGGATTCTTTGGTTACATGTTGAAAGAAATTTCATGGTGTCGCATAAATCGTATCCCAATTCCTGCCAAAATTATTCAGGCTACCAAAATTATTGAGTGATATGTATCTCTCCAGAGATCTTAGCAATGTTTTCCCTTTGGTTTTCCAAATGTCTGCTAGTAGGTAGGGTTATTAGATACGGTTTCTGAGTGACATTTTTCTTGTTGCAAGTTGTGTTTTTATATGCTAGAACTAATTCTAACTCATGACATTTTCAACCTTCGAGGATTTTCTTTTAGGTTTTTGTCTGAGAACATGAAGGCATGTTAATTTTGTAATTCCTCTGTTAGAGATTCCTGATATGTACTGTCATAAAGGAATAACGTGGCATTATTTTACCCCTTGAATTGTATTTTTCTACCAGATCACTCATTTAAAGGGAAGCCTTTTTATTTCACTTTTTCTTCGCATTTTACAAGTTTTCTTGAATAATCATACTATTTTCTTCGGTGGGTAGCATATGAAAAGGTTAGGATGACTGCTGTATTATTACTAACTTTGTTAATTTGGGATATTTAGCAGATATACATTTTGGTTTCTGACTGCGGTTCTATAGTTTTGGTATTTATAGTTTGTATATCCATCTGAAATGCGCTCATGGATCTTTAACCTAAGGCATAAGAAGTCATCTTGTATATACCACTTCTAATCATCCGTATGCAGCAATTCGGTAAACCCCAGTTCTGTTTATTGGTTCCCATATTGCCTATGATTTAATAGCTGCGTTATAGACACAGTTCAGTTTCAAGATGTACAAGTTGCAGCAAATACGAACCAAGAATTAACAAGTTACTTTCAACTCCATGATTTATTGAAATGAAATATGGATTATTTTTGCACGACGTGGCAGGTGTGTTGATGAACTTGAATCCCAGCTATCGAAGCATGGAAGCCTCGGAAAGCTGTATTTCTATCACACCCATCTAAGTACGGTAAGGCACATTATCCTTCCTACCTCAGGTGTTCTGGTCTTCCAAATATCTGGTAAGAGTGCTGGCTAAAGTGTCTCAGAAGGGTCATAAACGGTTCTATTTACATCGCCCCCACCCATGAATATATTCAGCTATAAAATGTTTAGTGTCTTTACCCTTTTTCAATTTGGATTTTTGTTAGAAGGTAAATAATATTTAAGAATAAAGAAAACATTGCTTTGATAAAAACATAAAAGATAGCTTAATCTTTGCCATGCTTGGTTTTTTTTTTTAACATTTACAGTTATAAGGATGCTATAAATATCTTTAGGATAGCGCAATGCAAGGTCTGTTAGTTCTTGAATCCTTGATGTTCACTATGCTAATTTAGATTGGAAAATGAGGTGAAACATGGGGGAAATCGATTTCTTTTATCAAATGTAAAAGACATAGCATACCACCTTCTAAAGTGTCTTTCGAAACATGGCTATATTCTCGTTTAAGAGTGGTACTTTTTAAGGGGGTGGCTAAAAGATGGACAATGTTGTACTCGGATATTAATTTCACTGTGCTGGCTTCAGATATAATATTTTATGCCACAGACAGAAGTTTTATAACTGCCTAACGGAGAATGCTCCCGCTAATCATTACTTTGAGCAATAATTAATGAAGCATTCGTTTTGCAGTTTGAAAGTTGTAATGTTGAATTTAGGTCTTTAGGAACACGATGTTTGGGCCTGAAGGACATCCACAGCACTGCTGTGCATGGCTTGGAGTAGCAAGTAGTTTCCCCAACTGTGCTTCTTCTACCGTCCCTGAAGAGGTAGGCACACCTATTTGTATGAAACCTCTTTTCTTCAACCTTCTGGACTTGTTTGATGTACACATTTTTTGTTAGTTTTGTGAATCCATACTAGTATATTGGAATGCCCGTTATTTGTTTCGTAATTTATGACTTCTGATTGGATTACCGTGCTTTGGATAATAACCTGATAATTAAGGGACTTTGGCATCTTTGCTTATTTCACATTGAAAGAGGAAGAATGCCCTGTTCACAATCCCAGAAAGAGCAGTTTGGATCATTGTTTTGAGTGCATGAAACTGCAATGTTATTTTTCTTTTGGGCTTCGTTACTAACTTTAGCCTACTGATGACTTAGAGGCTATACTAGTAACTTTCCTCACTCCAATTTCCACAATGAAGGCTGTTTAAGTGCAACCTCAAAATTGATTGTCCCAAGTTGTTGAGGAAATGTTACCAAAATCGATTAAACTTGGACAATTGAGGTGCAAGGCTTCTATTGTCAGTTTTTAATAAAGCGTTTTCTTTGATGTATAAGGACTTTATTATCTATGCAACATTAACTTGAATGTTTTGTTAGTTAATTAGAATACTGAGTGTTTTCCCTCTTGGCATTCAACTTGAGGATCCTGCTTTCCTTTTATATTTGTCTGTTGTTGACCACAGGAAGTTTGATTCCTGGTCAATTGCTCCATTGAAGGGTGAACCCCTTCTAACATTGATCACCTGAATAACATGAAACAATGATGAGAACCTGACTCTTTCGATGAGCCAGATGGTTTCTCTTACCTCTGTTCGCTCTCAATAATGTTGTTAACTACTTCTACGTACGCCTTGAAGATTCCGAGCATCAAAGCACTTATTATTGTAAACTTGCATTTTATCTTAATGCGGTTACGTGGTGATTCTGCAATACTGACGAAATTTTGTGTAATATGTGCTGGAATGCATTAATCGTCTTTTTTACCTGATCCAATATGATATCATTCTTCAAATTACCTCATTAGTATATAAAACTTCGTTTGTATACTCAATAAATCGGGTAATTTAGTTCCGAAATAGAACACGTTTAAACTAATTTAAAGTTAGTCTAAGGGTATACATCTCACATGAATATAAAGTTCATTTGAAATTCTTGTTATCTTACGAAAAAATGACAAAAGATCTTATACGTTCATATGAGATGTTCAGTTTTCTTCTGGCAACTGTATATTTATAGACATTAACTGTGTCCTATGGCTAGAAGGTCAGTGTTATTATCTTACGGTCACAGTATTGCTTTATTTACATATTTTCACAGTAAGAAATCAAGATTACGAGTAGAGGACACTAGTTATTTGAAATCTATTTTAGGCTAAGTTGATCGCTAATGAACTATTCAAAGATATCATTTGCCAAATCTTCAAATTTCACCATTAGTATCTCTCTACATCAATTCAACTATCCATATCTGATATTTTCGTTTACTGCTGAGAGACTGTGAATTAGAAGACAGTAAAAATGATCAAACTATTATTTCTGTGGGCTAACCAGCTGTCAAAAATGAGTGTCTCATTGAATTCTTGTAACTTTGTGCCTGAAAGATATGACTTGCATTCTTATTTTTATTATACATTTGAATAATTCTTTTTGTCAATTCCTTCATTTCATGAGTCCTTAGATGTAAACCCTACAGAACTTCTTAAAAACCTTGTTTATCATGAGCCACTAGTCACTTGCCATTCTTGTTATTTGATCGTCCCTTATTTTGATATTTTTGATCTAATGTTCTAGATTGACCACCCTACTTCTCAGGAAATGCGTTTGGACTTATTCTTTTATGCTTTACATTGTAGTCAATCCCTTGCCCTTTATTGATAGCTTGTTTGATATACTTTGTGGATCAAAACACGAGCATAACTAACTTAGTTTTCGTATGTGTTTTATTTTTACTATGCTTAATTACGGGTATAAAAGGCTCTCTTTAATTTAGTGCTGATCAACTTAACTGAAATCGGGTCAACATTATGTTCATTTTTAAAACAAATGATTCGAGCCTTTTTGAGGTCTCGACTTCAAATTGAGCTTCCTCATTACAAAGTTGATGACAGCCACTCATACCAAAAGTTGGAACTTTTGATAGTTGGTGTTTGGACAATAATTGCGATTATATTGACCCAATGAACAAGTCATGACAAAGACCTCAGGATGCCAGCTAAATTTGATTGAAATATGATTCTGGGACTGCCAGAATTGACGGGTGGCTAAACAGAATATAATACGCTAACTCTTTGTTTTCATGCTGGCCTTTATAGTAGTATGCCTTTGCTTGTGAAGATTAAAAGTTGAGGTCATGTATGTGTTAGTGGTATATAGACTTGGGGCATTGTGGAACTTTCTTCTATGATTATTCATTTGTTTTTTTAAATGCATATAATCTTTCTTAGCTTGTTGACGCTAGATGAACCTATTAATAGTGCTGTTCTTGTACTTCAGGTGAATAAAATTGGCCGGGATTCTATCTCTTATGTTGAGTCACTCATTGAATCCATCATGGGTGGGCTGGAAGGGTTGATCAACATATTAGACGCAGAAGGAGGATTTGGTTCTCTAGAGATTCAGGTGTTGTACTTTCTGTTACCTTGACCTTTGTTATACAACACGTTGCTGTGCCCTGAATTCGGCTCATTCTTTCCATGTTTCAGCTAACGCCAGATCAAGCCGCTATTCGTATGCTGCATGGAATAAAGATATCAATATCATCCATTAAATCTGCCAAGGTTATTCCTGGCGTGTTAGTGCCTGGACTGGAAAGCTACCCAGAAAATAGCAACTCCGTGAAAATGTAAGCCTGAAACTGCGGCACTTGATGATTTCTTCACAGGCTTTGTGTTAACGGCTGTTTGATCGGTGGCAGGTTGGAGGCTGCAGTGCAGAGGTTGACAAATTTATGTTCGGTTTTGAATGATATGGAACCAATATGTGTTCTAAATCATGTTTTCGTCCTGCGAGAGGTGAGCTACCAATACTCGGAATTTTTTCATAGAGTTTCTGACATTTGTTAAGATATCTGACAAGATGTTATCCTGCCACTGTCAAATGATGGCATGTTTAAATGTGGGGTGCTTTTTTTCTTCCTGCTGTTGTCATGAAGAATGCCTCATATTTTTCAGAAATTGTAGAATAATGTCCATACATCTGATTATATTGTTACTAAAATAAAGAATATTTCAGAAATAAAACCATACCCCATTATATGTTATTTTATGTTCTTGCCCTTTCCTATTGTACATATGTTCTCTAAACCGAAGCCCTGATAAACACTGCGAAATTGTTGGCCTACGACCTTCTCTCTATATTCTTGGGACTCAGTTTTGTCTCTTATCATTATCATTACCATGATCCTCCTATCATCTGCCAAAATTCTAACTAATTTGTGTTGGTGTGCCAATCTCAGTCCCCCCATTTACTCATATTCTACATGCCTAAGTCTGCCTTTTTCTTTGTTGCCTTAATCCATGTTTAATTGGATATCCCTTTTCATCTCTTGGTATCATAAAAATGCTGATATCTCTTAACAAGTGCTTATTCCAGTCTTATTTCCCTATGCCAAAATCATCTTAAAGAACTTTCATAGCCTAAGCTTATATGATATCTGTTCTAGTTGGCATTGGCTACTGGCTGGGATTCTTGAAAATCAAGTCACATAACTCTTCTCATGTCTGAGTTGCACAAGGCTGATGAAGATGGGCTCCGTTTTTATTTATTGAGTTTTTTTGGTTACACAAAATACGCTGTTCTATCAATTGAAATTAAAACATGAGACCGATAAAAGAGTGAAACATAATATTGATTAGTATTTTTATCCGGTCACAATAGCTAATTTATCATAAATATATGCTTCATATCCATCCAAATATTTTAGCATAGCATGAAGTCTATATAAAACTATATCTGGAAGATGTGCCACAGAGAACCATGTTCACTGTTTTGTATCCCATCAATATGGTATAAAAAAATATGCATTAAAAGTTCATTCCTTTTAATGCATATTACCTGAGATTGCCACAGTTGATTATGGATATGTCAATACCAGTATCAGACCATGGTTATGATCTATTTTCATTTTCTCTTCAGTACATGAGAGAATGCATTCTTGGAAACTTCAGAAGGAGGCTTCTTTCAATCTTGAAAACAGATAATGGTTTGGAGCGCCCTTCAACCATAGAATCTTTGATACGAAGACATATCAGCATCATCCATCTGGCCGAACAGCACATAAGCATGGATTTAACAACCGGAATCCGTGAAATTTTGCTGTCAGAGACCTTCTCTGGCCCTGTTCATTCCTTGCAGACATTTGAGAAATCCACAAGCCAGCCTACTGGATCGGCTATAGAGGTTGTATGCAACTGGTACATTGAACATATTGTCAAGGATGTATCGACCGCTGAAGTTATATTTTCTCCGCTGCATAACTGCTTTAAAAGTTCACAACTCATTGGAGGATATTTTGCTGACTCGTTCACTAGTACTGAAGAACTGAAGTCCTTATTTCGTGCCTTTGGTGGGTATGGATTTGACAAATTTGACAGGATGATGCGAGAGCATATGGCTGCTCTTTTGAGCTGCATTGAGGCGACATTGCTATCCAATTCTGAGGTGCTTGAGGCATTTGCAGGAAGCATGAGCTCTCCTGATCGGCTAGAAAGAGAGAAAAGTTTCAAACAAATAGTGGAGATGGAGAGTGTGGTTGGTTTCTGTATCCAGGCAGGTCAAGCAATAGCATTCCACAGGCTTCTCGTAGAATCTGCTGGAGCTGTCCTGGAAGAGAATGCGCCTCTGATTGTCACATTAGTTTCTTCGGTGAAGAGTCAGTTGCCTGATGAGATACCTGAGAAGGATGAAATAAGAAGGTTGAGGTCGGTTGCAATTGATGCTGGAGAAACAGTTGAACTTGACACTGAATGGGTGCATTCCATCATGGCAGAGAGGGGATCTTTCGATAATGGTTCATGGAGTTTGCTTCCCTATTTGTGTGCCTCATTCATGGTATCAAGTGTTTGGAACACGACGTATTTTGATGTGAACATTGGGGGCTTTAATAGCAACGTTCAATGCTTAGCGAGGTGAGCATACCTTCTTTCCATCTGTTCTCAAAATTAGATGGATAGTGGACTACGTTCTCTTATGTTTGTGTTTCTAAGATTTTGACGAATCTAATCAAGGAATAAACGACCGAATATGAGTTTTTGCATTCAACAGATGCCCATATGCGTTATTTAACTTGGTTATTAAGAAGTATCCTTTCATGAATGGTGATGCTTTTCTCCGTGAAAATATCATTTCTTATGTGGTCGGCTTTCCATTGAAGTTATGCCAGTGTTTTCATGAGGTCTAGATATACCCACATTGTTCCTTCACCCAACGTTGACTTTCTTTCCAAAGGCAAAATATTATCCATCCATATGTGCCCATCTAACAGTAGACCTGAAAGAATCAGACTCAGGCACTCTTCCTATGGGCCATTTTACCACCCGTCTGTCACAATCAAGATATAAACTATCCAATGAACATCCATTCATTTCATTGTCAGAAATATACTGAGAATTCTGCTCAGGCCTTGGGTCTTTTATGGACCATGTAGGTATGGCACTATGCCCATTGTTGTGGTACAGTCCATTGGGAGCTGACTCCAGTTTCTGCAGGTGCATCAGTGCTGTCATCGCTGCAAGTGAGTTCATACGGTCAGAAAAGAGTGAACTACAGAGGCAATCTCTATCCAATGGACACGGCAGTGAGATGGAGCCTGAAACACTTACTCGAACATCTGTTCAAGCAAATATCAAGTCTGCAATGCAGATGTATGTGAAATACTCCGCAGGGATCATTCTCAGTTCATTCACTGAGAGCAACAGGTACTCTCGAAACCATATAGTGAATACTACTGCAGTCTCTAAAATTAAAAAAAAAATAAATCTAATTTTCTGTAGCTTCCACCGACTTTTAAGAACTGAGGATTAACATATCCATTAGCTCCTCCGGCAGCATCATGAAATGAATCTGCCATTAAAGAAACAATATATTTCCTTCTTTTTTCTATAGTGATCAATTTTCCCTGTTTCCAACTGTGGATTTTCATGTTAGCGGCACTGTTCAGTGTCCAGTCTAAGAGATTCAGCTCTGAATGTCTAAACCATCTGGCTGCGTAAAGGTTAGTCTGTTTATAATCTGATCTTCTTATACCTTCCTGCAGGACTCATCTTGTTCCGAAGCTGACATTTCTGGACCACCTCTGCCATATTTCCCCTTACCTACCAAGAAGCGCCCTGGAGCTCCATCTCCCCTACACACTCCTGCGCTCGATATACCACCAGAGCAATGGAAACCCGCCGCCGGCGTCCCTCGACATCCTCTGTCCATCTCCGCGGCAGTCTCCTCACATCTCCCTCGCTCATAATTCCCCGAGGCTCAGACAGAACCACAGCGATCTCGCCCAGTCTAGCTTCCAGGATTATCCGGGCTACCACGCTGCACAGGGCTACCGAAGAGAAGCAACCATTCTGTATGATGTAGACGGCGCCGCCCGCAGGGCCGAAGAGCGGCAGCACCGGCGGCAGGGAGCTCCTGCAGACGGCGGCATGGGCCGGAAAGTGAAGTTTGTCGACGGCGCTGCCAGCGGCAGCCGAGGAGGCCTCAGCCCACTGCCACGGTTTGCGGTTTCAAGATCTAGCCCGGCGCCGAATAAGTAGTGGGATTGATCTGATCAAGCATGTGAGACGTGGGTTCACACGAAGGTGGTGTCTTCTCTCAGTGATCGAGGCTGGATTTATTAGTGTGGATTCCTGGCAAGCTTGTGTGGATCTTCTGTACAGGGAGGGAGCTTGGTCGCCGCCGCCAGAGTTCAGCCTTGCCTTATCTGCTGCTCCCAGATTTCAGGAGGCGAGGAGGGTTTTCATTTCTGCATGGGGAAATCGCCGGTGTTTCTAAACCTTCTGTGGGAACCCCCTTCGATAGCAGAATAATTATATGTACCACTGCTTTTTGAGGAAGTTTTAAACGCAAGTGAAAAGAACCCCAACTGAGAAATTTGTGTAGACAGTAAGTAATTTCACTCTCTCTCTCTCTCTCTCTCTAGCTAAATCTATGGGCCACACCCCCGCCTAGAAGTACTCAAAATCGAGGTCACTAGCGTCGCTCTTGTCCCCTCCTCCACCTCCGCTGCTCTTCTCTCCGCCGCCGCCGCTGCCATCCAGACCCTTCTTCTCCGGGAGGGGCGGCGGCGGTGGCTCCTTGCTGACAAATTGCGTGAGGTCAATGGGCTCCGGGACGTGGGGAGGAAGGGCGCTCCTGACGAGCGCCCAGTTGACCCCTTCGAAGAAAGGGTGCTGCTTGATCTCCGTGGCTCCCCGCCTGCAGGCGATCCTCTTCTGCGGGTCCTTCACCAGCAGGCCCTTTATCAGGTCCCTCGCGGCGGCGCTGACCGGCGGCGACTCCGGGAACCTGAGCGGCTGCCCCACCACGTTGAAGAGCGTCGCCCTGTTCCCGGAGCCCTTGAACGGCGTCACCCCATGCAGCAGCTCGTACAGGAAGATCCCCAGCGTCCACCAGTCCACGGCGCTGCCGTGGCCCTCCCCGCGGATTATCTCCGGCGCCAGGTACTCGTGGGTGCCCACGAAGGACATGGAGCGGGCGCCGGTGGGCTCCGCCATCAGCTCCGGCAGGGTGCCGGAGGCGCCGCCGAGCCCGAAGTCGGATTTGGACTTGCGGTTCTTCTTTGGGAGCAAGCGGGGGAAGAGGACCGACGGGTGGATGCAGCCCTGGAGCGGGTGGTGGCTCTCGCCGTCGGGGAAGAGGCTTCCGGACCTGACGAGGGTGGGGCTAACGATGCAGCGGAGGGAGAGGTCGAAGTCGGAGAGCATGATGTGGCCCTCCTCCCGGACGAGGACGTTCTCGGGTTTCAGGTCCCTGTAGATAATGCCCAGCATGTGGAGGTACTCCAGGGCCAGAAGGACTTCCGAGGCGTAGAACCTGCCGGAGAAGGTGCAGTGCAATGCATGCATGCATATGGTGAGGAAAAAGGATCTTCCAACTAAATAACTGGAAATTATGAGAGCTGTCCCAGATCCCTAAAACGGAAATTAATAGTGAGAGTGATTATTTCCCTTTATCAGGAAAAATCATGAGAAAACAAGATCATATTTGTTTTTCCAACAATCTTGCACTAGAAGAGTATATGCCCATTTGAATCTCCTGATTCAGTCGTGCATGGATGGGTACGGAACTCGAATCCCCCCCGAACAAAGAATTCGGATGATGATCGAATGAATAATACCTACGATACGGCGCAAGAACAAAAAGAATAACGTGTAGAAAGGATATTACTCAGCTTCAATTTTATCGCTGGATTTCATTCATAGAAGGCGAGATGATCGAGCAGCTCAACCCAAAATAAGTCAACGGCTAGCGGATCGAGTAATCCGAGGTTTCATCCATCTTGTTATTTTAGTATGGTAAATCACCGTGGGTGGCGGATGGGAGACCAGCACAGAATCTTACCGGGCAGCCTTCTCGGAGAAGTGCTTGCTGGGCTGCCGCTGCCGGAGGGAGTGCAGGTTGCCGCCGCAGCAGTACTCCATGACGAGGCAGTAGAACTTGTCGGTCTCGAAGTGGGAGTAGAGGGTGGGCAAGAACGGATGGTCCAGCAGCCCCAAGATCTCCCTCTCCGTCTTCGCCCTGATCAGCTTGTTTCTACTGGCCAGGGAGGCCTTGTCCATCACCTTCATGGCGAAGAAGGCGCCCCCCGTTCCCCTCAGCTCCACCAGGTACACGCTCCCAATGTCTCCATAGCCGAGCCTCTTTAGCAACCGGAAGTTGCTTAGTCCCAGCGGCGACTCTCTCTCGCTCGTCTCCCTTATCGCCTCCCACCTCCTGTCTCCTCCCGTGTGCCGCCTCACCGCCGCCACCGCTCCCCTGCCGGGTGTCGTCGCCGGCTCCGGCGTGGAGGGCGAGCCGGCGAGGCCTGCTGGGCTCGGAGGGCCAGCAGGGCTCGGAAAGCCTGGGATTCTCGTGGTGGGTGTGCTCATAATGGTGAGGCCCTCCATCTTCCTTTTCAGACTGGAGGACTTGGCCGCCGTTGCGGCTCCGGGTTTGTTCCTCGTTGCATCGCACGCCTGCCCGTCTGATGACATCTTCGCCTCCTTTTCGATCTGATCTTGAGGTTTTCTGACCTGGGAATGGATCAGATGGCGATTTCCATGACGCGGAGACGAAGGGAGGATCTTGGATATGATGAAAATAAATAAATTAGGAAGAACAGTGTATGATGATCTCTCTTCTCTTGTCCTGAGGCTTCTTGGCCTGCCGGTGAACCCGTTTTCATGGATAGATCGTCAAATGGGAGAATCTCGGAGAGGAGAAGATGACGACTCATCAATGAGAGATGAGAGAAGAAAAGAGAGAACGGTTCGAACGATCGTTATCTTGATGGACGCGTACCTCGGACGTGGTGAAGTCTCTGTTCATCATTTAACGGCGGCTGAGATGGCTGACAAACATGAAAATTGAGTGACAAGGGATAGGACAAGTTGAGGAGGTTGAGGGCTCGTCGTTTCTCTCGGCTGGTCGTATCTCTCTGCGTCTGTTATCGTCAATCCTCTCTTTCCCTCCAACCCATGGACATCAGAGTCCTTCCTGCTCGCTGCTAAAAGGATGAAGGTGGCGATCTAGCCAAATGGAAATGATCGTTGCCAAGAAAAGACTACGGAGGAAGATAAAATGGCCGGTCAAGTGCACGCCTTCCGACTCGAGATCCCTACAAGCCCGGCTAAAACACAAGTTTGGAGGCAGCTGACGTAATAACTTGCGCTGAATTGCATGGGGGAAGGGAGGGGGAGAGCTTTCATCGTTGGACGAGAAGACCCTTCGAACCATAGAGACGTTATCATATTCATCCCCTGGGACTCACAAAATTGTAGTCTACGAACCCTTTCGTTGTCTTGGGAGTGATGTTTCCAAGGAACATAATAACTAAGTGCAAAAGAGGATATCATGATGGGCGTGCCTACAAATTTATCCAAGGCTTATACATATTTATGATATTTTTAGAATCAAACTTGCAAAAGAGGAGTGAAATAATTATTAGTAAGTAACAACTAACCAAGATGAAATTTCCTAGGTTGAAGTGAGGTATCAGTAATTCGAATGCCATTAGCTTTGTGCGACAAGGAGAGACATGTCCCTCGAGAGGGAAGAAAAAAAATTATGACCCTCTTAATTATATTCGTGATTCTAATGGATTGAAACAGTGTGGAATTAGTGACATCACTAATATTATAAACAAGCTTATTTAATTGCTTCAGCAAAACTAGCCTATCCGATTTGGGCCCTGTATATATCTCAGTAAGATGCATAAGGCCCACTAGAACAGTTGATTATTTGAATTTACTTCTACGCACAAATTTTACTATCTGATGAGCATAAAATCTTACGAAAAGTCCTCTTAAGTTTTAGAACTTACCTCTGACTCCTAAAACCTTCGCTTAAGTTCTTTCGTTAAAAAATGATTTAGGTATAAGGTTTGAGCTTCAATCTCAATGTCTTCTACACAACTATATAGTCTACTTATTATTGGGTGAAAAAAATCTCGTATTACTGAGTGGACTAAGATGATTATAATTTAGAGACATTTCGTGGAAGATAAGTGGCCATTGATTTGGAGACTAAGCAAGAATGAAAGCTATTGGGCACTGACACTCTCTCTCTCTCTCTCATTAAACCGTTTTAATTCATATGTTATCATCACTTCACCCAAATACATTCACACCATACTCTCCAGATTTCAAATGATTTACTCTAGCTTTTTATAATTTTAGGAAGGTGCAAAAGAAACTCTACTTATCTATCATTTAACGACTATTGGAGAGAACTCATCTCCTATTGATACATGAGTCTAGATGCATTTTAGGCTAAAATAATAGAAGGCTTTCATTTATCTTACTTATTATTCATTAAATCTGATTAAATTTGTCCTACTATCAACGTGTTCTGAAAAATTGAAACTTTGGTTCACAACTAATTGATGTGTAAGCTAGATCACTTTACTTTCCAAGTAGTTATTTTGGCATTGTGATTCACTTTACATTTCTACTTCATTTATATGACAATATGGTCTAATGAGAAGATTTCATACGAAATTGAATATCAGAAAAAAAAGCTGAGAGAAGGGATATTATCTGAGAATTCCATTCATAAGATTTATTATTACAAAGTAACAAAAGCTCTAAGCCATAGGGGATAAGATGATTGCCCAATGAGTGCCCAAGATGTAAGGAAAGATTGGACTTTGTCATTGTTTATATGTTCTCATTGATCTATGTCAGTTATAATCCACACAAACTCCACAATGTAGAATAAAATATGGCTTCATGTATTTAATTTGAAGTCCCTTTTTATCACTATTTATTACTTCATCCTAGTTTTTTGCAAGTTCCTATGTTAATTTCGAATTCTATATGACTTTCAACAATGGATTGAGACACTTAATAGTGCTTGTTTAGGGCTACTGCCACCTGATTATATTTAAGACTCATAATAACAATAAGAATGTACTAATAGAATCTAAAATATAATTCTTGCAAGGGAAAGAAAGAAGAATTAAATAACCTAAACTTAATCATGACATAGACCTAGCAAGATTTCTATGAATTTATAACCTGAGGAGAGAAACTTCATTATTTTGACTTCAAACCAACAAAAAATCTATGTGGATGGCTGTTTCTATTTCTACTTGCCATTTTTGGATTTATTGAAGAATATGTTGAAAAGAGAAGAATACTAAAGATATATATTAAGGTAGCATAGAAAATTGAGAATAGAGAATAGAGAGAGGGAGATTGATATTTTAATAACGTCTCCTTCTCTCTTGGTTCATTTATGATCTTTTAGGATGGTGCATGTAAACAATGGACTTCTACTTTGGCAAACTTTAGGAATTTAAATTTCCTCTAATAATAATTTTATTTGCGATTGAGACAAAGATTCAATTATGAGTCATCCTCACTAAAACTTGAGAAATTTCTTGGTTAGTGGGGACTAAGATTTACTATAGCGCATGAAAGTTGCTTTCACATAATAACCCTCTTTGTGGGATTATGAAACCAGTGATTTTTCATTGAATGCTCCTCTAGGCCTATTCTTAAGAATTGACATGAGAGATAAAGTATAGTTTAAGATTACTGATTATAAATTATTATAGGAGATACAGTCTTGATTTGATCACATTTATTTGAAACGAATTATTATATTGAAGAGTCATTCTTGATATCTAAGTAAGCTCTAGCAACATTTCCTTTTTCCTTACCGAAACAAAACTTTGATTTGTCACATACATGTATGGGAAAGCAAATCATTTTAACGTAGTTCCCAATCACTTGTTTTCATGATTAAATACTTTATGACCATACATTTATATAGAAATATGCAAATTTTTAGGGGATTAAAAGTGATTGTGAGTATTTATATTATTATATGTACTACTTTGTTGTATGAGAAGAAAGGTTTCACTTTCTAAAATTTTATATGTACTTTTCTTATACAACAAAGTAATACATATAATAATATAAATTGTGAGGACGGGAGGGGGAGGGAGAGAGAGAGAGATCAGCAAGGTTTCACTTTGTAATAATATTTATATTATTGTATGTACTACTTTCTTGCATGCCATTTGTAACTTGATGAAAGTGATCGGCAAGGTTTCTCAATAGAATTTCTACCAAAAGCCCTAAAAATTCTCTTCAAAATGCAAATGTCAAGTTTACTCCAAGAATGGAAAGTGCCAATCATAATTTCCAGGCTAGTTAGTTTGATCCCTCTTGATCTAGATCTGGGATGATCATAAGCGTTATTCATATTTATTATTAGATGTTTTCTCCGTAGGCTTTCAAAATAATGTGTCCAATATATTCGTCCTTGATCGATGTACCTTCAACTTTATTACAATATTAGAAGATAAACTACAATTAAATGATACCATCAAATTTATTTTTGACAGATGAGTACAACTCTCGCGACAAACTCAAATGCTCGTCCTTATGTCATAGACCTTTGCCTCCCTCTCCCTCCCTCTCTCTCTCTCTCTCCCCCCTCCCTCCCTCCCTCCCTCCCTCCCTTCCTCTCATTCTCTCTTTTTGAGAGATTTAGGAGTGAAGCTGACAAACTCGCCAAGCACCGAGTTTAATGAGAAGCACAGGTGATAATTATACTATTTACCAACTAATGGTTCTCCTTGCATCTTTCTGTCTACATCTAGGTCCTCATGCATCAATCTCCCTCGTCACCTCCCTATGTTGGTGTTCTTCAGTGGATTCCAAGCTCTCAAACCCACCCAAAGCCTCGTCTCACGAACGAGTGTGTTCCACGTGTCTGTATGCCCCATTTCTCTCTCCCTGCCTCTCTCTCTCGATATATATATTATTTCAACGGTGGGGTCTGACTTGAAGAACAAGGGAGCAATGTTGTTCTCCACCGTAGAAAGCATGGACACAACCGTGGTAGAGATCTATCCCAACGTATTTCTATCATTGCATTTCTCTTTTTAGCAAGTTATCTTACGGTCAGACCCCACTAGGATTCACGAACATTATCGCGGTCTACTCCACAAAACACTGATATCCATAATCTTGTACTGCTGCGTCTAAAGTTTCCCGAATCGATAATACTTGCACTATGGGGAGAACACCGTCGCCACCATGGAAATATATCTATTTATATACGAGAGAAACTGTGATTACTTTGTTACAATGGTTACATTCTACGCGTCACCCGTTCCTCTATTACAATAATGGTGTTGGAAAAAATGAGAAAATAATCGTCACTGGGATCGTAACGAATGTTACTATTTTTCATCCCCATGACCAACTATTCTAAAATATTAGCACTTTACCTAGAATGTTGTTTCCATTTAGTTAATATCATGAATAATTGCAAACTTTTCGCCAAAGCCCACTAGTTTTTGCAGAATTGAAGAAAATGCCTTGCACCCTATTCAAATTATCAAATAAGAAAAAAAATGTTTGTTAGAGGATCCTTGCTCCATTGTCCATTCAAATGATGATAATGATAATTTATCTAATTATTTAGTGGTTTTTACACATAAAGGCTTGCTCATGCGTAAATCACTAGGAAATCGTATTTTTACTGCATCCAGCTAAAACATAAACTAACTTTTTCAATCTCCATTTGGTCACGATTAGACCATCCAGAAATAACATTTATTATGTGATTGTGACTTCACAATTTATTCGCTTCAGCAACTGCTCAATCTGTTGTTGATTATGGTAAATCACTGGGTAGTATTCGAATCCAAAAAGTTAGGAACTGATAGCAGCCAGTTGTTATTACGATCGTTCTCAAAGGAAATAACTTGAAAAATATATAAACTAAGCTATCAGTCTCCTTGAGTCTTCATGAAAGTGTTCCTCACAAGGGATGCCTATATTTGAATTTATCTCATTCAAAACAATATTCAGACGACAGATATCCGAGGAAATCTGAAAGGCAACCTTGTTGCTCTTACGTTATTCTCACTACTTTGAGTCTTATCTCTCACCTCATTGTTATCTGAAAGACAGCTTGGCTCACCTGGTGAACTGGTAACGTTGATCACCTGAAGCGTCCTCCCCCACACTGTTTTCATTTATTAAACAGTGAGATGATTTGAATAACCAGCGCAGCTTCACCTTTGTCGTTTTTAGCAACAGCGGAGGATAAAAAATCGTGGTGGGGAATCGTAATGCTGGTAGCTAGATGGTTGACTCGTTAATGAATGTCTTCAGGTTAGGGATAAAGCTCCGACGTTATCCAATGGAGGAGAAGTGGGCACTCAGTGGAAATAAGAAAATGAAAGAAACTTCTGTTAGATAAAGGGTACGTCCACCATCTCCCTCAATGGAAGAAGCATGTTGAGAGATAGCAGATCTACCCATGTTGCATAACGGGTCCTAGCTCTAGAGAGAGAGAGAGAGAGAGAGAGAGAGTGAGAGGGTGACCTTTAAACTAAACCAAAAGATCCTACTTTAACGGACAGCACCTCAGATGTGTCTCGTCATTGCAGCGAACAGCACCAAACGGAAGAGAGCGGAGAGGTAGAGGTAGAAGGAGAAGGTAGAGAGAGAGAGAGAGGAGGGGTTGGTGTCGTGCAAAGAAGAGTCGCGCTGTCACGCGTGGAAGTACTTCATGTACTACTCCCGCCCTAGAGACGTAACGCGGGTAGGCTGTACTTCGCCGCCACGCCAATGACGCAGAGTACGTCATTGGTTTGATTTCTATTAAGAGCAGATGACGTGGCGGGGAGGCAGCTGAAACCACCATCGCCAACCGGCGGCTGCCCCAACGGTATGCCGTGAAGTCCTGAGATCCGGCAGCGCAATGTCCATAATAGCCTCGTCAATTGAAAAATTCACGGTCCAATCCCACGTGGAGGAGAGGGAAAGACACGGGAAAAAAATGATCGGAGGCCGGGTCGTAACGTGTGGGACGTACCGCATGTACTACTATCCCCCGACCCCTTTCTTCCCACCCAAGTTCTTGTTATGGTCCTAATCAACTTATAGAACGAGACGGTCAAGCCTAGAACACTACGTCAATCGTCTGCGCCCCGTACAAATGCATCATTAAGGTTAAAAGACCCATAAAATCACTCCTAAGAGCACTAAAATTACCTTTTTTCTTATAGAATATATCTTATGAACGAAGTATTTTTTTCAAAAGCATAGAAATCTTGACTAAAAAAACTGTATTGGCATATATATCACCAAGAAGAACAACTTTGTTCAATCTCTATGGCCATTAAATCTGCTTTAATTTCAGATTATATAAGTCAAGAAAATAGTGTATGTATCTTTTCCTATATTACTGAAAAGCAAAGAAATAGTGCACATAAGTTTGTTGCATAGAGTAAGACTACATTTTTTTTAAAAGATAATATTTATATATGTATATATATATATATACATTCTAATAAGGTTTCTAGCACCCTCAAAGAACTAGGAATCTTATTATCTTCAAGAGTCCTCACTTTAGAATATTCAAAGAATTTGTCATGTATTACATAGTCCTCCATGAGCCACAGTTGTTAGCATTAGTGCTGAAAAAGTAGACTAATGATGTAGAACGACATGAAACATCAAGTGTTTGGATATGATTGAAGATCTTGATTGTGAATCTACTTAGAGTCCTAGTAACTCATTTGACCATGAAAACGTCTTAGAACACTTAAAACATGAAACATTTGAATGCTAACTCAATAAGTCAACATTTTGAATGCCAATGAGTATATTTGTATACACAATTTTCTTCTATTGAACTATTAACAGTTGTCAAAGGTTATTGTGTCAAAGCAAACTAGTGATGTACAACAATTGCAAACACTACACACAACTATTGATGCAAGAAGCCAATTCTCAAGAGGTCAACTATAGATTTATACTCAATATTTTTTTTCATTTTCAATTCTTCACCAACATGTAAGTCACGCGTCTTTGTGATAGAGTAGATAGGATGCTTACGTACAACGATAGCGAACACGAGATCTGAGCATTCACACTAGAAGTCAAACCTTAGGACATCAACTAGGAGTCAATAATTTATAATTTTTTTCTTTTAAATTCTTGACCAACATTTATGCCTATATGTTGGAAATTTTGCGACAAAGTAAACAACAGGTAGACCACGTGCATACGTAAGAGTATAATAGCAAACACTACAATTTGATAATGATAGGGTAAGTCAACACTTAGGATATTCATTGAACACATGCATTTGGAAAAGTATTATGAAAAGTCAATGAAAAATACCTTGAACTAAGAATCTATATATATCTCTATTTTTTTCTGAAGCTCTTCATTAACATCCATATTTGCTGAGAAACTTTCCAACCCATCAGACTAGTGACATGACAACACGAAAGACGTTCAACATTTGAATATGACTACAAAAGGTCAACACTGAGTATCTCAATTGCTTACTCATAATGTTCTTAATTGTGCAGACCGGTGATGTAAACCATCATAAAAACACGCAACATTTTGAATATTTCAATAGAAAAGTCAACAAAGATATTGACGATTTAAATTTATATACTTCATCGTTCATTAGATTAGCCTAGAGTCGAGATCCGTAGAATCTAAGACCATTATCCAATGAGGAAGGTCATGTGACAGCTTCTTGCCCACCATAGTCAAAGATGAAGGATGGTAAATGAGGTAAATCAGAAGAGTGCAACAAGACAAAGGTTAACCTTTGTGTTTCCAAAAATGGAAATATGCAAAAAACCGGGAAAGTGGCGCCATGGGCACACATTGTAAAAGGCACCAAGCATAGGTAACGAAGAAGCATCTGTGGGTCGTAGTGTGGCATGGCAAGATTACCTTCTAGAGAGAGAGAGAGAGAGAGAGAGAGAGAGGCTTATTATGACGGAGGGGAATGCCCTCACCGATCACTCAGTCACGATTTGAAAAGGAGACGGTAAATGCACAACGTTGTACTGCGCGTTGTACTACCCAGCGCGGAGTAGCCGTTCAGTGCAGGTCAGGTGAACTTACCCACTACTCCAACCCCAATGACGAGACCCGCAATCTTCTCACCAATACGGCCGATCCGTTGTCTCTTTCCGGTCAGGGATGTGTGCTCAGGTAGATCGCATCTCAGCCGCACGATGGGGGCTTTATTTTAATCAGTCATTGAACGAGCGTAGAGGTGACGATAAGGCGGAAGCTTCCTTCGCTGCTGAGTCACCGACATGGCGAGGGACGTTTATCTCGTTTTGGCTGTCGGGCATTTCCCAAACTGGGCTCCGCGGTACCGGCACATGGCGGAGAACGGGACCTCGCTTTCCCACAGGGATCTCCCTTGGGGGCGGCCAAGCGTCAATGGTTGACTTCCCTTCGACGCTTCCTACGACCTCTTCTTCTTTGGAACACCGAGTCGACGGTTAGCATCGATAGACTTCTTCGCGATCGAAACGCGTACGTGATGTGCCCCTATAGGGGCACATACAGATATATATTTTTTATAAAGGTATTTATGTACATTTGGTGAAATAATAATTTTTCAGTTTACAAATATTGATTTTATTTTATGATTTCCACGCCGAAAACGTGAATTCTGATTTTCGAGAATTCTCCATCGCCGTTATTTCGAGGGTCTTCGAGGGGTGAAGATGAAAGAGAGAGAGAAAAGGAGGGGTGGACTGAAAGTTTCCATCGTCTTCTTCACGGACGTTGAAGTGTTTATTTTAGACTCGGCCTTCGTCCGGCATCGCTCTCGATCCACCGCCGTCTCTGAGCGGTCTCCGATGGCGCCGGGCATCAGGGACCTGCAGCTGACGGCGCTCTCCGGTCGGCGGTTACTGGAGGAGGATGGTGGTGGAGATTTGGAGGACGTGCGGCTTCTCGATGCCTACGACCGGGAGGAGAGCGGTCTGGCCGGGGGACAGGAGCTCGCGGCGGCCGGGGAAGGGGAGGTGCGTAGTGTGCAGTTGAAGGTGACGGGAATGACATGCTCGGCCTGCTCCAATTCCGTTGAGGCCGCGCTCACCGCTCTTCCAGGGGTGTCGAAGGCCACCGTCTCCCTGCTACAGAACGTGGCCCGCGTTATCTTTGATTCTTCTCTCGTCACGGTTTGTGATTACTCTCCATGAAAACCAGGATAACCTTGTTTTAATCACGTATGAGTTACGGGGTCTTCCCCTTTTCTGGAATTGAGGATGCCAAGACGTGCTATCGAATGGCTGATAAAGAAATTGAGTGTTCATGCTAAGAAATGGGCGACACTTGACTTGTTGGTTGATTACACTTGGGAGTTTCCTGATATGCTCTGTTTCTTAGTTTGGTCATCCTCCGGTGTTCGTCGTAGAGTCGATTTCCTTTAGCTTTACTGAGTTCAGATTTCCACTGGAGGACATTTATTTCCACATTCCTGTGACGTTTTTCTCATCTTCATGTACGTTTGCGACGCTTTACCCTAGTTTTTCTTACCTCACTGATTTCTTCTGCACGCAATTTTACTCTTCGGAGATGACCCTTATGTTTCTAATCCTCTGCTCTTCTTCCTTTGGTATCTTGCATCTCTGGTTTCGCCACAACATCACATCCATTTTAGTCACTTGTTTATAGCCTCGAGGGAGGTCTCCTGTCGTTTTTGTAGCAGTATTGAGTGCCATCTTTAAGAGAAAATGGCGTTAAATATTCTTGGTTTTGCTCTAGACAATGAGTCGTATTGTGCCATTTTTGACACTACAATGCTAAACTGTTGATAGTTCCTATAATCATAAGTTGCATCTAATAAAATTTATGTAATCAAGACCACCTAAAGGAAAGTATTGATTGAAGTCCCACACTTATTCCGTCTGTTTTAAACCAAGTACAAGAGTTAGAGCACTTTATAAGTTATTTTTTATTAAATTTTTTTTCTATATTTCTTTGTTAATATTTGTCACTGGTGTCCATTGCAGTGGATCAAATGTGAGAAAGATCAGATTTCCACCAATGTCCTTCGGAATTCAAAATTTGAGCAAATATACCTTAAAAAATATTGAAAAAATTTGATTCCATAAAATAGATTATTTTCAAGGTTATCATTTCCTTTCCAGGAATATTTATGTAGGAATTCACTTTTTCACAGTAGTTAAAAATTAACCTCACCTGTATGAGGGAGGTTATAGCCTACTTCATCTTACAACTTTCAGTGATCTGTAAAGCTAATGCGATCATGCATGATTGCAAGTCAGAGCATCCTCTCATCTTGCACATACTATCTTGTGCCATCAGCTAAGGATGAGCGATTCCATAATGATCATCACCGGACAGTTTCTTTGATAAAAATGCTTATTAGTAACCATCAGCATCATAGGGATGGGAGGAGGTTTATTTGAACAATTTAACATTCTGACGTACATGCCTTGATTTCTGAAAGTAATGCAGTAGCTTTAGGAAGTTTTCTTACTTTATTATCTTTACATTTACCCATCGAATCGAAATATTTCTATAAAATCTGAAATGAAAATGTGAGCGGCTCATGGGAAACTTTCTCTTGATCATCCAGACAAAAGTTCCATAGTTCTCAGAACATTTCACAATTAAACGTTTGCTAGTCAATAGATTCCCAAATTAAAAACGTTGTATGGATTCTGCATGGATTTGAGACTGAAGGATGGCACTAAATTGGAAAGAAAATCAGTGATAATATCAAGACTAACGGTACTTTTTATGATCAACTCTCACTGTCCATGTTCGTTGTCCTTTTGCCTTTCGAATAGCAGAACCAGTTGTTTGGTGTTTCTTTGGTATTTGGAACTGATAAATGGCTTGATTTACACAAATATGCGGAGTGAAAAATGAACATTGCTTGACTATGCCTGATGATTTTTCTTTTTTCATCCATGTTTATCAGTTTTAGACTTTAATATTAATCACCTTATCTTCTAGAAAAAGTAATCTACAGTGCTAAATCAACAAGACCATAAGTTTAGGTATTGCAATTATTTGTGATTGCTAACTGCGACAATTTGACTGCAGGATGAAGATATAAAATGTGCTATTGAAGATGCAGGATTTGATGCGGAAGTCCTTCCTGAGCCTGATAATTCTCAGTCAAAACCACAGCGGACGTTGACTGGTCAGTTCAGAATTGGTGGAATGACATGCGCAGCCTGTGTAAACTCTGTTGAAGGTATCTTGAGAAAGTTACCTGGTGTAAAGCGAGCAGTTGTTGCGTTAGCTACTTCACTGGGGGAGGTTGAGTACGATCCTTCTCTTATCAGCAAGGAGGACATTGTTCTGGCAATTGAAGATGCTGGCTTTGATGCTGAGTTTCTACAGAGCAGTGAACACGATAAAACATTTTTATCTGTTGATGGGCTGAATAATGACCTTGATTTTCATCTTTTAGAAGGCATCCTTATGCATTTGAAAGGAGTAAACCAGTTTACTGTTAACCGGGAGTGTGCAGAAGTGGAAGTTAGTTTTGACACTGAAATCCTTCAGCTGAGGTCCATTGTTGATTTTGTTGACAAAGAAAGCAATGGAAGACTTAAAGCACATGTCCGAAGTCCATATAGCCAAACAACTTCAAATGATGAACAAGAAGCTTCAAAGATGTTTCGACTTTTTATTTCTAGTCTCTTATTAAGTGTAAGTATGATCCTTCACATGGAGAAAATGCTGTCGCTTTCATTGTTAGCTGTTCAGGATGTTGTGGTTGAAACGGGCTTATGCTCACAAGGCTTTTCACTCATTGGTATTTTATTCATACTGTCCAGAAATCTCGACACATAATAAGAAAAATATTACTGAATATTTCTTATTATATTTTTTTTATGCCTCAGGTTCCGATCTTCTTCATAAGGGTGGTTTGCCCTCGCATCCAGCTTATATCTACAGCATTGAGCATGCAATGTGGACCATTTGCATTAACTGACTGGCTGAAGTGGTTTTTCGCTAGCATTATTCAATTTGTTATTGGAAAGCGGTTCTACAAAGCAGCATATAGAGCACTTCGAAATGGATCCACAAATATGGATGTCTTAGTTGCTCTAGGAACTTCCGCATCATACTTCTACTCTGTTTATGCCCTTCTGGAAGGTGCATTCACTGGATTTTGGCCTCCGACATACTTTGAAACAAGTGCCATGCTGATTACGTTTGTGCTGATGGGAAAGTATCTGGAAGCTGTTGCCAAAGGCAAGACATCAGATGCTATCAAGAAGTTAGTAGAACTTGCACCAGCCACTGCACTTCTTCTTGTCAAGGACACAGGTATTTAATTTTGCAGGAAGCAAAGACTCCTTAATCCATATAGAAACTTAGCTAAGACTACTAAGAGTTCTTGGAAATATATACTGTTATTTACTTTAGTTTACTCTCTGGCTGTATTTGTGATGATAATGGTTATTCCAATGCAAATCCCTTCATTTTGAAAAACTATTTCAGTTCCCCTTACTCTTCCCTGTCAGATCTTTGTTAAATGTTTTCTGTTTATATTTTGTCACAGAGGGAGAGTACATAAAAGAAAGGGAGATAGATGCCCAATTGATTCAGCCTGGTGATGTGTTGAAGGTTATTCCTGGATCCAAAGTCCCTGCTGATGGTTTGGTAGTCTGGGGAACAAGCTATGTTGATGAAAGCATGGTAACAGGCGAGTCTATACCAGTCCTGAAGGATATATCTTCTGTTGTAATTGGTGGAACGATTAATTTGCATGGCGTCCTCCATGTTCGTGCTGTTAAAGTCGGTTCCAATACTGTTCTTAGCCAGATAATATCTCTGGTTGAGACAGCGCAGATGTCTAAAGCACCTATTCAGAAATTTGCTGATTTTGTAAGTATATTTTTCTTGATTTTTGTGTTTTTAATCTGCCTAAATTTGAAGTCTTGATCACTCACTTGCTTTACCTTTGATCTTGAATTTAGAATGAAAAATGAACTTACTGTTCTTGATTTTATTTTATGTCTATACGGAGGTAGAAATCAAAATTATCAGACCGAAGTTCCTTCAGGATCTGCAAAACTTAACGAAAAAACAGAAAACAGTCATCATTGTCTCTTGTTCTCTTTTATGAGAAAAGTCTCTAGACTGGGCTTGTAGTAGATAAAGCCTTTATGAAGCGGTGATCTCATAATGAATTCTATTTGGACCCTGCGTATTTAGAGGCACGGAAATTATTTATAAAAATGCTAGCCCAATAAGTATGTCTCCTGAAGATGACAGGTGTACTACCTTGTAGGAAGCAAGCCTAGCACAGTGATTACTTGTACTATTTTACAACTTTTAAAACATCTCAGTGATTAGTTGACTATTTTACCACTTTTGGCATTACGTCCGTATGGTTACTGTGAAATTATCCTTCACTGATTATCGGATGGAAAATTTTGTAACTTCAGAAGCTGATTGAACTAATAGAATTTAATTAGATTACTGTGCCTAAAAGGCTACGAATTTGTCAGAATTGTCAAAATTTGCATGTACATTGGAGAAGAAGAAAAGACACTGTTAACAACATGTTGATCTCGGGTCTATCGCTTAGTATCGTTCTTCTATAGGATGGATGCCTTCGAGGAAAAAAAAATCATATCATTTCACTCTGTAGGATTTCTGTTCAACTCTTCCAATTGAAATGGACACCCATATGCTAACTACATCATGTCGTCCAGAGGACAATCATGACAACTGCGATGCAAATCATTCCAGACTCTCTTTTTCTCTGGAAAATCTGCTGTTGGTCTGTGACGCATGATGCCTTCGTTAACAAGCACATTTCATTGATGGATCGCATGCATTGATTGCTTCTATTTTCTTACCGATGCTGTACTGGGCATTTGTCTTCTGAGATTTGCTTTCAAATTTACAAGGAAAACTTTTTTAACCTGTTGCTTGATTTTGTCAGTCTCGGATTTTGGCAAAAGTAGTGTATGATTCCTGAATAGTGTTATGAGAAGATCGAATCTTTCAATGCCCACAGTTCAAC
Organism: Spirodela intermedia; assembly: GCA_902729315.2. Lineage (NCBI taxonomy): Eukaryota > Viridiplantae > Streptophyta > Magnoliopsida > Alismatales > Araceae > Spirodela > Spirodela intermedia. The sequence goes on from LR746278.1 coordinate 3,690,911, forward strand.
ATATCTCCCAACTTCTTGAAAAAATTGGGAAAGATAAGGTAACCTCCCAGTTTGAACTTCAGACACAAATGTGATTTATAAAAGGTTTGCTATGTAGAGTATTTTTATTAGGGATTTTATACGTTCCCGTTATTTAACTCAACCTTGGTCCGACCTTATCCCATTCCAAAGTCTCAGTGATAGTTGCGATAGCAGAAGCTTTACCGGTGACTAGATGGACAAGCAGAAAGAGGTGGCCGTAGAAGAGGTGACTTGTGAGTGCTGGTACCTGGGGGCACAGGCCTGCCGTCTTATGTTCCAGTTTTTCTTCATTTCTTCTTTCTTGTCTGGTCCTTTCCACCCTCCATCCAAATGTTAGCACAGCCCAAGAACTTCGTAGCCTTTTTTAATGAAGTTGAACACAAGAAAAGAAGGCTGAGAGAAAACTTTTGAGCCTTACCGTGATCGTTGATAGTACAGACCTGAATCCTGAAAACATCCCACTTCCCCTTGGTCCTCTTGCCATTCATCATTCTTATGCCTCTCTGTTGACATGAAAAAACTCCATTTGTCCAGCGGCTAGTTTGTTCAGGACAGTGCAAGCATCAGAAATATTCCTGGGCTTATGCCTCAACCCGCTCCTAGTGAAGGTACCGGGTTAATAGTAAATATCACACGTGTAATCACTATTTTAACGTTCCTAGAGGAATTACCAAGGTCCATTACCGTGTGTATGTGCCTCTTGTTCTTGTTAGTTAGGGCTTGTGGTGGAGAATTGGAAAAGACAGTAGAAAGAACTGGAGTGAATTCTATGTCTTACTAAGGGACGAATCCCCAGGCCTTCAATATCCTTATTATGATAAATTTCCTACCTTTCTTTCAAAGTTATGTTTGTTGTAGTGTGTTTGACTATGCAATTTGGGTCAATTGGACGGGCATGAATGGGAGCCCGAGATGCAAAATATACAGACTTTAGGGAACTGGGGAAACGTACCCATGTCAAGAGGATAGCTGTGAAAGATGCAGATTTTTGTGGGTATATAGGTAAACAGATTGATTTACTCTTTACCTAGCAATGAGCAAACTTATTTTTTGAGTTCATGGGGCTCTCTTTAGTTCAGCGTACTCTTCTGATATCGTAATTTGACAAAACTAATATCTGAGTACGGAAACTAAAATATATGGCAAATGAACGTAGATGAGTTTTATAGAAGATGATCATGCCAGGAGTAAATATGTGAAATTGTATAGTTGACTGGCTTGTGCGTTTGTATTGAGAGATTCGCATGGGCGTACAAAGATAATTAGAAGGTTTTATCATTCATTATCCACCCATCAGAGAACATAATGGTAGACGGTGATGAATACTTTATTTTTATTTTTAGGTGACCGATTAAAGTGGATATTTTGCCTTCTTCACATGCCGGATTCACTTGTAGTTTTGGAATGCATTGGTTTTTACCTTTGAATTGCAATTTCTTTCATATGCCAAATCCCCAGAAAACTGCAGACTGCTCATTAGGGAAAACGGCTGCTACTTTGATTCACTCTGTAAATCAATCGATTATGCATTTTCAAACATATACACTTGGAGTTGTAATCGAATTGCTTTCCATTTGAAGATTCCTGGTCAATTTTTTGTGTACAGTTTCAAAACAATTCATCTAGTTTGACATTTTAGAGTTTTTTTTTAGTTCAATAGTTTGACCATCTTTGCAACAGTTACCTGATCTTCTCTTATATCTTACCCGTGTAATTTCAGGTTGCAAGCATCTTCGTACCCACTGTTGTCATCTTGTCCCTCTTGACTTTCCTAGGATGGTAATTATTCCTTACTCTTTGATGCTGTCTCAACGACTCGGATCCTCTCGAGAGATCACAACGTTCTTCTGATTTCCTCCAGGTTCCTTTGTGGGTCCTTGGGGGTGTACCCGGCGGGATGGCTGTCTAAGAACAGCAATTGCTTCGTTTTCTCCCTCATGTTCGCAATCTCGGTTGTGGTGATTGCATGCCCCTGTGCTCTCGGATTGGCCACACCAACTGCTGTCATGGTGGCCACAGGCGTTGGGGCTAACCATGGTGTTCTGATAAAAGGTGGTGATGCCTTGGAAAGAGCTCAGAAAGTCCAGTTTGTTGTGTTTGACAAGACGGGCACCCTCACGCAAGGCAGAGCTTCAGTGACTACTGCAAAAGTCTTTGGTGGGATGCAATTGGGCGATTTTCTTACTCTAGTTGCTTCTGCCGAGGTACCAACCCAATATTCTTCTTCTCTTCTGGAGAGCAGCTGTGTCGTGGATGAACGCTCAAGCCATTTCTTGTTCTCTCTCTCTCTCTCTCTCTCTCTCACATCCAGGCCAGCAGTGAGCACCCACTGGCGAAAGCAGTCGTCAACTATGCGCACCATTTCCATTTCTTCAGCCATCTTCCCGAAGATAAGCAGCCTGGTAAGGGTGAAAAGTTGGACGCCTTTTCTGGCTGGCTTCTTCAGGCGGAAGACTTCACAGCATGCCCCGGCAAGGGCGTCCAGTGCACCATAAGCGGGAAGCGTGTTTTGGTAAGTTTTATCTGCAAGTATTTTGATATCATATGATATCATATGATATTTACGTGGTGCATGGGGTCTGGACAGGTTGGGAATCGGAGGCTGATGACTGATAGCAGGGTTACCATACCAATGGAGGCAGAAGCCTTCTTGATAGAGCTGGAGGAAAGGACGAATACAGGTGTTCTTGTGGCCTACGACGGCGCCCTCATTGGGATATTGGGAGTCGCTGATCCTTTGAAGAGGGAGGCGGCTGTTGTTGTCGAGGGCTTGAAGAAAATGGGTATCGAACCCGTGATGGTGACTGGGGACAATTGGAGGACTGCAGGGGCGGTCGCAAGAGAGGTCAGTAAACCATTCCATGCTCCCATGCCACGTTATCTTGGCAGATTTGGACTTTGGTAAACCCTTCTGTTTTTACTCTTCGTTGACTTCTTTCCATCACTGATAAAACTAACATCAACACCCATAATTGTTTTTATAAATTACTCAAAATTTCAGCTCATAAAGCTCGAACATGCACTACGATGTTCCGATTTCTGTGGTTTCAGTATCTATCTATATTATATTATATCCACACGCCTGCTGCTATATATCATCGTCATCCTCTTCCGCCTCTGATGAGAAACGTCGATGACATGCAGGTGGGAATCGAGGATGTTAGAGCAGAAGTGATGCCCGCTGGAAAGGCCGAGGTCGTCCGTGCTCTGCAGAAGGAAGGGTATGTGGTCGCCATGGTCGGGGACGGCATCAACGACTCTCCGGCCCTCGCGGCGGCCGACATCGGCATGGCGATCGGGGCAGGAACCGACGTCGCCATCGAAGCTGCAGATTACGTGCTGATGAGGAACAACCTCGAAGATGTTATCACGGCCATTGATCTCTCGAGGAAGACCTTCAGCCGGATCCGATTGAACTACTTCTTTGCCATGGCGTACAACGTCATCGCCATCCCGGTTGCAGCCGGCATCCTGTTCCCATTCACAGGGGTCAGGATGCCGCCGTGGTTGGCAGGGGCCTGCATGGCTCTGTCGTCAGTGAGCGTTGTTTGCTCTTCCCTGCTCCTGAGAAGATACAGAAAACCCAGGCTCACCACTCTGCTCGAAATAACTGTTGACTGATGTGACTCACGAGGGAAGTTGTTGTACACACACGCAAGGGAATTTGAGTGTCCCCATATGTTCTCTCTCTCTCTCTCTTTCTTTCTCTCTCCATCCTTTGCAATGCCCATATATATCCATTGTACATTCTTGGTCCTTCTGGGAATGCCCATCTATACATCATATCATTTCTCTCTTTGTAAATTCTCTTGTTTCGTTCTTTTATTCATGGGAAGCCGTGGGATCTGAAGGCCATCTCCCATGGATTCTGTGGACGAATGCCAGAGGGTGTTGAAACTCTCCGTTTAGGCTTCTCCACGTCCATCTTCCTAGAGCTAGACCCCGTTTCTGCTAAATATAAGTTAACAATTTCTTGGAAACTTTTCAGAATTATCCCCTAATAAACGCCGCCACTATGATTTGGGTGAATGATTTACTAATAATGATTATAATTGGAGATCTTGCAGGACGATGTGCAGTCTATTTTTTTCTCTGAATGGGGTAATTTCTTTCGAGCGTGAGAGTGGCCACTTAGAAAGAGCATGATGAGGACGTCGTCAACAACGGATCTCACAGTGTTAGTTGGTTCCCCAGGTGCCCACTTCAGCGCTCGGCTGTTGCATGCTTAATCTCAGCTGCTTGCCCGGTTCTAGTGACAATCAAGTCTCAAGAGAAGATGAAGAAATCATCCACTACTGTTCATAACTGGGGACTCTGAGAATGGCGAGAGAAGAGCTACACGGCCTTCACTGTACCGATCAATATATGAAAAGAGATCCATGCTGTGTTCTACGTGCTTTTGTATGGGGACGGGGGAATTTATCAAGTGGGGATGGAGACATAGTTGGTATGTAATGGTGGACCATCGATTTTCCATGTTTGTCGCATGGTTACCCACACCTTCAACCAGTTTTCATGGGGAAGACGGACGATGCGGTCTTCGATCTGGTTTGTGGGCAGCAAGAAATACTGTCGGGCCGAGATCGTCCGCAGATGGCTGCCATGATAACGTGCCCTCTGTTGCTCCTTTCTGGTTAAAGGAAGAGGGTGAGAGACAATCAAGTGATTATCTAATGCTCATTTGGCTGGGCCATGGCGTGCACAGACGCTTTCTCTCTCTTTCTCTCTCTCTAGCTCTCTGTCGCCACCTTCTCTATCTACGTCTCTATCTATCAATCTATCGTTGCCTTAATTTTCTGTGACGTGTCTCTCTTTTTGAATGTTCACCTTGACCAGTGGCAGCGTTGCATAACTAGCCTCTTGCCATCTCTTTTTCTCAGTGTTAGATAAGCAACGTCCTCTCTCTCTCTCTGCCGTCCCTACTCTGTCGGCACTTGCAGTTGCTGCTGCAAATGTTGGATAGGCAGCTTCTTGTCTACCTTTTCGTGCTCCCTCGCTTTGGCTAGTGCTACAGTTGTATACGGAGCTTCGTCTTTCTCCCTCTCAGCACCTCTTCGCCGAATAACTGTTGGTAATTAGGTGCCTTGCCAGCTTCCCCCCCCTCTCTCTCTCTCTCTCTTGATCACTATCCATCATTCTATCTGTGTATCTATCTACCAATCTCTACTTCTTTTGGTTAGCACTAGTGTTGGATAACGAGCTCCTCGCTATCTCCATTCCCATACTTCGCCGTTTCGTCTATGTTAATACATACGTTAATGGAAAGCAAGATTCATAGGGCAGACATGATGGTTCCATTCTAAATAGAAAATTCAACACTATGACCCTCTTTCGCCCACACGTAAAGATCATGGTCAAGAAATATAATGCATGTTGTTAGATCAAGCTCCTACGTGGTTCAGTCTATGGACAAGTATATAATCTCAGCATCTGAGACACGCATCAACCCATCTTGGTTGCGTAGGAAGCACAGAGATCACTCGATCCTCCGAGCAATGTCTTCTGCTGTCCATAATATGGCCTCCTTGGCCATTTTTTTCTTTGATTTCTCAATCCCCAAATCCTGCAGTCTGGGGGCCGCCTCAAGTTCCAACGCAAGAAGACCCCTCCAACGGTGAGAGCTGAGGTTTTCGTCACACTAGAAGCATCTTCATAGTCTTCGTCTCAACATCGAGACCGAGTCCTAGCATGAGAAAACCATTACCGGCTCACCGTACTTCATTTTAATATGCTATCACCGTCTCCCTCACATGCAGACCACGGAGAGAGAAACCGCCTTCTAATGGCCATAGCCATGGCTACTCGAGCAAGCCGACGAGAGAGGCCAGCTCCCCCTGCCAGACGTTGCTTTGTCTCCAAGTTGATTAAAAAAAAAAACCCTGACCTGTAAGTGGAGATTGGGAGGCTACGGGATATCAAACCGGACCTCAAATCTTCGTCTGGAATGTTCTAAATACGATGCATTCATCCTGCATTGTCTCAGCTTCATGCTCTAATGGTTGATTCGTACGAACGATGCTTTCGGATGGGTGTCTTGGAGCATACCAGCCGTTGGATCTGGGTTTTTCTAGCACAGTCTGTCCAAGATATCTGTCTCATCAAAGCCCATAAATCGTTTTTGCAGTGGATATATACATGCAGGTGCTAAGATATAACTCCAACGGAATTCGAAACGTTTTTTGTAGGGAAAATATGAGAGGTTCGCACTAATCAGTACGCATTTGGTAGAATTCATGTCTCTTGCTTCCTGGCGGCGTGAGGCGACTCTCATGGTTTATTAGAGGTGATGCCCCTATACAGACTGGATTTACGCCTAAAGGACCAACCGGATATATTTCCAAGTTTCTCTCCTCTGGCACTTTGAAAAATTTCGCATTACAATCTCTACCTCGGAATCTAGGCATCGATTCCGAAGATTGCACCACAAAATGCCGAGCTTGTTTCAAGACCAGGCCACGAGCTTAAGATCTTAATGCTATGGGATTCCGACGAATCTTACCGACACCAAAATTCAGAGCATCGGGAATCTGTGTTTTTTGTTCGCTAGGTCACAGGAATCTAGATGAGAGAGACGATCCCGCAGTGGACTAGAGTTCCTCCTGATGTCAACAAGTCAAACCGAGTCAAACCGATTCCTGCAAGGTGAGAATGTGGGTCATTTAAACTATAAAAGACTTCTCGTTTCGTTTGCGTCCTGATTTTTCTCTCGATCCGTTTCTTGGGTTTCTTAACAACTGGTGCATTTATATGGATGATGACTACTACGACCGATGATAGTTAAAATGATGATTATATTGATGACAACAGAGGCGACAGACATCCGTGTGACATGAAATTTTTGATTTTTCTTTTTTTTTTTTTTTGATGATAGACCGTGTGAACCAGAAGTTAGAAGATGACCCCCTGCCCTAACAAGAGGGAAGATGCAAGAAGCAAGTGGGTAGGCAGATGGATAGGGAAAATAAGCTCCTATTGAATATAAAAATGAAAGCCATGGATGCACATGCTGATTGAGTCATTTTAACCTTTAGCTCTCATTTTTAATGATCTCATAAGAGCCTTCTCGCCCATGAAAATTTAATCACAGTAGACTTGAGCTCTTGTTGTCTGCGTAAGTGAAAACCACGTGTGCACATGCGAATTCATTCAAAAGTTTATCCCTCATTCTTGATAATCCTATGTAGAGGTTGACTAATCCTTCTTCATTCAGCGCCACCACCAATTCTGTAGGGTAAATCAACAAAGTTGATACACAAACATTCTTCCCAACAAGTGTAAAGTCTTGAAGGGTTCAAGCTCATGGCCTCATTGTTAATCTCGTGCCTCTGTTGAAGCGCATCTTCATCTGTCGCCATGCTCATCATCGACGTGTGCCTTTTGGACAGAAAAATAGTGATGCAAGGAGTCTCATCTCTCTCTCTCTCTCTCTCTCTCCCCCATAGGGACGCTAGGGCTGGCCAGTGTCCAAACCGGAGTTGGGGAGTAGTTAATTAGCCCTTCTCAGTCGAAAAGGATTCGTCGTGGGCACCAGAATTTAGTGCCCTAAGGCACGATACATTTAACTGTAGATTGAGTAATACCACCGCAACCAGTAGTTCCCTGTAAGACGACAAGATGAATGCATGAACCGGTAGATACTTGGAAGAATGGGTTCAGGTCATGGCGCTCTTGAGAAGCTCTCCATGTGATGTCGGGAAGTCTGATTCTCTGAAGCCTCTGGACCGTTTCTACTGCATTCTACGCCTCCAAGCGAAGTCAAGCAGGCGTTTCAGAGTTCGTCTCACAGTTAAGAGAGACTTAGAATTAGCGGAGTACGGAGGTAGGGGGAGAGAGAGAGCGAGGGAGCTAGAGAAAGAGAGAGAGAGAGAGAGAGGCTCAATGGAGGGGCGATTTTCAGTAGTGTCGGGAGGCACACGGCATGTCAGAGCACGTTCAGCCATACAGATCAACGCCTTCTTGTTGAGGACCGGGGATGATGGAAGGGAAAGTGATGAGACCCCCTTCCTCTTCCTGGTATCTTTTATAACTCTCACAAACATTTTTCAACACATCAGTTTCAAGGTTTGACCAGGGCCTCGAAATCCGTGTGACTAGCCCAAGCCCATGTGTATAGGTCACACGGTAGAGGGCAGACCTTGAGACTACGTGGCATCTTTTAAGTCTGAAAATCGGTCACGGGTCAACGAGCGACAAGGGTCCAAACAATCTGCGTGTCCTTTTTCTAAGGGAATCAGATTCTCAGCTTGGAAACATTAGTGTCCAGGAGGCTCCTGCACGAAGCTCTATTCAAACTGATTGAGCCAAATCTTAGCGAGGAAGAAGCTCCGGTTTCGCTCGGGAGAAATGGCGCAAAGCACTTTGCGACGGCGTCTAAGACAGCAGCCCTCCGTCGGCACCGGGGGAAGGAGCGATCACGGATCAGCGGCAGCTGCTGCTGGCCGGCACGCCCCATCCGCCGGTTGCGGCGGCATCATGAGACTAATGCGAAAGCTAAGGAAGCATGGGAGAGATCTCTTATCGGCGACGAGGCCGGCAACCTTTCGTTGTCAGTACGATCCCTTGAGCTACTCCCTCAACTTCGACCCGGATGGTCTTGGCAATGACTCCCACTTCACCTTCTCGTCGAGGTTCGTCACCGCCGTCTCCACTAGGCCGCCGCCATCTGCCCTCCACCAGGTTGCACCTGCTAGATTGTAGCAGAGAATTCGTTGCCTTCGTTTCTTTTCCTCCAGACCGTCGGCTGATTTCGGTAACTGGGGAGTAGGGAGATGTTGATGTTGACCGGTCATCCCAGGTTTTGAAGTCGGAGGATGACGAGTAATGGGTTTGTCTATGTAAATGGAGATCTCATCACGCCCTTTCATGTGATTCTTTTGCAGGTTTTGTTCGTCCTAAGTGGTGCATTACAAATTTATTATTTTCTTCGTTCTTCACAAAAACTTTGTTAAAAAAGCCATACACATGCCAAGTATACACACATACACAAACAAATAAGGACACGCACACGCATAGCGAGAGAGAGCCCCTACATTCCTATTAACTTCCTTTAACGAGGTTAGCTAGTCATTAATTTCCATCATCTAACATGATTTAAAAGCTTTTTTTCTTACTTTTTGGACTCGTTTCGAGCATTGATTGACATATTATGCACCATATATTGTCATTAATGGACTACAATCTCTTGATCTCACTTAATCAAGCTTTTATGAAAAGTAGCACTTGTAACTTAAACTCTTGAAAAATAACGTTAATTTGTAATTGTCAAGGTTCAGGTTGAGACGCAATAGATCAATTGAAAGTATGCATTCAATTACCATGATTACACCAAGTGTAAGTAATGAGGGGTAACAAGCTGTAAGAAAGTGATGTGAGGGCACACTGTATAGCTATTCGAATATCAGCCAGCCACCCGCTTACTCTGAAAGTGAACTTGGAACTTAGGAGAATAGTTTAAGGCGTGGTATGACATAAGGATCATAGTTGTCAAGATAGGTATCTATTTGGACTGTCCAAATGTCACTTAGCCATGCTAAGAATGCTGGTTGTTATGAACAATTTGGCCTCTCTCTCTCTCTCTCTCTCTCTCTCTCTCTCTCTCTCCCTCCCTCACTACCAAATAATAGTACAACAAGATGGCCTTTTAGAGTATATAACCAGGCCAAAGAGATCTTTGAGATAGATTTTTTTTTTGACTAAGAAGGTGGTATGTATGTGAGCCCATATGGTCAATTTTAGCATTATACTTGTTAGGACAAGACGACCATCCTCATTCTCCTTACACATGGAAGACTGACGCAAAACACATGAAAGAGAGGAGAGAGAGAGGCGAGAACAAAGGGGCACACACGATTTAACATGATCAGAGAATGTGCCTACATCCATAGTTGCATAAGGATCTTCTTCTTCCTTCAGGAACGAAAATATCATCTTACAGCACTCAGTGCGGCAGCATACAATGCTCACTTAGCATACCTTCTCCCATGTTCTAATACAAGGGGTGGCTTCCCCCTGTCCTATCACAGGATTAGGGAAAGTACGTAGGGACAAAGTATTTGGTCCCCTTGAGATTCCACGCCAAAGACGCATTGTCACTCTGGACCTCACTGCCAACTCACAATGAAGTTGAGTCTACGTACTTGTCAAAGAGCCCATTAGAGGCAATTACGGCCCAATTGATCAATCGTCACTACTCCAACAATATTGACATCATTGATGCAATCAACAATCTTTTGCGTATATTAAGTAATAATGTTTGACTTCTTTTGCCGACCACAATTAAAAAATTAAAAAAAAATGTGGTTGATCGTCCCCAATCCCTCTCCACCATTTCTTGACTCACTTTCGCAATTAGGCAAGTGAGGTTGTGTAAATGTTGAAGAGAGAGAGAGAGAGAGAGAGAGAGAGTGAGAGGGAGGCTGAGGCAAAAGATGTGAGATTTCCAGAGTTATACCAAAATTGTTTCCATAACTCTTTCCCTTAGAATAATATAGTGGAAGAAAGAAGGGAAAAAGATGAGATCCATTAACATGTACTTAGTGGGAATAATATGACACTGCTGTGTATCGGCCCAATGAAGAAGCCAACCGTAAGCTTGGCTTCATAAACTAGAAACATAAATACATTTTGAGGCCGAAGCCTAAGGAAAGATAGTCACGATGATCACAAGTTTGACATATGAGATTAACTGGAGGTCAAGTATCAAAATTTCGGAACGGAATTGATAACTCCGCACATGCAACCCTTTGGGATATCAGCTCTCAAGGCCCTGAGGTTAGTGAAATTTTTTGGGGTCGGTAACTTAATCCTTAGGCTTTATTTTGATACGCATGCACTTCCTTTGATATCATCGAAAGACATAAATTTTGAAGAACTTTGGTCTTCTTGATTACTTCTTATAGTTTTCTATTTTATCTCCGCTAATCGATGACACCTCCCCCGAGGTCTAAAAGCGTATGAGCAGACGCCACTTGTGGTTGGAAGAAGGGGTGAAAGGGGATGAAAGGGGATGAAAGGCATGCATATTCGTAAGAAGATGGAATGAAAGGAAATTCTATAATCCTCAAAGGCATTGTCAGATGACATATGCCTTCCTATTGGAGCTTTTGGAGAATCATCTAATAGGCTCTTCAGCGGCAGATTGGAGTGAGAGGAGTTGGCAGTGGGATCCAAGGGGCAGCACCCTTTTGCAGGGGGTGTCAATCGGGGCAGTGCCCCCTGAGGCAAATTTTGTATTAAGGCTAGGATTATCGTTTGCCCCATGTATTTTCCCTAACCTCGAGATATGCGGGGGGGAAGGTCGCCGCCTCTGGTGTGTACTGTGCAAGCATTATGTGCTGCCATGTCGAGGTGTAAGATAGATGATTCTCCACCCTTGAAGAAACTAAAGCCATGTATATATCGTGGGTCTTCTTCTCTTGCTTCTCTTCACCTCTGCCTCTCACGTTGGTGTCTGCATTGTCTTCCATTGTGCAAGGACATGGACTCTCCTCCCCAACACCTTCTAACCTCACTGGCACTCGTGTCTTCTCTCTTTTTCCTTCTGATCTTCGAAAGCCAATCTTGAATGCGTTTCTTGACGGACAATCTTAACCCTCTACATTCAACGACATCATACTCTTTGGGGATGTTTTTGTGAGGGTGAAAGAAGGCATTGCTTGTGAATAGAGAGGAATGCTTCAAGCCAAAAAGGGTCAGAGAGAGAACAGCAAACAACGCAAGGGCTGTTCAGCACGTCATCTCCTTGAGAAAACACAAGGATTTGTCATATTGCTCTTTTTAGTCATACGTTAAAAATTGAAGTTACCACCACCGCATTCGGAGGTAAATGCGTTCATAGCTTCAGAAATCAATGACATTGTCTCTCCATTCTTATTTTTAATGAAAGCATTAAAATAATGCACTTTTGCAATCATGGGGTCATTCGACTTTACTAATAAATGGTAGATTACAAGCGTTAATTGCCATCATTCGATTATTATAAACAATTTGAGCGATGAATTTGAACAAGGTAACGTTCTAGGACTCAAGAATAGGATGCTGACCTTTGTTGTCCACAAGTGTGTTCTTGATGCGCATGCTTTGTGCTTTGAGCCAAGACACAATCAGTGGGCAATTTAAATTATCATCATTAAATAATGAGAGGAAGATTGAGGGGTTTTTCAGACATTGAATGCGTCACTTCTTCATCCAAAAAAGATGAGATTTTTCTTCAGCAATAAATCTTAAGTTATGCTAGTCATTAACCCATGAATACAAACAAGTGGTACAACGAGCGATACGGCTGCCCGCTATATGTGGAATGATACACATGCACCGCTATGTAAGCGCAGGTAGCTTTCAAATATTCTGCCCATGATGGGGTAGTAACGTTCTAACATTAAATCGTAGGGATTAAATGGTTATCTAACTAAGCAAGTGGATGGCCAGTACACAACAGCACACAAGGTGGTCACACGACAGCGCTGCTATGATGTGGTTTTTGTATGTGAAATCAAGAAAGAGGATGAGTTAGTGATCGTAGGCAAAGCCGGAGTGCACGCCGGTGGAATGCGCATGCAGACGAGATGAGGTGGCCGTGACGGATCTCAAAAGTCAAAGGGATGCCCAGACGTGGACGACCTACGTTCTCCTTTTGACTTCCCTCCTCCGACAGACGAGTAACTGAGTCCGAACTGGGTGTGAAGTTTGACTCAATTGAATGACGACGAAGAGAGTGCAAGTCTTCTAAGCTTCCAAATATCTTCAGGTCATCACAATGAAACAAAAGGTCGGCAAAGTTGACTAATTCCGGATGGATGAGGTTGGCCGTCATTTTTAGCAACCCTGGTATTTATCTGCAAGCCGGAATAGAACCGTCGTTGACTTCAGTTCAACAGGGTAACGAGGGCCATGGACGTTAACTAGCAGAAGAAGAAGAAGAAGAAGAAGAAGAAGAAGAAGGAGAAGAAGCTCTTCAGAGCTGCATTATTGTGGTTCCTGAAGGCCTTGCCAACAGCAGTTGGGCGCCAAGGCCATGAAAGCAGGCGGGGGTGGGGGGCCTTCAGGTCCGGATCATTCGAGCTGCACACATTTTCGCAGAAATATTTACAAAGAGAGGAATGATCTGATGCTTCTTTCTATCTGGGCAATCCAATCCAGGAGGGGAGAGGAGTTGACATCCTTGTGAAGTAGTGGCGCTGACTCTACTTGTTCTTCGCTTTGAGTTCATTCACCTTCTTCTCTGTGAACTTCAGTGCGTCCCCGTATATGCTTATCAGCTGACACAACGTAGATATATGCTTATAAGCTCCAAGGGTTCTAAAAAAGGCAAAGTTTGACCAAAAAATATGAGGCAGAATCTGGTTCCAAGAGGTTTATGGTTCATGCTTCATAATATTTGATTCATCAGGTTTCCAGCGAACAGGATTATTAATAAAGAGATTAAAAAATTGAAAAAGATGCTTCAAATCTAATAAAAAAAAAGGGGTAGCTATAAATCTTACTTCGTCGATTTCTCCGGGAGAGATTATCAGCGGAGGAGACATCATGATGTTATCCCCCGAGACTCGAACCAGCATCCCCCGCTTCTCACATTCAGCTCCGAAGATGGCGCCCACACCTGCCACCGCAGAGCAGAGGATATAACAATGTCTATATTTGGCTTCTGACAAAGAAGGCATAGAGTAGGCGCTAAGAGAAAGGATCTTACCCCATTCAGGAGGGAAGAGATCAGTTGGGGACTTGTTGTCAGTAAACTCTGTGCCGAGGATCAGCCCGGTTCCTCGTATCTGTGAATTCCCATGAAAATATACGCCCACTTTTTATATTAATAGAAGAAAATTAATGCCATAGCAGTGACCACTCTCAGGAGAAAACATCTGAAATGGGTGCGTGGGTAGGCACCTCCCCGATGATGGGGCTGTCAGAGAAAGCTTTCAGCCCATCCTGGAACCTGGGGGAGACGCTCTGGACCTTCTCGGGGATGTCCCTTTCCCTTCAGATCACAGAAGGGAGAGAGGCAGCAGGGGTCAAGGTGGAGCAAGCCTCAGATGGCTTCATATCCAGTACATTTCATCCAGAGCAGTTACCTGTAGATCTTCAGTGCCTCAAGGGCAACGGCGCAGGCGACCGGGTGGCCGGAATAAGTGAACCCATGAGCAAAGGAGCCTAGTGAGAGAAGAAAGGAGCGTGGGATTTCCAGGACGGCAGCGTTTTTACATATGAGAAGTTGTGAAGAAAGATGGCAAGGATGTTACCAAGCTTGTTGCTTTGCGAGTGTATGACTTCTGAGATCTCAGGGCTGACAAGAATCGCACCAATCGGCATATATGCGGATGAAAGCGCCTGAAGCCAAGAAGGTTAGAAATCGAGTCATTCTGCTGAAAGCTGCCATTAATAGTAAGCCAGGGGATAACCTTCGCGATGGAAACGAGGTCAGGCTTGATGTTGTATTTATCGCACCCAAACATTGTCCCCAGCCTTCCAAAGGCGCAGATGACCTGGAAGAGGCAGGGAGAAACCGGGAGGGGGGGTGGGAATCATGAAAAATTTCCTAAAAAGGATATGATTAACGTTGTAAGGCATTGTTGATGAATCAAGTACCTCATCTGCGATGAAGAGAATATCATACTTCTTTACAACGGATTGAATCTGCAGGGATTATTAAAACATAAATTATGCCGATATTTACAGCTTCATGGAAGGTCGACAAAATGAAACTGATTAAAAATTAACAAAAATGTTGAATATGACATCAGATTTCCATCGAAGAAAAGTATTTACATTTCCACAGTCGAAAATACCGATTAAATTAAGGTGAAAATTGGTTTAAAAATCCGAAGGATAGATAGATGCAATGAAAAATACTTGAGAGGATGTTGACGAACTTCGGAAGATACTCAGAGAGAATTGTATAGCTTAGAAAAAGATTTTCATACTGATTAAGATAAGGTGAAAATTAGGAAAAAAATCCGAAGGATGGATAGATTGAATGAAAATATTTGAGAAGATATAGACAGAGAATTGTATATCTTAGAAAAATATTTCCGTGTATTTTCAAGTAGAAAGTAGAATCTACAGTTATCCTTCTTTCTTTAGTACCCAAACTCCACTAGTATCATGTCACAAAAAAACTATAAATTTCCACCAATTCTCACGCGACTGTAGTCTGGGATCCAAATTTTTAATGAAAACTGGTTTCATCACGGTTTTTAAAAGGCTGAGTGAGAACTACCCCTCATCACATCTAAGAAAATTTCTTCAATACTTTTAAATTATTTTGATTGTCTCACCAAACAAGCTACAAAATCTATATCAAGTCGCAAGTCCTTTAGACTCTGCCTGACGTTTTCAGGCAGTAACTGTGCTTTTATACAAATCAATTGAAGAAAAAAACTGTTCTGACATTAACAAAAGCCAAACTGGAGAAAAAGGAAATGACAATAAATTAAGAACTAACAAAAAGAGAAAACGTTGAAAGATGTCAGAGTGACTACTTTTGCTCAGTATATCGAATCTGTCATTTTCGCAGCAAGAAACATGTTGTTTTACCTTCTCAAAATAAGTCTTTGGGGGAGGAAGGACACCACCAGCACCCATAACAGGCTCAGCAATGAATGCAGCAATCTAGGACAGGAAGCATACAAATTAGAAACATTAAATTTCTTCAGCATGATAAAAAAAATAGAAAGGAAAGGTAATCTATACCGTTTCTGGACCCTCCTTGAGAATAAGGTTTTCCAGGTTATTAGCTAGCCTGGTTGAGAATTCTTCCTCCGTCTCACCTGGTAAAGGTATTAGGATCCTTTCCATACATTTGAAAACAAGACAAAGGAAAAGATAACACAAATCATTTACATACCTGGCAAGTGAAAGCGCCAATAGTGAGGGCAATCTGTGTGCAAAACAAATGGCGCTGGCAAATCAAATTTTTGATGTAGGGCTGGAAGACTGCGGATATGAATTTAAGAAGAAAAATATGAAGATCCTATGGAGGAGACAAGCATATAATATTCAATTACGTCGTTAAAAATGATCAAGAAGAAGAGGAAGAAAAAGCTTATGGAGATTTAAGTAAGCTGAAAGGTAGATAACTAAACTTTATGCTGAAAAATGAACCTTTTATTTTCTTACCCAGAAAGACTAGCAGATATTAACGTAGATCCGTGGTATCTGTCAAAATCCAAATGAAACAAGAATTTACTTCTTATCAGTCTTCAACATAATATGCGAATTATTATTGGCAATCTCACGTAAGAGAAACAGATACAGAAGCTAGCGATTGATGCCATACGATTTATTCCTCGCAATGAATTTCTTCTTATCTGGTCTTCCAAGTGCATTGTTATAATACCAAACAAGCTTTACCTACAACACACAATCCAGACTTCAGTTAGACAATGAAAATAAGGGCCTTACAAGCATGGCGATTTTGACCTCGGAAATCAACAGGGTGAATGAAGATTGAAATTAATTATTTAATAAAAATTGGTTGCGAAACGGGTAAAGTGTAAAAATAAAAATATTTTCGTTCCTCAGAAGCGATTCTATGAACATTACAGTGATGTGCAAAAACAGAGAATCTAACTATATGTAATGAATGATGCAGATTTCAATAAATCATTATTCACTTAAATTAAAGAACATCCAACTTTCTCAAATCCAGAATAAAACATGGGATGCTTTCGGGAAAGGAAACGACTCATTTAGGAGAAAGAGTGAAAAGCCATTCACTCAGAGGAACTTCCAAACCAAAGCCTTTAAAACTGTTTGAGAAAAACCTCATTTTGGAGTCTATGAGGAGGACAGATGAATCAACATTGTCTCTTCCAGTAAACTATAGCCTCAGACCTAGGACTATGATGATATTTTTACTCGTTGCTCTCTGGCATAATAAACGTGATGCTATTATAAAAGATATTTGTTAAAAAAAATCTAACAAGATATATTATATATTATCTTGTTCACTTCCATAGGAGCCTAATCAATCCCAAGGCCCTTGTTTATCCTGCATCATACTTTCTATACAATCTTCTTTCTACTATACTATGCATTCTTGAAAAATTTCGTTCTAGCAAAAGCTAGAGACATTCTCATTTTCGTAGCAGTTATATATAACCTAACCTACATGCGAAAAATAATTACAGTTGGTTTCAGGGTGGATTTCTCTATTTAGATTGATGGATGTATAGTCATGCAGACAAAGTTTTGAAGGCATAAGTTCCAGAAGATAGGAGGAACTTGCTTGCGCACAATGGTTCATGGATCGATAGATGTATAGTGATGCAGACAAAAACAAAAACTCTATGCAGCAGAGGCAATTAGCATAGAAACACATTCTTCACCACAGATTTTCTCAGAGTTCATTTCACCAATATTCATAAGGTTTAACCACAATTTGAGAATGACCTTTTCATGAAAATGAACTCTTCAGAAAGTGGTACTGGAGGTATTCAAGAAGGGGCCATTTGCTTGGAGCTCGTGGGCATGCTTTATTAAAAAAGTTCACAATTGACAAAATGCTTGGTGAGGCAGTGATGAGGGTACCGACCAATGGCTATCACATGTTTACTCAAACATTTACGTCTGTAACAGCTTTCCCTTATTTGGTTATTCCTCATGAAAACTATACAAAACATTAGGGCCACAGTAACATCTGCATCTTCGTTTTAATCAGAGATCACGCAAATAACCCACTAACAGACCCAACCTCATTTACTGTAGTGAATGCTAAAAGTTCTTGTCACTGTGCTTCCAAAATTGACAGGATGAAACTGTCCTGTTGGGTTTCAGATAAATTAGAAAAATATTAGCACAGGTTATTTTATTAAATAGTGACAGATAACGTTAAACAGATAAAGATAGGAAGCTACGCACATGAGAAATAGGCTTGGAATATCATACCTGAGAGTCATTAGCTTCTGAGCCACTATTGGTGAAGAAGACCTTCCCCATTTTTCTTGCAGTGAATATATCAAGAATTTCTTTTGCAAGGTCCTAACAAGACATAAGGTTGATTAAAGTAGAAAGAAAATAAAACACGGATATTAAGAGTAGATTACACAAATAAATTCTTGCATATAATGAAGTAGAATGAGCATGAAAAATAATTTGCAACATACTATATTGAAGAACAAATAAAGTTACGAAAATCAAATAACAACTAAAGAAGGTACCAAGGAGGGTCTTGTGGTTCGGTTCCAAAAGGAGTGGTAAAATGGCAAGGTCTTTAGCTGCTCTGTTGCAGCTTGAACAAGCCGTGGTTCATTTCCGCCTGCACAACAACAAAAGATCACACAAGAAAGAGATTCAACATTCTAACTTGAAGAATATGAGATTCATTGTTCAGGAGCGTTTTGTTGAATACCTAGAGCCGTAGACCACAAACCAGCAAGGGCATCAAGGTATTTTTTTCCATTGATGTCATAGACATAGCTCCCCTGCACATCAGTTTTTTCCGATTATTAAAGAGAGTAGGAATAACAAACATTGACAAATGGTTAGATTTGTTCAAATCAGCTTTACATTTTTACAACATTTAAATGCCAGATTAAAAAAATGCGTTGACATTGGATAATATCCAGGTTGGCCATTAAATGTGAAATATTTTGTTAAGCATATCATGGTTTTTCAAATGGATGGCTTAACAAGAAATTCTAGATCATGCCATACATACTCGGACGTGATAAAAAAATCATAATATAATTGCAATGCGAAATGGGACTCTCTATAACATCAAAGCAACGAAAGAAAATTTCGTCAGCATATAATCACGTTCAGATAGCTATCTGTCATGTTGGAAGCACTAGGTCGTAGGGAAATAATTTGATAAGTTGAGGGTGTTTTTGGAAAATTGTCTAGGGTTTCTCCCTATATTAAGGAACGTAATAGTTGACTGGAATGAAGGCGGTTTCCGCCGTTCTCCCCTCTGTAGAAAATTGTCATTTTCTACAGTCCGGGATGTCCTCTGCGCTTTATGTATATGCTTTATCTCTGGACATCTGCCCATTGTTTTATATGAATACCATTGTCTTGAAACTTCACGACAACAACAACAAGATTTATCTTGTGCATGACCTAACTACTCTCAATTTCCCTGGAAGTCTTATCACGATCACAGACCTATATTTACCCTAGTAATTAGTTTTCCTCAATTCTATATTCCTATTAATCATATAGCCGCTCACATATCTCACTAACCTATTTCTGCTTCTCAAAAAACATAAATCTTACCATCCTCCGTGGTGTCAACATCTTGTTCTAGATGGCTTCTTTCCATCTAACGAATATAAAGCAGTGTACCTGTAACTAAATTTTTTGAGACCAAACCAAACATCCAACTGAAACCATTAACGGAACCACAGATAAGATGATATCAATTCCTCAGGTAATGTTTCACAGTTCAGTAAGAAATAACTGCATCTATTTTTCCTTCATTTTCAGGCAGTTTTGGAAATAACAAAACTTCTTAGTGAGAATTTTGTAAAAGTTACTCGTCATGGTCCCTCAAATTTGATGATTTTCTATTGAAATAAACTTTGACGTTTGAACATAAACTGTCTAAATTTTGTTCTCTTTAAGGGGCTTCTTGATATTAACACACAACGCTGCCTGACTAATTTACTTCCCACAGTATTACCAAATCATCATTAACAAAAAATGTTATTCCTCAGATCATTGGCTTGAAAAAACTTTGACTAATTTGAAGGTGGAGAGTTACCCCTCAAAACTGACATTCACAAAGACGGTTGGCTTGAAAAATCCCTCAGATCATTATCCATCAGATTGCCTAAAGATACACAGGGACATCCCCAGCACTTTCAGAACTTTGAGAACACAATATTCCATTGAAAGATGACCAGAACTTTGACTGTTAGATAATATGCCAGTGATAGTGATACTCTACACGGATTTATAAACATTGGGAGCTAGTGTTCCCAAAAATATTCTTAATTTTGTGATCTTAATTTTAGCAAACTTAATCTGTCACGCTATATCACATGCATCTTTAAACCTCTCAATAAGCGACCATCTCTGGGGTCATTTATCCTCATCATTTGATATAATGTCCATTTGGGTAAAGCTAGAGAAGACATAAATTATTCCCCATCAACTTGGT
The DNA here is from genome assembly GCA_902729315.2 of Spirodela intermedia. Taxonomy (NCBI): domain Eukaryota; kingdom Viridiplantae; phylum Streptophyta; class Magnoliopsida; order Alismatales; family Araceae; genus Spirodela; species Spirodela intermedia. The sequence continues at coordinate 3,711,027 of LR746278.1, forward strand.
AAAATTTCTACTAAATTCTACCAGCTAGTCTTCCTTGGAAATGTTACTGAGATGTGCACTCCGGTACAAACAGTCAAAGGCTATGGTAGATTTGTTTTTCAGGCAGACATTCTCACACCAAGTACACCGAGATGCCTTCGCTACAAGTTCTATTCTTCATCTTACATTTTCATCTGAAAATTTTTAATAGTTATGGTAATTCAAAAAGGTTGAAGCAACATGACAGGTTACTGAAAAAGGGAAAACACTATAATGTAGTAACAGATATGGTAAGGGTGAATCTCATGAAAAGTTCGCATAACAGTATAATTAAAACCTGAAAATAATCCGACTAGAACAATGAGGTACTTACTTCAGATCTTTGAATGACCAGGGGATGGACGTCACTGCTCTGCCATCCAGCTGTGAATGGCGCCAGCATATCGTGCCCTTTAAAACTGACATACCCAAGATAGCACATGGTAAGAATGACCATTAAATTCACAGGGAAAGAAGATTACCATTGAAGCAAAGGAAACCCCCACAGGACCTTCAACTGAAAAGGGCATACCCAATCTCATCCTTAGGTTCACTTTTGAGAGAGGTCTCTGAACTGGTTTGTCTTATGAATACATCCGATTGTCCCAGCTTCCCTTGAAAACTTCCAACAGCGGCGCTGCGCCCTAATAATGCACCACACTGCAAGAAAATCAAGCACCTAATGAACCACAAACAAGAAATAGGAGCAATCAATACATCTCATCAAGAGGCAGCACGGATATCATTATTGAGTAATTTTATGGATATAAAAATAACGGAGTCATCCAGAATCATTTTCTCCACGGTCATCTGTGCCTAGTATACACCACTTTCTCCGGTCTCTTTTTTTTTTTTCCTCAATTCTTTCTTGTTCCGTGAGGTTTAAAGGAAATCTCAGTTTAACCTGATAAATTGGGATAAATCTTCAGTAAATTAAATTAAAACGCAAAAACACTCTCCGCTGTCTATTCGGCTCCACATCGTCCCCCCTCTCCTCTCCTCCTGATGATCTACCTTCATTCAAACCACATGATCAGACCATCTACAGTCACCGCACCGAAACTAAATAAGGCAAACCCGGAGAACGCTAGCCACAGAGCAACTTTGGCAGTACAAGAGCTTCGTTTTCACAGAAAGGCGGAAGTCACTGGGAGCATCCTGCGACAGAACTAAGGATAAAAGCTGGATCACATTACAAACCTCAGAGCGCGCCTTCGATCGGAGGAGACGACGGCATACGATCATCGCCATCTCCCAGTCCCTCCTGATCCCCCTTCCTCCCTCCAGAAATCAAACCGTGTCTTCTTTCTCCGGAAACAAGGAAGCTCTCTGCTCGACAGACGGGGACAGGCGGAGAAAGAGACAAGGCGGACGGGGTCGCATTCCCTCCGTTTGTAAACACCTTGTGGTGACTTTTAGCATTCCCTCACCCACGTCATCGTGAGCTCCAGTGGGCATAGGGTAGAATTTCTTGGGAATTTAACCGCCCTCCATTACCGCGGCCTAACGAACGGGAGTGTCAGAGAAGTTACCGTCCAGATTCAACGCATCTTATCTGGGGCATTTTTCGCGCGCTCTCTTAGCTCACTCGCAGGTGACGGGACCGCCACGGTGGATATGCGACAGAGCCACGTCAGCGTGACTAGTTCCAGATGGCCCCAAGGCTGACTTTTTAACGCTTTGAGACCCTGAGGATATCCGAAATTTGAAAAGGCCTGAGTTAATAAAGCAAATGCCCCTCATAACGAGCCTCGGCCTAGTTAACATCCCATCTATTCCTGAGAAAAGACTAAAATAGCCTTTCACGAAGTAGAAATCTCCTCCCCAACCCCATGATGGTAGGCCAGGGTCCGGTGCCCTGTGGGTGGAGCCCAATTGCTGAGGTCCGGACTAGGAACAAAAGAATATAAGTGCACTCTTATAAAGTAAAACGATTATAAAGTGACATTTAGGAGTTTATATGAATTGTTAAATAAATCAGGGTTCTTCTCAAAGATAGCCTCTCTCACTTTTAGTGGGAGGCTTCAGAGGAGAGGAGAGACCGTGGTTTCTGCTTCTTGAACGGATCTTCTTCGGCGTCTTTCTTGTCTAATCTTCGCCTCCCCTTCATGACTGCTCTGCTTCGCTTATGGGTTCTTCGTGGTCTCGAATCCTCTTGAGCCAGTTCTCCAAGAATTCTGCCTGCCTGCGTTCGACTCCAACACTCGGAGCTCTATTTCTTTCTATGTTCAGTTCGTCGCGCTCTTTCTTTCTTCTCTCCAAACCCGCGAAGTGTGTTGCCCACAATGCTCGAATCATATCTCCAGCATTGAGGCCACACCAAGACAGATTCTGTGAGAGTCTCTCTCTCTCTCTCTCTCTCTCTTCCCGCTTCTCTCTCTTCCGCAGGCACCCGTGAGATCCCATCGTCTTGTAGTTGAACTCGGTGTCTTGGCAAATATCGTTGCCTGAGAATGCCATAACTTGATGGGCAAATTTATCCTCCAAATATGATGGGACTTGATGAATTATTGATAAATTTGAGATATTTGCCCGGAAACGGTGGGAACGGTACAGATAAAAAAATCGGATGAGTATGAGAGATCCCATTGCCAGCTTTTGAAGAAGCGAACTTGAGGATTAAAGATCGATTGGCGAAAATACATAAAACAGTGAGGTGAACTTCCATTGTTTAATAAATAGGGATCGACCCACCGAAGAAAATACTGGTGATAGAGAGAAAAAAAAAAAAAGAGAAGGAAAAGAGCAAAGGACGAATTATACTAAGGCATCTGGGTCGCCTGCGTGAGTGGCATTCAAGCGCTGCTACGCTCTTTCCTTCGCGAATATGCTGTGGCACGCTCTCGAAATGCAGTGTTTAAAAGAATAGTCTCATTAATCAAAGGGAAGTTCTCAAATTGATTTGAGTCGAAACCAGACGCTGGAGGTAGTCAGTGAGGGAGCTTCGATTTCTGAACACGTAACACCTCTTAGAGTTTATTATGAGACAGAGGGAAACCGCACGGGGCTTGTATTTTTTCTTTTTCTAGATTTTTATAGAGAAAACGTAAATTCGACGAAAGAAATAGGGAAACCGCACGAGGCTGGTGTTTCACTAGAGTATCTTTATGTTAGAATACCAAGCAGCAAATTGTGAATTCTTCCTTAGTTTTTGTTCATTTTGAGGTCTAAATTTAGCCTGCCAACATGCAATTTTCCTTCCAGTATGAACTTTTTTGGTGCATATGCTGCTATTCAGTTCCTTTTAGTTTTTCCGTCAGGTTTACTTTTTTTCTCTGCACATAAATCAGTTGTTTACAGTATTGTTCTGAACCTATGCATGCAAACCTTTTGCTAGAACTCTTGTTGTGTTTCAGTTTTCACTATGACGAATGGATGACTACACTGTTCGTCATAATTATTAATACAGCATGCATAGTGCCTTTCACCACTCTTCTATAACAACCTAATATGCGGATTATTTTCATCCAGAAGCTAATTGGCTTGTTTTCTTACTCTAATGTGTCTACTATTTTGTCTAATTTGCTATATTTTGAGTTTTCTCTCGTAGTTTTGATATCCTTTACTGCTTTGTATCTCCTGTGGATTCATTAATGGAGCAGAAGCTACTCGCTGAACTAGCCGGCTCCAGAGTAACTGATGGCGGTGCTTGTGACGACACCGTTTTGCCTACTTCATGATGCTAAACCTTGTGTCTCTTATTTTGGTGGATGATTCAGTCCTTCTAAATGTTATCGGCATAGTGCCCTTAAATTCATCGACAACTAGAATTTATGTCTCAATTATTAGGTTACTCGGATGTATTTCTAATAACACGCTGACGTATTTCTAATCCCTTCCCTTCATCTTGCTTTGATTCGGTGGGAATAGCAAGGCTATTGTCATTGCTGGGCCTTCTTGTTTTCTTCGTTTCTTTGTCATGAGTAGTCTATTGCACCTAATGTAATTTGCATAAATTCAAATGCTAAGGAGGGTATGCATTCGGTGACCGCAACGCTAAAAACAAGGTAAATCTATGTATTCCGTTTCTTTCTAGTCTCACCTTGCTTGTTTTGAATAATAATCGATCGAATTTGTTGAAGTTTATCGTATTCCATGAATTTTCTTTTGCATCACAGAAGGTAGTTGACAATCAATCAATGACGAATGAACTGGAGAATCCGTTATTTGGAATCGGCGGAATCGAAGATACTGAAGTTGTTGATGTTCGTCGAGGTTTATGAAGACTAAAACTCATTTACGACTCATTCTCATGCTTAGAGTTTGAAAGTACAATGTAGCATGCTCTTCAGCATGCTGTAGCTTGGCAATGAAGGGGGACAATTACTGTAAACCGTGCAAACCTTTGTAAGGAAGTTTATTGACAACGAGAATTTGCAGTCAAACGATTAGCGGTGAAGGAAAGCATAACATGCATTGTACACATTTCGTTCATACTCCTCCTTGCGAACTTTTTAGGCGGTCTCCAAATCTTCGCTTTTTACAATGAGAACCTTTGTTAATCAATAAAAGCGATGCCAAACTAGGGTTAAATAAATCAAGAAAGATCGGTTTACCGCCGCACACTGATTCGAGGATTTTCTTGGAGTAACTCTTAGTCTATTGATGATGAGTATGTGCAAGGTTGATGGAGAAAGTTTTCTTCATTAACTGTTGGCAAGGCATACTAGCACGTATCCCGAAGTTTCAACTACTTGACAAGCGCAGCTGATTCTCAAGTATTGAACATGGAGCAGTTGGACGTCACTTCAATACGATGATCTGAGCCTCCATTAAAGAGCTAACGTAGCCAATTGAATTGAATCAACTTTTTTTCTGATGTGATCTACGTCGCTACCGAAGACTACAGTTGCCCACAACCACGGCTTTACATTCTTCCCTGAGGAGATTCTATTGAGCTACGTCTAGGACGAGAGCAACGAGTGAAGCAATTTAGTGGGTTTGAGTTTGAATTTGATCCCCGCCTGCGTTTCAGTGTGGAATATGATGTTCATTAGAGCGATGATGCCGTAAAAGAGAATAGGGGGTTATATGATGGGGGGATCCTACGTAGCTTTGCAAAGAAAATGTATGAATTTACTCCCTATATAGAAATATTTACACCCATCAACGTACGACTGTACTTTCTGAAGGAAGCGAGAATAGTGGAGGGTGAAGAAAAGGTAATTTTTTGTGTTTTTGATTGGTATTTAAGCTTTGTCATATGTCATTTTCTCGTAAAATAGATCATTGAAATCTTGTAGAGGAGCGTCTACAGGGGGGGGGGGGGATACCAAAGACCAACATCAGATAGTGCAGCTGAGTAATCGTCTTGGTGGAAGAGCAATATTTTTCCTATTTATCACTGTAGACAAGCCTTCTCAATGGCCAAGGAACATGAAGCGGCGACCAGAAAATCTAATCTGCACTTTGGTCTCCATCAGCAGATAACATGTATCCTCTTCTTTTTGAAGCATCACCTTGTGAACCACTAAATAAACGTCGCAATCATGAAATTTTAATTGGAATGAATCCCGAAAATATGAAAGCATACAAAAACTGATGCTAAATGTCGTTTTTCTCGTTGAATGATTTTGATATTCTTCTTCTCCGATATGCATTAAGTGCGGGATATTATTTAAATATTATTTCTCTGTTAGTGAATTAAATGTTCATTTCATGAGCATGGAACAACGATCCCCATATCACATGAACTTTACCCCGCATTAGATATCATTGATTCATAAATAATAGCAAATATTATATGAAGTACGTTTCTAATATACTTTTCGTTTTCTTTCTTGACAACATGATAATAAGAAAACTTCTCTTCACATTCAAGATTCTGCTGTTCCTACTCCTTGCAATGGTATATCTTACATATAAGATACTATTTTCATTAAATAAAAATCATTCCGGGAATATTTATCCGACTACCGATTTAAATTTGATACCAGATAAAAAATTCTTTCTGATGGCACCCAAGTATCCTTTTTGCCCGTGTAGATTCATGAATAATGCAGACCCGTAATGCTACTGGATGTCATTGGAATACCATTGTCTTTACATAATTGTGATTCTCCTATGGTTTATGGCATTGACTTGTCATTCTTAAATTATTAGAAGCATTTGCCTCTAAAACTGTTTAAAATCATGGGAGGAATAAAATGAATTCGTGGACATATCCTCCTTTTCTCGCTTTTCATAATATTTATTGTCAACGAACTGTATGTAAGTTCCTCATGGAGATATGCTGTTAATTAATCAAACATATGGAGGATGTGAATCACATAAAAAATTGCTAAATAGTGGAGTAAAACGATTAAAAGAAGATTTCATGGATTCGAAATAATAATTCATTGAATTGAAAATGACCTCTTACCTTACATAAAGGATCACAAGCAAAGGATAAGCTCAAATTCCATTACAATTCTGATCCTCAAAGGCATTTTCAATTATTTTTTCTCAATATAGATCCGTAGGCTAGATCTATATTGAGAAACCAGCAACAGCGTTCTTCATAGTTGTGTGATCAGGATCTCCACAATAACTTTTCTTCCATGAAGTGGGTTTCCAATTTTTACATTGTATTTCGACCTTTTCATCAAATATTTTTGTCTTTTTTCAATGTTTGCTTCAAGTAGGTGTTTAACTTTTTTTTTATTTTCTTAAACTTCTATTCATGAAGCATGCGAGGAGTAATGGTGAGGGATAAGCCTACCTTTCAATGGCAGATGGTTATAATCATATGTATTGGTCTCCTTTCAAGTCTGGATGTGTGTGCTGTAAAGAGAGACGATTTGATTTCCATCACTGAAGGTGAGTAGGATGCCATAATAATAAAATTATTTGTTTCCATGAAGATAATTTGTTACTCTTCTTGTTTCGTTTTGAAATCTCAATGAATGAACTACATTTTAATTCACTCCATGTTCAGTAATCCTAGATACAAGAAGTTATATTTTAATGGAAAGGTTATTTTATGAATGACAAAAAATTTTAAGAGGAAAGGCTTCATGTATTTGTTGAAATAGTTATTCAACGAAACTAGAAGAAATATTTCACTTCACTAATTCGAGTTAATTGGAATCTCAACATTGGTTCAATATTGTTTATATGTTGCTCTAATAGTGTCTTCAAAATTGATGCCTCCTCCTCACAAATACAATTATCTTCATCCACTTGCAGGTACACAATTTACTAGTAAATCATCCATTAAAAATCTTATAGTCTGATGTTTACATTTAATAAATAAATTACATGTTGCGTTATTATGTTTTAGAATAACATTTTATATGAGATAATTCAGTTTATTCTTATTTTATGTAGGGGAGAATCAATATATGGACGAAAGTGCCAACTTTCATAAGGATGAAGTGATATTAGGAAAGGGCAATAATTCATTAGAGGTAATCAAGAGCAATCCACTCCACAATTTATTTCAAAACCTTTCAAACAAAGTTGCAGAAACTTCGTCGGAAAAGTATTTGAATCAGAAATTGGTGCACATTAGAGGAAATTTGTAACCTTAAATCAATTTTGTTCAAAGAAAAATATTTTAAAACAAAACACCTAGTAAAAGTTTTCAACATTAAATATATTTCAATCTTATTTAAGGTACTTGAGAAACTTGTGGAAATATATTTCCATCAATCTTTCTGATGTCTTCAACTGTTCTTCCTTGGAAGATGAATATGCAAAAATAGTGATTTATAGTAAATGAATCATGGCTTGGCAAGCCATCAAGAGATAAACTTTCTACTAAGATGTTTTTATGAGGAATACTTGTCACAACATTGAAGGTATTGGCTGACATATGTTTTGAATATATTTTAGTTAGTGAGTATATAAAAATATATCATTTATTTCTCATTGGCTGATATTTAGAAACTATAATTAAGCCTATAACTTCACTTAATAAATATAAATATCCTTCAAATTTAAAAAATATTTAAATCATGAAATGCAATGCCTTTTTAAAGAAGGTTGACCAGGGCATGAATAATTTTAGTAAAAATTTAAGAATATAAAATTTGATAAATGGGAAAATTATTAACGTGTATGAAATTATGTTGATGTAGGAATGTATAAGAAACATGGATTTGAGTAGTAAATACTGGATTTATTTTATTATTTTATTCATAAATTAGTTATAGGAGCTGTATATCTTGATGTTATATACATACATTTTCGAGTTTATCATATTTTAAAAATTAATATATTAAAAATAAAATTTCCTGATGTTTTTACATCATTTTAATTTCCTTGATGTTACTAATCATGGTAAAATACATACAAGTAGGCCATCATCCCTTCACCAGGTTAACTTTTCTGATGTGAACTTCAAAAATAACATACAATATTTGCATGTAAATACATGCATTGTAATTAAACATCAATTTTAGTTAGATCGAAATTGTGGAACTTCTTCAGAGTGTACTTTCTTGCAATAGTAATGAATAGTGAGGAATTTTTATTGTTCTATATGATACACAGTGAAGGAAGTGAATGATAGATTATTTTTTTTTATAAATATGAATATAAATATTTGGAGCGGTTTTGACCAGTAATATTTTACTCAAAGGGCTTATCTTATGAACTATTACATTGACATAGTCTCTAGATTATCAGTTTTGCAATTGACAATAATGACCATGTATAAAAATGATTTTTTCTCTACGAATTGAAAATCTTATCAATTCACTGGTGTAAAATTCCATAAAATATTTATATATTTCCATATTCACATTTTGAGGCAATACATTCGCAGAATGCTGATTTTGTTGAAATGGTAATACACTACAATCCATATTTGACATAGCATGACCATTGCATAGAAATTTCTTTATGGTAAAATTCTTATATAAATAGTTATGAGCATTAAAAGTTATCTCATTGCATCGCCATTCTCATATTTTAATTCAAAATGCTGCATTAGGTCGCTACATTTCATAGGAAATATATTTCTTTTTGTGACAATAGTTTTTCTGGAAAAATTATTTTGGAGATGGATGTTGATATCTAAAAGCTAGATTCAGGGTGTGCATCTGACTTTTAATTGTCCGTTTATATGGTTTAAGTTTGACTATATCAACATTCTACAAAGTTTCTTTTCAGATAATTAGTTCATGTGTCACAATATTTTCAACACTATACATCATGTCAAGGTTCTGGACATGATTCCATCATGTATCTAGTAAACGAATTTCTGATCTAAATATCATCCTTTAACAAAATGATGATTTGTTTTGATCTATTATTATTCGATTATGTTGTAATTCATTCCCATTACTACTATTTATTTTCATAAACTTTTCATTATTATTAGCATAAAGAATTCAAGACTTGCACCCCATGTCGCACTTCAATAGAACGAGTGCATAACATTGTGGGAGACACCGAAAGGCAGGTTAGATTGCCATATTATAAAAAAAATATAATAAATTTAGTTATAATGAAGTTATCTGAACATAGTTGTAATTTCGTGTCATAGATTATGATAGTCAAGATTCTTCATGGAGTTTGTGAAGTAACAGAAACCTATGTCAATGAGGTGAGCCTATCTTTATCATTATTATATACATACTAAGTATTTCCATTAATTTCGTGCAAAGTTTTGACTAAGATTGGTTTTTCAGTGTAAACGGATGATTTTCATATATGGGCCACTTCTTCTTGGTAATGTTCAAAAGGTCTTGAGTGACAATGACGTGTGTTACTTAATGAGCATGTGCAAGGATCCTCTACCACAACCAAGTCCACCTCCACCTGAAGATGGAAAATATGCCACTGTGTATAGTGGAATATGAAGAAGCAACTAGTTGTTAGCTTCTTATATTGTCTAGTGACAGAAGAGCATAAGTGTTCATAGCTTTAGCATCATCTTCATGCTTTTGTAATAATCTCAATACAAGAAGAACAAAGCTATATGGATTTTAGTGATGCCAATTCATAAATCAACTCAAAATTATCTCAAAAATGTATTAGACTTGCAATTTCTCTTCAGAAATAATTTACTTTTCTTTTCTAGTTATTTTTTGATACATAACAATGCACCTTTTAGCCTTAGCCTAGGTTAACCCTATTTTTCACTAGTTTTCGCGTGATAAACAGTTCGCTAAAAAAAGAGATCGAGGCTAGGTTTGGAGCTTTGACAGTGTTTATACTAAAATAGAGAATCCGTTTATTCGCCCATGTGACTACCTTGCTCTCTCTCTCTCTCTCTCTCTGATTTTTTTTCTTACTCGAATATGTGGAATGCCAGGCAAGGAATCTCAAGGATCAGTCTAGGCTGGAGCACATTTCTTCTCCACTTTCGTGTTAAGTAGGGATCTATATCATTTATCGTGGCGAACATTTTGATAACATTTCGTTATGTTTGAGACAAAAGTTAGCGCAGAGAAAATGAATGAAAGTTTAGATTACAAAGGGGATTTTAAGTCCCTTAATTTTTTAATCTAGACATTGTTTACATTTCTAAAACTTGCGCTGTGACAATCATGGCTAATGTTCTTTCTGCTTTTCTATCATTTATTTTCGCTACATAACTCGCAATCAATTTTTGAGCCTCATGGTCGTTCTCTTCTCCTCATTATGACGTCGAGTTAATCACACTGACCTGTAAATATAGATTCTAGTTGCATAGAAGTTTACTTTGAATGATGGTCCAGAAAGAGAATATGCCAAAATATCTCCATTGAAGCTAAAGAGGGGCTGGCAGAGATGATGGTAGAGTTCACAAGAGACTAAGAGAAATAGAACACTGAAGACAAGGAACGGTATGATATGATAGTTGTGCCTGAGAGTGAGACGGGGTTTACGGAACCCTTCTGTAGCGAGTCGTGGTAACAAGAGGAGATTTATCTCTCTAATCTTCTAATATCATGAAGTCATTAGAAGTTGTCAAAAACCTAACCTCAATACTTTGTGAAGAAGTTACGGATGTCTGCAATATTTTAAAGGTGCTGATCACAATTCTGTATTGAGTTATTTATCCACATAAATTTTCTTGGAAATTTTTCATACAAGTGAGATCTATCACCATAAAAGTGATATTTATCACTTTTCTCAGTTCAAACATACATCCAAGCATTTGGTTTTGAATTTTTTTTCTTGATTTCTTCCCGGACTGTCTTTCAATGTAGCATATTGTAGGATTTTTATCATAAGGTAATCAACCAAATGAGTTCTTAAATCTGGGACTATTTATGAATAATGAAAATAGTGAATACAAGAGCTGCAAATCTCACAACATTGAGTTATTTGTATCTTATGAAATTGTTTAAATTTCTAAATAGGTTTATTTAAAAGGTCAAGGAAGTTCATGTCGAAAGAACAAATAGAAAAAAAAATCAAGAAGTTTATGGACCTAAATATTAGGTTTAGAGAACTCTTTGGTCAATCATCTGATATTCACCCTTTTTATGGGTTCTTAGGACAATTTTAATCTAGAGCCTACTGAACGTTTAATCAGTTTTGGAGATTTAAGTTCTTAAAATCGTAAGAAAAATATAAATAATTATTCAATTACACCATATCCATTGATGGAAATCCTGAACGGATCCATAGTGCCCTTGGTATTATAGTTTATGACCACTATATGAGCATTTAACTAAATGTTAATCAATAATAAGTGGTTAGTAGAATCCTTTGACGTACAACTTGAATTTATGCAAGGAAATCTGGTATTTAAGATTATTTGTGAAACTAATTTTAGTAGAATACTATTTTTTAAAATTTTACACTTGTAAATTCGTAAATATTTTAAATTGTGAGCACATGGAGTTCAACCTATCATTATTTCATTTGAAATCTTGGATGCCTATTTCATAATTTAGTCAGAATGCTGAGGGTTGATTAGTGTGGCTTTATAATCAATGGATAGCACCTTGATATTCTATATTAAAATACTTTACTGAATATAGCTTTACTATTTATGCTGAAGGCTATTATGCCACATTGTATGTACCGTGGATTGATTGTGAGGAGATTAGTGCTTCAATATAGTATTAAAGATAAGACTTACCTTTATAAATGATGTATATGTGTACCTAGACTAATCCAAATGAGAATTTAAGTTACTAGGAAAATATTTCTTTCCATACAGATTGTTTGTTGAGAAAGTGAAATCTCTTATTAATCACGTGTCGTACATATATTATTGAACAATTTTTTGCAAACATAATTAAATATTAAAAAAAAGGTGCGATGGAATCAAAATTATACATGTAAGAGATTGACTTAGACGTTTTTGGTTTCTACTTGTGTCGCCCTAGAATTTTTTTCTTTCCAAAGCTTGAGTTTCAAATTAGACAGAAATGTATCCTTGAAATAAAATATAAAACTGGAACAGCGTGAATCACAACCCTGAAGTTACATTGCTGGGAAGACAAAATGAAAATCGAAAAACAACACTAATGAGTTTTGTCTAACACTCAATTTTTTTTTTCTCTTCCTCCCTACAAGCTCATTTGCAATGACCACTGTGGTTGGACAAAAACTAAGCAAAGGTACCCTTGGAGATTCTAGAAAATTTCTCCAACCTATAAATAACTTCACTCGAAGATGATTAAAATGCAGCAGGGATTAATCGAGTGAATCGTCCAAAAAGTAGCCGAAAATCAGTCAAATAACCAGAATAGCAGTTATTTATGATACCGTATATACCATGTGATTCACGATGTGTTCATTCATTTTAAATTGATGAGAATACCCCAGCTTCATCATAAGAAGTTTATTTAAATTCACGTTAGATGCAAGGGTACCTTCTGAATTTTGATTCCACCAAAGATCGTCTTGCCGTCAGTCCGAGTTTTCGAGTGAAACTGCAAACTTTTGACAGACGATAACTCCAGTGTCCTTCGAGAAATATCAAGTCAAAAGTTCCCTTCGAATCCGCATCTTACCAACGATTCCGGTGTGCTTCTCCTTCTTTATTTCGAGATTCTAAGGACGACATGGGGGTCCCCGTGATGTCGCCGGGGAGGCTTCCAGAAATTCTCTTCGGATTGCCACCTGTAGAAACAGACACGACTCACCCTGTAATCGACTGTAAAGGACGCTCTTTGTGTGATCGAAGTTTCCTCAAGCGCCGGAATGGATTTGCTCCCGTCGAAATTCTCTCTCGCTCTATAAATATTTATATCTTATACAGTCCAGCACTCCCTCAGGAAACAGGCAACGAGGCCGCCCGTTCTCCTCCTGTGCTTCCTCTGCTCTGGTGATGAGCTTACCATAACCTATCTAATTCCTGATTCCTCGTCGATTGGGCTGACACGTGACATGGATGATCAATTTTGTCATGTTTTCAGGTTTGTGTTTGGTGATTGTGGAAATGAAGAGTTCTTGGAGTGTGAAGATCATGGTTGCACCTTTCGTTGCCGGAATGTTGTTTCTGGTTGCCTCTGCAGGTTCTGCTAAGGATTCATTCGCCCCCATTGCCGGTCATGCAGGAAGTAAGCGTGGGGGAGACCCTTCATTTTCCCCTTTACCGGAGTTCTTCATACGCGACATAAGTTTTGCTTTTTTCATTATTCCTAGCTTTCATTTATTAAGGATACAAATGGAAGGAACCGGCTACGACATTTAACATCTGAAAGAATACTGTGAAAATGTGAACTTGGATGGCTCGGAGTGGATAAAACTGCTCATTTTGAAGTTTTCATTGTTGTATGACTATTAGCATGTCCCTGCGCAGGAAGTAATCCTCTCGATGATCCTCTCACTCTTGACGAACTAGCAAAGTTTTTTGCCCGAGAGGATCCCGATCCTTCTCCGAATGGTTACCCAGAAAACTACTGCCATTCATGCCTAGAGATCTCAAGAAAAGCTGAGAAAATATTGAGCGATCCTGGTCTGCTGAAAGAAATTGATTACGTTGTTAGCACAGTTTGCGAGCTTGTGCCTTCCGGTTTCCAAGCAAAGGTATTAGTTTTATTCTAAATGGCGTGAGAAATATTCGAGATTTATTAAATCAGATGTCCTTCAACGTCTGCTTCAACCTTTCCAGTGTGCAAAGATGGTGGAGATGTACAAAACTGACGCCATCATGTTTCTCCAAGATGCATTCCTTGAGCAGAATTTCTGCAACAATACGGGGATCTGCTCTAATCTGGCTCAAAGGACTTCTCTCTCTTCTTACAGAAGGACCAAGTTGCTCTCTGCCATGGAGCCCTTCGCAAAAACGTTGAGTAAGTTACACAAGGCCATAAATGTGGAAGCATTACACAGAATTATCAGCGATGGATATGGCCTAGCGGAAAACGGAAGGCCTCTCGAGGTATCTACTTTAACGCATCCTCAAGTCAATCATTTTCAAAAAAAATTTAAATCATTCATCAATTGCCACTGAAGTAATATTTGGGTTATAAGGAAAATACATAAGATGAGTTTCATAAGTTAGCCGTGGATCACATATTAGATGAAGACAATAGGGATCCTCCGACCATAATTCACTGTTGTAAAAGGAATTTTTCATATTTTTTGCGTTTGGCATTATCATCACCAATAACAACGAGAATATGATTTAAATTGGTTTCAAAATATTATGTACGCTACATTTATATAAATACCAGATGCCTTAGATTAAGTTGTCCCTCTTGAAACCAGATCTTCTCCTGGCCCGGAATATCATGCAGGAAAAGTTGAAGTGGTTTTGAAATTGTGTATGATCTTCCGGTAAAAGCTGTTTTGTTTTCGTTATAATCTGCAGTCGAATGCGACCTGCACTGCCTGCCTCAGTATTTTAGGGAAGATTCGTAGTGAGCTGGAGGACCCCGACAAACAGGTACTATTGATCCTAAATTGTCCATGTTAATCTCTACAGCTTTTTAAACGCTCTATACCCTTTTATTTACAGCTGAAGATTATCACGTCTCTTCTCAAAGCCTGTGAAGCCGAAGTGTTCGTCTACAAGGTAAAGTCCCTCTTTCCCTCCCTCATTCACAATGCACAACCCAACTGAACTTGAAACGACGACCTCTCTCTTATTTTAAAGTAGACGAACAGAGAAAGAGCGAGGAAGAGAGAGAGAGAGAGTGAGAGTGGATAGAGAGAATACGTCTACGGTTTATCTTAAGATGACAGCATTTTTTTGCAGTGCAAGAAACTGATCTTCGCTTACGGCCCCATCGTGATAACAAATATCCAGAAGGTTGCGAGCATGGATTTGTGCCACATGGTGCAGATCTGTAGGAACCCCATGAACAAGACCGTCCATTGGAGCGTGGCGGACTCTCAGCCACACATCAAGATCGCGCCTGCCCGCTTGGACGCGATGTGAATCATACGTAATATTTCTTTTCCATACGAGTAACTTCGCACGTTAGTGGCTCCGTTTGTGCTATTGTCTTCAATAAGATGACGCCGATCCCCCCTACCGCTGCTGTATCCCTTCCAGAGCGGGGTTTATGAAGGCAGAATGTTGGGAATTTATGATAGCCGATCGCAGAATTAGTTTGACATGAAAGAAGAAGCCATCTCTTCGTGTTCTATTCTTTCCTGTCTAATTCTTCCCCTCGTACTGTGCGTGTGAACAACTCTAGACAAATCAGTTATTTGAGCCAACATAAAGACCCCATGATTTCCCCAGTTAAGCTCAAAACTTGAGATCCGGCTAAAGTTTTCAAGGGAAGTGGAAGCTTATTAGTAGATTGTAGTTTGGAGTCCGCCATTGTTGCCTATTAGTGTTTGGAGTCGGAAAGTTATATTAACTCAATTGTAGTTTTCTTCTCAAAGCGGTGTTCCCGTTTAGAAATCCCAATGAATTATAGATATACTTATGAGTTTCTGGGCCAGATCCACTTGAAAATTTTAACATGAAGATTTAAATATATGTATAATCAATTATTTTCAATGTTCAATTTCCTCTCATTTATGTAATTTCAAATACTACCATGTCACTAACATCAATTTCCTGCACGTTGAACTGATATTCGATGTCTTTTAATAAACCTGAATGATCTGTGCAAAGAAGGAGATAAATTAAGCAAAGTCCAACTTTTCACGGAGGACACCTTACTGTACTATATTTTTCTTCTACAATTATTGAACCCTTCCGATCTGCCATATTCCCTTACTTTCGTTTCAACTAGAAATCAATATTTGGTTTATTTCATATTTCAGTTTGTAACAAAACTATCTACAACGTTAAGGTTTAAACACATCACTGTAAAAAAAAAAAGCTTTTTGTTTAATGAAATTATTGAAACTATAATTTAAAATAAAATTTCATATCAGTTATCCTATTACGAAAATAAAGTTGTTATCCACAGTAACAATTCAACGAACTGTCATTAGCTTTTATTGACTTCATTTTAATTCTAGTTAAAAATGAAATGTCGTTAAATCAAGTTGACCACTAGAGAATTCCTATTTTGATGAGTCTAAAACTTCATATCTAACATTTGATGCCAGGGAAGAATTTTATTTCGTGAAAATTAGCAAGCAACTTGGCCAGAATAAGTTGCCAAATTGGTTCACTTAGATTAATAAAAACGAAAAGCTATCAAATATGAAATACTTGAGTTATCTGGAACCTTAAACTCATACATGTTCTAAGTTCTACATTACCGTAACTAGCATGACTACAATTGATCCATGATAAGAAGGATTCAAAATTTGAATTCAGATATTAGGCTGTAGTAAAATAAAATAAACTTTGCATAGATTGTCTCTACAATAAAATAAATCATGATAAAATTAAAAATGCAAAAGTTTGTTAGTCAACTCGGTGACATCATTTCAAAGTGTGCTCATAAAAGCCTAAAAGGCCACGCTAAAATAGTTCTTGAGTTGAAAGGGTCCAAACTAGTCTACTAAAGACTAGGACATAACAAATCTTGCGTTGCCTCTCCCTCTACTTCGTAGATCCGGGTTATGCTGTTAGTGTACCAATGTCCAGACGTTGGTGGGCAGCTAACAGTTGTGCGAGCCCAAGCTGTAGGCAGACGGGTTGACAAGCGACACGAGACAGTCGAATGCGTTCAGCGAGATTGAAGGTGTATCGAAGGTGTACAGGAAACTTAATTAGGAAATATACCAAAGTGTCAACAATGGACGACTGTAATTTATTTACGTAGACATGGGAGAATTGAAGGTTACTCAAGAAAATGGTAAGTTGCTGTTAGGAAAAGGAGAGCTGTTCTCGCAATAAATGGCTTGAAGAGATCAGTGAATTGGCTTTTTGGAGAAAAAAACTAAAACTAGATTGTGAGAGAGAGAGAGAGAGAGAGAGAAGGAGAAAGGAAAAGTTGCAGTTTCCACTAGATAATAGTGTGAAAGGGAGAGAGGGAAAGGATGCAGTCTGCAATGGGAGAATGGGGAGTGGGGGTGTAGGCAATACGTGAATGCTTTCGGAGCTGCCACGCATCAGGAAAAATAGGCTTATTGCTTCGAAGCTAGATCTTATCGAGGCAAATTGGAAGAGATCTTGAGCCGGATTGGGCTTTTAGATGTTGATTCGGAGACCTGGGATCGGAATTTCTTTCGGTTAATATTAATTTAAATTTGAGTTCAAATATTGACCAGAGAAATCCAAATCAATTTTATCGAGCTCTAATGGACGCCAGTCAGAGAGCACCTGAAAGTTAGCATTATAATTCTTGGGTAAACCAATCTGGAGAATGATTGCAGCGCTCAAGTCTGTTTCACGTTATCGTTGCCGATCAAATGCCAGCGAATAATTCTCGTTAGACACTCATTGAAACGTTTTCCTGCTTTCGATCTCGACGAGTCTTCGCCAAAATCGCCAAGCATTATTGGACAGGTGAAGCCGACCTACAGGAGGGAAGAAGAGGTGGAAGGGTTCCCTAGAAGGCAAATCGAGGAGGTATATTCCCCCCCCTGGGGTGTGTCCCACACCTGATGTGAAGCTTCCTCAGCGGCGGCCTCCCCACCTACATATGCCTGCGACGAGAGCGAGCAGTCACCATCTTTCGTTGCTCTCCGTCCTCTTCTTCATTAAGTCTGATTTCAGGTTTCACATACATTATTGTTCTCCGAGTCAGGGGTCTGTGGAAGCTATGGAGTGTTCTCGCGCCCGCCGCTAATGCTTTTGCTGTGCTTCAACTAGTTGCAGGGGGTGGGATGAAGATGAGCCTCGTGCTCCTGCTGGTGCTGATGGATGGCATCATGAAGGGAGGTGCCACATCTGTAAACATGGCAGGCGCTGGACGTAAGCATGAGAGAGTTTTCCTTCTTTGCTGGTATTAGTCTTCTAATAGCTGTGATTTCAACCTCGACGGACTTCTAGCTCTCTTAGTGCAAAAGGTGGTTCTGGTTATGTTGGGGACGGAAGTCCTCATCTTTAGACAGCGGAAGGCAAGGCAAACCCCCACCAGAGAGTTAGAGGGACAGAGAGGAAAGAGAAAATAACACATTAGGTTCTTCGTTCAGAAGCATAGAATTGTCTTACAGCTTAACACACAGCCCTCGGCATGGCAACCCGGGATGCTCACGCCCACACACCCAGAGGCGCTGGCTATCCCTCCCCCACTCTTACCACGAAGCTGCACCCGCGCACTCGCCAAAGAACCCATTCGAGCCCATTAGATCATTGTCCACAAACTCCAATTGCTTATTCTCATCTCCAGGTTGTGACTTTAGAACAAAGAGATTCAAATCCAAATAAAGATGACAGGACGACAGAAACGGATTAAGAATGAAATTACTTATCTTTTGTTTAGATACGCAACTTCTCAGGATTAGTTCGTGTTGTCGATGCGATTCCAAAGTGAAAGACACGATAAAACTTGAAGGTTGCCGCCCAATGGCTTCAGTGGTCCTAATGCTCAGATCCAGAATGTTTTTTTCCCTTTTTTGGCATCCTTGTTATTGGCCAACCATGATGAAGAAGAATTTGACTGTAGCCTGTTCACCCTGCAAGGAAACACGAAGTCCTCACAGAACGTCAGGCGAAAACGTAGATAATCGTTTGTTACTTGTATAGTTATCCTCGTCATGTTTCCGATCAAGTTGAACTGCAATGCAGTTATCGAAAACACTTGAAAATAATCTACTCCAAAAAACATAATCAGAATCAGAGAAGGGCAGAAGGAAGACTCTGCCACCGCAAGACTACAGGGAATATAGCGGAAGATACGCAAAAGAAAATCTCCAGTTCCCTCACGGATGCGTCCAAGGCCACCATCTCCGAAGCAGGTAGAACACTTATCCCGTGGATCTCTCTGGAATAGATCCAGAACAAAGACTTCTCATTAGGTTCTTAATAAAACATATCTGGCAATTGAAGCTCTTTGTAGAACAAGCCTTTGGTCCACAAAGAGCTTCTTTTTTCATGACATTGATGAGATGCCGGCAACTTTTATATATTATGTCAGCTTAAATTAACGGCGAGGATCTAAATTGAAACTGCATTCAAGGAAGTTTTTTGGAAACCTAAATGGGTTCTATTGATTCTCACATTGGAAGTCTACATTTTCTTTGACCTACATCTCAAAATTGCCTCCCAAGAATCGTTCCCTGGATAATTTTCTTTGCTCCGGATTTCCATTTTAGAGTTACTTTCTTAACCCTCTTTGTTTCTCTGATTATCTGCTATCCGAAGAAACGGAATCTAACTCCAGTCATCGGTTTCTTTGAAACATTTAGGAATCCAGTCCTTCAGTGATGACTCTCTCCCTCCTCGAAGAGATGTGCCACAAGACTTCTTTTGCCATTCCTGCAAGGAGGTCGCAAGAAGAGCTGAGAAATTCTTCAATAACGCTAGCCTGTACGACGAAGTGGATACATTCTCCGACCAAGTTTGTCATATCATGCACTTTGATCTTCGAATACAGGTATATATAAATATAGATAGATACATTTGTGTGCGTGTTTGCCCCAGTCTCCGTCGGAGAAGTATCGTCCTGGCCTGCTCGTATTTCGAACCTGAACTTGCTAACCCATAGTATGTTATTTAGTGCGGGAGACTATTGAAGCTGTATCTACGCGAGGGGGTGACGCTCCTCCAAATTGTTTTCCTCGAGGAAAATCTATGCAGCAGTACGGGATTCTGCCGTGTCCATGCGTCACCTACAGACCGTAAAAAGTTAGTTTCGTCTGTCGAGCCAGAATTTCTCTCTCTAGGAAAAATGCGGAAGGAACTTGAATCTATGTCCGTTAATGGGATTGAGGGCCCTCTACAGGAGGTAAAGATGAAAGAGATCTGTTTTCCTTGAGGCACTTTTAATTTGTCATATTGATCACAATTCTCGAATTATGCCAAAGGTTTTCTCTACCTGGTTCGCCTCTAAAATTTTTATTTCAATGACAATGTAGATGAGAGGACCCGAAAGCCGTGCTGCTGCAGAAAAATATGAGTGGGTTCAGAAGATGACGAGAAACAGGTGTAAATTGACTGATGCTTCGATGCTTCCATCGCTAGACAGTACCCTTCGAAACCGTTAATTCTCTCATGTTTCCACTTTCATGCAGATAAATATTGTTTCAGAAAACCTCAAGGCCTGCAAAGCACTTGATAAGGAGGATGATACGGTAAGATCGCCTCTCTGAAAAATCCATCCTGAGCCGATATTTGATCATTTCCTAATATGATTCGATTGCGATCATCGTTTTATATGCAGTGAAAATGATTGGTCTACCATACTGCCTGCCTGTTTCTGCTAGTCGTCGGCAACTCCTGATCAATGAGGATTTTCGTCAATTTTTTCAAACATGCCAATAGCATGTCTTCTACCACGTACAATACCATGCATTTTTTCAATTTATGAATAATATGATCCTTAGATTAACCCAATGAAATGTATAGCTCTCCAAATCCATTGTTTGTCAATCCTTATGTGCCCTATAAAATCCTGCTGTGCAGACTTGGTCGCTTTTCCAAATTAATAATACTTGTCACTGTACAACTTCAATGAAAGGCCAATCCTCATATTAATGTCATCTACTTTCCTTTATAGCCCCCTCTCTAAGCATTTATGTTTATAGGGAAAACCCATTTGCAACTCACCAACCTCTTCCCTCTCCATGTATCCAATGCTGCATGCACATAATTATGTTACTTAGGTGTTACATGGTCCTCATTCACAACCTTTCTCTATTTTAAAATTCGATAAATTCTGAAAAATAAGTGGTTAGTGGAAGATGACAATGGAAATAAAGGAAAAAAATGACTAATGAATGCATAAGATATAAAAAATGTTCTAAAATTGGACAATTAGTATACTATTAAAAAACAAATCTTAAAAAAATTATCAGCATGGGTGCCAAATATGAAGATTTGAGTCCAATAAGCAGCATCACCATACCAATGACAATGTCCACTTGGCCAACTCTGGTCTTCTTCACAGAGCCTTAAGTAAGCAACTTGGCTTTTTCAGCCTTTTGTGTAAACAATTTTTAATAGGTCAATCCATTGCTAACACTATTTGGACTTTAGAAGACAATGCTATAAAGATGATCTCCCTTTGTTTCTAGAAGGAAGAAAAGACATTTCTTCTTTATTTCCATTCTCATCTTCCACTAATAAGGCTAGATATACTCTGACCAACCTAAAGAAAAAACTTGTGAAAGTTCATACACAGCATTGAAGATAATATACTACTTTGACCAATCATATCTTTTTCTAAAATTTCCATAATAAAAATATTTATCCTTTTTTTCCAAAATTACATTTAATAATAAATCCCATAAAGAAATGCTTTCAACTAGAGGACCCCAAAAAAACCCATGTATAAATAATAAATACCTGAAGCACTTTGTTCAATGCTAAGTCTCTAATAAGGATATGATATACTTTGACTAACCTAAATAAAAAACTTGTGAAAACCCATCCACAACATTATACGTGGGGAAGTTCCACAAAAGCATAACTGTAAATATTGATGGAAAAAATCAAGGTTATAATGATAACTAAATTAACCTCTGAAACAACGAAGATGAATCTCTCAAAGTAGTGGTTTCAAATCCTCTTTTTCCAGCTATAAGATACATTGGTTTCCTTACCCCTATAACGTTCATCACAGGTTATCCAAAATATTCACATAGTAGAAAAAATAATTCACTTAAATATTCTTCTTGATCATTTAATTGCTCATATTTAATTCTTTCTAGACAATGATTATTGAAGAATTCCAATCAATAATTCATCTTTTTATTCTATTACAGATAGAGAGAGAGAGAGAGAGAGAGAGAAAGTGAGAAGATTTCATGTCAAAGCATTGATTTGGAGATTTAGCTTGCTAACTATCAATAACTACTGATTCACATACAATGTTATCTGAAGGGGTTCCTAGAGGTTTAGAGACAATACAACTCATAGCTATACCTTTACACCTGTGTTAGCTCCAATTCTTGGAAGAATAATTAAATTTCCTCTTGACATTTTATAAATGCTTAAACATGAGAAAAGTTCTACGTCCACGCAAATCGAAATAATTCCCTACATGACGACCCTCTCTTTCATATTCAAAACATAGTGAAGTCAACATGTTTTTATTGATCTCCCTTTATTATTATAGATACAACACAATAATATGGACTTCTTTCCTCCAACAAAGGAGAGAAATCCTATTTGTCATCCATCATTTCCGTATCCCATTCAATTCAGGGACATGCCAATATATGAAAGATGTGAAGGTTAAAAGCAAGTTCCCTCACGTCCCTGAACATCGTCCTAGTGCACTAGAAGCATATCTTGATTGATGAAAGGAAAGACCCCTTCAAACAATGTTGAGAAGATACTTGATTCTCTTATTCACATCCAGGAGGGGAAGAAAACTGTAGCTTGTCTTACCCACAGTTTATCAGTTAGGTCTGCGAATTTAGAAGTTTGGCATGACTATTTAGTCAAAGTGATGGTCAATTATATCATCCATTCAATTCTCTTTTCAATGATGAGTAACATGGTAAAGCTTTCCATGACGGTCAGTTTTGCATCTTTCAAATATGGATTGAAGAGAATTTTTAACAATCGAATATTTGATGATGTTGATCACTATATATAAAAATTTCGGTTTTTCACATTTGTAAAAGCATTTTTTCCATTAAAATAATATGATAATACTTTCCATGGCAGCCAAATTTAAATGATTTAACATTATGATGGACAAATATCTAATACTGTTGATTATTACACTATATTTTATCCATGTTCTATTTTTAGAAATTATTTAGAGCCAATCCTCCATCCCATTCAAGGTCCAATGCATTCTAGTGATCTCATTCTGCCTCCCACACTCAAAGACCCAAAACAATGCCAAGACTAACCCCTCACAAGCTCCAAACCAAATAGTAAGAAACAACAAAGAGAAGCACATAATCGTGAGGCCAAGTAGTCTAAGTACGAAGCATTATTAGAAAACAGTCCTGCTGATTAGTAATCTCGGTGGAATACATCTTAATCACCAATTCGCTTCCACATCGCTGAAATATGAGATCAGAACCACCCTATTAAGTATCATAAATAATGGAAGAAACCTTCCTTCTACCTTCCAGTTGGTCTTAATTGCCCACCATCCTACTATACCACCCCCACCCCTTGAGAGCCCTCCCTTCGCCGGGGGGGGAGGGGAGGCGCTCACGGCAACTCCAGATGGGTACCTAAGCAGCCAGCTTGGGCCATTGACCACTTTGCTAATACCAGCTTTGGAGCCGGGTTGATAAGAGCTCAGAAGACAGACGACGGCACACCGGGCCAAGGCAAATGTTACTCGACAACTAACATCACGAGAGAGGCAAAGGAACAGCGTCGTGCTAGTTGCCAGAGTCACCAGGCACTAGACGTGTAAAGGAAAGTTGGGTCCGAATTCACCCAGGAAAATAAAGTCGTACCAGAGGCAATGAGCAGAGAAGAGCGGCCTTGGATAAAGAGAACTGCTGCCATCAGTCGTAGCTTCCGACCCAGAAACTGAAGCAGAGCTCAACCGTTCAGCAACTGAATTGCTGGGTCCTCCTTCCTCATCCCGGCAGTCCCTCCTCGACAAACCTTTGGTGATCTCGCTCGGCCCCCGGCGGTTGTTAGATAAGCGGAATACGCCCGAAATAACGCTTTGCAAGCTCCATTGCATGTCCAGACGCAGAGAAGGGGCAGAGGACGCCGCTACCTCAGGTTACTGGGGGGCTCCCTCTCGAGAGCTCCTGGAGCAAATATTGGGAACGAGTCTAACGCCGCCCTCCGATCACCGCCTCCTCCCCTGATCTCCCTCGGGGCGCCACCGCCCTCCCTCTGACCCTCCGGCGGGAGAGGTGGAGCTGCTGCTGCATTCGTCCCTTGGCTGTCCCTTGTAGGAACACCCAGGAGGGGGCCGCCAAAGAATATCGACTGCCCAGTGTACAAGAGCCTCTCCTGCTGATGTGGTGCTGGGGCCCTTGTCGCCGGTGGAGCGACTGGTCTGCTATAGCTGCTCGTCTCCGGGGCCGGAATCGCAGAAGATGGGCGGGTGGCGCGGACAGCAGCATCCCATCCAGCTTCTCCTCTCAAGGGTGGCGCCGCCACTGAGACATACCGGCCGGCCTCTTGGTCCCAAACGACTGACGACTTTCTGACAATCGACGTACCCGACTGAAACACTGGATTGGTCAAGTGGGTTCCATTCGGTGGCATCCGATGAGGGATCGGTGGCCGGTCAGGGAGGGTGGTAGTCTGGGGCGGCGGGCTGAGGGCGATGGACTCCTGGACGTGGCCGGGGCTGCTGAAGCTGCTCATGCTGTGCGTGCCAGTTTCGTAGTCATCTCTGCTGGCATGACTCGGGGCATAGGAATTCCTCAGAGGAGACAGCCTTAGCTCACTTTTGACCTCCCTGTTAATCCCAAAGTCCGTGCTCAAGCTACTCCTGCAGCTGGCATTCCCACTGGAGCTGTGATCTGCATCGGGCACTCGCCCATGGTCGATGGGCCTCAGAACAGAAGAGGAGGCCCTGGCCTTTGCAGCCGCCCTTATGGCCTCACTTGAATCCAACTTGGCAAGCTTCCAGGCGCTAATCTTGATGGGTTTCCTGGGCGCCCTGTTCCCTCTTTCTACAAATCCGGCAGCATCAGGATCCACAGTCGAGGGCACCATTCCAGGTTCCAAGTGCGGTATGACTTCATCCTACAACACCAATATTCCAAACGTCAGAAACCAGCCTCGTAACAAACGCCTCAGTTTACTCAGATACTTTCACAGATGTTGAGTAACCAGACCATCCTATTCTATCATAGAACACATCAAATAAAAAAAAAGAAAGAATGAAATATCAAGAACCCTGCAGACGGCAAATTGTTCAGCGAATTCAGGAGATTGAGATGCACTGGGAGAGTGATTCCATGGAACACAGAGACTAAAGAAGAGGGAAAGATACGAAACCATACCTGGTGATCTATGAATACTCGAGGAGGGGTACACCATGCGCCCTTATACTGCAGACCTCGGGAACTCGCTCCACTAAAGCCAGTTGTGGCGGAGCCTGTAGGAGAATAAAGGATATTCTGTGCGTTCTGTCCATCCTCGTCAACAGAAGCTGGAGGGGCCTCACTCATGGCCCTCATTGCTACGACGAATTCATAGGTTGTGATGCCCTGTCGGAGGAGAGAAGGTTTATGTTGTAAAACAGGAAGGAATGGGAACAAAAAACATAGCCACTAAATTCATGTTACGAACCTTCCTGATCAAAATTATGTGGAAGAAAAAAAGTTCTCCTAAAGGGACGCACGCCAACAATGATACCGCAGTGCATATCGCCTGCAAAGTGGAGTAGAACGTGGGCATCAAACTCTTCACTAGAAGTTAGAAGAATCGCTAGCAGAAAAGGATCATATGATTAATTAAAAAGGCAAAATGGACAAATTTTCTCTCAAGGGCATGGTTCATTTTATGTTTAAGTTCGATCATGGAACTTGAATTCGAGATTCAAAGAAGAATACTGTAGACATAGCTGTCATATCACGTCCAGAGTCGGATTCAAATACCTCTCCACCGAGTACAGCATTTTTGCCTTACAGATGGACAACACATTTCAAGCCCTCGAAATCTGATTGATACCCCTGTACGACTAGCCTCGGGGCACTTTGGTGATATGGTAAAACTGAGAGTACCTGGAGATAGGATGCTAGCCTCGTAGCCACATCCAAGAGATCTGAGATTCTCCAGATAGTTGGTACTCAGATGTTGAAAAGTGAAAACATATTTGTTCATTCGAACCCTATCGAAAAAGTCTGACTACCCATTCATCTATTGCCCAAAAACTTTGGTTGCAGAAATCCCGTTTTCCTTCAAGTATCCAACAAATAGCAACCACTATGGTTTTGAATGGTTGACAGAACATAGAAGTATGCCAACAAAACATCATCGTTTTTTTATTAGCAGTGATGGACCTAGAAGCAACACATACCATATTTTTATGGGATGTTGGTGGCGACATGGAGATGATGGAATGAGATTAATTAGAGAAGAATTCCTATGCATAACGAGCATGGAAGGCAGCATCGTCAGTAGCAGTTTTGAATGTCATTTGCCGGATTAAAGGTTTCTCAATAGAAGTGTAACTAAGAAAAAATATATCTAGAGAGTGAGTGACAAGACATTCTAATATGAGAGCAAAACTTGTTTTTAAGAAAGAGAAGGCTTGTTTCTAAGCAGAACCTTTCATGGGAAGCAAAGTTTATCCTTTGAAAGGAACTGGCTTGATATTTTCTCCAGTGAAGTTAAGACATCTTGCGATGTACATGGCTGTGAAGGCATTAGATCACTTTTTCTTGAATGTTCATTGCCATTCAGAATTTGACAAAAACTTTAACAAGGCATTCAGAGGCAGATGCCTAGGATGGTGGAGGAAGGATTGTGCGAATGTCGAACTAGTACATGTTGTCCTACACACTGACCAATCGTAGATGCCAGAACTTTGGACTGAGCAATCGTATCTTTAGACTCTAGAACTTCTTGCTATAGACGGAATGCACTTTTAGATGCCTTGGAGCGAGGGACAGACCAAGTTTACTCTGTCAGCATGAGTGTTCTGGACCTAATCTCTACACTCCTGGAGCAGACTACAAATATTGGATAAATCTCATTGCCCGTCTACTATAATATCCCTCTCATTGACTGCATATAGATCCTGCATATACCCAGAGTTGCGAAAATTCATGCAAAATATCTAAACCATAATCATGACGATAATGTCATTTACACAATAAAATATCTGATATCCCACTACGACTTCAAAAAGTAGGCAGGCAACAATGACACCTCAACAAAAGGACACTGTCAAAAACATGACTTTAGTATGAATCGCAATGACAAATCACAGATCAAGTTGTACGAGGGAGAGATTCAGCAGTGAATTATTTTTCTCTGAAAATGACTATATTTAATAGGAAAATCGCTAACTGAAATCAAACAGAAATCCACACAAATAAATGAAGAATCTTCAACGCATGATGCATTATTTCATTTAAAACGTTGAAAAGATATATTTGGTATCTTCTGACGAGGAAGGTGTCGTAAACTGTTTATTATTACGACGAGATAAAGCAAAATGAAGTCCATTTCAGCATACATAATCGTTGTACAACAAAACCTTCTGAGCAAACGAAATTTTTCCTTCAAAAGGCTTACCACTACTGCTGCAAATGGGGCCCGAGAGAAGCCATTCCCAAGCTTTTCCACAATGCTGCTCTCGGTTCCTTTCTTATCGACAAAACAGAGCACGAGAACAGCAATTCCAACACCACTTTCAATTGCAAGCTGAACTAGCAGAAAACACAGTAAATTGGTCAGGTCTCCATAGATTGAATGCCAATGTGAAGCTAAAGGTAATATGTGATGTAGGAAAAGCATACCCAGATCAGACTTGTAGCCATAAGAGCAATAAAAGTTACATAGTTTTTCTTCCCCACACAATTATTAAGCCACTGGTCATCAGAAGCACAGATAACATTATGATGATGACAGAAATCAAATAAACAAACAGAAAAAAAAATAAGTCACTGTCTAAAGAGCGCAAATTGCAGTTTCATACCCGACAGTGGTGGTCAAATCCATCCACACATTTATCACAACTTCTGCAGTGTTTACTATACTTACGCACCTGCAAGGTTAAAAGTTTGACCAAATAAGAGCAAAATAGAATATAGCATGAAATATTCTATCGTTTGATCAAAGTAAACAT
Organism: Spirodela intermedia; assembly: GCA_902729315.2. Classification (NCBI taxonomy): domain Eukaryota; kingdom Viridiplantae; phylum Streptophyta; class Magnoliopsida; order Alismatales; family Araceae; genus Spirodela; species Spirodela intermedia. The sequence goes on from LR746278.1 coordinate 3,739,127, forward strand.
CCTGTTTCTAATACAGCAAACGTGATTATCGCTAAGGGTTACAGGCACAGTACACATTTACTTATCAATTCATGTACATAACGAATACAATTACTTATCTACATGGATATGATAAATATATCCATCGACAATTATAAGCATGAATGTGTAAATAAAAAGGAGAGATACAGAAGGCTATGCTGCACACAGTTACAAATGCCTGAGGATAGGTAATAATAGACATCAACTAAGATAATGAGTATTGCCCTCCAGTGAACTTTAAAAATGAATGCCCATGAAATAGACTAAACAAATTAGTCAACAGAGGATCCTACCATACATCAGGAAAAGAGAAAACATTACCACAAGCAAAGCCTAAATTATCAATTGCATTTGATAGATTTGACGACCCCAGGCACAGTACAAAACCAGGAAAACACATAAAGAAGACTAATTCGAACTCACAAGATAAAGCACAAATTCAAATAAATCACTTTATCGTAACAGTTAATTCAGACATGAGCACAAACCTAAGGCCATCATTTCCTCGTGTGCAATATTCAACATTCACGAATGTATCAACAAATAGGCAAGCAATCCCAACTATTGGGGGGGGAAGCCTAATAATCAATGTGTTTCCTTTGCCTTCTTCACCTTCACCAGACGTCTTATGGTCAAAATAGTTCCGAATGTTATGGTGTCCAGAAAAATAATTCTACAAAATATCTTGAATGAACTTCGTGGAAGCAGTGAAACATTCATCCATCACATGATTCTAAGAACTATGACCAGCCGTTCTTCCAATACAGAAATTACAAGAAGATTACCTTTGAAAAGAAAACAGATAGACAGAGCTTCTGTATAACATTCTATCTCATGTAAAAACTCAGTGGGAAAATTTTTAAGGTAATAGTCTTACCAACCTTCTAAAACTCCCGAAAGGGTTCACAGGTCAGAAGGTTTAGAGAAAATCTTCTTTAGAGACTTGAAGTGTGCAAAGTAAAAAAAACAAAGGATCACAAAATTTCACAAAATCACTGAAGACAAATAACAAAGACACCCAGAGGTATCTCCAGCAAAGCGCATCTATAATTCAGTTATGAAACCACTGAAAGTGTAAAACAAACGAAATAGTCGAAGAAAACAATTTTGCAGATATAGCTTTTCAAGAGAACGATCTTCAACCCATGGCTAGCACTAAATCCAGGAACTAAGCTTGCCTGATAAGTTTCTTCTCTTCACCAAAATCTATGGCAAGCCCTGCACTAATGCGTGGCATCTAGATTGCGCATTGTGTGAAATGACGGAAATTAACCCATTAGTACTCAAAAACTATTACTTGCTGACATAACAGATCAAGTTTATCTAGAAACATTAAATCACAAAACTGTACCTCAGCATTGCACAATGTACAGAAAAGCGCATCCTCCCCAGCAGTTTGTTGATCATTGCCTTCTTGCTGTTTGCGGCAATCATCTTTCACAAATAACAGATAGAAGAATGCTCCAACATAGCAGCAACAATGTGACCGTTTCCTTGGAGGCCCTGAAGGAACCTCAATTCTGGCAACTCCAGCGGCATCTTTTGTACTGGAGTGCCCCCCTATAGAACTTCTGCAAGTCGATAATGGAGAAGAACGAGTTCCAGTCTCTATGGTACCGAAATTGGCAGGTAAGTTTATATTATGTGTCTTTGGCACATTGACTACATCAAACTTTTCCATTATCCCAGGATCTGCAGGATTGATTCTTGTGCAACGAACATACAGAATGAAAACAGTGACCGCCTGAAATCAAAGTTCCAGATCTTTATCAGGACAAAGGGTTTAAAAAAAATTGACATTAAAACAACAAATAGAGTCATTCTCATACCACAGGCGTGTAGACTGCAATAGAGACATATTGAAAGATACGCTTCCCAAGGAAAGGTGCAAAAAAGGCATAGAATGCAACAACCAACAAAAAAAACACAGTGATGGCAACAACCTGCAAACGAAAAGGAAAATTAATACCCAGTATTAAAAAAAAAAATCCACATAAAAAAGCTTGAAGACATGATAAGAGATTATCCAGAAAAGAGAGAGAGAAAATTTGAAAATCATCATTAAAAAAACTCATGGGAAAAGAATGGTACAATGTCTGCCTTGCACATTAGTATTTGCTTCAGGACATTGAAGCATATTCTTATGCTGATAGGCAACTATCTAAGAAGACAGATAAATATGAGAACCCAGTAATCTAAGAAGATAAAATGATCAACCCAATAAGACAATGAGAATCCCATCCATGTCAAATATGAGACAATAAACTTAATAACATGCATTCATATGGACAAAAATTTCAACAAGTCATAGACGTTTATGCAACACTATGAGAATACTAACTAAATAAGTTGGCCTAGTACTGCAGGACTGAAGTCATATAATTAACTTGGCAATGTTCCACATTAAATTCAAGCTCTTCAAAATGCTGATTTCCATTAACAAGACACCTCAACACTATGCAACACTATGAGAATACTAACTAAAGAAGTTGGCCTAGTACTGCAGGACTGAAGTCATATAATTAACTTGGCAATGTTCCACATTAAATTCAAGCTCTTCAAAATGCTGATTTCCATTAACAAGACACCTCAACACTATGCAACACTATGAGAATACTAACTAAAGAAGTTGGCCTAGTACTGCAGGACTGAAGTCATATAATTAACTTGGCAATGTTCCACATTAAATTCAAGCTCTTCAAAATGCTGATTTCCATTAACAAGACACCTCCACAACAAGACGTTCGTGATAAGCAACATAATAACATGAGTTTGTGCCCTGGTCTTACCTATCTATTAGTCTTAGCGGCATTATTATGCCAACTTGAATTTGAAGTGTCTTTCATTATCAAGCCTTGTATCCACGAAAATAAAAAGTGTGTACTATTCTTCTCTGTCCAAAAGCACAATCTTTTTCTCTTGAAAAAGAAAGAATCCATGCAATAGAAAAAGAGCAAGAATTGCTTCACAAACATTGTTGAAAGAGTGGAGATGGTACATGTCCAAAGTTTAAAGCCTCATGCAAACCATGCAGACCGACAGCAGCACACATCAAGTCACCCTACTTGAAATTACCAAAGGGTATACGACAACAGCATAGATTTGAATGACTTAAAATATAAATTTCGTAACAAAAACAACCATTAACAAACAGCTACAAGTTCTAGTTCTAATGTTTGGGCATCACCAAGGGATTCAAGCCCACATTATTAACCCAAACATGAAAACTAATTAGAGAAAGCAATTAATACCAGGACCCCTTATCTGACACGCTTCCTCTTCATAAAATACCTTCACAGACACCATCAACATCGTCTCATATACATATAATTATGATATTCATATGAATTCATTAGGCACTGGTGTTTGGGCGTAGATATCACAGAGACTCAGATATATAATACAACCAGACGTAAAACTTTCTGATAAGAGGAAACCAACCCTTACATTACCTTTTCACGCATAAGATGCCTACTGGTTGAATAGGAAATTCGTGTTCTTAATGATAAACTCCGAAGTGTGATCGCTTAAAAGATGGTAAAACGAGCTCCCATTTTCAATAGTCAACTCCAAAACTTTGATGCTCAAAAGAAGGCAAAACGAGACTAGGAACTAAAACATTGATCAGAGGGTAACAACACGAAACAAAATACTCTAGAACAAACATGCACTGGTTGACCAATCAACACAGATTACCTATGGTAACCCGCCGAAGACAACTACAAAGTGGAAAATCATATTCCCTTCAGCAAAGAAGATCTAGATCGCATACAAAGACTGTTTACTGAAGATCTAGATCATATTCTTTTCAACATAACCATTTATCGAAGATCTAAAAATGGATGGCAAAAACGAGCATTGAAAACACACACAGACAATGCACAAAGTAGCGAGAACAAGGAAACCAACCACATTAGACTCCAATACGAAAGATACGTTAGGGATTTTACGGATCGTCGGAACTCATAAAGGATGTCGCACATACAAAGAAGAAACGCGGTGGGAGAAAGTGCAGCGGGCCTCTCAGATCAAGGAGCGAGTACCTGGAAGGTATGAGCAGGCAGCTGCCAACCGTGGCGCCTCCCCATCGGCACCCCCCGCAGGACGACTCCTCAGCTACTTTGGAGATCAGACCACCAGTAAACCCACACCCAAGAGGACCAGGAATGGGGATGGGAAAGTCCGGGAAATGGAACCAGTCGCCCCCTCATCAGAGAGGGGCCACAACCTCAGTCGATGCAGGGGCTACCGTCTCCCGGCTGGAGGCAGCGGCGTCGAGCGGCCGCCGTCTGACACTGCAAGAGTTGACATTTCGAGCTCCCCTGGACGGCTGCGCTGCGAACAGGAAAGGGGTGGAGTTGTTGTTCCTTGGAAACGGTTGGTCTTTTGTTTTGCTTGGAAGAGGGGCGTCGGCTCCAGCCCTCGAGTAACTCTCTCTCTCTCTTTCTCTCTCTTCTCTCTCTCCCATCGCTGCGGCTTATTTTGAAAGTACTCACGTCACGTGCACCCACCACATTTATCTCCGGAATTGTATAGAAAATAGAAAATAAGCTTTATTTCCAAGGCAGAAATAATTTGGGAAACGCGCAGGTTTGGGTCGCCTCGTCCGACCGTCCTGGCTGAGATACTTTAAAGTAACAATTTATTATGTAGGGGCGTCTGGGGAAGTACACCTAATAACGGGGGTCCCCATGTATTTAATTTACTCGAGAGAGTGAGCTGGCGATGGGGTAGGTGGCAGCCGCTGCCGCCCTCATCACTGCAGTCCGTTCGAATAACTGAGCCGGGGGAGGGGTGGGGGGAAGGTGGAGCTCTCCCCGGGGCCCCGTTTGGCATGCAGGAAAGACCTGGAAATCACGGGATGCGGAGCACACGGGGTTTAGAGCATGTGACTCCCACGTAATGCCCATTTTGACTGGCACGCCTCCCTGGTGGGATTCCACAGCCAAAAGGCTACGTGATAGGAGACGCGTCCTCTAGTCGTCATAGGTAGGATAGCCTCACCGCTCATGATCTGCACGTATTTTCAATAATTATCGTATTATCCAGGTCAAATGCACCGGAGAGAAAATAATTTGCTTGTTGACCTGCGAAGAGCAAAACAACGAGAGAGAAGGGAGGGATGGGTTTAAATGGTCAACACATGAATTTCATGCATGGCGCAAGAAATGCTAAAGTCAAATGTGACAGAAATAGTGAGATGTGTACGATTGGGAGGGAAAATAACACTCAGAAACTATTTTTCGTTAAAGCATTTACATCACAATGACTCGTTTTTGTGCCAAGAAATTAAGTTTTGGTCATGACATGAGAAATCAACAATCGACTTCAGTTGTCTGCAAAGACCTCTTTGTAGGTTAACTTTAATTTTTTTCTCCTTTTTGAGACACATTTCAGCATGTCATTGACAAATGGGTTGACTTATGATGTATCACATCACACTTTGAAGAAGGAAGAAGGTGAGAACTTTTTAACCCAAATGGCCTAAAAATGTAAAAACATGGACTACAAATATTTCAAGACCCAAAATTAGATTAGGCCTAAATAAAACATGTGAATAATTTGCTAGAGTATTAGGTTTAGAATTGTCATTTTCTAAAGTCTATTTGAATGTTTCCTCAATTGATCAATTGTGAGGTGCACCCCAACTAGTTCTTTTCCTATTCAAATATCACCACTACGTAATCCTATTTAATAAGAGTTTTCCTCCCTTTGAGGCAACTCTTCACTTGTGGATATAAGCTCTCCCCTTAGCAATTTTAATGTCACCCCAATCAATCTAATGTGAACGCACATAATGAAGTATCTAAAAAATCTTAGAACATCAAAGTCATTTGTAAAACTTGAACTTGGAATCTAAACGATGACATATCAAAAGCTTCAGTAAAGAAATATCTAAGAAATCATGAAATATCAAAGTTACCTACAATTTTTGAACTTACATTCTAAACAATGGCACAACAATAGATTATGTGGAGACAATGAAAAATTAAATGAGCTTAACTACACTCAACCTCAACAATAAAAATGTTTATTGATGAGAAACGAAACTCTAGTTCAATTTTCAAATAAAAAAAATGAGAAAATAGAAAGCTTCAAAGTAAGAAGCAAAAAAGGTTGTTGGCATGCCTTATGAACAATGAGATGATTTTAAATGAAGCATGAACATTTTTCAAAATAATAAATGATTGGAAAATATTAAAGATAAAAAGGAAAAAACTTATGAAGAGAAGATAGAGCTCCTATGGATATCCATCTTTCTCTATCAACGTTCAACCATTGCAAACTTCAATAGAGTACAAAACCTAGTACCAAATCTTCATTCGACATTGATGCTTCAAATAATATTTGTCAAAGTCTGATACTCTCCATCAGGCAATATCCTCAAGGTACTTAGGTGGTGAAAGGATAGGTGATTGGACTAAAGCATGAAGTACTAATAACTTGTCTTAGTGCCCTTGAAGGGCAAGGTCTCTAAGGAGACGGAAGATATGTGATTGAGTTGCTGATCTCATAAAAATCTGTGTATTTCTGTGTATTTCTGTGTATTTCTCTAAGGACTAAATCTGTGTATTTCTATAGAAATTAATAAACTTTGGTAGGAAGGATCTTTTGTGATGAGAAGTAATCAAGTGAGTGACAAATTAGTATAACAAGTTTTAATGACTTTGGTGGTGAAAAGAGAACTATGAGATAACTCATATCAAAATAGAGAGAGCCTTGAGAGAATCTACATTGAGAAAGAGAGAAATGTGGGAGAACCTATGTCAACAAATCTACTAATAGGCATAAAATGATAACCGACAAAAATATGAAGAAACTTAATTCAGTCCCCTCTCTTGATGTTTCACCTAGCCTTTGTTGAACTAACACTTATGAGGTTATCATTACTTATTTGATAATTACAAAGTGTGATTAACATAATTATGAAAATTCTTATGGGTTTAAACTTTGGATAGACATGTTAGAACAATAATTAAAAGAATAAAACTATGAAGAACATGATACAAATTTCTAAAAAATCAGTTTTAAGCATAAATTCATGATTTCTACCCATAAAATAATTCTAATGCATTTCAATTTAAGTTTATGATAGTTTTCACTTTTTCATGCAACAATTATATAGTTTTTTATGAATTCAATCATAAAAAAACTCTTTTGTATGAATTAGATTCATCAAAAGAAGATCCAAAAGAAAAGAAATAATCTATGGAGACTTCTAGAAAATTTCCAGCTAAATTCAAAGATATAGATGGCATGCATTGCTGAAAGGTAGTAGGGACATTACATAAACAAAAGACATTCATATAAATGTAATACTAGTTTTCTCTTGATCTTCAAAAATAGATAACAATTTTTGTAGCTTGAATATCCATCTAAGTAAAATTATTTTGACCAGATAATCTTTTAAAAATCTGATCTATAATTCATTCATACTCTCTATTTTTTTATTAATCCAATTTTTATTTGTTCTCTACTTTCTTTTTGATCTATTGTTAAACCAAAATTTCTTGGAATAATTTGAGTGGGACTTATTTATGGGCTGTCAAAATAGGGTAGATAATTCTTGCATCTAATCACTTAACCATTTTTTTCTTTACAACCCTCTTATTTGGATTCAACATTTTTTGCATTTCTCTACTAGATTTAATGTTTTCATCTATGTATATATGATGCATGCATAAATTTAGACTATTCCATTTTGAATCTCCTATGCCTAAATCTATTGCAAATCTAAATTCGAATAGTACCTCTGACAATTAGTTTTCTTATTTAGAGAAAAGAAGAGCAGAAATAATTACACGAAAGGCTTAATTTTCACCTAAAAATATATATATATAATTTATTAGTAGTGGTTCTAATTCTACTATTGGTGGTCTTTTGGTGGATCTCCTACTGATTTTTCTACATTTTGATAACAAAAATTTATAGTGAGCCCTTAATATTCTTGATGTTCTTCTATTTCTATTAAGCTAATCATTTCATCAATAATATCCATTGTATCACCTTTCATCATCATCTCATAGATATAGGGAAGCTCTAAAGACATTTAATTTAACCTTTTTTTTTCTAATGAAAGAAATTTCAACTATTCTATTTGTACAATTGATGTTTACTTTAGCTGTAGCAAGGAAAGGTCTACCCAAAATAATGGGCATTTGATTTAAATTTGGGGTCACTTCCATGTCAAGTATCAAAAAATGAACAGGAAATAGTAGTGTCCAATGTTAATAATGACTTCTTCTAATAAACCTCTAGGTGTTATAGATCAATCAATTAATTGAAACACAACAAATTTGTTTAAGTTCACCTATTTCAAATTAATCAAAGATAGTTTTTGACAATATATTAACACTTACACCCAAATGGAACAAAGCTCTATAAAAGGTGAATCCTCTTATATTGCATGATATTAAATAGGCACTGAGATCTTTTAATTTCCTAGGTAATTGATTTTGCAGAACAACACTTATGTCTACTAATAACTTAACCTACTTTGTTTCCCTTTTTCATAGTTCCTTTCAGATCTTGACATAAGATGGAATATGTTTAATGACATCAATTAAAGGAATACTAATGTGCCATGATTTAAAAACCTGCATCAATTCTTAATTATTTTCTACCTTCTTGTTTAACTTAGGCTCTAATAACATGCCATTTTATGTTATTAAAAATATTAGTTTTACATGTGATGAGTAAGATTCGATTTGGTTGTCATTAAAGCAAAGATTCTCCACAATAAAAAAATATATATTTATATGAGTTGTATCTGATTTGAACACTAACTAAGTAGACACAATGAATTAGGTCGTCTCCATAGAAAATGAGGTGAAACAATCTAGCTTTTATTGAGTTTTACTGAAGGAGAGGAGAAGATAAGATGTATATGATGAAAATAGATGAGAGTAGTGGGGAAAGAGAGGAAATACACATCTAATTTCGTAGATTTGGATGAGATGACCAAGACAAGATCAGAATATCTAATCTATGGAGAATCTAAGTGGATCAATGGAGAATTATCTAATCTAAGTGGATCAATTCGTAACTTCTAATGAGAATCTACTCTAAGTTTTACCAGAATTTGACTCACCTTGAAGCTGACCTGATTTGCACTACTTCCTTCTTCTTTTTCCTTGCTGAAAGAAAGTGCTAAATCAAGAAAATAGGAGAGATCTCGTCCATGGGAAAGTGAGGATCAAAATCTAATGAAAAAAACATATACATTGATGCAATGTGGAACTTGAGAACACCCTTCTCCCATGGTTGATTCAAAAACAAGTGTTCTCCAAAAACAAGCTACATCCAAGTTTAGAAACCCTATGAATGTATAGGAAGAATTTAGATCTCATGAAAAGAAAGCAATTGGAAGCCATCCATCATTGGATCAGTGAGATCTCACTCTGGCATGTCATCCATCGTCAGCCATCAAATGGACATCTAGTTAGATTTGGCACTTATCTCACTACCATGTGTAAAGATCAAATGATCGAGTGCCAGTCATTGGATTGTTGTGATGCGTGTGATCTTGACCATACAATAAAAATAAATACTTAAAAACAATTCACAAAATCAAGAAAATACCCCAAAATATTGTTCTAAATTAGAGAATTAGAAAATGGCATATTTTCAACATGTTTTCAAATAAATACTAGCAAATTCCAAAAATATGGATGAACACATAGAAATAATAAAATCATTAATTCATAATGATAACATACTAAATAGTGCCGACATACCCACAATTTATCTTATTTAATGCATATTTCTAAGCTACTTTTAGCATGTTATCAACATGTTTTTAATAGGTTTTCAAAGAATATTGGATATTGCCAATTTAAAATACTTAAAATGATTTTTAGAAGCATTTCCTGATTTTTCCTATTTTTTGGATTTTTTCTGGATTTTTTATTGTAAGAAATCACCTAGTTTTAAGGTAAATATATTTGTGATGAATTTAATATTATTTTATTTTACGATTTTTCTTTTTTTTTAGGAAGATCTAGTGGTTGGGATGGTAGGCCTAATGAATCATTGAGATCAAGGAGGATCTAGTGGTGGATCCCTATCACAGTGATCAGATGATAAACATGTCATATGATCTGATCAAGGTTCTGATTAGGGCCACATGTCCCAAGGATTATCAAACGTGAAGAAGATCTGACGACCACGAAGTGAAGGAAGATCTGATGGCGATTGTTTATGTGGCACTCTTGAGACAGCAATCTAATGAACACAAGTTAATTGCATTCAAGTGGATGACTATAAAGGAGTCTTTATGGTCACCAAATTAAGTGACTGATGATTAGCTAGATTCAACAGTCACAATACAACCATGTAAAAAGAATTATTAGCTATTGGGTTTGCTTTAGAAAAATCTAGATCATATCTTTTAGGAGCCAAAGTGATAATTTGTTCTGATCGTGCAACTTTAAAATATTTAATTCCTAAGAAGGATGCAAAACTAAGACTTATTAGATGGATTTTATTGTTACAAGAGTTTGATTTAGAGGTTAAAGATGAGAAATGATTTGAGAATGTTGTAATTGATCATTTATCTCAAATTATTATAAATGAACAAACCACATTGCATGATTCATTTCTTGATGAACTAATATTAGTTATTTTTTATAGCAAACCATCTTTGTATGTTAATATAGTGAATTATTTAGTTTCAAGTAAAATTTCAACATGGTGGTCTAAAAGACAGAAGGATTTATTTTTTACAAAAGTTGAATATTATTTTTGGAATGATCTTGAACTATTTTGTTGAGGAGCTGATCAAACATTGAGAAGGTAGTGTTGCTGAAGAAGAACATCAAAATATTTTAAATTTTTGTCATTCTTTAGCATGTGAGGGTATTTTTCAGATAGTAAAATAATAGAAAAAAAATTACAATGTGGATTTTATTGACCTACATTATTTAAAGATGCACATTATTTCAATATAACATGTTTAAAGTGCCAAACTATAACAAATATTTTTAACAGAGATATGATGCCATTGAACTCTAAGTTCAAGCTTGAAATTTTTGATATAGGGGTATTGATTTTATGGGATCATTTTCATCTACTTTTAGCTATGTATATATTTTAGTGGTTCTAGGTTATGTTTCTAAATAGATTGAAGCTATTCCTATGAAATCTAATGATCATAAGGTGGTAGTAAAATTTATGACAAAGAATATATTTTCTAGATTTGGATGTCCATGAGCAATAATTAGTGATGGTGGTACGCATTTCAAAAAAAATCATTTCAGATCTTTATTGAAAGTATGGAGTAAATCATAAAATTATTGGACCCTATCATCCACAAACTAGTGGCCAAGTTGAAGTATCAAATAGAAAATTAATAAGATTTTACAGAAAAAATTTAAACCTGATAGAAGGGACTAGTCAATTAAATTAGATAATGCCTTATGGGCACATTGGATAGCCTATAAAACACTAATAGGTAAGTGTCCATATAGGTTAGTGTATGGAAAAGTTTGTCATCTTATGGTTGAATTAGAGCAAAGAGCTTATTGGACAATTAAATAATTGAAGTGGGATTTAGATAAAGCTGATGAGAAATAATGTTACAACCCACTTAAGTAGAAGAATTAAGAAATGATGCTTATCAGAGTTCTAGAATTTATAACAAGAAAATGAAAGCTTTTCATGATAGACATATTCATAGAAAAACATTTCATGTAGATCAAAAAGTTTGGCTTTTTAATTCAAGGATGAAACTATTTCTAAGAAAATTGAAATCAAGATGGGATGGTCCTTATATAGTTATGAAAGTTTACGATAACGGAGCAGTACAAATTTTAGACCATAAAATGGACAGCCTATGGTAGTAAATGGCCAAAGATTAAAGCCATATCTTGAGAATGAAAAATTGATAACTAAAGAGGTTGTTTTGTTGCATAATGATTAATGAATATATATGAATTATGTATGGTTGAAGATATTAAACTTAGTACTTTTTGGGTGGCAACACATGTTATCTTTAAGTAATTTTTTTTTGTTCTTTTATTCCCTTAGCTTCTTATTTTTTGTTATGCAGGATTTTTAGGGATAATCCAAATAGAAAGGCAACAATCATAATCAGGTTCTATCCTTCTAAGCTTCTCTCTCTATGTGACATTATTTTTATATGTACAAATATGTTATGTCACAATAATTTTATATCATAAAATGAATATAAAATTAAACATAATATTTTTTCAATGCTTATTCTTGAAAGTTTTTGGTGCTGAAAGCCCAGAAATTTTATAATCATAAATTCTAATTTTTTTTCATACATCATATTTTATGCATAAAAAGAAAATTAGTTTGAATGATTGATATCAAAATATATCAGAATGATTACTATTGAGTTAGAAGAAGGATTTAGAATCATGAAATGTTAGAATACTCATATATATAATAGATAACATTGATTTAATTTTATAGATTTTCACTTCATGATCTTGATGGATGAATATTGATAATTAAAATATCTTGTGAATTATATCTAAGAATAAAGAAGTAAGATGTAAGTAGAAGAAGTAAAATCTAAATTGTTATTTTGAGGAATGCTTAAATATTTATGTGCTTAGCATCATTTTTCTTTATCCAAGGTGTCTAGGGGTTCATTAGTCTAATATTATGTCTTCTAAGATTAAAATATGATATTTTGAACCATTGTTAGCCTTAATTGATTTTATTATTACCATTTCTAAGGGACTAGTAATGATTTAAATGGGGTGGTTGTGATAATTCTAAAAGATATATGACTAAAGATATTGATTTTATATGTATTTACACTTTTTTTGTTAAAAAGTGCACATATTGATATAGTTCTTAGAAAAATACAATTTTATGTATTTAAATTATTTTTTTTATATTTATTTGAAAATAAAAGGTTAACTATGATCATGAATAATGTTGATTAAGTATGAAACTTTAATATTTAGAATTCTGCTCAGTTGAGATGTTTTATAAATTTTATGTAATTTTGGAGATTTTATTTTTAATTTTAAGGAATGTTTCCAAATCTTTAAGTTGTTATTCTAGATTTTCGTGAATTAATTATAATGAAAGTCATAAAATAATAATAGCAGGAGGGAACAGTTGACCATTCACCCACTTGTTGTGTGAGGAGCCGACCGGAAAATTGGGAAAAATCAGAAATAATCAAACGATAATACTAAAATCGTGATTTCTATGTGAATAATTGTCAGATTGATCTGAATTTTGACATGAAGATTATTACTTATAAATGAATGATTCTATATTCCAAAAATTTCAGTTTTGATAAGAATTGGAGTACAAGTCGAGAGTTAAAGACTGAAGATGAAAAATAAGGAAAAACGGTTACATGAAAACTAAATGAGAGATTTTCGGATCTAAGGATAAAAGGAGGCTCCTTGCTACTTTGGAGGAAGAAGGGAGGTGAGCTGGAAACCAAGAGGCCTAGTATAGTTCAAGGATATTAAGTATTGAAGAAAAGATCATATCATTTCTGTCAGTCCATTTCATTTTGTTCCTTTCTTTTAGTTACTGTTTGTGATAGAAAAAATAGAAATAAATAAAAAATAGCTTTCACCATCCTTGAAGATCAACCTGAACTTGCACTAATACTAGAATTTATTTGGAGAGTTCATTTATAAATTTTGTTAAATTTGCATGCATTAAAATCAGTGACTAATGCATGATCATGAGCCTTTTCTCAAATATCATAACAAATACCAACATATTACTAATATTTTGAACAAAATAGGATGGTTTCATCTAGACAACTCAAAATGAAAAATTTACCTTGAGTTACTAATCAAATTTTATCAAAATTCTAATTAGTAATATAGGTAGCATTTATCTAATTGCATGTGAACTATTAGTTGAAGTTTTAAGAATACCATATAAAAGAAGTACAGTTGACCAACAAGGGATACAAGAAGCTTGGGCCCAAAATCCAAACTGATGAAACCAAGCAAACATGACATATCATTTTTATGATCAATTTTTTAATGAAATGTTTCAAATTTATTCAAAAATCCTAATTATCTGACTTTATACAAAAACTCATATCACATTAGCTGATCATTTTCTTTCATCTCACATCCTTAATGTTCACCCATAAAATGCACTAATATCTTTTAAAAACTGAACCTTTCTTTCCTCATACTATTGTCATCAGTTGCCTCCTCCAATGCTTTCAAATTGATCAAATAGAAAAGTTTACTTGGATAAATCTAGTATGGTTAGAGCATTAACTTTCCAATTGTCTTGTCTCACATCGGGACATTCTTCAACTCATTGCCTTGTCATTATCTCATTCATTAGTATTTAAATTCTGAACTCAAGCACCATCTTTCGCATCTAGAGCATTATTCTAAGTAGAGTCTAACAAATTTCTCCAATTTTTCCATGTAACAAAATGAAGGAGAAAAGTACAAGTATCATGAAGAGTTGTGCAAGTTAGGAATAATTGGAATTTCAACAAAGGAAATTAGATTCAAAGGTGAGTGAAGAGAAAATAATGATTGTAGTGAATATATTAAATATAATATAGCTTGAAAACCATTTTATTTCAAACATAATTGTGCTCGATTTTTAGAAACTCTAAAATATTGTTTTTCTATAGAAATTAATGTTTGTTGCCCTAATTAATGTTTATTACTACTATTTTACTTGACAATACTCTAAGATTTAAAATATATTTCATTAAGTCAATCTCATAAGCATGTACTAAGTTCAAAATTTAATTTCCTATGTTAAATATTCTCAAAACTCTGTCAACTTGATGTTTTATTTAACTTTAGATCTCATACATATATTTAAAGTATTTAAAAGTATTTGTTGGACTTAAGATTTGAATTCTTAAGTCCAAAAACTACTTTTACTAAAAATGAAGTCAAAATAAAAGTCAGAATTAATGGGCAAAATTTTCTTATGATTATTTCCATCTCTTAAAGGGGGAGATTGTTGCCTTCAAGAGCCTTCAATATGCTATATGGTTTTCATGGTGACAAACACACATAAAATAAATAAATAAATGTAATTATGTAATACAAATGACATATGATCTAGCTTAATTAATATATTATTTATTAGTAATACATATTAATGGTGCCAAATATCTAGAATCTATTAATGGGAATTTATTTCATTCCCATGCTTAGAATTACAGATTTATGATGAGTTTTCTGATTTAAATTGTACCTTTATTTACGCTTAATAAAATTGTAAATAAATACATAGGATACGACAAAAGAAAGTAATGATTTGAAAATAAAATTTTGCACAAATATTTGAGGTAAAAACTTTAATGAAGGCTTATTTAGTATTATATTATTTTTTATTAGTTTTTGTGAAGAATTAATTGATTGAATCCAAACTATTTAAATGGCCATTTAAAATTTTCTGAATATTGTTTAATATAAATTTAGATTTAATTTTTGTGCAGCACTAATTCCCAAAATAATGATGTTAAATATTAATATGAAGACTTAGTGTCCCTACTATATAGTCATATTTTATTGATACAATTAGATTTAATTTGGTTTGAAAAGTATTACTTATTTCAAGATGTACTTAAAGTCATACTTCAATTGATATTAGATTCTTACCATTTACATTAGAATCATTGAGTTTGGGTAAATACATTAGTACTTAACAATTGTGTGAATTGGTTTAAACTTATATGATATCTGAAATATTTAAAAGATTGGTCATATTGGTTATTGATCACTAAAATTTATGACTAATTTTAGAATTTTAATGTTGAATAAAAGTGACAAATGGAAGAAGGTTATGATTCAAAATTTTGTATAAATTTAGCCTCTCTCCAATTGTTACATATACTAGAAAGATCATCCTCAACCTCTCTTTGATCTTGAGTTTCTTTCTAACTATTTTTGCAAAGAATTATATTTGAATTTGAGCAGTCTTTGATGCTTGGTCCAACAACACAACAGGTCAAGTGACAATGCCTTCAACAATCATAAAGCTTATTGATGTGAAGATAGAAAATAAAATTAAGAGCAATTTGACTTTCTGTTCATCAAATTTTTGGACATGATTCAAATCTTCTCTAAATAACTGAAAATGTAGATGGTGATATTTTCTTTATTTTGGGTGACATAAACATTTGATTATATTAGACCTTCATTAGTCCAGAATTTGAGGCACATAATTATTATTTCTTAACTCAAAGCCATCAATCTAGAGACAAATTTAGAGGTTAAATTCAAAGAGAGCCCCTTTGGTATTAATGATTGTTACTAAATATTGGTTTAAAGAAACCCAATAATGGAATAATCTTAGAATTTGGATGTAGCCTAGCCAAACCATTGTAAAAATGTTGCTAGCATCAATGCTTAGATTTATGAAATCTAAGAAAATTTTGAAATAAAAAAATCAATAAAAAATTACAAAAGATGACTAAACAAGGTTAAAATTAGGATAAGATCAATTTAACTGCTGCTTTCTTGATCTACATGTGGCCTTAAGTCTAAAATGTTCCTCTAGGAATTTTAAAGCTCAAGTTCTCAAATTGGCCTAGATCAATATATCACTCTCATGCATGCATTCTCCACTTATTCAAGAAATAGTTTTCTACCCTAGTTAATACATCATATATCCATGATGTTCTTTGTCTTCTAAGTGAATTTAGACACATATGATTGTATGTATTTTTAGTTTTCTTAGTGCATTTAGATGATAGGCAAACTTGTCTACTAGTATCAACCTCAAATAAACCGTTGAAACATGATGATAGCTTGCAATGAATTTTTCTACACTTCATAAGCATCATGTGGTTATGGTAATGTCAATGTGTACTCTCTTGCATCTAATGTGCCACACATGTCAATGGTTTCATAACTCTTGTATGTTCTTGGCACACTTTGATCAAATTGTGCATTGCTGGACAAAGATGCAAGCCTAAACTACTTTGTCACCTTTCATGTGGTCAATAGGCTCTACCTTGTAAATGAGTTTACTTAAAAACTACCCTATTGTTGATTTTGTACAAAGGTTTTATAAAACTAGGAGATTCTCATGTTAGATTTAAGGCTACGCTAAGATCAACAATAGTTAAATTGATTGTATCCAAATTCTAATTGTTGGTCAATTTTTATAGTCTTTCTTAATCTTCTCTTCTAATATTTTATTCTTTGTGATCTCTTAAATTTACATCCTAAGGACATTAAGAATTTTATAGTGGTTCAGCTCCTACCTACTCCACTTTACTAAGAATACCTAGTCCTTGGCTTGCACTAATTCTTTAGTGTGCGCTTGCACTTAGCAAGGCCACAACATCTTTGGAATTTCAAATTGAAATTCTTGTTATATTCGTGGCTCTAGATCGGCCAAAAGTTGATTACAAGGATTGATTCCCATGGTGTGAAATGCAAACCATCATCATTAAATTTGCTGCAAAAACTTAGTAAACAACTCATTGACATCTTTTTTAAAGATTAATGAGGAATTAAAACATGGCCATAATTGTAGGAAGATGTAATTGAATATTTATTGATTCCTTGCCCCCTTTCATGTCTTGAATTTATCTAAATGCCAAAGAAAGTTTCACTAGGATATGGTTGAAGAGAAATGATTTTTGATCAAGAATCACTCCTAAAATTCTCATTGTGAAGCATGTTTATAAGTTTGTCAAAATTCATTTCACAATCTCTAAAAATGATTATAAAAAATCAAAGATGATCATTCAAGAGTTTTACTTACTGAAAGAGTAAGATTTATAGGCAATTTTAAATCACACTCTTCTCCTATTTTTAATCATTCTTTGACATAAACTCCTAAAACTACTTCAACCTTTGAATGATAAAAAACCAATACAATTTCATCCTTCAAGGGTTCAGGATATAACTTGTATGTTTCATCCTTCAATCTTGTATGTTTTAACCAATGATATAACTTTTAAGCCTTTAACATACATCTTAGAAGTTATCAATTCTTAAATAATAATATGCTATCATTGAAATCCATATGTAAATACATTTGAAGATAGAGTAATAATTTAATTATAAAATTAAATCTTAATCACCACAAATAGTAATGATTTCAATCTAAAAATTCATGATAAATTTGGACTTCAAAACATTATAATCAATACATTCATTTAATTATTATCTCAACACACAGTATCATTAATGTTTATTCTCTATTAACTTATAATTCTTTAACCTCAAATGCATGTCCAAAGGATCAATCATTTATGTATGTTTGTCCTCATCAAAACTCCTTTAAGATAATTTAGGCCCATGAAATCAACACGAGAGGCTTTCTAAAGCCATTCATTTAGTGTGTTTAATGTATAACTTAGTTGAACCCAATGGCTTTGGCATTGAAAAGTGGAGTATGTCAAACTAACTAAACCATTATTAACTATTATGTATGAATTTCTTTTCCCTAATTAATGTTTAAGAAGTGGACTATAGTGGTGTGTTGGCTGAGCCAACAACTTTTTCTACACCTAATTGAGAAACTAGACATGAATTGTAAGTTGGGGATCAAATATATCCAACAAGTTGATATTGAGGCTTGGGTTTGTCTTCCATCCTTGTGTGCAACTTAGTACATATTGGCTAGTATTACCTTCTCTTGTACTCGATTGTACACCGCCTAAGAATATTGGTTGAGGTCTTACATGTAATTCTAGAGTTTTATGGAAATTTTTATGCCCAAGAGTATCTTTAGGTTAAGGACCTTAGTCTTCCATCTGATGGTGTCCTCCTATATTTGAAGGAAGACATATAAAGAACAACATGTTCACTATAATGATGGGTTTTAGGAGGGTTTAGAATGTTCAGTACCTAATGTATGATAGACGACTTAGTCGTTGTATGATAAATCACATAAATTTAAAATTTATAAAATTAAAAAACACTAATATTTAGATATTTAAAATTATTTTTGAAAAAATATATAAATTATAATTCAATCAAAAGTTCTAAAAATATTAGAATTTTTTCAAGTCAATCATAGGGATGTAATATAATATCAGGTAATATCTTAGAATGTTTTTCAAAGAATATGATGTTTTATGAATTTTAGACTATAAAATAAGAATAAAATATATTTAAAATTTATGAAAGAAAGAAATAAGGGTTCAAATGTCAAGATGACATCAGAACCCAATGAATGTGAATCAAACAAAAGTAAAGATTTACTTAGTGATTCTTACATAAGTGATTACAAATAATTTAATTAGTCAAATAAAGATCTGTAAAAGTTAAAAGAATCATAATTGAATGAAGAATAGTTTGAAAATTTTAAATCACACAAATTATCACTAAATGAAGTAAAAATTAAGTTGAAAGTAGGAAAGGCAAAATTTCAACCTCACAACAATAATCCCTAAAATTTTGTGTGTTTGGGAGGATCATCAAATGATGTTTATGGCTAAAAGGCTCTCTTTGGACATAGATGACTTGAACATTTACTAGATCTCCTTTCAAAGTTCAAAAAATAATAGTAGAAGTTAAATTAGATAAAAATAGTAAAATAGAGTTCTAACATTGTGGTGGTGATGCGTCGACAATACGTATCTTGAACATTCGAAAAGAGTGTTGTGTAGTGTCCATAGCCTCAAAGGCTCTCATTAGACAAAGACGACATGGGCAATCTTTAGATCTTCTTGTGAAGTCTAAAGATTACAAAATTAGTTATCAAATTATCTCTAACAATTGTCACTTGACATAGTAGAAAAATAACAACTTTATGACTCTCCAACGTGTGTCACTTAATAGAGATGAGTTGAATGGAGGTGGGACACATCTTAGGGAGCTTTAACCTTAGTTCGTACAACAAGAGAACGCTCTTCATCGCATCTGATATGCTCTCAAGAGGTGACTACTTGTCTCTTAGTAGATCATTTTCTTCTTGACAATAGCTTGTACTTCGATCAAGATGATTTATTTGATAGATTCATAATCCTTTTATTGTGAATCGTTTAACAATTTTAGTAACAATACTTTGTGAATCATATTGACGAGTTTTTTGTTGATGATTGAGCGATTTTAGTAACTTAATCCTTCACTAACGATCTATAGGAAAATCATGATTTAATCAAATAAAAAATATGAGTTTTAGCTCTAGTATAACTCAAACTTGTGCTAGTCACCCCCCTACATAAGAGAAAATGAAATAACTACTCAAATACCTTTATATAGTGACGTCATCATGATATCTCGTTATTATAAATAAGGGGTATTTTAGTTCTTAAAATTATTAAAAATATTTCAAGAAAGGTATGACTCCTAATTTAGTTCCACATTAGTTATATGCCAAATGTTGCGACAAATATATAATAATACGAGATTTAGAAATCAATTAGTTCTTATCTCATGTATGTATAACCACTCCTTGCCCCACAGCTAATGATAAGTCTTTATTATCATGAGTTAATAATTAGTAAATAATATAATTTTAGTTTCAACTCATGATAAATAGACTTATATTTGTGTTAAAGTATGAAAAGTGGTTTTCAATTGATTAATGTAATTAATTTTTTAGATAATTATGTGATTTTATATGAATTTATATAATTTTTATAGTCTTACTTTTGAGATAAATAAAGAAAAAAAATAAAAATAAAAAATATAACAAAATAGGAGATACCCACTGGTCAACCGGGCCTACAAGTGGGTCGGAAGTGCAATCAAGGAGGAGTCACAAGTAGGGGCTCGAGCAATTAAGACCGATAGAGGCACGTGTGCGTCACTCCCCTTCCATGTCATTGGTGGTCAGCTAGTTGTGAGGTAAAGAGTGATCATACACGTAAGAAAAAAGGACTTGCTTATTAATGTAATATTACTATATATTCACTTGAAACTTCGACGCACAAGTGATGTGGGACTAAACCCACATCATACTTTTCTTAGAAGACTTTGATGATTTTAATACCTACAATACCCCTTATTTATAATAGAGATATATCATGATGATGTCATTTTATAAGAGCATTAAAGTACTTATATCAAACTTTCTTATGCAGGTAGACAACTAATGTGAGTTTGAATCCTCTTAGAATCAACACTCATATTCTTTATCTGATTATTGTGACTTTCCTACAGATTGTCAGTGAAGGATTAAGTTCCTAGAATCACTAGATCATTAGTGAAAATCTCGTCAATGTGATTTACAAAATATTGTTACTAAAATTGTTGAACAATTTGTGATAAAATGATCATTAATCTATCGAATAAAGCATCTCTGATTGATTGACAAACAAGCCATCGTCGGAAAGAAGACGATCTACTAGGAAACGAGTCGCAACCTCTTGAGAGTGTACTAGATGTGATGAAGAGCCTCCTCTTGCTGCGTGGACCTGAGGATAAAGCTCTTTGACATATGCCCACCTCCATCTAGCTCCTCTCTATTAAGTGATAGCCACCGAAGAGTCGCAAAGTAGCCACTTTTTCACTCTGCTAGGTGACAGTCGTCGAAGATGATTCAACAACCTATTTCATTAATCTCTATACTTTACAAAGTGATCTAGAAGTTATCTACATCATCCTTGTCTAAGGAGAGCCTTTGAGGTTATGGACACTATACGATGATCCTCCAAACACTCAAGATTCTAGTACATTGCTAGTGCATCATCATCGCAATGTTGGAACTTTATTTTTCTACTTTCAACTCAATTTTTACTTCATTTAGTGATAATTTATATGATTTAAATTTATCAAGATATATTTCATTCAATTATGATTCTTTCACCTTTTACAGATCTTAATTTGATCAATTTAATCATCTGTAATTACTTACATAAGAATCACCAAATGAAACTCTATTTTTCCTCGATTTGCATTCGTCGGGCATTGACGACATCCTAACATTTGTACTCTTTTTTTTCACGAATTTTAAATATATTTCATTTTTATTTTCTAGTATAAAATTCATAGCAAATAGTATTCTTAGAGGAAAATTTTGAATAATTACTTGATATTATATTACTCCTTAAGATCAACCTATAAAATTATCACTATTTTTGGAAGTTTTATTTAATTATAATTGATATATTTGTTCAAAAATACTTTTAAATATTTAAAATTTTATATTTTCTAGTTTTATAAATTTTAAATTTATGTGATTTACTATACAATGATTAAATCACATCACCTAGCTAACCACCAATGATGTGGAAGGGAGTGACACACACGTGTCCTTTATCAGTCCATCCATAACTACTTGAGCTTTTGCTCGTGGTTCTACTTGGCGATGCTTTCGACCTACTTGTAGACTTGACTGGCCAATAGGTCCTCCTCTTTTTCTTTCTATCTTTTTTATTTTATTTTATTTTTCTTCATTTATCTCAGAAATATGATTATAAAATTTATATAAATTCACATAAAATCACATAAGTAACCAAAAGTCACATTAACTAACTAACCATTTTTCATAATTTAATGTAAATATAGGTCTATTTCTTAGAAACTATATTATTTATTATTATTGACTCATGATAATGAAGACATCAATAACTTAAGGTAACTATTTCTAAGAAATCTAATCTTCTTCTTTAAATTTTAAAGCCTATAAAATTCATATAATTAGTTGTAAAGGACTTAAAGATTTTGATGTGATTTGGCCTTGTACTTATGTCTACTCTTCAAATAGAATCATATTTTTATGATTGACCATTTTGACTCTTGGACTTGGGTTTCACAAAATTTCATCTTAAAACTATCTTCTAGATTCACAATTCTAAGAGGTCAATGTTGGTGATAAGGTTTAGCTCTATTGAGTACCTAAATTGAGATTTAATCAATTAATTATTATGATAAAAAATGATATATTTCTCTATAGTTTATTTTCAAAAACTATTGTTGACTTTGAATATGTCTTAAAATTTGATGAAAGATGAAGAATTGAAACTTGGGTGAATGTTGAAGATGTTTCACTTCAATCAGGTTGAAGAATATATGGTATAACTTGATTTGGTTTCTTAAATCATCTAGAAGGTACCTTAAATCATGATTTTAATATCAAACTCATAATTTTGATGATATAGAATATTCAAATATATTTTTTAAATAATATCCATTAATATTTATAACGTCATAAGTCATAAAATGAATAATATGAATTCAATCAATTAATTTGATATCAATAACAACACAAAGTATTTATTTATTATCATGGGTATCTAATATATTTAGTTAACTTTCCTAACTTTCATGCATGTATCTTAATTTCATGAATTTTCATTGATTATACTTGGTTAATCATTACTTTCTATAGTAGTAGTTTATGTAAATATTGGTAGTTCTTATTGAGTTAAGGATTAACTCAAGAAGAAAAAATATGATTTTGATGATTTTTAGATAATAAGTTGATTATCTTGAAATTGATGATATCTGATGTAAGTTGAATTAGGATTGATGTGATGAATATATTGATGTTTAAATTATTTTGATAATGATCTGAAGTCTAATGTTGTATTAGATGAAATTATATTTTATTTTTCAATCTTTGTCATGGGTATAGATATTAGACCATTTAGATATAAAGATAATAAAATATCTATCCATAATAAATATACTACATTCTTATGAGCAACCAATACAAATATTGATGTTGATGTTTATGTATGTTGTTTGAATTTTTCTATATCAATGATTTCAATAAATAGACATATGAGTAACCAATATAAATATCTTTGATTAAAGATTCAATTAAAATAAATTTCAGAGAGAATTATCAAGGCACTGATTTGATATTTATTTGACAAAATTACTAGTTTTATATCCACACAGGGACATAATGGTCTAGAAGCATAACCATTATTACTAAAATAGTTTTTATATTAGAAACTATTGATAGATGTAGATAGAATAGGTGTCAATGGAATGTTGACTGAAAGAGAAATTTAAAGGTATAAACCATTTTAGAAAAACCCAAATATCAAGGGAGTAATGAATTTTTCTTATTTACTATGACATTTTTTATATTTTGTCAAGATCCATGAATGTCCTATTAGGGTTTATTTTATGTTGACCATTTGACCTAATAAGGGATAAAGGGCAGTGGCCCACCCTACCTATAAATAAGTTGTTTTGTCTAAAGTTGGGGCAAGAGAAAAATGCACGATTTCTAGATGATGGCTGCTGCTTCAATAATACTTTTCCTTCACATTGATTCATTTCAACTCTCCAAGAATGAAAGATGAGATACTTCAATTCAAGGGAGCTTCAGATGCCTCTCTAATGACTCAAAAGCTTTCTCACTCAACCCAATGTACACAAATATTTATCAACACCTTTAACCTTGTTCAATGAAAATATAACTTTGAAGGCTGCGGTAAACTAGTTCATCATAATCTTTTGTGTTTGTGATTTGTTATATGGTATGTAGACTGATTGAGATACATGTGGTGTGTTGTTAAAATGAGGCACTAGTGGTATACCTATAATGAAGAAACTTAAAGACTTAGAAACTCTAAGGTTAGAGTTTTAGGTTGACTAGTCACAGGCTTATATAGCATGGGAATGTAAAGCATTCTTGATTTCCTTAAAATCAAGGTTATATTTTAGGGTGGAATAGTGAAATTGAGGTAGAGCCCATGAAAGTTAATGTAGGTCAAAAGAGTTGATTGAACCACTCTAAAACCTAATGTGAACTATTTATTGTTAGTTCATTTTATATTTCTATATTAATATAGAGATATAAAAGAGATATTAGTAGATAAAAAATATAAAAAATATTATGCTTAATCAGAAGAAAAAATTAAAGTCAATTCATCCCCCCCTCTTGAATTATCTGGTCAATTGTTAGTAGTGTTGTATGATTTGACCATGATGTCTAGTAGCTGATTGCCTCAAGCTATACTATTTGCACCACATCTTGGTGCAGATTGCTGGCTTTGATTTGAGTCTTCATCTCCAAGAGGGAGAAGATAGTATGGCTAATTCTCTCCTATGCTATCATGACATTACTCTACTAGTGTTGAGTAAGTCTTCCCGCTTGTGAAATAACATGAAGGATGTGCCTTTACTCGAAAAAAGAGAATGTGTTGATCTAAAGACTTTAATGTTGACAAATAATAATAAAAGGTGCACTATTATTGCACTAAGGCTTGGATGAAGATCTAAATCATTAGATTTAGTCTATTTGTTGTTGTATATCATATTTTATAGATGTTATATGGTCCAAAGAATCATTTTAGAAGCAAAGTTAAAAGGTTTTAAAAATAAAAATTAAGAAATAAAGTGTGTCAACATAGTATGGTAAAGCAACTAAAGTAGAAAATCAACAATTGTGTTGACTTAAATTAGAAATACAAATAGATGGGAGAGAAATGTGTTGACTTATGTGTCAACCTAGCTACAAGAGAGAAAAAAGAGTCATCTTATCTAAAGTCAAACAAAATCCTAGAAGAGAATTTTTTTTTCCTAAGATACATAAAACATCAAATATAGTAGTATATCTGACACATACCTATTTGAATGAAACTCCAAGAGGGGGGTGAATCAGCTTTCTAGTGTTTTCTGCTATTTTTGATTTCTAGCTAATTATAAGTATAAGTTATCTCTAGATGTGTTGACACATATTTGTATAACTCTTGCTTAGAAGAGAAACTA
This sequence comes from Spirodela intermedia, assembly GCA_902729315.2. Lineage (NCBI taxonomy): Eukaryota > Viridiplantae > Streptophyta > Magnoliopsida > Alismatales > Araceae > Spirodela > Spirodela intermedia. The sequence goes on from LR746278.1 coordinate 3,764,722, forward strand.
ATGTGACTTAGTCGTTGTATATTAAATCATGCAAATATAAAATTTATAAAACTAGAAAATACGAATTTTTGGATATTTAGAAGTATTTATGAACAAATATATCAATTATAATTCAATAAAAATTCCAAAAAATAATGATAATTTTCCAAGTTAATCATAAGGATGTAATATAATATCTGATAATTATTCAAAAATTTTCTCAAATAATACTATTTTCTATAAATTTTATACTAAGAAATAAAAAGAAAATATATTTAAAATTCACGAAAAAGAGAAATAAGGGTGTGATGTTAGGATGACGTCAGGGTTCAGCGAGCGCTAATCAAGCAAAAATAGAGTTCTACTTGGTGATTCTTATATAAGTGATTATAAATAATTTAATTAATCAAATTAAGATATGTAAAAGTCGAAATAATTGTAATTGAATGAAGTATATTTTGATAAATTAAAATCATACAAATTATCATTAAATGAAGTGTAAAGTAAGTTAAAAGTAGGAAAAAGAGTTCCGACATCGTAATGGTGATACGTCGATGATGCACTAGAATCCTAAGCATTTAGGAGGATCGTTGTGTAATGTCTATGACTTCAAAGGCTCTTTTTGAACAAAAACGACGTGAGCAATCTCTAAATATCCTTGTGAAGTCTAGAGATCAATGAAGTGGGTTGTCAAATCATCTCCGGTGGCTGTCACTCGGTGGAGTAGAAAAATAACAAATTTGCAGCTCTCTAGCAACTGTCACTTGATGAAGAAGAGCTAGATGGAGGTGGGGCACATGTTAGGGAGCTTCATCTTTAGGTTTGAACAACAAGAGGAGGCTCTTCATCGCATCTGATATGCTCTCAAGAGGTGGGAATTGGTCCCCCAACAGATCGTCCTCTTCGTAACGACGGCTTATTCGTCAATCAATCAGAGATGCTTTGCTCGATGGATTCGCGATCCTTTTATCGTGAATCATTTAGTAACTTTAGTAACAATGCTCTATGAATCGTGTTGACAAGATTTTTGCCGATGATCCAACAATTTTGATTGCTTAATCCTTCACCGACGATCTACAGGAAAGTTGTGATAATTAGATCAAAAAATATGAGTTTTGGCTTTGGGAGGATTCAAACCCACGTCAGTTGCTCGCCTTTTCTGAGGAAGGTGTGACATGGGTTTAGTCCCACATTGGTTGTGCACTGATTTTTCAGGTAAATATATACTAATATTATATTTCTAAGTAAGTCCTTTCTCTCGTGTGTACGACCACTCCTTGCCCCACAGCTGATTGACCATTAGTGACGTGGAAGGGAAGTGGCACACACGTGCCCCTATCGGTCCAAGCTACTCGAGCCCCTGTTCGCAACTACTCCCCAATTGAGCAGGACCCCTTCATTTGATCTTATTTTTATTTTTTATTTCTTTTTCTTCATTTATCTCAAAAGAAAGACTATAAAAATCATATAAATTCGTGTAAAATCACATAATTACCCAAAAATTCACATTAATCAATTGAAAACTACTTTTCACACTTTAACACAAATATAAGTCTATTTATCATGAGTTAAGACTAAAACTATATTATTTACTAATTATTAACTCATGATAATGAAGACATATCAAGCACTAATATTTTTATATTGGTTCATCCCTCACTTAGCTACATTCAGTCTTTAAGGAGTTCTCTTACTAATATTTTACTATTTCTTTCATGAAATACATGATGATGTTCATGGGCTTAGCCACTCAACGACTCAAGTTCATGTCTACAAAGACTCCACCTTTCTATGACAAAAACATCCTACCAATACCTCATCCTATCACCCAACAACATCTCCCCTCACCACCTAATTACCTTTGGTCCTGATAGAAAATATTTCCCTTCAAACTGAATGTCATTCAAGTTGTCAAAGTCTGATGTCAATTAGGATACAACCTTCAATTCATCATTGATGTATTTGACAAATAGAGCTTGAGATTCTAGCTCAAATATTCTTTTGGAGAGCCTACTTCTGTTTCTCAAGCCTCTCCTTATATATGAGCAGTTGTCCTTTAACAATTTCCTACTTTGATAGGTCTCAAATATTTAGGAAACTCATTCAAAAACTTACTATTTTCATAACACAAGGGTACAACCTTTGACCCTCCTACATATCAAAACTTTATATCATCTTATATGTTTAATTTAAAATTTTAACTAAACATTTCTTACTTGACGGTGAATTTTTTTTCATTAGAGAACTGAGCCAAATAATCATGTTTGTGCTAAGTTTTTATCTACATAAACTAGTGACATGTCATTATCTAGATGTTAAGTTCTAGACTTATTTGTACCATGTAGTTTTCAAACACTTTCGATTCGGTATCCATGTGAGTGTGTAAGAAAATATATAAATCTTTCTAGAAGATTATATGTTGTATTTTAAGGTTAGTTCAAATATATAGATAGAAATAATATTATGACCATAATTTACCTATACCAATTTAATCATGTATATTCATTTTATCAAAGTATGATTTCCTGATATATATTGATCAACAATCACATGTTTCTATCACAAAGAATCTTTGGATCTTAAGGATTAATATCTTGAAATCATAAACTCCATAAATATAATCATATGGTATCACAATGAACATTTAATTTAACTTCATGACATATACAAATAGTTCTTAATATTGAATAAATAAAATTTTATTTGTAATATAATAACTAATAAGTCTTCATTATCATGAGTTAATAATTAGTAAATAATATCATTCTAGCCTTAACTCATGATAAATAGATTTATATTTATGTTAAAGTGTGAAAAGTGGTTTTTAGTTAATTAATGTAAATTTTAGGGTAATTATGTGAATTTATATGAATTTATATTATTTTTATAGTCTTACTTTGAAAATAAATGAAGAAAAAGAAATTAAAACAAAAATAAGACAAAATGAGGGGGACCTGTCGGCCAGCCAGGCCCGCAAGTGGGTTGTAAGTGTAATTGGAGAGTAGCTGTGAGCAAGGGTTGGAGCAGCTTGAACTGATGGGGGCACATGTGCGTCACTCCCCTTTTACATCACTAGTGGCTAGCCAGTTGTGGGGTAAGGAGTGGCCGTACATGCGCAAGAAAGGGACTTGATCTGAAATGTAATATTATTTTATATTCTTCAGAAACTTTGACACACAATTGATGTGGGTCTAAATCTGTGTCACCTTCCTTAGAAAAGGCAGGCAACCGACATAGGTTTGAATCATTCCAAAGTCAAAATTCATATTTTTATCTAATTATCGTGACTTTCTTGTAAATTGCCAATGAAGGACTAAGCAACTAGAATTGCTAGATCATCGATAAAAATCTCGTCAACACGATTCGCGGAGTATTGTCACTAAAATTTCTGAATAATTCGTGGAGTATTGTTACTAAAATTGTTAAATGATTTGCTATAAAAGGATCGTGAATCCATCGAGTAAAGCATCTCTAATTGATCAATGAACAAGCCGTCGTCGAGAAGAGGATGATCCACTAGAAGACGAGTCGCCACCTCTTGAGAGCATACCAAATGTGTTGAAGAGCCTCCTCTTACTACATAGACCTAAGGATGAAGCTCCCTAACATGCGTCTCACCTCTATCTAGTTCTTCTCCATCGGGTGATAGTTACTGAAAAGTCACAAAGTCACTATTTTTCACTTCGTTGAGTGACACCCGTCGAAAATGATTTGATGACTCATTTCATTTATCTCTAGACTTCACAAGGAGATCTAGAGATTACTTACATCATCTTTGTCTAAAGAGAGCCTTCAAGATTGTGGACACTACACGATGATCCTCCCAAATGCTCAAGATTCTCATACATCACCAACGCATCGCCACCGCGACGTCAGAACTCTATTTTTCTGATTTCAACTTAATTTTTATTTTATTTAGTGATAATTTATTGATTTTAAATCTATCAAGATATATTTCATTCCATTATGATTCTTTTGACTTTTATAGATCTTAATTTGATCAATTAAATAGCCTGTAATCACTTACGTAAGAATCGTCAAGCAGAACTCTATTTCTACTCGATTCGCATTTGCCAAGCACTAACGTCCACACCCTTATTTCCCTTTTTTGTGAATTTTAAATATATTTTATTTTTATTTCTTAATATAAAATTTATAAAAAATAGTATTATTTGACAAAAATTCTAAATAATTACTAGATATTATATTACATCTCTGTGATTGACCTAAAAAATTACCACTATTTTTGAAATTTTTATTGAATTATACTTTATATATTTGTTCATAAATACTTCTAAATATTTAAAAATTTATATTTTCTAGTTTTATAAATTTTAAATTTGTATGATTTACTATACAATGATTGAGTCACATTAATAACTAAGTGTATCAATAATACCAATATGCCGTAACATAAAATCAAAGAAAAATTAAAAAAAAATCATATTAACACATCTATAAAGTGGTCAAAACTTGGTCTAACTAGAACTTTGACTATACAAATAGTTTAGTGAGTAAACTTAGGTGTCAATGTGGAAATCATTGGTCAGTTAAACCTTAGAGATTTGACATCCAACTATCAACTTTTTAAAATCTAAAAGAGCTAATACAAAGATCAAATGCTTATACTTATTATGAAATGTTTGGTCAAAGTTTTGTTACAACAACGACTATGTTGAAGCCTCCTCAACTAATAAATCATTTCAAAATTAAAGAAATTAACATAGAAGAGGAGGGTAAACTAGTTCATTGATATATAGCACAGGGAGATAGACTTGATAAATCTACCATGTAAAGAGATTTATTGATTCCATAAATATCGTGTAGTTCATTGTTGGAAAATAGTATAAGTCAAGGGTAGGAATCATTGGTAAATGGATGAAAGATAGGGAAGGGTGGTGACTATTATAAATTTGAGCATTCATCTCACTTTGATAGTTAATGAGTCAACCTAGTCTCTATAAATTGTGTAATGACCCAACTTAGTTTGTGTCAGCCAAAGTTAATTTATGTCAACCTAACTTAGTTTGTGTTGGCCAAAGTTAATTTATCTCAACCCAACTTAGTGTGAATCAACCCACTTAGCACGATATTAAGAGAAAAAGGCTAGAAATACTTAAAAGTGTGAAAAATAAATTAAATAACCAAGTCACTGACACCTCTTAATATTATATCTAGCTCACCTTAGAACCAACACAAGGATCTCTCTCTTTTCAGGGAAATGTCAATCTACCCAAATCCCCTGGAGATCTTGTTCACATATGGCAATCATGCCAAGACTTGTTAGAAATATTCTACTTGGGCCCTTAAGTTGTGTGCGGTCACATCAGAAATCTTGCCCAGACATGTTAGAATTATTGGGCTTGAGCCCTTAAGTTGTGTCATCACATCAGAATCTTGTCCAGACTTTGTTAGAAATATATCAGAATCTTGCCCATACTTGTTAGAAATATTGGGCTCGGGCCCTTAAGTTGTGTGTCGTCACATCAGAAATCTTGCCCATACTTGTTAGAAATATTAGGCTCGGGCCCTTCAGTTGTGTGTTGTCACATCAGACATCTTACCCAGGTCTCAAAGCAGCATGTCATCCCATTGAAGATCCTACTCGGGTCTGGAAGCCACATGTCATGATCCAACTCAGGTTGTAAAGCCCTCCATTGTCCCATGAGATGCTGCTTGGTCCTCGAAGTCGTAGGCCGGGGTATAATTACTAAGACAGATTTGGGTCGTATCTTGCTCTATAGCCTGGTCATTTGGCCTCAATTGAACTGACTGAAGACCTAGAGACTTCACAATTGTGGTTGACTAAAAATATAAGTTACGGGCCTATTTGTGAACCTTTTCGGTCAAATGGGCCAATAACCCATTTATATAACGTCGACTAAGAGCCCATTTTGCTTGATTAAGGTAGCACTGGGCCTTTGACCTTCCCGATAAGTGGCTATCCACGTCTAGTCAACCACTTCCCCCCACCCCAACCACATTGGCGACGAAAGGTTTAGGCTAAATTTTGATGAATCATTTCGTCTTTCTTGCTTTAAGTGGCCTTTACAAGCTGAACTCGAGACCATGCTGACGACCGCACGTATATGGAGATAATCCTCAGCTGAATGGTTCAACGACAGGTCCAAATGATCATGGAACAGATTAGAGATTTCCTTCCTTTTTTGGGCACCAAAATGCCCGACAGAGAGGCATCCCAACGGGGAGCAAAATTTGCTCTGTACATTTCACCCCGTTTTATGGGGTTACGCGCATGGTTTCAGCCTCTCGCGTGGTAGTCTTGTAAGTGGCATGCTAAATTTGGGTATGTGGAAAAAATAGCAGACAGAAATCTAGATCGTGGCGAGAGTTTTGTTGCCTTTTCTAGGAGCATGCGCATGTTGGGGGGCGAACGCCCCGCCCCCTCCCTCCCCCTTCTCCGACCGGCAAAGGCCGGGGAAAGGGAGCGGGATGCTTTAGCTTTGACCCGTGGTCCCCACCGCTCGGATCCGTACATTAGTCAACGGTATCCCTCTGTCCTGTCGCCCCGTCCTCATGCGCAGCCGCCCCTGCCAACGGCAGGAGCTCCAGGCGCCGAGCCACGTGTCCGAGCGCTGTCATCGGCAACGGAAATCAACCACCACAAGTTTCTGACCACGTCTGCAGGCACGTGTCAAACCTGAGCCACCCGACCGGGCTCCCCGGCCAGCATTGTCTGTGCCACGTGTTAACGAGTCACGTGCAAGCAAACGGCGAGACCGTACAGACGTACCTTATTTAAATTGGCCGATGCCCTGCCGACCCTCCCAACGTTAGAGCGAGAGAGAGAGAGAGAGAGAGCGAGAGAGGATCTAAGATTGCAATGAGGACTGGGGGAGATGGATAGAGATGGAAGTGGAGGGAGCAGTTGTCTTCTAGCGGCCGGCCAACGAATGGCGGTAAAAGCCTGGCCGCGCTTTTAACCAGGAACCAGTCACGTGGGGTGACGGTGGCGTGGTCAGACCATCCGACGGCGCACAGCCGCTTGCCGGTGGCGGCGCTCCGCCCTCGCCGGCGCCGCCTCCTCCTCCTGGCTTACGGCGGCATAAGTAAAAGTATAGTTGAAGGAATAAGATCACACACGCGCATGCTGCGCTGCGGCACGCTGTTTATTATTCCGGCTCCGGCGCATTAAAAGCTCCGCAGCCTTTCGGACACGCCGACTCCACTTCACAGTGAAGAAGAGACAGGGGGAGAGTGGCCAGGAGGTAGTAAATAAATACCGTGGCAGAGAGAGAGAGACAGAGAGAGAGATGTTGGGTTCTTACATACATGCACATGCAGACGATGGAAGATCATATGAGTATGCATTCCATCGCATGAAATTACAAAATTGGCCTCCTCGCCGGGCTCGGACTGTGTACAGCCCGCGGAGGAGACCTGGGCAGCAATGGAAATGCCCGACACGGTCTCTTCCCATACATACTACGGAAGGAAGAGAGAGAGAGAGAGAGAAGCTGCCCCCCTCGGCGTGATTAAGCAACTAAAAGCGGACAGAGACACTGGAAAGCAAAAGCAAGTCCACGAGCGGAAGGAAACGGGCGAGAGATTAGGAGAGCGGGGACCTGTGAGGGGCGCCTTTCCTCCTGCTGCCCAGGGAGAGGACGATCTGAGGCAGGAACCCGGCGGCAGCGCCCTTCTTCTTCTTCTGCAAGGTGGCACAGTCGGCGGAGCTGCCGTAGCTGATCCTGGCGGCGGCGGCGGCGGCGGCGGCGGCGCCGCTGCTGTTGCTAGAGGCGGCGGAGGTGGTGGCGTTGCGGCGGAGGCGGAGGGGGCCGTCGAGAATGGAGCTGGGGGTGTTCTGGCCGTCGTCGTCGGCGTCGGGGAGGTCGGAGGCGTCGACCCGCAGGCTCTCGAAGTGGGAGAAGGCCTCCTCAGACTCGTCCAGCCGGCAAAGGACCCCCGACAGGTCCCGCCCTTGCACCACCACGCGATCCACCTGAACACAACAACCGCCGGCCCCCGTCTCTCAGTCAGTCAATCTCATCCCAGCTCATAATAATCGCCTTCTCTCTCACACGGCCCGCTCATAATAATCCCATCCCTCTCTGGCACACAAGACTCTGATCCCTCTCGCAGCCGCTGTCTAGGGCTCCTCCCCCCCTCAAAACTGACAGAACCTTCGCATATATCATCACACAGGGAGAGCGCGCATAATTGGGTAGGTGGGTGGGTGTGTGGGCCAGCGGGGAAGAGAGAGAGAGAGAGAAGAGAGATGAGAAGGCAGACCTTGCAGGAGAGGGAGCAGAAGTGGAAGGGCTCCTGGAGGATCCTGTCACAGGTGAGGCAGATGTTCCCGGAGCCCTTGAAGGGCCTGGACTGGGGCCTCTGCTTCAAGAAGACCACCTTCGCGCTGTTAATGGTGTAGGGCTGCCGCCCCCAACCACCCGAACCAGATGGAAGGATTCACAAACATCAGTCCGCATAATCTCATATTAATGAAGCCGGGAATTGCAGACGGGAGTCGAGTCGGATCTATCCGTCAACTCACCTGAACGTAGGAGCAGTCGATTAGCTTCTCCAGGTCGTCTAGCCGCACCACGTCGTGGTAGACATATCTTCTCACCTGCTCAAAACACGGCGGGCTCAGAGGACAAAAGAACAAGTCTAAAGCACGCACCTTTGAGCGCCAATTTGTGGGCACCGCGATAATCCCCATGCAACGCCCCCCCCCCTCTCTCTCTCTCTCTCTCTCTCTCTCTCTCTCTCTCTATCCCCACGAGGGAAGGATTCCCACGATAGAGAGAGAGAGAGAGAGAGAGGAGGCGTGGGCAGCAGGATGCATGCGGGGAATATATCGGGAGGGCCTCCGGCAATTAATTAGAGGGGAACTTGGAGAGAGAGCTCACGAGGAGATGGCCCATCCAAATGAAAGGACGAGGGGCGGCCATTACTCCCCCCGGAAAGGAGCCCCCCCTTACCTCCCCCTGCTAGGAGACAAACCTAAGCCCTCCCCTCTGCGGGTGAGAAGAGAATTTCCCAGTTCAACGTTCTCTCGCCGGCGCCGGAAGCCCACCGGAACCGGCCGCCGTTTGGGGGGCAAATCACTCACGGCAAGTGGTAACATGGGCACCGGAAAAGATGTAATCTTTGCTTCCCTAATTGACGGGATTCGAGCTCTGAGGAGCGAATTACCTACCGCTCGGAGGGAGGGAGAGAGATAGATACAGAGAATGCAGGGATTATGTTCTTCAATTTCTCTCTCTAATGAAACTGCAGATGGGATTTAAGACTTCCTCGCCCGCAGATTGTGAGCGAGGACGACGGGAAAGAGAGAAGAGAGAGAGAGAGAGAGAGAGAGAGAGACGGAAGGGGAAAAGAGGGTGGGAAAGGAAAGTTGGCGACCAAACTATTCCATCTACTGCGATTCCGAAAGCACCACAGCAGGGTGTGGGTGTGGGTGTTCAGATCCCTCCCGGGGTAAAATAAAAGCTTACAATTGGAGAGGCGCAGAGAATTTTTTTCCCCATGAACTCCCGCAAGCAGCTGAAATAAAATAGAATGAGCAGGATGAAGCGGAATGCAGGGGAAAGGAATTAGGATGACCGGAGGAGGAGCGAGTCGACAGAGATTGAGATTGCAGGGATTTCGTAGAGGTAAAATCTCTGCAAGATTGAGATTGCTCACAGCAGGTGCCTCCCTCTCGCTTCCTCCCCTGGAAGTGTTGAGGGTGGAGAGGGAGAGGGTTTGATCAGGTGGGAAGAATTGGAAGCTGGGGCAGAGCCAGTAGAGAGAGAAACGGAGAAGACAGGGAGTTTCCCCGCGGGCGGGTGGGATAATTCATCGTGATGAAAAATCGAAGAAATGCATGCATCTTCCTTTCTCTCTTATGCGGCTGTGATCAAACCAGAGGCGGAGATAGAGAGTGGAGACTCAAGTTTACCGGATGTGAGAGAGGAAAAGAAAAAACCAGAGTTAATAGAGTAAGAGATGGCTGTGGGATTGTCCAAAGCCAGAAGAATTCACGACGAGCACTCGAAAGTAAACATTCACGTCCTCCTCACCAATGCAGTGACAAGCAGTCCAGAGTGTGTGTGTATGTGTAAGAGAGAGAGAGAGAGAGAGAGAGAGAGAGAGAGAAGCAAAGTGGGTAGTATACCTGGAGGAGGGGGTGGGAGAGGTGGGTAGGGGTTGAGGCACAGTGGGGGCAGATGCTGCGGCAGCAGCTGAGGCAGAAGATGTTCTTCTCGTTCTTCTTCCTCTGCTCATGGATCGTGCAGCCGGAGAAGAACCCTTCCTCCTCCAGAAGCCCCCCCAGCCATGCCGGCATCCCCCCGCCGCCGCCGCCGCCGACGCCGCACGACGACGTCGACGACGAATCCCTCACCATCACCTCACTGTCGTCCTCGTCCAATTCGAGCGAACTACCACTAAATTACAGCTCTTAGGTTTCCTCTTTCTCTCTCTGTGTGTGTCTCTCTCTTACTCGCTCACTCACTCTCACTCTCTTCCTCAGAAGCTCTCTGTCTCTTTCTCTCTCTCTCGCCTTGCCCTGTTCAAGAATTTGCCTTCGTAGATGGCGGGTGAGTGGAGAGAGAAGGGCAGGAGGTGGCGAAACCCTAACGACTCTTCCCTCCCTATTTATAGAAGAGCTGCTAGGCAGGGCTGGCTCAGCCGCTGAGAGGAGAGGTTTCACCACGACCTCCTTTCCTAAATTTAAATTAAGTCCAAGTCTTTTCTTTCTCCTTCGATACCGAAGCCACAGCCACACAGAGAGAGACAGAGAGAGAGACAGAGAGAGAGAAGATTCTGCGTCTCCAGTAGAAATCGACATAAGATTTCTCATAATTTCCGGATGGCCTGTGCAGTTAATGCCCGGGTCTCCTAATCGATCTTCTTTGGTGAGAGAGGTGAGAGAGGGTGAGAGAGAGAGAGAGAGAGAGAGAGAAGGCTCAACTCTCTGCACCTGCTGCTGCTGCTGCTGCCGCTGCAGCCAGCCGCGAGGAAGAAGAAGACAGCCCATCCCCACCCACCAATCCTACCACGTCTGTATACTCCCCTGCCCCATCTCGCCCCCGGCTCCTCCTCCCTTACTCTCCCCCCCCTCTCTCTCTCTCTCTAGTTTCTCTCTCTAACCAGTAAATTCTCGTTTTTTATGGTTCCAATTGCAGACATTTCACCCCCCTCTGCCCTCCCCTCGCTCGCTTAGTCAAGAATTACCATTTAGCCGCCGAGGGGTCTGACCTATCTTTGACTGTGGGAACTGTGCGGCGACCACATGCTCGGTGTTCTCTTGCGGGGAAGGGCCGTACGGCGTGCAGGGCTCGATAGTTCGCGAGCCCCTCGGTTACTACGTCGTCGCCGAAGCCCCCTCCAGAGCCTTTAATTGCACGCGGGTACCCGTTCCTACGGCTAGGTCCAGAAGAGTCTCTGCGCAATTATCAGATGAAGAGAGGGTCTGGAGGGAAGAAAAATAGCGGAAGGGAAGAGAGGTAAGATGGACCTTGGGATCTTCTTCTCCGCTTTCGGGAAGGAAGAGCACCTCCTCCTGCGGAGAAGAAGACGAGGAAGAGAGGACGTGGAGGGCGCTGGATGGATCTCCTCGCTTGTCGTCTGATGGAGAGGTCTCCTCGGAGCACCGCACCGCCGGTCAAGTCTTGGCGGGCCGCTGGGGCTTTTGGCCCTCTCCCCGAGGGGAAGAACGGCGGCGCCGCCTGCGGGGATGGAAGTCGGTGGGCTTGTCTCCCCTTTTGACGGAAAACGTAATTTTTCGTACCCTGACCTCCGAGAAATTCTAGCCTGGCCGTCCCACACATCCCGAATGGTATTCATTGGCTTGTCGCTAGGCACATATAGCCGTTGTTCCTTCTCCCGGTCTCTCAAGACGAAGATGATGACTCCAACCATTATGATCCCGGCTGCAAGGTGCACCAGAGGGGAAGATCAAAGTTGCCGGATTATCGTCGGCATCCGAGGAGAGAGTGAATTCACTTAGAACTGCAAACTCACGCAAATACCATTCTGGAAACCGAGATTACTTTCAAAAAAATAAAAATAAAATTAAATGTGGCATAAACTAGAGGAATTTATTTAGTAACAGTTGATTTTTTCCATTCTCTTTATTGGAGGATTTGAGCTGCTAGAAAAGTTTTGTATTTCTCGAAAAGAAACATTAATGAACTGCGTTAAATACTCAACAAAAAAACTATTTATAAAGAATATATTTTTAATATTTATTTATATTTTTCATAAAATATATTTATGTTTTTGTGGCAAACATATGTGGAATTCAACCATAGAAACAATACCCAAATTATTTATTTATTTATTTTTAATTTCTTCCCTATGTAGATAAACTTTTATTTATGATCTTACAAATGCACATGCTTGTCTTTTTGAATTTTTATGAGAAACATACCTAATTATTGAGCACAAGTCAAATATCAAATAACAAATTGACATATTTGACCTCGAGAAGAAGATTTTAACAACAATATGATAGTAGAATTATTTATTATTTTCATAAACTTCTTCTGAAATTTAATAGTTAGAAGGATTGGAGTCATCTTTTTCAATCTAATCTAGAAAGAATAATTGTACAGAATGAAGATTTACTGAGGTCAAACAATTTTGGAGCAATTGGATCAATTGAATCAATCTCTTCACATCATTTTGAGCGTGTTGTTTTACTTATGAATTGAGGCTTCACTTGCTTCAAGATGATAAGAGTCAACTAGAGTATTTTCGAACTTGGTAGCCTGAAAAGGGAAGCATTTTGCATATGGAACAGATTAATCATGGTTATCATGTAGTTCGCGGATGGAATGGTCAACAAAACTCAACTAGGAGATGATGATCAAATTATGAAAGAAAAAACATGCTAAATGAAGGTTACAGAAGCCAAATCTCAATTCTCATCGTTGCCTTCAAAGATTGCTCCAGCACCATGTATTTTGCTAATTAAAGAAACCTAAAAACGCATTACATTGTTTGTCAACATAGTTTTCAAAATCTTAATTTCATATAAAAAAAAAATGTCTACTACATGTCTACATTGGGTTCGATGATCAAGATGTTTCTACCAAGGCAGGTATCTAGAATGCATTTTAGTTATGTACGTTTCTTAATATACAAGGACTAAGGAATACTACTTGAATCTAACATTTTAACTCAGAAAATTATTACACGGTTTTGATAAACAACGCAATAGGTTGCATCGATAAGCACATGCGAATTCCTATTTTATTGGCCCCTTACACAAATTAGCCCCTGATTATCAGATTGTTAATGCAGTCACGTTAATAGTGTTTCACAAGACTTAGATGAACTTCTTGTTCAAAAATGGTCTCTCATACTTCAAGGATCATTGTTTAACAATTTCGGCCTTCTTTTTAACTAGTCCTAAGTCAAACCTCAGACAAATTAAAGTCGTCGTTGGGCGTCTTAGTTAATCTAACGGAAAACACGACATCATTATGACATGTACTTAGTGGAACAATTAGACTTTTTCATCAAAACGCGCACTAATATGGATGATCACATGAAGGATCGTACAGTTTTCTGTGGTGAAGAGTAGTCTTTGAGTACCTGATGACGATAACGTTGGGATTAGGAATTATCCTTTTTCTGTGTGGCGGTGGACGTGGCATTGCATTAGGTGGGAACAGACACACAGACACGCGTTAATTTGATTGCATGACAGCTCCTACACATCCTGGGTCGTTGAAAGATTGCAACATACCAAAAGTTCATCGTTCATTCGAATATAGAACTGTAAGGAGTCATTATATGTAATATAGATCCTAGATCAAGAAAAAGGCATGGTAAAGTCATCGACGCGGAAGCAAAGCGAGGTGTAAGAAATCGTTCAACTCAGAAGCTAGCTGACGATAAGTAGAATATGTGAAGACATTTTCACCATAATTTTCCTTCCTCTTGTTACACATGAATGCCATGTACCCCTCGTGTGAAATAATTTGCAACAACAGAGAGACGCCATGCATTCCACGCGACAGAAATAGTCGAAGATGTTGCAATATCAGTACACGCACGCGCACTTAAAATGAAGAACGCCGTCTTTGAGGTTATGTCTGCAACAAATTTTACACACATGCATCACATAAGGTTTCTCTAGGGGAGAGAATGGTGGCGGAGGAGTTCATGAGCGGCAAAGAATATGAGTTCGGCCTCCGCACTCTTTTCGGCGGAGCATATACTCCAAGATAAATCGCCGTGAGGCCATTTCAAAGCCAACGTCATCCTCGGGGAACAGTCATCCATCTTGCAGCTCCTGCGGTTAGTTGACCAGAGCTTCTTCTTCTCCTCCCTCTGTCGCGCCGGGATCGTCGGCAGAGGAACGAGGAGGGGCTTCCTCATGTTCATATCGGATCCTGCTTGGGATTCACGTGGCCACATCCACCCAACGTTGAAGGAATCTCTGTCATAAATTCGTCGATTTAACGGCTTGAGCGGGGTCCCTCTTAACAGTCCGAGTGTCGGAAAACATAAACCCACAGATTCAAGCTGTTCATTCAAATCCTCGTCCTCTGTAAGCAAAGTACAGTTAATTAGGTTGAATTACACAGTCGGGATATCGATGGGTGAACGTGCGGAAATGGGTTTAAATACGTTACACAGCTCGATTGCTCTACAGTGTAAAATAATGGCCATTAATTATTATTTCAACTTCTACGGCCTTCAAGAGAGATGTCTACATTTCGTCCAAAGATCCCCATCTCTTAAAATAGTGGCCTAGTACACGCCTTTAACTTGGCTCAGTTTGAAAGAGACCAAATGAATGCAAGAGTCAGGAACAGTTGACGGGTTTGAAAGAGAACGCCCGCCGCATGACAAGTTTGAAACTTTCTATCACCAGCACGTGATCCTCAAACCCAGACAAGCCTAACCAGAGGCAGCCGATTGCAGATTTGAGAGGAAGAGCGCTAACTTTTCCTGATGTCGAAGACGCATGGGAACAGATTTAGCTTTCGCCAGAAATAATCGTCAGCTTGACCCACTCAGCTTTCATAAAAGCGACTAATGGGCAAAGATAGCCTAAGATCGGGAGAAGGAAAATTATCGTGTGTATTTTTTTCATGTGGATAGTTAACATGTGTACTTTTGTTTGCGAGCAGGTTTTCCATTGAAGCATTATGACCCATGCTGCATGTCAGCCTTCTCATCAATGGAATCTCCAAGGCGCTCACAGGTCTCCCCTTCCCATACATGTCACATGGAGCATGACCCACACGAGACCGCGCAACAGGATGGCCATGGGGAAGATCTCCCAACTATTCTACTTCGTGGTCTGTCCCTCCCTGTCTCCCAATATAAAATTCTTCTAATGCCATTCACACTGCACTCCGTAAATGGCCTAGTTATTAGCCTGCCGCACAAGGGAAACATACCGTTACAGGCCCAAATGTCACTCTTTTCAGTCGCGAAATTGCTGCCCACAAGGTCGTGTGTTAGAGAAAAATACTAGATTGAATGAAAGATACAAACAATGAAAGAGAGACCCCCTTCAAAGTCCTCGTATTTATTTCATCAAATAATGGGTAGACATGAGGAGTCAAAAAATATAATAATGTTCCCTTGGAACTATGCCCAAAGTTAATTTTTTAAGAACGGAAATTGTTCGACCGTAGAATATTTTGAAGTACGTAGGCAAGACGAAGGCATGACAGGGACGTGTGGTGGGGGTGGGCAGGTATCTTTCGGCCAGCTCTTTTGGGATCTAATCTAATAATGCTAATAAGGCCCCGAGGACAACCCTCCTGGTGTGTGGCTGCATCTCTCTTCCATTTGCAGGAGGGAGGGAGGCAAAGCTTCCAGGTGCGCAGATGTCCCGCACCCATCAACGCCCACTTCTTTGACTGACGGTCTTCTTCTCCGCCCCCGACCAGAGGCTTCCCCCATGTGATCTCTGGTATCTAAAATCATTTCGCCAGTGTGATCCCCCTTGTCATGCTCCTGGGGCGGCTGGCCGATAGGAAATGGAAAATTGTGCCAAGGTTAGCTGAAAGGAGAGAAACGCGATCACTTGGCATATCAAATGATTGATGACTGAGGGGACAACCAAGTGGGCCAGCTTCCCCCCTCCAACGTGATACAATTCCACAGTTTCTGGATTGGACGCTAGTGAGCGCTCTGAGAGAAAATGAGATCCCACTATAAAGGATTAGGTGACATTGAAGCAACCAAGGGGAGAAGTTTGTTTAAGAAATATGGGTGTATTATTTCTGAATCCTATTATGAATAAGGTGTAGTGTACCCACCATAAAAATTATGATGCCTTTTCCCTCCAAAACCTCATTAAAATAAATAGGATTCTTTTGAAGTAAAAAGTAACTAGGCAGGCTGTCCCTTTCCTAGGGCGTATTTACTCTAGCTTCTATGAATATAAGATGATCCTTTATTATTTTTATTTTCAACAAATGTTCCCCGGTCTTTGTGTTCATGAATTCCGCCTCGCCCTTTGATCCTCGCGTACTTCTCACGTGGAAAGTAATGCTCGAGTCGAAGAGAAGAAATAGGCCATACTAATGCTTACAATCCATGACTAAATTAGTGCTCATAGATAGAGGGCCACTATACCACATAGAATAGCTTATAATTTTAAATCAGGTTTGTGTAATGTTTTGCTTTAGAGACCGCGATGGGTAAACATTCTGACGCCAAACTATGTGTTCTCATATTTCTATCCGAGGAATGAGTTTTTGCAACTATGCCTTTAATTATAACTGCGTGTGTGAGTATCGAATATAGGTTATTATTTGAAGCATAATTTATATGTATTTTCTTGGGGGATCACTATATCAGAAAATAAAACCCCATGTCCACAGCCATAGGCACTAATGAGCAAAGACCAGAAACCTGTGACACCTATCGTTTTGGGTGTTTAGAATCATATACAAAGCTAATCTATAAATCTACTCTGAGAAGTATAACTGGTACTATCATTATAGTGTTCACGCCTATTCCAATTTTAAATTATTTATAGCAACGTTAGGCATTAGGATATATTTTTTAAAATTAGTGAGTAAATATATGGAAATATTTATAGCCTATATATTTTATATTTAGACAATGATCTAGGAGATTTTGATGGCAAGGACCAATTAGCCACTATTCTCAATCGTAGCTTCAAATTTACTAGTGTCAACTATGTATCATCGGGCTGGTCTCTAGACAGACACAGTGGTCTTCTGAAATAATGACAAATGTGAACTTTCTATCCCATTGTAGAGAAGAGAAACCTCTCTTCAGTTGTCATCATAAAACAACTAAACTCCAAATTCTGAATAGGCTTTTTAATCATTTTCTCTGGGTTATGTGTATTAAGGAACATAGTTCAACTTCTGTCCGTAGATCAGAAAGTAGCACTGTTTATAGATTAAAATACGTGCACTGTCTTAATGTACAAAGTAGCACTGTCTTACCTAACATGAATGCTATTGATATGGACATTGAGGGCAAGGATCAACAATTTTTGTCACCTTCCACTAAAATATGCTGCTCCCATAAAATTCTTACAAAAAATAAATGCATTTCTTAACAAAAAAGAAACACTTTGTAAGGGATTAACATGAAATTTCAGTTTCATAGAATAGGGATGATTCCGTTTCATTCCGATATACTAATAAGAGAAAAACTACGACACAAATGAACCCCATCATCGATCAAAAGTAAATTCCTTTATTGTAAATATTGTACCTCAACGACTGAAATCTAACACGTGTAAATATTGTAAATGAATTGCTCTCTGATATTGCTCTAGCTGTTGAACTAGCACTTCGTCGTGCTGCCTAACTAGGCCCAGCTTTAATCATTCAGTCCGAGCGATCACAAGCATTCCTAATAATGATAGTTGTCATTATGATTTCAGCTCATTTCCTTCTCTGTATGTATGCCATAATGGAAGGTAAACGGCTGAGCTCACGGGCAAGAGCAAAACATAGATAGAGTAACCCTGGTGAATGCAGTAGTAGCACCTCTTACCGCCAAAACTAAAAACAAAATTACCTATACGCGCAAGTGACTAGAATATCTTCGCCAATAAGATAGTTCTCTCAGAAGAGACTACTGTTATGGGTGATACAATTCAGGAGGCTATGGCTGAACACACTTAAATACGTTGTACCTAGACATAGCAATCATCCAATGATGTGGGATGAGGTTGGAACTTGCCAGTAAGATGTGCCATGATTGGACATGGTTGTGGAGGACTAAATTGGCTTAGATAATATATTATAGAACGGTGCGGGGGGATCCTCATCCACAGTGGACCACAAGGCTGGGGGTGCACGGGGAGCCACCACGTGTGCTATTGTCAACTGTAAGAAAGGGAAGCCTAATACGATCCTGTACTAAGAACATCACCGCCTGGTCATTCGATTTTCTCCAGTGCGCACGTGTAGAGGTTTTCCCACGTGTCAATGTCCGTTAACCTCCGACAAAGGGTAGGGTGAGTGGGCGTAGGGGTTTGGGGGGGACGGCGGGGACGTGGGGGACTGGATGCGGGGCGCAGTATCTGGGAGGTGGGGCATTCCATCGGACATCTTGCGTTCGTGTTACCCATGGGGACCAGCATGAAGATTTCACCCTTCTAACAGTAAAAGAATCGCAGTTCACGTAAAAAGGTTCTCAACTGAAGGATTCTTTAATCTCAGATGAAGGGTCAGGAGTTCTATCTAATAACAACTCTTAGGTCGATGAAACTCGGGAATGAAATGAAAATGACAAAACAAGCTGATCCTCAGTGATGTCTAACGTTAAAGATTTCAGGCTTAGTGGCGTTAAAGCTACCGTCTGATGTTCCCATCCCGATTCCTGTCCATTCTGCAGGAGAAGATCACATGATCAGCCTTCCAATCCTCCTGAACCTTAAAGGTCCCTTCCTATATCGGCTCTCGCGGAATTTCAACAGGCGTTCAAAGAATGCTAGCTGTTTTTGTTGTTACGTTGGCAGCGGTGGCACATTGAAATAAATGCCTTGCCCCCTGGGTTCTCTTTTAAACCTGTGTAGTTAAAAGTGTTATGGACAGTGTCAGTAAAAAAAACTCTCGTCTGTCTCCAAGCTGTTTAAATTGCTTGAAGATCACGGATAGTTATCCGCAAGGAGATGTTCGAGGCTTGCAAAAGAGTTTATGGGGACCATCCAGGAAGCCCACAACCCATCAAAACTGGGCTTACTTCTTGACAGATCATTGAGAGGATAAGTCCTGAATCCGTTGTCTTTTTTTCTGCCAAGCTAATGCCATAAAATCAAATCTAACAAAACAAGGACCTGAATCCATAGAAGGCTTCCCCACGGTCCGTCACCATTATGACAACCCACTGTCTTTCTTCTGCTTTCTCCTTGATTCAAAATAAATCTGTAGGAAATGAAGAAGAAGGCCCAAATCCACAGCTACAAGGGCTAATAATGCGTTTTCCTTTCACAACCTTCACAATTGTTTCCTTAAATCTCAAAAATGTCGAAAATATTTAGGGATTTTGGAATACCTTTCACTGTATTGAAACACGCACTATACAGTGATAACTTTTTCCCACTAAAATATTATCCTCCATTATCTCTCTCTCGTCCCTCTCTTTCTTCTCTAATGTGGATTTGAGAATAACGCTTATCAGGCCATCTAGGTTCATGGATTTAAGATTTTCATTGTACCGATTCATGGTCCAATCTTCCTCTCAGATGCATGCTATGTCAGGTGATATCTAAACAAGGTTTCAAGTCTCAGATTTTTGGAAGTGAACATCTCATTTTGCACTTGAAGGCAACATACTGGTTCTTTCAAGAGTGAATTTTGTTGACTTTGAAAACAACACTAACTATAATTTCTATTATTTACAGCATACCTTGTACTAAATGTTTGCGATGATGATTCTATTTAGCTCAACTATGATTGGGGCATGGAAGATGGTAACAGTTAACCACCATGCCATGAGTATGACAACAACCACATCTGCTACATAGGCAGTTTTAAAATGTGAGCAAAGATTGAAGTTTTTGGTAGATAAATTTCTAAATTAGACATCAGTATCAGTGGAGAAATTCATGATAACAAATCATATAATTGGCAAAAGCCAAAAAACTTGGTTAAAAAGTTTTATTTTCCAATACTTTAATCTCAAGTTCTTTGACTAGACATTGGCTCAAATGTTCTTTCTTTTCCATCATTTTCCATTATAATTCTGTCCTGAACATGTGTCAATAGCACTATAACTACCTTGGAAGATGAATCTCTAGTAAAATGTATATAATTTCCTTGACTTTGCTAAGATTTCATCATAATCACAACCCTAGTGATGGCTGAGTCTATTTAAGAGCTAATTTGTTCAACCTACCCATTATATTTAGAGCTAATTTATTTCTCTATTTCAATGTATTTGTGTTTAATTTTATTTTTTGAGTTCTCCATGGAAAAATACATTCTTAATCTAAAAAAAATTAACCACCAACGATAATAAAGTTCTGACTATATTCAACTTTCCTATAAGAAAAAATGGTTCTAAGTAATCAATTTCTTATATTCAAGTATATACTTTGGTGACTAATCTTACCTTGCATCTCTTAATAGACCCCTCCACATGGTATTTTATAGTATATGTCATTTGCAGCCCACTTATTTCCTTCCTACTAGTAATTTATTAACTTTCAAGTCTTCTTCTTATCGAAGATACATATCTCTTCAATTATACCATGACTCAATTTTTTCTGGATAATATTGTGATGATAGTCTTAATAACATTGTTTATATTTATGTTTACAACAAAGGTTTTATGAGTAGGTAAAAGATGGTCATAAGATAAATGATTTGAGATGGGATACTAATAAGTCCAAATTTTAGGGGTTTTGTGTCTCTATTTAATTCAAACTTAACCAACAATAATTAAGAAAATTTTCCACTTAGTTACTCTATGTCAGACATAGAGCAAGTAAGGGGTCAATCCACAAGGAGGTAGAAATTCAATTTCAGAAATGTTTGAGGTCTAGAAGTGGTAGAAATAAGTTTGGGGAGTTAAAATTTTATTGTTATGGATTTTTATAGAGCTTAATAGAATTTTCTGGAATTAAAATGTGTAGAAAACACAGCTAATGATTAGAGTTTTATTTTTTAATATTTATTTCTAATTTTAATTGATTTGTTTTAATTTTTTAAATGCAAAAGACAATAATATAAATAATAATAAAATAACTTACCTTGGCTGTTGACGGTCGGGTCAGAGGAGGGGCTGCGGGGATCGCAGATCTCCCGTGACCGTTTTCGGGCAACCGAAATTTAAGACTTTTGGTTACGGTCGGAAGGGTAGAGAGAGAGAGAGCAACGGGCACGCAGCGACCGGCAGCGAGTGCATGGCGGCTGGCGATAGGCCGTGACAGTGGTTGGAGACGTGCGGCGGCTGGTGATGGGCAAGCAGCAGTGCTCGGCGGACGTGCGGCTGCTGGCGATAGGCGGGCACGCGTCAGCGGACGAGAGAACGAGGAGCGACGGACACGGAGCGACCGGCAGCGAGTGCAAGGCGGCTGGCGATAGGCGGGGGCAGACGGAGCGAAGGGAGACGGTGGAAAGAGACGGAGGCTGCGGGAGAAGACGGAGAGAGAAGGAACGATGGGCGAAAATAGAGGGAAACGTGGAGCAGCTGGAGGGGGCGGAACGGAAGACATAGCAATGGGAAACGGCAGAAAAAGGAGGAGGGTTTAGAGGTATAGAGAGAAGATTGGTGCTGATGTTCGTCGTTTGAGCCCTTAAGATTTCTTCCTCCTCTTAGATCCTTGTATTCCGCCAGGATCAGGCGTTTTTCACTGCAAGAAGGGGAAGAACAAGAGTGAACGCTTCAAAACGACTTACATTTGTCAGGGTGGATACCCCGGATCTTGGAAAATGTCTTGTCCTGCTGGCTAGCCACCGCTAGATCACGTCCAGAATAGGGGGGGAAAGAGAGAGGAAGAGAGTATTTATACAGGGTATAATCACTAAAATGCCCTCCTATCATATATCGACTTTTCTCCATGTCATTTCTTCTTTTTTTTTCTGATTGATTGAGAGCTCCCATGACCTGAATTTCGTGCTCCTCTTTAAGAGGAAAATTAGAAGGGTTAGTGGATGGAGACAAACGTGGCCCACATCCCTCTAACTAATCCTTTGAAGCCCGAAACCAGAACTAGTCTATTCTGGCCCAATGAATAAGTTTGAGAATCCCATAGAGAGCTCTAGCCCATTGGTGGTCATTCCATTTAGTTCTTGTAAATTTCTGCACACATAGGACCTGAGAATATTCATCAGTAATAAAATTACTCAACTTTATATAAGTCAAGGATAGTAAATCAAAAACATCCATAATATGCATGAAATAATATTCATATAAAGTTCAGGAATATTCACATAATTTAGTTGATATCATGATAAATTCAGGATGTAGATGATTAAACTCATATCAAATGCATGGAATTGTGGATGGATTTATCATATTATCAGATACTAAGGTTTTTTTATGCATTCTCTAATTCATTTCCTAATAGCAATGTGTATATCTTCATGTTGACAATCCTCATTATTATTATGGCTTTGGTTTCAATTGGCAACAAATTTGGAAAGAAAGAATTTTCTTCTTCACTGAATGAAGTTTTTGAAAAATTATATTTAAGTTACATTTATGGACATGCATAGAATTTACAACATAGTATATCTTTCATGAATACTGTTGAAATAGTAGTGCTA
Organism: Spirodela intermedia; assembly: GCA_902729315.2. Classification (NCBI taxonomy): domain Eukaryota; kingdom Viridiplantae; phylum Streptophyta; class Magnoliopsida; order Alismatales; family Araceae; genus Spirodela; species Spirodela intermedia. The sequence continues at coordinate 3,787,386 of LR746278.1, forward strand.
GTTGAAATGTCAAGAGGTGAATTGGTGGTGTTTCTACAAACTTTAAATATTTTTCTTATTCTTATATAGGTTTTTATTAAGGTTCGTTTGTGTCAATGAATGGACATGAATGTATAAACACTCATAAAAGTTGTTTACAACTATAAGACTTCTTAACACTCTCTCACCAAGAATATGAAATATTTATATTAATTCACTCCACACCCAATGACTTCTAGTATCAGGAGGACTTATCCTTTAGTATTAATTATTTTCTTAAAAATGTACACTAATTTTAATTAGATCAGCAACCCAAATCGCATAAGTTAATCCATGTGGAAACTCAACCCATTTAGAGCCAAACACAATTCTAAGTACCATGTACTTTTACTAAATCTACTAACTCCTCACTACCCAATTATCATAGGGCTTGATAAAGAGTAGTGATTGCAATTGTTGAGTTGTTTGATTGCTATATCAATCTGATGAATAGTATGAAATGATTTTTTCATTGTTGACATGTGTGGAATTAAGATCTTGACAAACATCACTAAATCAATATATTATTTTTATTTTCTCGGTCCAAAAATATTTTCATGCATATAAGCCTTTTTCTTTATTAGTTTCCCACAATTTCTCAATCTCTAATGTTCAAAATATTAACAACTTTTCATGCTTTGAAATATTTGGTAATCATGTTTCAACTTTCATATCTAATTATATATATATATATTTATAGTGTTTTGAATTCAAGTTGGAACTAGAGCTTCCTAACTTCATTGGAAATGACTTGGTATCCATCTTGGCTCCATGATGTGCACTTGTCATTTTTTTTAAATGCCCATTATCTAATAATATTTATAACTAAGACTTAATAAATATTAGTATATATGTAAATCTCACATAGAACATAGGGAGACTGATTAATCTATCATGAACACTAATTTAGTTTATATATAAAGTAATTTTTAATATTTTATCATTATTTAATAGAAATAATAAAATAAAAGGGTTAGGTGAGAAAAATAAAAGAAGGAAAATGAAGAAAGGAAGGAGGAAAAGAGAGAGAAGAGAGAGCTCTCATGAAAAGGAGAGAAGAGAACTATTGCAAAAGAGAGAGAAAGAGAGGGAAGAGATAGATCTCATGTGAGATACAAAGAGAGAAACGTCTCATGAGAAAGAGAGAGAGAGGGAGATTGATCAATGGAGAAAAAGAGAGGGAGATCGATCAATCGAGAGAGAGAGAGAGAGAGATCTTAGATGAGATGGAGAGAGAAGAATATATCTCATGAGAGAGGGAGAGAGAGAAATTAGGCAATAATTAAAAATGAGAGAAACACAATCAAGTTATTTTCACAATGATCATGATTCTCAAACAAATGTATACTTGAGAACTCACACACATGACATGAGGTCAGTCGTGAATATCTCCACCTTATTTTAATAGTTCAATGCTCATTAATTAGTCTTTAATCTCGTTAATTTTGTGTTCAAAAATAAAAAGATACTCATTACTTGTAGAATATCGAAAACATAAATATATCAAGATTGACTATGAAAATTAATAGAAAGTAAGTTAGGCACAATCTTAGCTTGATCTTAACTGAGTTTTGGAGAATTCAGAAAAAGAACAAAAGTCATTCATTAAGTTTTTGTTGAATTCTACTTATTTTTATTATAATATGTATGAAGTAAAAATAACTTGCTATAAAATATAAATAAATATTAAAATTATGTAAATAAATGATAAAAGTAGAAAATATAGTATTGCCCAAGTTTAATTTATTTCTCAAGCACTAGTGTGGCAACTTAATTTATCTAGATGTGTCACACCATACTAGGAGTTGTAGAAGTATAGTCTGAAAATATTGTGCCACTTGTTGGAGAGATCTATTAAATAAAAAGGTCAACCACACTATCATTGTCATTTGGCAGGAGAAAGGAAAAGTTGACCACTTGTCATAGGCCTTGAGTGTAGTTGAGGGAGGAAGGAATGAGCTTGCCAATTGTTGGAGGCATTGATCACACAAAAGAAGGGAAGAACATATTGTCATATTCGCAACTGTCGTTGGGATTTTAATGATAATTAATAATTATTTTTATGTCTTTAATGATGATACATGTAAGAACTTAAGTTCCTAGTATTGTGGTACTTCGTGAGCCATTGGATTAAATGTGTTTAATCACATGGCATGTTGAGTGATGTCAGATCAACTTATCACAAATCACTAACAAATGGAAACTTAAGTCTCTAATACTATGATCCTTCCTTAATTGTCAGATCATCATTTATGGTCATGTGCATGTTGAGGCATCAGATTTTGCAAACCACCAATGAATTGCTTTACGCATTTGATATTGTTGTAGCTTGCCCATCGTGGGATCTAGCTTATCTGCTAACATGGCTCATTGAACATTGTTGGATAACACCATGCTTGAAGTGGCTGCCCTAAAACATAAAGAAACTTTAGTCCCAAATTAGAAATATTTCAACAATTGAGCTGAATATAAATCAAAGCTACAGTCTCTAAGTAGATATCCCTTCTCCCAAAATAAAATAATGGCTAGAACCATCTTGGGAGATTGTAAAAAGCTGGTTTACCCTCGTGAATACATATGTATATAATGTTCCTTGCTCCATAATGGATTTTGGGATGTGGTAGAGTGATGCACATGTGTGTGAAGCCAAGTCTTTTGCCACTCAAGCCTAGCTCATGGCTCCCTCGATCTAGGTCTACTCACTCAACCACAACAACCCTCCGAGTCAACTGCCAAGTGCTTGCTTGCCAATGGGTGGTGATATTTTTATATTTTATTTTTATAGTAATAAAAAATTACACTATATATTTTAATTTTAGACATAAAATTAACAATATATTTCTATATTTATCTGTAAGCTAACACACCAAAATAAAATAATAAAATTAATTAAAACATACAAATCTAACTTTAACATTCCACAACAATATATTTTTTTCAGTTTTGTCCAAGTATTTGTTTGGTGTGTCCCCACTGAGATAAACATTCCAAAAATGCACCTTGAATCTATTATTTGATTTTTTGTTTTTTTGTAACAAGTAATAGCTTGAAGAACCTATTTAATATCATATGGTAAAAGTATGAAATTGTTAAACGCTCTAACATTATGCTTAGATCGCCATATATATAATTCTCATGAAATGCTTTGCTTTTACAAATGCGTCATGATGCATGCCAACTCATACCATGTGATTGTAAACTTAACCTTTCATTTGTAGATATTTCTTCTATTTATGATTTTTTATCCTCAAATATTACTAAGATAAATAAAAATTTAATCTCAATGACTAAAATCTGAGATTTAATCCTTCATACTAAAATCATGAGGATATAATAAAGAAAATAATATTCAAGTATTTAAATAATATAAGTGAATCATATGAATAAACATCAATATGAGATAATAATTTCCAATAAATGTTTTATTTTTAATCATCAAAACCAATGTTATCATCAAATATGCTTGAGCAAATTTGACATTTTTTGGAAATGAGTCAAAGAAATTGGAATTGGCAGCAATTGGTGATAACAAGGGTGTAGATGTGAAACTAGGAGGAGATATGATCAACCATGTGTTTAAATAATTTTCAAATCTAGATCTCTTTATATTAATCATAAATTGTGTTTAAATCATTGAATAATATCTAGAATTAATATAACTATCATTTAATTTTTGTTTATGGATAAATTTCATGTGACATGCGTATAATCATTAGTAAACATTACGAAACATCATGCCCTAGAGATATTTGAAATGGTGGAATGACCATATATAGCTATGAATCCAAAAGAAAGAAATATAACTTCTTGTATTGTTTAAGGTAAAGGTTTGTGTTAGACCAATTTACAAATGTTATAATGAAGCTTACATATGTCTACATTATGGAATGAAGAAGGAAAAATTGTATGAATTCTATATTATGGAATCAAATTGTAACAAAAGATGAGTTCCCCAATCTTCAATAATACAGCAAAAGTTTCTCTAGATTCACTAGGTAAGATGGCTGACTCGCTGCTTTTGCTATGTGAGAATATGTGAAGAAGTAAAGTTTGTTTTGTTATGTAACATCTCCAATCATCTTCCATCAAACCTTGTCATAAATTTCACATGAATCAAAAGAAAAAAAGGCTTCATAATCTACTTTTTTGGTAAGTTTACTAGCATAGATCAAATCAATGGCCACTTTAGTAACATGAAGGACATTAGGAAGAGTAAGCAAATAAGTAAGGTTAACATTTTCTATGCCTACTACGATTATTAATGAAACCATCAGCATCTAGAAATTTTCTACTTCTGGAGGAAGGAGAATATGTGACAAATAATCGTGGTAAATTTTTCATATGTTTGGTAGCTACAGTGTCCATGATCAAAGTATTTACAAATGAAAGAAAAGAATTAAGGTACTAGACACTAAGTCCAAGAGAAAATGATAGCTCCTCTAGTTGAGCAAGAAATCATGTTCCTATGGATAGTTCAACCTTATTAATTTCCACCACATTAGAAAAAATTCTTATTTAATTTTGGTGACCTTAAATGACTTCTTGAGTTTAAGGTACACCACAAATTATTTCTAGGATCATTCTTGACATTTCTAGAATTCTTTAGCCTACATTGATATTTCATTATTTTTGAATTTGTTCCTCTCACTACAAACACATTTTTTTACTACCTAATCAATTCAACATCCAGTTTCTTCTACTCTCATCTCTCATAATAAAGGAGTTATTTCATTCAAAGGCGGAACACTTTCTCAATTGAAGATTTGAATTGCTAATTTGTCAAATTCTAGATTCAGGCCTAACAAATATTTTGTCTTTTTTTTCATTACATTTCTATATATAGCTCCTACCACTAGATCTTTTAAATAAATCATCATGCATTATTCAAATTCTTCTCATAATATGATTAATTCATTCATATATTTGTTACTATTTTTCCTCCCTTTCTTAGATTCACTATTTTCGGCTATAGTTCATACAATTAAGCCAGATCTCTAGGACAAGAGTAAGTATGGTGTAGATTATCTTAGATATCTTTAACTATGGACAAATATAAACATATTCTTCTAATTTATAGAGTCATTTTTGTCCACATTCATGTCATAATTTAAGTCTATTTGGTCCCACACACTATAATCATGATCATTGATTTGAGAGCTAGGACTAAGTAAATAACTCATTGGCCCCTTAATTTTTAAAATCACTCTCACTTGTTGGGACCATTTGAAACAATTTCATCCATCTAAATGATCTCACTGTAGTATCACAAGTAATTATGAATGTAATAGATTTTGATTAATTCCTATAGTCTTGAATTTTCTTGAGAATAAACTGGTTTTAAACATTTTAAAAACTAGCTAGCAAGTAGATGATGTAAAAGTAATCAATATAGTTGAAATAGAGATCCAAATATCAGTCAAAATAAAATAATTCAAATATAAGTAGTAAATTTTTATCTAACCATGGGCCCACTCTTAAATCAAACTATATAGACTTGGTTCACTATCAAGATAAGAGAACAAACATAAATATTGTGTTTTTCACACTCTAGGTGAGGGTGATACTAAGAAACAAGCTGTGATGTAGACCTTTACACAAATCTGACATTCGTGGCCATAATTGTCAGCAAATACTATTTTAGAGATATCCAACATAGAAGGAAGAGAGATAAAGAATGAGAATAATAAAACTTCAGGGTGAACCAGTCTGGTTCAAAGTTTTATCTTAATAAATTCATCTCAATCTTCTCTTCAGTTCTATGATTGCCACTGCAAGGAAATAGAGAAGAAAAAAAAAATAATAACATGTTAAACCCTAAGTTTTCATTTTTAGTTCTTAGATGAAGTTGGATTGGTCTCTTATGCAATTCGCAATAGTTACACATTGGTTAGACCAGTCTCAGCTAATAATGGGCTGAACCAATCCGATTCCTAATGAGAGAAAAACAAAAGGTAAATGAAGAAGTAGACTGGACTAGTCCTAAATAGACCAAATGGGCCCAATTTTTTTGACCCAAACATAGCAGTTGAAGGAAAAAAGGGAAGATCACTGATACAACAACAATGGCAATGATGATAATCATAGTGATGATTTCATGGCCACCAAAATGCTAGAAACAATGGAGCAATCAAACGATATGGATATTCATGAGTTATGAAGGATAGAAAATTGCATGAATGTTGTATGTGGAATGTGGCTAATGGGGCAACTCTAAGATAAGTTACTAAATATAGGACCCAATATAATATGTATGGTTCACTGGGTAGACAAATTAGGTTTGAAGGGTGGGCACCCCTCTTACTAGAGACAATCCCTATTGCTTTATTTTTAATAGGCATGTCCATGTGTTCTTTGGAACACTAATTCATGAGTAGAAGACCACATAAGGTGGACTACATGAAGACTGTAGTTCTCAATCAACCTCCTAAGGGGTTGTAAAAATCATCCCTTTCCTTCTTTCTCTTTGTTGTCTCCTTATCTTCATTGGTTTCTTTAGGATAATTTTCCATCAAAATGTTAAAGTCAGCAAGGTTAAATAAGTAATAATTTCATATATTAAAATCATCAAATTTCATAATTTAACATTATATACCATAAGTACATTCAATTGACTTTTATCTCGATATTTAACTTTATTACCTTAAGTTCTTATTGTATTTATAATCATAAATAAAATAATATTTATTCATACAAAATAATTAAAAATATTAATTGTCTGTTTACTAATCTTAAATATGTTTGTCATCATCAAACCATTATTCAATTAATATTAGAGTAACCACCCTCTTTTTGGTGATGACAAAACATATGAAAAAGTTTAGAATGTGATTTAATTATGTTTTATAAATTTCAAATTATTGTTAGATTTAATATTTAGTGCATGTATGCTAGCGTGCATGTTTAGAATTTAATTTATAAAAAAATCAATCCTTGTGAAACTAGTCTAATCTTATTTATTACTTTTATGCCTTCATTTAACTTATTTTTGAAAATCTATTTTGTTCTTATGACAAACATTTCTAGTTTTTAGGCTAAAGTGTCTTTATTTTTCTCAAATTGATTTTATTACTTAGTAATAGTAGAAATCCAATTTTCATCTTTGAAAACTTCTTATATATTTTTTGATTAATTTTAAGAAATTAATGTACTCAAATTTTCTTCACTTCTCAATCTTGATCTAGTTTGTCCTCCTCTTTTGGCATCCCTAGGAATACAATCTCTAATAATTCTTTAGTAACCTCGATAGTTCCTTTTTATTCATAGTACTTAATAAATCTTACATTTATATTTTTGTCTCCAACTAATCTCCTCCTATCATATAAATTAAATGATCACAAATTTCAGAATACCTCAAAAGAAGCCCTTCATCACTTATGGGATCAAACTTTCCTTCTCCTTTGCTACCATTAAGGAGGATGAAATATTTACATCCAAAAGGTTTAAAGTAACCAATATTGGATTTATTTCCTTTATTAACTTGTATGGAGCTCTCTTGACTTTTGATATGATCATGATCTCACTAATGGTGTAGCATGCAATGGTTATTACCTCAACTCAAAAATATTAGGCATGTGATTTTCTGCGAAAATAGTCATAGAAATATCAAATAGTGTTATATTTCACTTTCAAAAACTCTTTTTTCTGGAGGTATTCTAGCTCTAGAAAACTCATGAGTAATTTGTTGATCATCTTGGAATTCTAAATATTTTAAAGTTTAAAATTCTCCACCATGATCACGTCTAATTCTCATAATTCTTAGTTATTTATCATTCTCAATTTTCCTACTAAATTTCAGAAATACTTCAAGGGTTTCATCCTCATTTTCGTAGAAAGATACCAATGTCAATTTTAAATAATTATCAACTATTGCTAAATGATATATCTTCTCGCCAAGACTAGGCAACTTGGTTGGTCTCAATAATTCTATGTTAGTAATTACAATCATGTGCTTTAGACCCAAGAAGTAAATAAATCTAATAACTTCTAATACACTCTTTGGAATCCCTACATGCCTATTTTTTTATTTTCTTAGCATCTTAGTATTTTCTCTGTTGTTTTGTGTTTCATTGAATTATCAAATGTGATTGAAAATTGTTTATGTCATCCTACAATAAATTTAGATGCATCTATAATTTTTCTTTTAATGACTAACAATGATTCTAGATTAATTTACAAAATTAGAGAAATTTATATTCGGTTTTGATTCATTCTGTATTTTCTAGTTTTCTAATTTTTCTCCTTCTTTCTTAACTGTCTAGCATATCATATCTCTTCTCTATTTGTGTGACAATGTTGAATTTCAATCAACTTGTAAAATTTTTGTTGACTATCAATAAATTTCATAAAATACTCTTCTATTTCTTTCTTTCCCTTCTTTAAAAATTTCATGACACTAACGTGATTCTAAGTCGTTATTAGAATCATCAATCAACATTAATAGTTTATAGAAATAGATTCACCAATAATAATAATAATTTTAAATGGATATAGTGGTGAGCTAGGTCATCTCCTCAAGAAAGGTTTTTAAAATCTTTCTATTGTCTAATTAAAGAATTACGAAATTGATTAGAAGATTTAAATTGATATTCAAAGTAATAAATAAAATAAAATGAAAAATAAATATAAATACGAATTTAAAAATTAAATAAATTAAAATTAGTAAACTAATTATGCTTTGGATTGATAAAAATAGAAGAGAAACAAGTAAAGAAATGATTAAACCTGACAAAAATAAAATTATTTCACAGATCAAATAAGAAAATAATGAAAACTCTATTAAAAATCAAACTTACAACCCTTAGAATGCATGGCTTGATGTTGACCTCTAGGTAGCACTTCTCAATCTTACATCCAATTCAAAGGAATGGATTTAAGGTGAAAAAGGTAGAGGAGAACAATCAAAATCAAGGATGCACTCATTAGATTCCTTTTTTTGCATCAAAAAGAAGAACAACATTTTCTCTCAAGAACAACCCAAGAACAACTCTAGAAAGGCCCCCTTTCTCTCCCTTCTTCTTCCTTTTTGTCTCCCAGATCTGAAAATTGCATTCTCTATTTTGAGTTCCTATTTCTATTATATTTTGTTGATTTTTTTCTGATTTTTTTGACGTTTTCTCCTTTTTTAACACAACAATAATTGATATTATCTATTTTACTAGATGATAATCAATATTTGAATATTCTACACATGTGAGAGAATAATCAATGTTGTCTATTTTACTAAATGATAATTGATATTTATAAATATATCCTTCAATGCGTGGTTCAATGAAGATCATTAGATCCTTGCATTGTCATTTTGCTCTGAAGAGGGGTGACATGGCCCAATAATCAACATTAGATATCTATTGGCTCTCACTCCTTTTGTCTATGCTTTATCAGGATCCATGTGCATTGGATTGGTAGCTACTTTTCGTGCATTGATATCTGCAATGTGGTGTCTTCTAGATTATGGTCACCATTGGATCTTGGAGCTACTTTTGTGTTGACGTGGCTTCATACTTTGTGTCGAATCTGACCACTACTATTGCACTACCATCAGATCTGAAAAGAATAATAGGATAAAGTTAATCCCATATCAGAAAGTATTCTACAAATGTTATCATATATAATAATGATATCATCTGGTTATATTTATTTTAATACCTAAAGTTTTTGGAAAAATTGCATAAAATATATTTCAATTAATCATAAAAAATTTAGCACAATAAGATTTTATTTAAAAATAAAATAAATGAGAGTAAAGTCTCAAGATATGAAATAAATTCCATCAATTTTCTTCTTATTCGTAAAAGATCAATTTAAATTAAGATTTAGAAGGGTTTATTTAAATAATAAATAAAATAATTAAAATGATAACTTGTGAAATATTTGTCAAATATATTATTCTCCCTGATTTGATAATAGATTAGCATATAGTTTTCTTAGGTTATCAGACACTAGCCAGTTCAATCATATAAATATTTCTTCTATGTCTATCTAATTGTGATTTGACTTTAATATTTTTTCTGGACAAACTATACTTTTAGTTTTCTAAATATGTATAGATTTTTTATTGATTCCTAATTATTTAAAAATGGTTTAATATTTTCAATATATTTTTTTGTTTCTTAGGTTTTTAAAATTTTGAATTAACAAGATTTAAAGAGTTATCATTCCTAGTAATAAAATCATGCAATTTTTCTAAAGACATTTTGTTCATTAATAGATTATATACTTCAAAATAGATTTTCAGCAACACGTATTTCGTCCACTCTCTTCTTAATATTTTGATGAAGAATCATCTTCACCACTTCTCGTTGCCATCATTAACTTCATTTCCTCTTTTAAAATTTAAGTTTAGGGCAATCAACTTTTAAGTTTCTTAGTTTTTAGCACCCAAAACATAATAATTAATTTTAAAATTTTTCAATAGCAACTAAACAATATTTTTGACACTTTTCAGAAGGTTCTATTCTCACTCTGAATTTTTTTTATTTAACCCCTAATTAACATAGCTATTTCCATTGAATTAAATTAATTAATTAAATATAAAAAACAATCAAAAGTAATGATTTAATACCATGATCAATTCAGTTCATTGAGTAAGCTTCCATAACCATATTTTACTTCAAAGGATTCTTATTAATTCGAATGTGCTAGTTATTATTTTTTGATAATATTACTAAGTAAATATTTACAATTTTCATAGCAATAATCAAAGTGATAATTTTGGGCAGTGAAATCCACCAACTTTTATAATTAAATATTATGAGACTCAAATATATTCATTTAATTCTTTTATAGATATTTGACATTATTATTTGAGTTCTTCTAAATTTATATTCAATTAAGCTCTTCCTAGAGTAAAAAATACTTAATAATATTTCGTACATTATGAGTAATTATCTAATTTGATCGATTAATTAGTCTTTTGTATATTTTTCATCATTAAAATATTATTCAGAGTGCTTTAACAATAAAGACATTGCTATTAATTATCAATTTTGTCATACTTGCTTACATGTAATTGATGGATTTTTCTTTCATTGTAGATATATACATATGGTTAATTAAGAACATATATAAAAAAAAAGAAAAAAAAAGAAAAAAAAAAAGAAGAACATATATACTGTTCTATTAGCTCATATCAGTTAAGATTTATCATTTGTTGATCCATGAATATGTTCTACTTATTAGGATTTATCATTTAGAAGCATTTCATGAGTATCATGTAACAAAGATACAAAAATCAATATCAAAATTGTATACATTCTTATTATGGATTCCTAAGATTGTAAACGTCCAAACTTTTATTGTGAAGAATACTAAGGTGTAAAAGTGTCCCATTATAAATATTATAGGAAACTTATACAGCCAAATTCTGATACAAGATTACTTAATTGATTGTGAAGTTTGGATTTCAAATGATGAAATATATTTTTCATCAATGTGATGCATCATAAGGTGTAAAAGTGTCCTATAATAATAGATTAAAACGTAAAAACCCATCAACTAACCAGTTAACCTATCTAAAGACAGTGGTGATTGATAAATATGTAGAGGTGTAGTGTAATACTTTAATATCCCTAATTGTTCTTATCCAGACATTTGATCCACTTCCTACTTCAACATGGGACCCTAGCTAGTATTATAGATCATTAATGCAAGAGTAAACCATATAAGTGTTATTAGATACTAGAAATGGCTCACTAAAAGGCCTTATTATTTATTCCTTGAAAGATGACGCTCTAAAAGGTGGTCTTCTAATCTGATAATCTACTCATCTTGATCCTTGAAGAGGACGTCCTCTTCATGTGTCAAACAAGTTGCTGCAATGAAGCTTGGTAAGGCCCGGAGGTCGTACAGCTACTTGGACGACACAGGCACCCAAGACTATTCATGTTTGGATGCGCCCAAGTATATACAAAAACTGGAACACCCTGTTTGTGGATGTTCAGCTGAAAAAATTCCACCATCGTCTCCTAGTCCTTGTTTGATGTGCTTCTTAACCTGCAGCAACAATCATCAGGACTGTTCTTGTTTGCCCTGGTAACCCCAATAACCATAAAAAATTGGTCAATCAGTCGTGAATCCTCGTCTTGTAGACATTCTTTGCTAAAACCATTTATGTATTTATTTGATATTATTACTGCAATCGAACAGGTTGTACTAGTTCCCCTATATTGCAACAGATTTATTGGGTGAGTGTTGTTGTTTCCTTAAGGCTACGGATGCGGACCCGTCAGTCTACTATTAGCGAGGCACAACCATAGGCAGACGAGAGATCTAAAACCCTGCCGGAAACCTGCGCCGCTCCTCCGTCTCTGGTGTCAGATCTCTTCCTAGATCGTCTCTGCCTTCCTCCCCGGTAACCTCGCCTCCGCTCCTCCGTCTGCCGGCCAACGTGGTTCCACTCTTTCGAGGCGCTGCTCTCTTGTATGTCCGATTAGAGAGGGTTTTGGGGGGTTTCAGCGGGGGAGCATTTCGTTTGCGTCTTGCGGAAGTTGAGCGAACGATGGGCTGGAAAGCGGCTCAGAAGCTGATTCAGAAATGGAAGATTTTGAGAGGGGATAACGTAATAGCTCTTTCAATTTTTATTTTTTTCCCTCTCTGCCGCTGTCTGTGGACGAGCCTTCACTGGAGAAGAATGACTTGCATTTCTAGATTATGGTTCACTTGTTCTATTTATTGTTCAGGTGATGATAATAAGGGGAAAGGATAAGGGTGAGACTGGTTTCGTCAAGCGTGTTGTCCGTTCCCAGAATAGAGTGATCGTCGAGGGGAAGAATCTGGTTTGTCTATCGTCTCTCCTCCCCTTGGCCGTCAATTGAAGAAATCATGAGGGAAATGGTCCTGGACTTTTGCGGTGATTTTGAACGATGCCATCACTTTTCGATCATTTTCTCTCTGTCTCTGGGTACCTTCATATCGCTATGGGCACGTCTTCTTATGAATTAGAATCTCAATTGGCGTCTACTTCCATTGGCGACATGTTGTATGCCTGTTGAATTACTGGTGTTGAAGTTTCATCTTCTTCAATGTTTGATTCACTTAAGGTGAACAACATACTTATTCTTTTCTGCAACATCTATCAGCAAAGAGCTGTATCTTATATAAACTATGCTGTGGAAGTCTCATCTTCGTCAACATCTACATACCTTAAAGTGAATAAGTTACTGGTTTTCAGCAACATACCTCTGCAAACTGTTTTGTTTCCCCAAATACCTGGTGTTTAAGCTTCATACTCCATAAAGGGTCCATGAAGGTCTTCTTTCGTTTCTCCAAAAACAGTATGATTTTTTTTATTATGCTGATAAACTGCCTTTTGGGTTTCGACTAGGGAAATTCTTATATAATTCGTAAAAAATGATCTGAAAAAAGATAATTGCTGTTGCAGGTTAAGAAGCACATCAAACAAGGACAAGGTCACGAGGGTGGAATTTTTACAGTTGAAGCTCCTCTTCATGTCTCAAATGTTCAGGTTCTTGACCCGCAAACAGGGTATGCCGGTCTTTGTATATACCTTTGGCGCTATGCTTGCAGGAGTGTTGGTCTTGATTAGTTGCTTTCTTTGTTTTCCATCCAGGAAACCTTGTAAGATTGGATATGCTTACATGGAAGATGGGACAAAAGTGAGAGTTGCAAGGGGCGTAGGGGCTTCTGGATCTATCATTCCTCGCCCAGAGATTTTGAAGATAAGGGCCACACCAAGACCTAATATGGGTAACATTCCACTTGCTTTCTTCATATTCATTGTTCTCCAAAGCTAATGTTGACATTCCATGATAATTCGGGGCATATTCTGGATACATTTGAGAAAACATGAGTAGTAGTCATTCTCTTCTGTTACAAGACTAGCTGATTATGCCTTTCTTGCGATTCTGTTCTAATGGCGGATGTATGGTCCCATTCACCCTTACGTCAGTTGTCTAACTGCCCTTTCCTTTCGGAATTTTCTGAATTATGCTTGTAAGGAAATTTTTCTCATTGGTCTTAGTCCCTTTCTTCTGGAAAATTGCTCACATTGTTCTTCTAACATTTGGATTTGTATGCTGGTTATAGTTTCATCATACCATTCCTATCCTAGCACTCTGTGTCCTCTTTATGAAAATGGATGATGGAGTGTGAGGCTGTCTTCTTCCTTTGGTGTGGGAATCTCGATTCGATTTCCCTAATGTCAGAGATTGTGGAAGAAAATATGTTAGTCTATAAATATTCAGGTGATTGCATCGCACATCCCAATTGAAGCATGAAGTATCTTCATCATTGACAGACGGCTTGTGTTACCCAGGTTGTCTGATTTGGGTATTTTTTTGGTGATCTTTCATATATTTATTCTAAAGTAGTCAAATCATCAGAAATACTAATGGATTCCACATCTCCCAGATGGTGATTTTAATTTCTCATAAGCTTTCCTAGACAGGAGTCAGAAACATTCCCATAGTCATAAAATAAGAAATATGTTATACTGGTTTTATTCAATTCCCCCTGGGTGGTGATTTGACGTTTCAGTTGGGTGACATGAATTTTCTCCCAAAGGGGCCAGTATTCACTACTAGATTCGCCACTTCAAATTTTCTCACCCTCTTCACCTGTGATTATTCACTGATAGAAACAGAGCCTTTTTCAAGTTGCTCAATTGGAAAAAGATGAAGTACTCCTGCTATGTTCACCTTCAGTTAATGTAAACTAGGATGGGGTGATACAATGCTGCCCGTCTCTGTCTGATCTTGCTGCTCCTTGCATGGTGTCTACAATTTTAGATTTTATCCACCTCTTTGAGTGAAGATTAAGCTTTTCTTTTTGGGAATTCAACTCATGTCCTCTTCCTGTTTGATTCATGCTTGAAACGTTTGCCTAGTAATGAGATTGGTAAGAATTTCATCGGTGGGGCCACCATACTGGCAACCCTCAGAATGTTTAGTACATTCGATTCTAGGAATTGCCTGCATTCCCATACTTGTTGATTATATACTCGAGTTCAACACTCAGGCAACAAGAGGAGCACAAAACGGATCTATAAGGCTTTGTTGACTTAAATTTTGTAAGCTCTTTTATAACTGATAGAGCCATACTCGGGTACTGTCCTGTGGATTTTGATTGGTTCAGAGTTCAGATTGATTCTGGCAGACTCTGGTTCAATCAACAGCTGATCCTGGGGTTGACTACGATGGTGCTTTACATTAATTCATCTCTGTCTGGTGTTTCATCATGCACTAAATCCTTGAGCCTTAGCAATGATATGCTTTGCCTTCCAATAAGTAGCTTTCAACTCTCTCGGAAGCTGCAATGGACACTGCAACTCGATTTGAGAAAAAAACATCCATTTTAAATGAATATTTTGAAAGTCTGCTGTTTGAATAACCATATCTAGAGGACTTTCTTTAACTTTCAAGAAAGAAAATTGAAACAAAGATGATGTGAGACTTTGTGCTGAAGAAGGCTCAAATGCTTCCTTTACAGGTAAAACCACTTATCTGAAGTTATTCTTGACGTCATCAAGCGACCTATGTTCCTGTAATAAGTTGGAGAAGGATATGACTTCTACCTTCAGCAGACTATATACACTGAACATCTTTGATCACTTGAGATATCCAAATAGAATCTTCTTGTGCTGTAATAGACATGCCATTTGTCTTATCATTGATGCACAAGAGTATTGCTCATGAGATAAGGGTCTAAGCAAGAGATGGATCAACATCCACTGTATTCATTCCCAGTTCTTGAAAGCATTCTAAGGGCACTTCAAATTTTTTGACGTTATATTCGCTTAAATAATGTACAGTAGCTACAGATCTGTGAGATGACCGAGATGAGCGCATGCATCTCCTAGGTGACTAGATATAGATTTAGTTTTAAACTTCAAGAACAGTAGTAACACGGAATCTATAAGTTCGTTTTCTTTCTCGTATGTTTATTTAGTGTACCTTAACTGTAGCTTTAAATTGATTTTGGTAGTTGTATTGTAGGCATTTTTCTTTATAATTGACTGGGAAAATGAACTTGTGGACGGGATTTATAGTCTTACATACATCGGTATTTGGTTTGCAGTTGGATCCAAAGACACTCCCATGGACCTTGTAATGGAGAAGACATATGATGCTAAATTTGGTAAAGGCATGCCTGAGCTGTAGAGAACAAGTACAGAGTGGAGGAGCCTTCTTGAACCCTTGTCTCGGTAGATTGTGCGATGAGGCTCATTGTTTCCCACTGACAGCTATTAACCTCTTCGATGTGGATTCTAATGACATTTTCTCCCTGGCACAAAGTTTCGAAAGTCTGGAACTGCCTGTGGTATACATCTGAGAAGATGGGCGTTTGCATCAGGTTGGCGAATCAACCTTCGTTTGACATTCTTCCTTGTTATTTGGCTGTTTTCTTTACTACTTGGGTTAATGATCATACGAACTCTGTCCATTTGGAAATCCACTTTCAATTACAGAAAACATGCCCTTTGCTAGCAGGGTTTTGAAGATTTTTTTCTGAGCAAGATTACTTCATAACAGATGGGAATATAATATCTCGTTCGATATTTTGCAGTTTATTTTTAGATTATAGTCCTCATAACATAGAGTTGCGGCATTTTTTTGATTTTCCTTGGATAACCAGGAAGTGGCTTTGTCACTTAGTTTCTTGTTCTTGTCGGGACAACATATACTCAAAGTTCTAAATGATATATGTCATACTGCCGGGCTGTTTTCTCATGAAATTTCCACTTTCATTCTGAAGCTCGTGTGAAAGATAATCATAGCATAGTCGCCCGCCCAAACTTATGTATATTCGGATTAACCTTAGATTATGATAATATTGATTAAGTTCTTATGCAACCATTGCCGTCAACAGTCTGTAATGTAGCGCCAAATGGGCTTTAGGCGTGTAGAAAAGCGTAGTTCATTCCTTGGAAGTTTTCTCATAAATGGTACATTCAACCCCATTAATGGAAACATCATGCACAGAAGCACTGTGGTGATCACCAAGTTAGGAACTTTTTTCCAACATATAACCGCTGAGTTTCCCAAAAGCATGCATTAATTTCACGATTCTTATTTGATTACCTTAAAAATCATACACATTCGGAAAATGCTCATCTGAGTTTCTATTGGCTAGCGACAAGCTTCATATGTGAGTTTTGTTCATGATTATATGCTTTGAATTTTGTACTATTTTGGTTTCCTCATTGCGTCGCTTCTCTGCGGTTTTAGAATCATAAAACTTGGATTCCATTCCTGCATTCTTTGGATTTGAGCGCCCATTATAAAAATCTTAGGCTCGTTTCTATGTTCGGTATCATAACTTTCGCTTAGAATTCAAAGGGCCTGTCAATCAATGCTTAAATAGCCGCAGCCTTGAAGCTGGAAATTGGTATGAAATTGCCCTGAACAGCCGCAGCCTCATCTATTCTCAAAGTCGAAGCTTGCTAAAGCAGGATTACGCGCTGACTAACGATAATTGTGCAAGACGTCGCGCAATGGAATGTACAATATATATATATATATATATATATCTGAGTCCACCCATCAAGCGGCTAAATCAAAAGTCAATAGGGTCAACCTCACCAAGTGAACAGGGGTCGGAAGTTATTTATGGATGCGATTAGGTGCTAATGCAACCCAAATAATAATATGCATGGCGAAGTCAACGGAGGTCAGAACATACGGATCCGGACAAGAGGCAAGCCGAACAAGAGCGTGAAAAAACTCTTGGGACACATCCTGTCAGCCCTCAAGAACCGTAGTTCTGCATTGTTGCCCACGCGTGTCGATGAAGGCAAGGAGACGCGTTTTACTCCAGTTGCGTGTGGAACGCGCATGGCGACGTAAGCTGTACGTAACCATTGGAAATAGTTCTCATCTAGCAGTGCGTTCCCTCCCTTGAGAGGGTGATTAGGGTTCAGCTGGATCGTCGTAAACCTCGCGGTTGTAAACTCCCCCTCTTTCCCACCCGGTTGGTTCTTAAAGAGGTTGAAGCTCTAGACAATATCGAAAAGTGATCCGAGCTGAAGATAATGAATGAGTCGGCGCTGATTTTTTTTTATTGAACAGTCGAAGAAGTGGGTTGGTGCCCTTCACGTGGATCAATCTCCCCACCGCCCGCAACTCCGGCCGACAGACGTGTTCTGAAAGGAACCTCCCACAGCCTCCGGAGTCACCGCATAGCTGATAAGATTACCCACGGAGCTAACCAGAAGGAAATATGTTTGTTAACCGGGGAGGAATGGATGAGTAAAGAAGAAAAGTTTCAAATTTTCTGGAAATTCATCAAGACAGAGGATCGATGAAGGAAATGGATTGGAAAGGCTCATTTACATCTCCTGCGATGGATCTCTTCTTCTTCTCTATTTGCCCTAGTACCTAATAGCAACCCGGAGGAACCCACCGGCTGGTTCTACTACCTGCGGAGGAGGCCGCCCTAGACATCATCTGAGATGATGAGGACGCCTCCAGCAAGAACCCTACCGACTCCCCCAACCCCCTTCCATCTGGGGCGCTCCACCAATTCCTTGCTGATACCCGCCGCCATACTGCTGCTGGAATTGGTTGTACTGCTGCTGCTGTACATCGAAAGGGTAAGCTCCCACCTGGTGATGGATCTGATCGGGGCCTCCGGGGTACCCACTGAAGCTGAGTGTCGTCTCCCTCGCCAGGAGGGAAGGATAGTCTGGCGCAAGGGGTCTCGTCGGGACGCCGGTGAACTGCTGCACCATGGCGCGGAAATTGGAGGCGTCCGTGTTGAGGATCGTTGTTGGGGCCTTTCTCGATGCCCTCGACCTTCTCCGCGCTGCTCTCCCCGTGCGGGGCTCGCTAGCCGGCTGAGCCATGGCAGTCGTCGTCGTGATCACCGTCGACTCTGTTAGGTGAGTTGCACCTCCAGGCACGATGCCGCTGCCGAGATCTCTCTGGTAGATTTGCGGCGCCGCCCAATCGGGATGGCTTGAGCTGCTGTGGCTGATGGCCATGGATGAGGTGAAGTAATATACAGCGGGAAGAGTAAAGGGTCTGTCTGTCTACCTCTCTGCCTCTTCCTCTCCCATAAAGTTCCTCCAATCTCCTGTGTTGTCTGCAACCTGTATCGAAGTCTACCACCGCTGCTTGGGCCAATTAAGGGGCGGATGGAAGAACGGAGTTAAAGGGAAGGAGGCAGGAAGGTCCCTTCAATATATAGTTGCCCGAACATCTCAGACTAGTCTACGGGGTGACGTCTCGAGAGATCGCGGCCGTTAGTTGGTCAAACCTTCGTCTGCTGCCCGGCTTGAAAAGCTCGTCTCTCTCAACGAAGCGGTTTCACGGAAGCTCTCCCTGGGTTGTCGGTCGTTGACGGACAAGAGAGAGTCAACATTCCAGGCCTCGGGAGGTGGATGCGGTGTACCAGCAATCTATCACCGATAAAGAATCGAGTACTTTACGTTTATAATGAAGGCATACGTCAGCAAGGTATGCTTCTTGAACTATATCTTGTCTGAAGTGATGTGATTCTTGGGGCTGTAAGTTTTGAAGGAACGCGTGATATTTGTGGGTGAAGACGATGTGGATGAGAACGTTGGAGTGGGATGATTCTGATCGACCGTAATGACGTCATGATGGTGAATGAAGACGCAGTCAAGGAGGGTTGCCACGCGGAGAAGGTGTAAGTGGTGTATCGGTTCGTAGCTGATGGGTAGGTGGCGACAGCAACTGCGATGATAGCAGTCGGACGGATTCGGGTTCAATTTATCAGTCCACTTGAATCATTTAGAGCTGTGTGAGAGAGTTCACTAGTTGAGCTCCTGCAAAACAAACTGAGACATTAAAATGAAATAGTATCAGGAAAATCAATCCATATTGCTTAACCATGAGACTAAATTGTGAATGTACAGGCTGTTAGTCACATTGTTTAAATAATTTCTTAGAAATTATGATATTTTGCATCAAGTAGTCAAAGTTTTCAGACTTACAAGACGAGGAATTTCAACTATATCGACCATGTACCTTAATATCTAAGATTAGTGCTTTAACTTTGACCATTGGTATGTCTCCCTGGTTATTGTCTGAAATGAAACTTGGTAAAAACATATCTTTCATTCATTTAATATAATAATGACCCAAGAGATGAAGGAAATGGAAGATGGAAGGATGTTGTAGTGATCATTGATAATGAAAATTGTAACCACTATTGTGAACACTGGTGGAAATTCTTAATTGGTATCAAAAATGTTTATGACTTCAGTGTATGGTCACCATCATCATCGTCATCAAATAAAAAATGAATAAATATGTATAATATGTACGATTAATATCCTAACAGAGAAATACTTAAATAAAAATATATAGCTTCAATAATCTAGTGACAAGATGTTTATTTAGAGTGTTCTAGCCTGCTCAAGTGTGGACTTGGGTCGATGCTCAATAAAAATGCTAACTTTTTATGCGCGGAACATCTGTGGTTGGGAGGCCGATTCGCGCAAAAGGCTCTCCACCTTCATATGATCGACAGGCTGCCGGAAAAAAATTTACATTTTTGCCTTTCAAAAGACTGATGGCGGAGGCGGGATATAAAAGCGGCGCTGAGTAAAAGGTGATTTTTATGTGGTGGTTGAGGGTCGTCCGCCGGTATCCACCGTGAGCTCGCTGGCTTCCCCCCCTATTGGCTTGCCAGGGAGTCGGGAATGGGGGGTAAAAGGTCGTTGCACATGGCAGTTGCGGAGCATCGTTCGCAAATGGAAGCGTTGGCGACAGCCGCCGTTAATTTCGCAGGTTCCTGCGCCGCCGTCAACTTAGAATATATGCGCCTTCGGGGAGAATGATCAGTCGTCCTTTTATTCAGGCGCGGAAAACTGAAGCTGCTGGTTTGGGGGGTGGAATATTCAGAGGATCAGATCGGATCTTATGGGATTCCCAGTTTACTTCATATTGCACCCAGTAATGTACTTTCTACTGATGTGAAGTCATTCCAGCAATTTAATCCAAAGCTATGGGCAACAATCGCATTCTTCTTAAACTAGGACCAAAAAGTCACTTTACAGAGATATTGGGAGTATTTTTTGAAACGGTAGATTGATTTTTTTCTAGTAATGAATAAATGAATATGACTTTGTGGAAATTTACAACACAATGGACATGCCAATTGGCAGTCATGTGGAAGACTTTTAAAAATCAGTATTATCTTTTTTAGCACATTCTCTAGTTTAAATTTAACTGAATGAAAATTCATAATATTTAATGGAAATTTAGCCTTTTGAAGAAATACTACCATCCACTTGTTCTTAACTGAACTTTTCTTGGAGTATTTAATGTAAATACATAATGATTCCCTTCATGACACGTTGATTTTCACAGTAAATTTTCTGAACTATTTGTACATATCCAATTGATATCTTTTGCATCTCATCATTGTTGTCTGATTTTTGGTATTATAGGTGAGAGCAAATGTCAAGAACATTGGGAAGATTATAGATGGATCAAGATAGATTGCATGAATATGCAAACTATGACAAATACAATGAATATTAAAAACATATCTAGGCTATCCTCCGTTGAACCTTTGAGGTGAGCTTTTAGACCATCAAGTCAATGTGGTAATCAATTAAGAGACAAGTGAGGTCTAAGAGTTCAACTTGAGTTATTCTTTTATATTAGTAAGAATTGAGAAATATACCTAGTTTATGATTGCCTTGTCTATGCCCATTTATTGTTCTCATGCATAATGCCTCTCATGGGCTTAATTGGCATGATATATTTATGTTCACAACTTTCTCTACATATAACAATGTCTCTGAGCTCAATAAGTGGTAACGAATTATAAGTGGTAGGTATTAATATAATTACAAAGACAGATCAGGGGGTGTCCACATATTTCTAAAATGGATACACTCCAATGGCTAATAATTGATTCATAAATAGATCGTAAAATTGAATCTCTATCTTTTTCCAACTCTAACTCACCTAAATAGTGGGTGATGTGATAACCCAGCACCATTAAGCAAAGAACTACACTAAAATACACCCTTCACCTTGTGAAACCTTCACAAACAACATTGACAGTTGAGATCAGTATGGTGAAACTCCACTTAAGTGGGCTGCATGTACACATTACTCTCTTATTTGATCGACTTGAGTCCTGTTCCATAAATCTGATGTGCTTACAAAGCCTTTTTGTCTTACTCTCTGGTCATATAATTTCAGAGTTGATCTTAATCTAGCCTAACACAACATGCATCATCTCTCTCTTTCTCTCTCTCTCTCTCTCTCCCTTTCTCACACACATGAATGCACACATAACCATAAACTAGTTCTCTCGGGGAAATGCTTCAACTATTTACTAGATATGGAGCACAAGTTCTCTCAAAGACAAGCACATGTTTCACAATAATTTCCTTCTCCTTGTTGATCATCCAAGATCGCACTTGTAACACACTTGTTCATGATAGACAATACGTTTTACTTCTACTTGGATCTATGCTTGTGAGCACAACAATAATATAGAATATACAAATAGATAGTTGTATATATCTTCACATATAAAAGTCTTAACTTGAACTAGAGAGATAAATGCAAAGATTTGCATTGACCCTCATAGAGTTTACTATTGACTATAACGTCTTATGTTACTATTTTCTTTCTTTTCCCATTTATATCTTAGTTCAATCTTCCTAGCATAGAAGTCTGTGTCTGAGTCCAACCTCCACATCAAATTTGTGTTGAAGGATGAAAAGTGTTACAAGAACAAAATGGATGTGCTAAAGGTCAACGAAAGTGATCACAAGAAGAAGATAGACTCCAAGATAAAAAGACAATCTCAATATGAAATAGAGTTTATATGACAATAAAACAAGGCAAAGTCTAAGAGTAAATCACCAAAAGAAAATGTTCCAAGAGAGATAACAAGGCCTCAATAACAAAGGAATCAAAATAGGAATCTCTCAAAGTATAAGAAGGAAAGATCAATGAAAAAATGAGTAAGCCTGATCAATTGCTAATAGAATTTCAATTTGTCTTGTGGTAATGTCTTTGTCATCATGTTAGTGGGTTTTCAAGAGTATTGATCTTCTTAATACATATATCCTTATTCAAGAATATATCTCACAAAAAGTGGTAACATACATCAATATGTTTTGTGGGTTTGTGAAGCATTTGATCATTGGACAAATGGATACCACTTTGGCTATCCCATAATAGGCTTAACTCCTTTTTCTCACAACATAACTTGTTGAATAAACCCTTCAACCAAACGTCTTCATTGATGGCTTCATTGATTGCCATATATTTTACTTCAATAGTTGATAACACAATTGTAGGTTGAAGTGATGCTTTCCAAGATATTGCACTTCCTCCATGAATGTATACATAGCTGGTGAGAGATCGTCTCCTATCAAGGTCTCCAGCATAGTCTGAATCTACATACCCTGAAATTTCTCTAGATGATCTTCCAAAACATAGACAAATTTTGAAAGTTCCTTCCAGGTACCTGAAGATCCACTAAACTGCCTTCCAATACTCCTTTCCTAGATTGATCATATAGCGACTCACCAAGCTAACTGCCTGTGACATGTTTGGGCATGTGCATGTCATTGCATACATTAGAGAGCCAATTGCTGAAGAGTACGAAACCTTTGACATTTGCTAAATTTATTTTCAGATTTTCGAGATAATGTAAATGAGAGTTTAAAGTGTGCAGCAATTGAAGTTTTGATAGATTTCACCTTCTCCATGTTAAATCAACATAATACTTTATCAATATATCCCTTTTGACATAGAGAAGGTTGCTATCCCCAATACAGCAATTGGCTGCTCGATCTCTCTTTATTTCCATCCCCAAAAGTTTAGTCATCAGGCCAAGATCTTTCATCCAGAACTCTCAAGTGAGTTATGATTTTATCACTTCAATATCTTTATTATTCTTTGCTACTATTAAAATGTCATCGACATATAGTAAGAGATGCATAAATGTTCTTTCTAGAGATTTGAAATAGACACAACTATCATATTGACAGCATTTGAAACCAATATAGAGTGAGAATGAAAGAATGTTTTGTACTACTAAGGGGGTGATTGTTTCAATTTGTAGAGTGATGTATTCAATTTACAAATGAGGTTGTTACACTCATTGTCAATGAATTCTTCTAACTGTACTAGATAGATTTCTTCTTCACATTCACCTTGTAAAAATGTTGTTCTAACGTCCATTTGTTCCAATCCATAGTCATGATATATTGTGAGGCTCAAAATTTCATATATAAAGACATATTAGGCCATAAGAGAGAAAATGTCATTATAGTCGACACCAAAGATTTGACTAAATCCCTTAGCAACCAATTGTGTCTTATACTGAGGTTCTTCAACACTTAGACTGCCTTCTTTGAATTTGAATACCCATTTATTCTGAATGGGTTCTTTATTTTTCAAAAATTCCAACAGATCCCAAGTAGAGTTCTTCTAAAGTGCCTCCATTTCCTCCTATATTGTAGCAATCTATTTTACTAAGTCATTAGACTAGATTGCCTTAGTTAAAGAATCTAGTTCATTCAAATTCCTAATATTTTCTGCAATGGCTAAGGCATATGCAACACAATTTATGTGAGCGTATTGATCTAGAGGTTGAATACCTAGGACGCTTTATTTGTGTGTCAACAATTGGTAATGATGATGAGTTAATAGGGGACGGTACCTCAATCTCAATTGGAGAATGTTGAGATAAATCGATATATTCATATTGAAGATTGACACCTTGGTCTTGTTCAGGCAAGTTTTTAAGAGTTGAAAACTTGGTTTGACTTAGATGTCCTCAATAGGACAGATTCATCATAGATAATGTCTCTACTGTAGATAACTTTTTTGATTCTTAGGATGATATAATTTATATCCATTGACTCTTGGCTTGAATCTAAGAAATATATATTTAACTAATCGTGGTTCAAACTTTCCATTGTTGACACAAACATAGGTTAAGCATCCAAGGACTTTGAGAAAATAATAATTAGCAAGAGAGCTAGACCATATCTCTTGTGGAGTTTTCTTTTCAATGGCAATCGGAAGGGATTTCTTAATAAGATAAGCTACAATAGGGGTAGCTTCTAACCAAAAGGATTTTAGTAGAGTAGTATTGGAGAGAAAACATTGCACTTTCTCAAAAATAGTCCAATTCATGTGTTCCACTACACCATTTTATTCTGGTGTGTGACGGATGGTAAGATTACATAACATTCCTTCAGATTTACAAAAATCAATAAAATGATTTAAATATATTCCATCCCATTGTCAATTCAAAGAACTTTGACACATTAGTTAATTTAGTTTTGAACAAGAAACTTTCATTCTTTGAAGCGATGAAAATATCAGATTTTTATTATAAGAAATATACTCACACCTTTCTTGAATAATCATTGATGAAGGTTAACATATACAAAGCACCCCCCTAGGATGGAATAGTTGTTGGCCCCTATAGATTTGAGTGAACATAGTCTAGAATTTTTGTTGATTTGTGTTGACTTGTTGGAAAACTAAAATGAGCATGTTTGCCATAAATGTAATGCTCACATAATTCTAAAGTCTTTGACTTAAGTTCATCAATCAGACTTCATTGACTTAGCTCACCCAAACCTTGTTCTCCCATATGTCCCAATCGCATGTGTCATAATCTGGATTTTTCTTGTGTAGGTTAGGAGGAGGTTGTAATGGTAATATCACCCATTCCCATACTGCCTTCAAGAACATATAGGTTAGCTGTTTTTCGATGCCCCTTCAAGATACCATCATCATTGATAAAGTGGTAGCCTTGGGAGTCAATCGTGTTTAGTGAAATGTGATTTCTTTTAATTTCTAGAACATGTCAAACTTTGCTTAGAGTGTGGATTTTCTCATCAAATATTTTGGGGGAAACATTCCCAATCCCTTCAATTTTGTAGGATGAGTTGTTGCCCATTAACATGACTCCAGTTGATGATGATGTCACAAAAACCTTGTCAAGAATCCATTCATCAAAAGATTTTGACTCACACTTAGAAAGCAATTCAATAGAATCAAAACTTTGAGTGACATTAGCAATAGTTGGTTGAAACTTTGAGTGAGATTGTTCCCTCTTGTTCTTATTTTGAAACTTATAGTATTTAAATTTGATGTGACCCTTCTTTTTGTAGTAATTGTAGGTTTTATCAAAATGTCAAGACTTGGACCTTCTTCTTGATCTTTATTTTGACTTTTTTTTGGGTCATGACCATAGATTATAAGACCTTCTGCTAAGTTGACAAAGAAGAATCTGTAAATGTACTCATACTTTTCTTTATAGAAAGTGATTCATATAAAACATCTAGAGAAAGCTCTTTCAACCTATAAAATAAATTATCACAGAAGCTTGAATAAGATGCTAGAAGTGACATAAGTAGTAGGGAACATAGGTCTTTGTCAATAAGGGTATTAACATCTAGAGCCTCTAGCTCTACGAGTATATCTTTTAATAGGGCTAGTTGAAACTCTAATGGAGTACCTTCTGACATACAAAGATCAAATAATCACTACTTGACTAAGTTTCATTGGGTGACAATTTTAGCCATACATAACTCTTTGAGCTTCGGTCATAATTGATAAGCCTTAGTCTACTTCTTGATGTCGCATAGGATGTCATTAGAGAGATGTAATTGGATTTGAGTTAAAGCCTTGCAGTTGACCCATTTCTTCTTATCCTCATCCCATGATTGTGGCATTGTGGGAAAGAGAGCATCCTCCAGATTGAGTTGGGCCAAAATGGCCCACATCTTGATTTACCATCACATAAAATTTGTCTTCCTATAAAGTTGATGAAGCTCCACCTTTGTTGATGTCATGAGACCTTTGAACCAGCTCTAATACCACTTGTTACGACAATAGAGTGGATGTGTTGAAGGTCAATGGAAATGATCACGAGAAGAAAATAGACTCTAAGATAGAAAGATAATCTCAATATGAAACAGAGTTCATACGACGACAAAATAAGACAATGTCTAAGAGCAAATCACCAAAAGAAAAGTGTTCTAAGAGAGAGAGCAAGGCCTTAGTAATAGAGGAACCAAAATAGGAATCTCTCAAAGTACGAGGAAACATCAACGAAAAAATGGGGTTACAATAATAATGGCTTGTAATTCATTTATAGGCACTATGATCATTTTCAAAATTCAGAAAATTCACTGAAAACATGTGCTTCGTCATGTTAGGCTCCAAAACATGTGCTTCGTCATTCCCGCTCCACTGAAATGATCAGAAATTAATTGATTCAAAATAGAAAGAATCTAATATGAACTGTCATCTATCATGTTTGAGAGAATCCTTTTCTATTTACAGTGAATAGGGATATGCATGCAGTTTTAACTTACAATCATCAAAACTTGACTGTAACCCATTTTATAGAACTTTCCAAAGCCTCATTTTTGGACAGTTTCACTATGTATGATGTCAACACCTATCTCTTGAGCCATTTAATCAAGTGATATTTAAATAATTAATTATTTATTAAAGGCATACAAAATTATGTCTTTCAATATGTTATGAAAATTTACAAGTCATTTAATTTAGAGATAGAACAAGATTCTTCATATGCGTCACCATCTTGGGGGTCGACAACTAGACCATAAAAACAATTGAACCTTTGGCCAATGTCTGGTGGAAATGGGGAGAGTCAGCTTTTGTAGGCTTCAACATGAGAAAACTTTCTAGTTGAAAGTTGCTTCCCCCATCATATGGTGCAATTTAATATATTCCCTTAATCATACCATTTTCATCTGGTGGCATTCTCCTCTCCTGACCACGGAAGATTTGTGAACAGATTGTCGTTAAGATCCTCAGGATGCCCATCTGTATCTATCAGGCTTTGCCAGGTCAGTTCCAGCAATTGTGACAGTTAACGCATGGAGGTGGAGAATTAGGCTGCATCGTTGTTCGTCATCGCTTCAAGCAAGCCCACTGATATGGTGATGAAATCCTGATCCACTTGTCAATTTGTCACAGTGAATGTTGTCATTGTCTTAATCTGATTGATTAAACAAGAAGGGTTTTGCTCCTTATAATAGCCAAGAGAGAGTCCGTCAGATAAGGGTGTAACTGGGAGTAGGATGACGCTGGAAGAGGTAGGAAGACGGCGGTTTTAGGAGGTGAAAAGAGACCGCAGATTCGGTTGCCAGGAGAGGGTGGATCTACAAGAGGAAGAATTCGTTCCACGTTGTGATGGACTCTCCCGAATCGGTTTCAAAATCATTCAACACCATACACCCCGAGAAAATCATTCAGTACCGTTCAACATACAGGGATATATTAACGGGGTAAATAGCAGTTGTCCACTGTATCAAAATGTAATTGAGTTTTTCGTCTCGAGATGCAGCCTTAATATCGAGGTTACAATAGTATATAGTAGAAGGGGGTCCAAAATTACATCATACTGTGTATCTTCCCCAGAGTACAGGTCCTAATTTTGTCGAGCCACCTCAAGGAGCAGCGGAGAGTCGGGTATCTTCCTCTTCCTTCTTCCTTTCTCTTCCTCTTGCTACTGTTTCTGCGCTTCTCCGCGCCTATCTTCTTTCTCCGTACACCTAATGATTTGTTCAGCGTAGAGGCTAATGAAGCCTAGGTTAAAGGCATTATTTGAAGATGCTTTTAACATACAACCACACATGCGACAGAGTCATCAAGCCAACGGTGTTATGACTTCCGTAAGTATACTTGATTGGATATGTGAAGCCCATCGGATAATCTCAGGAAGAGTAAATAGACACCGTCACGAAGAACTAGCGCAGCTATTGATGGTGGAAACTTAATATTCCCAGCTTTGCTTCCCTTCTACTACATCACTGAAGAAGTGATCCATCATGTGCCCATTTACACGGCACCCGGAGCCGACAATGAACTCTCATAACAGTACGCAGCATTCAGGATCCTCAGACGCATAAAACAATATATATTTTTCCTGTCACTTGTTGACTAACGAGCTAGACTATTCAATTCTCTAGCTTCATGTGTGGGTCTCGGTGGGGTTTCTCTGGTGTGCGGTTTCTTCCTTGAGACATCAACTTTCTGTCGTGTGAGGTATTCTCACCTTCAAGCGAAACCCACCTTCAGATCGGTGGAAGGTCAGCTTTCTAGGATTTTGAGAGGGTGAAGGGTGGTTTGCAAGGCATTGTAGTTCATCCTCTCTTTGTCTCTGTTTGTGTGTCTGTTTTAAAATGTCCGAGTAGTTCTCCGTAAACCCACCAACCCCTTCCCATTGCAACAATCCTTGGCTGTTCTCCCCCCGACAATGAATCTCTGGGGGGCTCCTCTCACCCTTTTCTCCGCCGTCGTGGCTGTTCTCTCTGCTCAGGCCCTCCTTCGCCGCTCGGAGTTTCCCTACTGGGTTGTCGACATGGGTCTCGGTGCCTACATTGCTTCTCCAGCCGTGGAGGAGCGCTTCGTCGACGATTTCCGGTCCGGTCATCTCGATCGCCACCGCGGCCACCGCCGCAAGAACTCTTCCCAGACCATCTGCGACGACTTTCCGCAAGGGTTTCCTCCGCCGGACACCAACGGGACCGCCACTATCTGCGTTGACCGCCGAGGTTGTTGCAATTTTACTTCGGTGCAGGCTGCAGTGGATTCGGTCAACATGAGCACGGAGAAGAGAACAATCATATGGATCGACAAGGGAATCTATCTGTACGGTATATCGTTCTACAAACATGAATAATTACCGCAGAATTACGTCATAGATGAACACATTTATACGTTCATAAACCAGTGAGAAGGTGATGATCCCAAGTGCCAAGCCCAACATCACCTTCCAGGGGCAGGGAATGGAGACAACGGCCATCGTCTGGAATGACACAGCCAACTCTTCCGGCAACACATTCCTCAGCGCCTCCGTCATAATTTTCGCTTCCAACTTCGTCGCCAAAAATATAAGCTTCATGGTAAGACTTAGCAAGAGAATACACCGGTAACCTTTACGAACCAAGGTCGAACCTAGATAGATTCAAATCTAGATATATGCATGATCGATTATGGAATGCCAGAATGTAGCTCCCATCCCGAAGCCCGGCGACGTAGGAGGTCAGGCCGCGGCCATCAGAATTAGAGGGGATAGCGCCACCTTCTGGGGGTGCGGATTCTTCGGCGCACAGGACACGCTGCATGATGATAGTGGGCGGCACTACTTCAGGGACTGCTTCATCCAGGGATCCATCGACTTTGTCTTCGGCAATGGAAAGTCACTCTACGAGGTTAGTCCAAGAATAGGCGTCAATCAGAGAGATATATGCATATATATGCAGGCCAAACCTGACCTTAAATATAAAACCATATTTCACTCATCGCCAGGTGGTTTTTGATTTGAAGCATATCTATTTACTAGCATCTTGAGGTGTATCCCTTCTCCCTCCAACCCTGCCACAGAACTGCCAGCTAAGCTCCATAGCATCTCCGGTTCCTGCCGGGGAGCGGCTAATCGATGGCAGCATCACTGCCCATGGGAGGACAGTGGCGTCGGACAACACCGGGTTCTCTTTTGTGAATTGCTCTGTGGGTGGAACAGGGAGGGTATGGCTTGGCCGGGCGTGGAAGCCGTACGCTCGCGTGATCTTCGCCTACTCCTCCATCTCCGACATCGTTGCCCCTGAGGGTTGGAACGACTTGAATGACCCTAGCAGAGAACAGTTAAGTAACCCAGCAACGATTCTGCTGCTAGTGAAGAGAACTTCACAATTAGTGATCGGCGAGATTAGTTTTCCAATCTTCACCTTGTCAAGTATAACTAGCAGATTAATAGACTAATAAAGAATTTGAAACACGATAAAC
This sequence comes from Spirodela intermedia, assembly GCA_902729315.2. Taxonomy (NCBI): domain Eukaryota; kingdom Viridiplantae; phylum Streptophyta; class Magnoliopsida; order Alismatales; family Araceae; genus Spirodela; species Spirodela intermedia. The sequence goes on from LR746278.1 coordinate 3,818,147, forward strand.
TGGCTCTTTTGACATTAATAAAGGAGATTTCCTAGAGATCATTAGAATGGATCCAAAAGACCTTAGACTCTAGTTTTGCACATCTCTGGATGTGAAAGTATCCATCCCATTAAGATGTTCTTGAGATAATCAATCCTCCAGTTCTCCTGCATATGGGGTTTTCATGAAACAATCTGACGATGATCTTCTTCATCTTGTCTCCCTGCCATTGATCAGGCTCGTTTTCTTTGGGGAATACATGTGCAGTGGCCCCGGCTCAAACATGGCGATGAGAGTGCCCTACGCGCTGCCGCTAAACCGCACCCAAGCTGCTCCGTTCCTCAACATTTCTTACATCGACGGGGAGCAATGGCTTCAACCCTTCGTCTAAATGGTCAAATTCATTCTTGTCATATTCTTCTATCACTTCTACCATAACACATGTGACGATGGACTGTGAAGGCTTCAAGATATTTTTTTGCTATTCGATGATGGGCGATCATTTGTATGCTTTGTATCTAAGATCAGAATATTCAAATGAGTTTTTATCAACACATTAAATGTAGTTTTCGATTGATAAAAAAAGAAAAACATAAGCTAGAGTCTGATAATAGGACCAATTACTACATAACAGACACAAATACAAACAGATGTAATTACTAAGCTTGCAAATTGTTCATCAGGCAGCGGAAATGCAAAAGAGAAGAGCTTTACGTGGGTACCACCATGATCAACAAGGGAATTGATATTTTATACATTTTTACCATGTTCAACACATTGAGTGCAATAACTTCATCTGACCTCCACTAAATAGTCAGCTCTCAATGAACCTAAATACTGAATTGTTTAACTTTAGCAACCAACTACTGAATATTCATCCCTCAGCAAACCTATGTGCAAGTTAATGGCTTCAGTCAGCCATAACATAATTCAGGTCTTGGCGAACTAGTTCTTGATTTAGACTACCAAGGAACAACGGAGTCAATTTCACCTCGTAGCTTATTTAACGTGATTTTTCCTGTTCATTGTTGACAAAGGATGCAATGCATAGTCGAGTAGATGAAGGCTCGAGCAACAAGAAACTATCCATTTCTTTTGTTGCCAATGGTGAACAACTCTTGCAACTCCTTAAGGGCCACTCAACTAGCACTGAGACTGAGACTACCATTTCGGCCCAATAAACTCTATATAAAAGAGGGCTTTCCACCAAAAACCCACCAAGGAAGCATTTCAAGATTAAGGAGAAAGGGAGAAAGGATCGAAGCAAAAATAGGCTAGGAATTCCACGAAGAAAGCTTCTCACACCCGTTATTCTCTTCCCCTGGGAAGTCAAAGCTGGATCAACATACTAAGTGCTTGAAGACTAAGATCTTTGATGCTCTGGCCTTCACTGATTATCTCCTGTATTAGGGTCTTCAACTTAGGGAAGCTGCGAGATTACTTGGCAAGAACATTCGCCGTTGTTGTCCTTCCTAAAGGTTGGGTGTTACTTCTTCTTCACCACTAAGGCTTGGTGACGCAAGTATACTCAGTATAGGTTGGAACTATACAGTCTAACACAGGCTCAATGAGGCCTGTATATTCAGTGGAGGTTACTGAAATTGAGATTCAGCATATTTCACGTGTAATTTAGTGGAACCTAAGTATCAGGTCCTTAGAGAGTGGAGTGTGACCGAATTGACAGAACCATTATCAACTCTTGAGTGTGAATTATGTGTTTCTTAGTTCAAATTGATTTTAAAACAAACATAATGTTCATTTTAACTTGAACAATAGTGCTATCAAAGCTCTTCACCATATAAACCATTTTACCTTTGATTTAATTTCTCATTGTTTAATATCTGATTCAATTTGCAATGATTTACATAACGGATGACATAAATTTATAACTCTAACATTTCCATATTACTGTTTATCATAATCAAAACACTTAAGACTATCAAAGAAACTACAAATACGTATTAAATTTGAGATCTAATACATACTATTATTAAATTATGTATAAATCCTAAATCCTTTTCTAACGCTATGACCCTTTAAGTCTTTTTCTATGTTAAAACGTTCTAAGAACTAAATAGTGATTATCTTTGTTATGTGGGTAATCTTGAATTCAAAATCGTCTTATTTACAATATAGACAAAAGGTTGTTATAAAAAAGTATCATTAGGTCCCTATAGAACTTAAAATAGTAACATTGGCTACGAAACTTGCAAAGGACATTATATTTCAGTACAAGTCATTCTTCCTCAAAAAAGCTTCAACTTGAAGACATGTAGCCTTTGGTTCTAACATATTATGTTCAAATACAAAGTAGAAACTTTTCCATGTTGACCATATGAATACCTTATATCAAAAACTATTTATACCATTTTCTTACAAAATGATGCTTCAAACTGTAAATTCTACAAAATTAGTGGTAATGATTCATTAATTGTGGTTGTCGTTTTGATCTAAGATTTGAGTAAACTTTTAATGAAATAACATCTCTTGTTCTAGTTAAATAAATTATGTATCAATGTTCTTAAATATATAATTCAAGACTATGAATCAATGTGGTAAATGATAGATTCTAATCCTCTTGAATGAAAAGAATCCTGCTCAAACTAATATAATATTTATGAATAATAAATAATTGATGAAACGACATGTTACCTTCATTCCTAAATCTATTACTTAAAGGAATGGTAAAGGGATATTTTATATTCATCCTAAATATAAATAAAATGTATATTGATCAATCAAGTTCAAAACCCAATAGTCATCAAAACATTGTTGAGTTTCACTATTCATAATAAATCATACAAAAATAAAATGAAAAATCCTAGAAAACATGTTTTAATACACATGCAAAGTTTTGACATATGTCTTGAAAATATTAGAAAAAAAAGTCTTGAACTATGTAAAAATCTATCCAAATAAAATTAAAAAGTAAATGTTTTAGAAGAAAACTTAAAAAAGAGACAAAGTCAACCTAATGTGCCAACCCACTTAAAGAACGAGAAGCTTGTCAACCCACAAAAATGTATGTTGACCAATTTTTAGTCTTGAGAGCAGAAGTGTATTGAACTATACATTGAATCAATTAAAAAAATAAAATCTAAATTGAGACAAAAGATTTCTAACAAGGACAGTGTATCTTGTCATGCAATAGATGATCTCTAACAAAGATTGTGTATTAAGACATGTGACAAGAGATCTCTAACAAAGATTGTGTATTAAGACATGTGACAAGAGATCTCTAACATAGACAATATATCCTACGACAAGACAAGATTTTTGATAAGGACAATTGATAGAGATCTCACCCTGATCTCTTGACCTAGCTGTCTCCCTAAGGTCAAAAGCAGAGAGACAATGGTCAGAAATAGAACAAGAAGAAAGAAAAGAATGATTCATTCATCTAGGGCTTCCAAGCCCCCTTAACTACACCATATCCATTATTGGATCAGCTATTGGTCATAAGTGACCCAATTTCGTAACGGTAAGGATACTTACAGAAATAAAAAGGTATCTATGGTATTGTCATAAATCAGTACACAACTAATCATCTTATAACACTCCCCATCAAACTAGTGAATTAATATTCTCTATTCCCAGCTTTCTCATTAATCTTCTCAAGATAGGACCATGAAGTCCTTTCGTAAATATATCCACACATTGGTCTTTGGATCGAACATGAGGTGTGCTGGTCTACTTCCACATGCTTCATGCAATCATGATGCACTAGATTGTGTGCAATATCTATCACTGATTTATTATCACACAATAGTTTGATAAGAATTTCATAAGATATCTTCAAATCATCTAGTACTCCTTTGATCCACAGCACTTTGCATACAGCATCATGGCCCTAAGTTCTAATTCTATACTTCATGACCATGAATTATTTTTTGCTTCTCTATCTGATCAAGTTATCTCTTAGGAACAAGTAATACTTTAAAATAGATTTTTGGTCCACAATTGACCCTACATAATTTGCATTGGTAAAGATCTCTAGGTTAGTATTATCAATAGAATGAAATAAAAATTCCATACTCAAAGGTTCCTTTCGAGTAGAGAAGAACTGATAAGTCTTCATTATCATGAGTTAATAATTAGTAAATAATATAGTTTTAGCTTTAACTCATAATAAATAGACTTATATTTATGTTAAAGTGTGAAAAATATTTTTTAGTTGATTAATGTGAATTATTGGCTAATTATATGATTCTTTACGAATTTATATGATTTTTATAGTCTTCTTTTTAGATAAATAAAATAATTAATAAATAAAAATAAAAATATAATAAAATGGGGGGCACCTATCAGTCAACCAGGCATACTAGCAAGTCGAAAGTGCAGTCGAGGGGAACCGTGAGTAAGGGCTTGAGCAACTAGGACCAATGGGGGCATGTGTGTACCACTCCCCTTCCACATCACCAATGACCAATCGGCTGTAGAGCAAGGAATGGTCATGGATTCATTACTTGCAAATGTGATATTATTATATATTCGTCTAAAACTTCAACGCACAAGCGATGTGAGACAACCTACGTCACACCTTCCTCGAAAAGGCTTCAAAGATTTAAATACCTAAACTACTCCTTCATTATAATAGAAATATACCATGATGACATCATTTTATAAGAGCATTTAAGTACTTATTTCAATCTCTCTCATGCAAGCGAGCAATCGACGTAGGTTTGAATCCTCCTAGAGCCAAAACTCGTATTTTTATCTAATTATTGTGACTTCCTATAGATTGCTAGTGAAAGATTAAGCCGCTAAAATCGCTAGATCATCGGCAAAAATTTCATCAATGCAATTCACAAAACATTGTTACTAAAGTTGTTGAATGATTCGCGATAAAAAGATCACAAATCTATTAAGTAAATCATCTCCGATTGATCGATGAACAAGCCGTCATCGGGAAGAAAATGATCTGCCAAGAGGCGAGTCGCCACCTTTTGAGAGCACATCAAATGTGATGAAAAGACTCTTTTTAGTGTGCAAACCTGAGGATGAAGCTCCCTGACATACGTCTCACCTCCATTTAGCTCCTCTTTGTCGAGTGACAACTACTAGAGAGTTGCAAAGTCATCATTTTTCTACTCCACCAAGTGACAGCCACTGGAGACAATTCAGTGACCCATTTCATTGATCTCTAGACTTCAAAAGGAGATCTAAAAATTGTCCACATCATCCTTATTCAAAAAGAGCCTTCGAAGCTGTGAATACTATATGATGATCTTTCCAAAGGCTTAGGATTCTAGTGCATCACAAACGCATCACCGCCGCGATGTCGGAACTTTGTTTTTTTACTTTCAACTTAATTTCTACTTCATTTAGTAAAAATTTGTGTAATTTAAATTTACCAAGATATACTTCATTTAATTATCATTCTTCTAGGTTTTATAGATCTTAATTTAATCAATTAAATCGTCTATAATTTCTTATGTAAGAATTACTAGGTGAAACTTTATTTCTACCTGATTCTCATTTGTTAGGCGCTGATGTCATCTTGACATCTGCACCCTTATTTTTCTTTTTCATGAATTTTAAATATATTTTATTTTTATTTCTTAGTATAAAATTCATAAAATCTTGTATTATTTGAAAAAAATCTAAAAATTTACTCGATATTATATTACATCCCTATGATTGACTTAGAAAATTACCACTAATTTTGAAACTTTTATTAGATTATAACTGATATATTTGTTCAGAAATACTTCTAAATATCTAAAAATTAATATTTTCTAGTTTTATAAATTTTAAATTTACGTGATTTACTATACAACCACTAATCACATCAAATTTTTGCACCATTGTTGGGGATCTATTACATAATATTTAATATGTTTTTATTTTTTTGTTAGAGTACACAAAAAAATTAACTCTAATTTTATTTTCTTCTTGTCAAAAAATTTTTGAAAAGAAAAAGAACGAAGAGAAGCAAGGCAAGGACTGGAGCATACTAAAGGAAGGTAACAATTATTAAACTTTTTTCTCAAATTTATTGATTTTTATGCATGGTAGAAGATCTTTGCATCCAAGGCTAATAAATCTTTCACTATTTCATTCAAAATTAAAAATTCAGAAAAAAATTAATTTGATAGATCCCAAAGGAAGTATAAGTCAAACTAAAAGCAATCCTATGGCTATGAAAAATCATTATATCTTTATTTCATTTCACAGAGCATCCAATATTAGAGTCCCATTAACACTTACTGTTAAATTCAAAATAAATCTAGAAATATTTCAAATACTTTGTAATTTTCATAGATTACCTGTAGAGGAACCTCATCAACATTTAAAAAAATTTCATATGATTTGTGATTTAGTTAATCTCCCTCAAGTTACACTAAAAATTATTAAGATGGAATTATTTTCTCATACACTTAAGGACAAAGCTAGTCATTAGCTATCCACATTAAATAGAGAATTAACTGTTTGAAAAGACATAGAATAAATCTTTCTTCGAAAATTTTCTCTCTTAGGAAAAACTCAAAAAATAAGAAAACATATATGAATTTTTTATCAAAGACTAGAAAAAACTTTACATGAGACATGAGAAAAATTTAAAGATTTACTTAGAAAATGTTTGCATCATGTTATACCCAAGTGGAAGCTCAATATAATTTTTTATGATGGATTATTAGAATAACATAGAAATATGGTTGATTCTATATGTGGAGGAGCTTTTATGTAGAAAACTCATAATGAAATTTACACCTTTTATGAGAATTTAACTGAAATTCTAAAGATCAAGCCTCTTTTCAGTTATATGATAGGGATAAGAAGAGAAGAATTTATGAATTACATCATCATGATGATTTTAATTTAAGAAATGAGGTTAATTATATTAATCATGGATTTGAAAAATGTAAGTTAATTATTAAAAATATGAGAAAGTTTCCTAATCTTTACTTGAGTACATATAGTGCATATCCTATGTATGGTGAAAATGATCATTTCGAATTTTAATATTATAATTTAGATCAATCATTTCAGCCTAGGCAAGAACAAGTGTAAATACCTCATGATTTTAGTAAAAAAACGAAATATTTTTTTAATTCTTATAATCCTAATTAGGGAAATAATTTTTCGTGGAGAAACCCAAATAATCTTAAAAATTAAGAAGCACTTAGATTCAATTCAAATTCTAAATTTCATTCAAAATAGGAACAAAGATTTTAAAAAATCAATCCTCTCAAATCCAACCTGATTTTACGGATATGATGTAGCAAATGAGTTGAATGATGCAGCAAACAATGAACCAAATGATATTACAACAAAAACAATTTATAGAGGCTTTTGAGAATAAGAGAGAAGAAGAACAGCCACCTAGTCAATCCACAGAAAATTTAAGAAATTGTTCAATAGTAAGATTTCAACAAGGAGAGCCTAGCTAGATAAATTAAGAAAAAACCCATGAAATGAAAATTTTAGGAGTGAATACATTGAGTGAGAATATTTTACGTGATCTTTATTTCTAATTATTAGAAAAAATAGATGAGCCATTAGAAGTAAATGAGAATATTAAGGTTGAAAATATAGTAGCAAAAAAATTAAATAAAATCATTTATTACTCATAATTGATGAATGAATATAGTGAGGATGATGAGGAGAAATAGCCCTTAAATGAAGAAACACCAATTGATCATGAAAAAATCATCTAAATTTTAGTAAAAGAGAGTAAGGACAGAAATGAAGAAAAATATATTTCAAGTGAGAAAAAATTAGTTGATTTGAGAGATGTAGGAGACGAAATTAATAGATCTAATCAAAATTTTACAACTATGGATGTTGATAGTGAGGATGATGATGTATATCATATACCGAAATTAGAAGATAGCTCTTGAGAAGATGGTAAATTTGATGAGTTGACAGAAAAAAAGCTAGAAAAAGAGTTGATTCAACTAATGGAGATAAATGAAAATAATGAATATGAATATAGAGATAATTTTGGAGGAGAAAATCTAAATTTTACTAAATTCATTAGATCTGAGATTAAAGAAGACAATCCTTTCATCCTTCAAAAGCCACAGCCCATTAGAACTATTTCTAAGTTTGAAATATTTTACTCCTCACAAATTGAATAAATATGTATGAAAAATAAAATGGAGTAGGGGAAGATTCTGCAGATAAAAGAATACATTAAGAAATAGGTGAGTGAAAGAATTAGAGATATCAATTTAGATGAAAAAAATCTAGATGGGTAAGAGCTAATTTGAAAATTATATGACTTGATCACATTTTATCGCCTATTAATAGAAAATATTTATTAATGAATGAGAGCATTACAAAATAAGATAAAAATGAGAAAAGGTTCTTTTCAAAATGGAAATATTATTTTTAAGAAAATGTTTTGCTAAATCGGAAAAGGAATATCATGAAACTTACCTTAGGATATAAATATATTTGATGGCCATATATCATCATATATGATCTAAGAATTGTCTAGCTAAAGACATTAAATTCAGCGCTGTATGGGAGGCAACCCATGGTTTTTATTTTATTTTATTTGACTTTTTTTAAGTTCTGTTTTTCTAAGAATTTCGTAGTATTTATTTTTACATTAGTTTTTTTTTTTCAAAAAAGTGCAGGAGGAGGTGTAAGATGAAGTAAAAAATTAAAAACAAAGTTGAGGTGGTGTCTTTTTGAGCTTTATCATTTCTGAGAACATTTTTAGTGCTTAATTTTGCATGAATATGTATTGTTCACTTGAAAATTATATTTTTTGCATATTCTATTTTGATTTTTTTATGTCATTGAGGACAATGTCATTTTTAAGTTGGGGGGTGAAGTATTAATTCTTAATTTATGCTGTAGGATGATTAAGAACATGTGTTTGCATTTTTTTCACACTCACTTAGAATAGAAATTTAAAAAAAATTAGAAAAAATACAACACTTATTTTCTGGTTTTCTGTTAGGAACAATAGACTATCAAAAACAGCTCAAAATTTGAAATTCTAGAGACTCTTTTCTCACATTTCAATCCCCCAACTTAAGTTGTTGCTAGACTCTTAGGAAGAAAATATTTCAAGTTCCTACATGGTAATTTAATAAAAACGCATATTGACATTCACCCCACACATTAACTAACTTGCCTATCATTTCACAAATCTTCATTTGAGAGTTTCACCTGCTCATGTAAAGACATTCATGAATCACAATCAAGTAGAGTTTAGGTTAGTTCATTTTTTTTTTCAATCTCAACAACTGAATTGTCTAGTTATTAATTCATCTACTCTCATTACTAGCCAAATATCACCAATAGATTTTAGAATTTGAGTTTAACTCAGACCATTGTAACTTATTGAATATGACTCATGTGTTGTGTTGGTAACTTTTCCAAAATAAAGTAATACTTGTCCTAGTCTCACATGTGGTAGCCCCACAGGACAAAGAGGAAAAATTCCTCTTTTATTTGCATTTAGGCTTCACTTTACACAAAAAAATATATTTTTTTTTTGACAAATAACTTTTCTCCAAATATTTGTTGAAAGTTTGAATGTCAATATTCATACTTTGGAGGCTGGCTCACACTCTGCTAAATTCTATATGAGCATAAAAGTGTTGAGTGATCTTCCTTCAATTCATCATCTAAATCATACAATATTCTTAGCAAGAAAACCAAGTAGCTTGAACTAATTCTATGACAATAATAGAAGTATTTTGAATAAAAAAATAATAATTAAACCTACTTACTACAAACTTATGTTCATGAATATCCAAAATACTATTGACATTGATCTCTTTTTTTAAGATTCATCAATGAAAGCAAGTTTGTGAGTATGGGGATCGAACAATATGACAATCTAATTTATGCTATTTTTATTGTCTTTCTATATTACAACTATAAGATAAATTCAAAAATGTGTGAGTTCATAATATTCTAAGTGTATACTACAGGAACTTAATCTTCTCACCCCCCAACTTAAATTCTGCATTATCCCTAGTGCATTAGAAAAATAAATTTAGAGGAAGAAGGTGCAAACTAAGTAATGTAGTCCCTGTTGTATTTGTTGCTGCTGTGTATGTGTTACACTATTGCCATGGTCATGTACTAAACCCACCTACGTACTCCATCTGAATTAAAAGATAACCACAAAAGAAGATTGAAAAGAAAAAAAGCCACTGAATAAAAAGGTGATTATATTAAATTCTCAAAATTGTAAATTTAATGACTAGGATGTTGTCAATAGGAGATTTGAGATGGACGTAGATCCTACAGTTAAAGAGAGTTGTCCAAAGGGTGTTGCTCATGCTGCATGTATGGTTTAAGTCTTTGCTTGTTCACTTTAAGCTATTGACTTGTCTTAAGATTTGCATTTAAAACTGCTCCACAATCAAATAATTTAATAACAATGAAAGATGTATCCCACCTTGATTTAAGTTTTCTTGAAATAACTTCAAGCGTGACTTGTATAGCCAAACTTTTTTATTTTCAAAAAATTACTTATGATTCAAATGTCTATCATGAAGTTAAATCACAGAATTTTCATAAGCTTCGTTTTGTAATTCTTGTAGATCTTGAATTTGTAGAATCCTATTCTTCCCTACTTTATCTAGAGATAAATTTAGTTTCTTGAGAGTCCAACAAACCCTATGTTCAATTTCAACGGGTAAGTGACAAGCTTTACCAAAAATCAGTTTATATGGAGACATTCCTATAGGGTTTTTATGGGCTGTTCTCTATGCCCATAATGCATCATGAAGTCTATTTATCTAATTTTTATCATCAGGTCTAACGAATTTCTGTAAAAAAAATTAGTTTCTTTACTTGTGACTTCAATTTGACTATTGACTTGTGGGTGATAGGGTGTGATCATCTTATGCTGCACACCATATTTCTTAAGGCATTGAAATGATAGTTATTGAAATGTGATCCACCATCACTAATTATGGCTCTTGGACAACCAAAACGTGAAAAGATATGATGCACAATTGATTGGACTACCTTATGATCATTTGTTCTAGTAGAGATAGCCTCTATCCACTTAGAAACATAATCAACAACCATTAAAATGTATTCATGACCATTAGATGAGGGAAATGGTCCCACAAAATCTATGCCCCACAAATCAAAATTTTCAACTTCAATAATTGGTTGTAATGGCATGGAGTCTTTCTTAGTTATGTTGATTGCAGCTTGACACTTCAAACAAGTTTTACAAGAATCGTATGAATTCTTAAATGTAGTAGGCCAAAAAAACCACATTGTAAATTTTTTGTAGTAGTTCTCTTAGATACAAAATGTCCACCACAAGAAAAAGAATGAAAAAATTTAATATGCTATGTTGTTCATCTTCAAGGACACATTGTCTAAAAATCTGGTCAACTCCTAAATGAAACAATTCAGGTTCTTCCTTGAATTGTGTATATCTAATCGAGATAAGTGGTCAGCTAGACAATTTTCACATCCTCATCTATCTTTAATTTCAACATCAAATTCTTATAATAATAAAACCCACCTAATGAATCAAGGTTTTGCTGCATTCTTACTAAGCAAATATTTAAGGACAAAATGATCAGAATATATGATAATTTTGCTACTTAACAAATAAGATCAAAATTTATCTAATGCAAAAACAATAACTAATAATTCTTTTTCTGTACTAGTGTAATTTACTTGAGCTTTGACCAACGTCTTACTTGCATAATAAATTGCTTTGGATTTCTTGTCAATTCGTTGACCTAGCACTACTCTTACTACAAAATCTGAGGCATCACACATTAGTTCAAAAGGGAGGCTCTAGTTGGGTGGTTGAAAAATTAGAGCCTCTATAAAAATTGCCCTCTTAATCTATAAAAAAGCTTGTTGGCCTGCAGCATTTATTTCAAAATTAACATCTTTAGAAAGTAAGTTAGTAAAAGGTTTAGAAACTTTATCAAAGTCTTTAATAAAACATCTATAAAAATCAGCATGACCCAAAAAAGCTCTCAGTTGTCTAATGGAGTTGGGGAGGGGGAGATTTTGGATCACTTCTATCTTGGCCTTGTCCACCTCTAATCCACATTTGCTAACTAGATGGCCCAGCACCACTCCCTCTTGCACCATGAAATAGGATTTCTCCTAACTTAGCACTAGGTTCTTGTCCATGCACAATTGTGAAACCTTTGCTAAGTCAGCAAGACAGCACTCAAATGATTGACAAAAATTAAAAAACTTCTAAACATTCACCAACTAAGTTTGAAAACATAGTAGGCATGCATCGCTGAAATATAGATGGTGCATTACATAAACCGAAGGGCATTCTCCTAAATGCATGTGCCAAAAAAGATGTAAAAGTGGTCTTTTCTTGATCATCCTGATGTATAGCTAATTTTTACCAACTAATTTTTCCAGAAATAAAAAATATATTTACCAGCTAATTTTTCTAGAATTTGATTAATTAAAGGTAAAGTAAAATGATATTTTTTCATTACAGCATTTAACTTCCTATAATCTATGTAAATTCTTGAACTTGATGGTAATTTAGTTTGAATCTCCTCTCCTTTTTCATTTCTAGTCACCATGATTCCTGTCTTCTTGGGTACTACATGGATAGAGCTTACCCATGGCCTATCTAAAATGGCATATATAATTCCTGCATCCAACCATTTCATAATCTCTCCCTTCACCACTTCTAACATCTTAGGATTCAATCATCTTTGAACTTCTCTAGAGGTTTTGACATTTTCCTCAATAAAAATTCTGTGCATACATGTGTTTGCACTAATGCCCTTAATGTCTACAAGAGACCAACCGATTGCTGCTCTATGCAGCTCAAGAATATTCATTAGCTGTTCTTCTTGTGCTAGTGTTAATGATGAAGAAATGATGACAAGAAAAGTATTATTTTCACCAAGAAAATCATATTTGAGTGGATGGCCATATTTTTAATTCAAGCTGTTGGTCACAATTGTGCATCAAATTATCATGAATTTCAGAATCATTGTGCAGCTCATACGAAACATTTGAAGCTTGTAAAAGATTATAATCAAATAATTTTTCACATGCATCCACAAAGCAATAATCCTTAGTTAATTTTTCAGGATGTTTCAATAGCTTAGAAATATTAATTTCAACCTTTTCTTACCCAAATTTTAACTCTACTATCCTCTTTCCCCAATCTATTATGGCTTTGACTGTTTCTAAGAAGGGTCTACCAAGGATTATAGGAGCATGATTGATATTTTCAGTCATCTTCATATAAATAATAATAAAATCTACTGTAAATAACAGTTTGCAATTTTAACTATGACATCTTCCAATAGTTTATATGACTATCTACTTGACCCATCAGCTAGCTGCAGTTCTAAGAAAATAGGTTGTAACTCACCCATTTTGAATTTATCATATATAATTTTGAAAATAATATTGACACTTGCACCTGAATCAAACAATGAACAGGTGAAATCATACCTCCTATTTCGCATTTAATCAAGGGTGCTCCTAGATCCCTACACTTTTTAAGAATGTGATTAAGTAATATGGAATTAATATTTTCAGATAATTAAATCTATTTTTGTTTTCTACTAGGTGTACATAATCCTTTTAAAAATTTAACATAGTATGGTATGTGTTCTATGGCATCAACTAATGGAATATTTATTATAACTTGTTTGAACAGTTCTAGCAAATGATAATCAGATTGGTTGAGTTTTTTTTTGATATTTTCAGAGCATTAAGGAACAAGCAATTTATATCCCTCGGGATTAGGTTCATCCTTTGCTAGCTCTTCTACTTTTTCTTGAGTTTTATCTATGTTGGATTTTTCTTTCAACTTCTATTTCTTCACTTAGTTCATATGGATCAGGCAAATTCTTTACATTCCTAAGTCTTTAAATAATGTGCAGTGTTTCTAACTCAAGTTCTTTACTCTTTACTTCATGAATATAATGTTTATTTGTAGAAAAATATAAATTTGGAGGATTTAAAATAGGTTGAGTAAGAAATTGACCTACTTCATGGTCACCTAACCCTACTTTAATCATTTTATGTTTTTATCTATCGTGTGTGGTGTAGCCTTGTTGTGACTACCCTCCCACCATCATCTTCATTTTTTCCATTTCTATCCTCAGCTCTTGCATTTGCTCCTTTTGCTCCTGCAACATCTGCTTCAACAATTCATTAGTAGCCAAGGTGGCTTTGTTTTGAGCAGGATGAGTTGGTTGAGTGGACTGAAAATTTTGTGGACGTAGGATTGGCTGGAAGGGACCTTGCTGTTAGAAATTTGGGAAATGATGGTTGATAGGTGTTATCATTTCCTCTTTTATAATTTTAGTTGTTGTATTTGTTATATTGTGTTCTGTATACAGGAGGTTGAGATGTCCTTTCTGGCCATGAGTGTCTAGCAATAAGTTGAGGGGGCCTGACTCTATCATTCATTGCCATCAACCCTTCATTCTAGGACACTCTATTTCTACATGTTCATAACTAGAACAAAGGGTACATGCAGTCATATCTGGGCCATGCATGGACTGTTCAAAAGCTTGAGCAGGAGCTGTTGATGACTTGTCCATCAAAAATTTTACATCTTTCATCACTTTATCAATTTTTTCTAAAAATATTTCGGATTCAACAGCTTTTGTTTCAATCATTCCACCTCTTCTAGGCCTTATTTGCCTTCCGTTTTGATTTAATACTATATGATGAGTACTATTTTCAGCCAACATTTCAATTAAATCTAGGGCTTCATCATCAAATTTATTCATAAATGTCCCACCACTAGCAGCATCAATCATGTGTCTATCTTTATCTCCTAATCCTTCATAAAATATTTGAACTAGCTGCCAATTTGAATCCCATGGTGAGAACATTGTCTACTATATTCTTTCATTTCTCCCAAGTCTCATAAAATGATTCCTATGATCCTTGATTAAAATATCTAACTGACTTCCTTACAATATTAATTCTCCCTACAGAATAAAATTTCTTTAAGAAGGTGGTCTCCATTTCACCCCATGAATTTAAGTCTTGTGCTAGGGTTCTGAGCCACTCTTTTGCTTTGTCTTTTAGGGTAAAAAGAAATAATCTCATTTTTAGCACTTCTAGTGGGACATTGGGATAATAAGAAATCTCACATACTTGAAAAAAAATCTTCTAAATGCTTGTATGATTCCTCATGACTCATTCCATGAAACTTTAGTAGCATTTGCACAATATGATGATCTACTCTAAAATTCACTCCCTCACCTATATTGGTCGGTATTGGAGAGGGACAAAATGGTCTTTCAGCCTCATTGTCTCATTGTTTGGGTTTTGTTGGGCCATTTGATTTTCTTATAGTATGGGGTTTTCAAAAGTGTATGAGCTAGATGTGTTGGTCTGATCTTGTTTAGGGATCGCTAATGGTTGTTTTAGGGATATGTGACCTTGCATAGAATATGGCTCAGTGAGTATTGATAAAGAAAAAAGAAAGAAATACAGGAAATTAAAATAGTGAATAAAGTAAGTATACCAAACACTTTCACCTTGACTACTTCAAATTTAAAAATACAAATTCAGTCTATATATAAAAAAATCAATTCAAAATATTTAAAGAAATACAATGAACATTGTAAACTTCTATTTCAATAAAGATTTATATAACTATCTCAATGATAGATTATGAAAAATTTTGAAAACAGACCTATTAATGATTGGATATTCTATAAATTTGTTCTTTAAAATAAATAATAATGGGAATTTAACTCAATTAAAAAGCTACTCACGTCTAATGGCACTCATTCCCTAGCAACGGTGTCAGTTGATAAAACGAAATCAAGGGTCATTGAAAGCCCCAAAATTAGTTGATCAAAAATATTTATAATCACAAATGTATCAAATAAAAATACTAAAATAGGTAAATATTGTGGTAAGCTCGAGGTCGATCGACAAGGAATGAGAATTAGATGTACTTAGTTACTATTTAAATCAAACGAGTTCAAAAGAGAGGTGATGACAAATAAGAAGAATTTTCACTGTCAAAAAAGGGGGAAACAATGGTTCAGCGATGTAGATGACAACTAAAAATGGGGAAAACACTCACAAACGATTTGTGAGACAAAGTTAACACTATATTTCTATATATTCAAAACTACAGAAGCTAGATTGTTGTTCACACTCAAAACATATCGGACTTGGAGAACTTACCTCAGGCCTCTATATTTCACAAAGGCTAGATAGTTTCCACTTTGAGTATGCTTCCCTAATGATCTTAGCTACAAAACAAAGCTTAAATCAACTCGAACACATCAAGATTGATGTAAAAACCTCAATATGGTTTCATTTAACCGACTAAATGTCGGGACATTCAAAGTTCATTCTTTTGCCTCTAAATAGCAGCTTAAATGCGTAAGGGTTTACATGAGAGGATGGGAATACATTTGTAGAACTGTGATTAAATGAGGGCATTTCTATCTTTTTGGCTACGAAAATATTAGGCAAGAGTCTAATCGCTCAATAAGTATGATCTTCTTAAATGTTGAGATCCATTGATGATTGTGTGGACGTTCTTAACAACTTCTGATCTCCTCATTTGATGATGTCATGTGTTAGTGCCTCAACTTGATTCTGTTGCCTAATCTCCACAAATTAAATCTCATCAAATGAAGCAAAATAAGGGGTGTGACGTGACTCAATCGTTGTACAATAAATCACGCAAATATAAAATTTATAAAATTAGAAAATACAAATATTCGGATATTTAGAAGTATTTCTAAATAAATATATCAATTATAATTCAATAAAAATTCCAAAAATAACGATAATTTTCTAGGTCGATCACAGGGATGTAATATAATATCTGGTAATTATTCAGAATTTTTCTCAATGAATACGATTTTCTTACAAATTTTATACTAGGAAATAAAAAGAAAATATATTTAAAATTCACAAAAAAAAGGAAATAAGGGTGCAGACGTCAGGATGATGTCAGCTCCTAGCAAACAGAGGAAACAGAGTTCCGCCCGGCGATTCTTACGTAAGCGATTACAGACGACTTAATTAATCAAAATTAAGATCTGTAAAAGCCAGAAGAATCATAATTGAACGAAATATAGTTTCGTAAATTAAAATCACACAAAGTAGGAAAACAAAGTTCCGGCGTCGCGACAGCGATGCGTCGGCGATGCACCGAAATCGTGAGCATTCGGGAGGATCGTCGTGCAATGCCCACAGCCTCGAAGGCTCTCCTTGGACAAAGACAACGTGGGCAATCTCTAGATCTTCTCGTAAAGTCTAAAGATCAATGAAGTGAGTCGTCAAATCGTCTCCGGTGGCTGTCACCCGGCGGAGTGGAAAAATGGCGACTTTGCGGCTCTCCGGCGGCTGTCACCTGACGGAGAGGCGCTGGATGGAGGTGGGGCGCGTGTTAAGGAGCTTCATCCTTAGGTCCGCACAGCAAGAGGAGGCTCTTCATCGCATCTGGTACGCTCTCTGGAAGTGGCGACTGGTCTCCCGGCGGATCGTCCTCTTCCCGACGACGGCTTATTCGTCAATCAATCGGAGATGATTTACTCAATGGATTCGCGATCCTTTTATCGTGAATCGTTCAGCAATTTTAGTAGCAATGCTCCGCGAATTGCGTTGACGAGATTTTCGCCGATGATCCAATGATTCTCGTTTCTTAATCCTTCCCCAGCCATCTGCAAGAAAATCGCGATAATCAAATAAAAATATATGAATTTTGACTCTGGAAGGATTCGAACCCGCGCCAGTCGCCCGCCTCTTTTGAGGAAGGTGTGACGGGGGTTAGTCCCTTCTCTCGCGTGTATGACCACTCCTTGCCCCACAGCCGGCTGGCCACCGGTGATGTGGAAGGGGAGTGGCGTACGTGTGCCAGTCGGTCCCCAAGCCAAGCCGCTTGAGCCCCTGCTCGCGGCTACTCCCCGACTGCGCTTCCGACCTGCTTGCGAGCACGGCTGGCCGGCGGGTCCCCCCATTTTTGCAATATTTTTATTTTTATTTCTTGTTCTTGATTTGTCTCAAAAGTAAGACTGTAAAAATCGTATAAAATCACATAATTAACCAAAAATTCACGTTAATCAATTGAAAACAAAAAATCATTCTTTAACACAAATATAAGTCTATTTATCATGAGTTAAGGCTAAAACTATATTATTTACTAATTATTAACTCATGATAATGAAGACTTATCACACCCCCCAACTTAAATCATTGCTAGTCCCTTAGCAATGGAATTACGAAAATAAAATTTTACAAATCTCAAACATCATATTTCAATACAAAAAAAAATATAATTAGAAATGATGCACCGTTAAACACTTTGGATTCTAATCAAATATTTAAGAACGATGCCAAGCACTTAAATGTTTAAGCACTCCTTGGAATAACAATCTAGACTTCACTTCTTCTATTCACATCTTTATCACTTCTTCACTCATAGATGTATTTACAAGATGTTCCAATTATCAATACTCATCCAAGAATAATATTGATCTTACATTTCCCTTTTTCTATAACTTGATTTTTCAAGTTTGCACTATATTTCTTCCTTCTTTTTTTTTTTTTTTATAAATAGTGGATAAGTAGCTTTTCCTGTAGAAAATTTTTGACAATAAGAATGATATCTCACACCCTCCATGTGTACTCTTCATTTTCAGGGCTTTCACTTTATCCACTTATTTTTCAGCAAGTGTTTTTCTATGCACGATTTTCAACAATAAGAATGATGTCTCACACCCTCCATGTGTACTCTTCGTTTCTAGATTTTTCACATTGCTCTCTCTTTTTTTTTTTTCGAAATAAGTGATTTCTCCTCACAAGTCCTATAGATCAGGGTGCAAAAATCTCCATTAAACTCAAATGATCAATCAAATTTTCACATCAAGTAAATACTATCCATCAAGATCATGAAGTGAAAATCTGTAAAATCAAATCCATGTTATCTATCATGTATCCAAGGAGTATTTCAACATTTTATGCTACTAGATCATTCCTTTGACTCAATAATAATCTTCCTAGTATCTTTTGGTATCAATCAATCTAATTGATTTAATTTTTCATGCATGTAATATGATGTAAGGAATTTGTAAATTAGATAGTTCTGACAATTCTGTTTTCTGTTTTCAATTCTATTTTTAGCAGCAATAAATTTGTCAAAAATAAATCAAAACTATCTTCTTTATAGCTGTAATTTAGAATTTCAGTAATATATATCTAGGGGATTGAAATGTGAGAAAAGGGTCTTCCAGAATTTCAAATTTCGGGCTGTTTTTTGTCTGCTGTTTTTGACAGTTTGTTGTTTCTGACAGAAAACCAGAAAATAGATGTTGTAATTTTTCCGAATTTTATTTTATTTTTATTTTTTTAGTTGCTGTTCTAAGTTGAATAAAATGCAAACACATGTTCTTAATCGTCCTACAACATAAATTAATAATGAATACTTCACCCCCCAACTTAAAAATGACATTGTCCTCAATGACACAGAAAACTCGAAATAGAATATGCAGAAAATATAATTTTCAAGTGAAGCATGCATATCTGCAAAGTTAAGCATTAAAAATATTTTCATAAATGATGAAGCTCTAAAAGACATCACTTCAACCTTGTTTTTAATTTTCCACTTCATCTTACACTCTTGCTGCACTTTTTCGAAAGAAAAACAAATACAGAAACAAGTACTGCGAAATTCTTAGAAAAACAAAGCTTAAAAAAAATCAAACAGGATGAAATAAAAACCATGGGTTGCCTCCCATGCAGTGCTGAATTTAATGTCTCCGGCTGGACAGCTCTTATATCATATAAGATGATCTATGGCCATCAAAATATATTTGTATCCCAAGGTAAGTTTCATGATATTCTTTTTCAGATTTAGCATAAATTCATATGCTTCATATATATACCTTGACATACTTTCAGCCAAAATAAAATAGAAATTAACAATCTTTTCCCAAAAATAATATTTCCATTTTGAAAAGAATCTTTCCTTATTTCTATCTTGTTTTGTTAGGCTTTCATTCATTAATAAATACCTTATATCAATAAACCATAAAATGTGATCAAGCCATATAATTTTCAGATTAGCTCTTGCCCAATCTAAAATTTTTTCATCTAAATTGGTATCTCTAATTCTTCCACTCACCCATTTCTTAATGTCTTTTTTTATCTGCATAATCTTCCCCTGCTCCATTTTATCATCCATACATATTTGTTCAATTTGCGAGGAGTGAAATATTTCAAGCTTAGAAATAATTCTAATGGGCTGTGGGTTTTGAAGGATGGAAGGATTGTCTTCTTTAATCTCAAATCTAATGAATTCAGTAAAATTCAAATTTTCTCCTCCAAAATTATCTCTATATTCATATCTATTATTTTCGCTTGTTCCCATTAATTGAATCAATTCTTTTTCTAGCTTTTTGTTTCTCAACTCATCAAATTCTTCATCTTCCCAAGAGCTATCTTTTAATTTTGGTATATGATATACATCATCATCCTCACAATCAACATCCATGGCTGCAAAATTATGATTAGATTCATTAATTTCGTCTCCTACATCTCCCAAATCAATTGATTTTTCCTCACCTGAAATATATTTTTCTTCATTTCTGTCCTTACTCCCTTCTACTAAAATTTGGATGATTTTTCTATGATCAGTTGTTGTTTCTTCATCTAAGGGTTCTTTCTCCTCATCATCCTCACTATATTCATTCATCAATTGTGAGCAATAAATGATTTTATTCAAATTTTCTGCTACTATATTTTTGGCCTTAATATTCTCATTTACTTCTAATGGATCATCAATTTCTTCTAATAATTGGAAATAAGGATCAGGTAAAATATTCTCACTCAATATATTCACTGTCCTAACATTTTCATTTCGTGGGTTTTTTTCTAAATTTATCCAGCTAGACTCTTCTTGCTGAAATCTTACTGTTGGACAGTTTTCTGAATTTTCTATGGGCTGACGAGGTAGCTGTCCCTCTTCTCTCTTATTCTCAAGAGCCTCTATAATTTGTTTCTGATGAAGCATCATTTGATTCATAGTTTGTTGCATCATTTGGCTCATTTGCTGCATCATTTCCATAGCATCAGGTTGGGTTTGAGAGGGCTGATTTTTCTGAAATCTATTTTCTTGTTTTGGACGAAATTCAGAGTTTGAATTGGGTCTAAGTGCTTCTGGATTTTGAATATTATTTGGGTCTCTCCATGAAAAATTATTCCTCCAATTAGGATTATAAGAATTTGAAAAATGTTCCCTATTTCTATTAAAACCGTGAGCTACTTGCACTTGTTCTTGCATAGGGTGAAATGATTGATCTAAATTATAACATTGAAATTCAGAATAATCATTTTCACCATACATAGGACATGTACTATTCGAATTAAGTTGAGGGTTAAAAGGCTTTCTAATATTATCAATAAGTAAATCATTTTTTTCTAATCTTTAATTTATCTGATTAACCTCATTTCTAAGTTTAGAATCATCATCATGATGCAATTCATAAATTTCTCTCTTCTTATCCGTCATATAATTCAAAAGAGGCTTGATCTCTAGAATTTTCACTTAAATTCTCATAAAGATTGTAAATCTCATCAGGAGTTTTCTCCATAAAAGCTCCTCCACATATAGAATCAACCATATTTCTATGTTCTTCTAATAATTTATCATAAAAAATTCTATTGAGCTTCCACTGGGGTATAGCATGATGAGGACACTTTCTAAGTAAATCTTTGAATTTTTCTCATGTCTGATGCAAAGTTTCTCCTGGTCTTTGAGAAAAACTCCATATATGTTTTCTCATATTTTGAGTTTTTCCTAAGGGATAAAATTTTCGAAGAAAGGCCTGTTCTATATCTTTCCAGCTAGTTAATTCTCTATCTAATGTGGATAGCCAATGACTAGCTTTGTCCCTAAGTGTATGAGAGAATAATTTCATCTTAATAATTTCCGGTGTAACTTGAGGGAGATTAACTAAATCACAGACCATATGAAATTTTTCTAAGTGCTGATGAGGTTCCTCTAAAGGCAATCCATGAAAATTAGGGAGCATTTAAAAAATTCATGGATTTATTTCGAATTTAACAATGGGTGCTAATGGGACTTGACGTGACTCAGTCGTTGTATGTTAAATCACGCAAATATAAAATTTATAAAACTAGAAAATACGAATTTTCGGATATTTAGAAGTATTTCTAAATAAATATATCAATTATAATTCAATAAAAATTCCAAAAATAGCGGTAATTTTCCAGGTCGATAACAGGGATGTAATATAATATCTGGTAATTATTCAGAATTTTTCTCAATGAGTACGATTTTCTTACGAATTTTATACTAGGAAATAAAAAGGAAATATATTTAAAATTCACGAAAAAAAAGGAAATAAGGGTGCGGACGTCAGGATGACATCAGCACCCGGCGAACGCGAATCGGGCAGAAATAGAGTTCCGCCCAGCGATTCTTACGTAAGCGATTACAGACGATTTAATTAATCAAATTAAGATCTGTAAAACCAGAAGAATCGTAATTGAACGAAGTATAGTTTGGTAAATTAAAATCACACAAAGTATCACTAAATGAAGTGTAAATTAAATTGAAAGCAGGAAAATAGAGTTCCGGCGTCGTGACGGCAATGCATCGGCAATGCACCGGAATCCTGAGCGTTCGGGAGGATCGTTGTGTAGTGTCCACTACCTCGAAGGCTCTCCTTGGACAAAGACGACGTGGGCAATCTCTAGATCTTCTCGCGAAGTCTAGAGATTAATGAAATGGGTCGTCGAGTCGTCTCCGGCGGCTGTCACCTGGCAAAGTGGAAAAACGGCGACTTTGCGGCTCTCCGGCGGCTATCACCCGACGGAGAGGAGCTGGATGGAGGTGGGGCGCATGTCAGGCAGCTTCATCCTCAGGTCTGCGCAGCAAAAGGAGGCTCTTCATCGCATCTAGTACGCTCTCAAGAGGTGGCGACTCGTCTCCTGGCGGATTGTCCTCTTCTTGACGATGGCTTGTTCGTCGATCAATCGGAGATGATTTACTCGATGGATTCGCGATCCTTTTATCGTGAATCGTTCAGCAATTTTAGTAGCAATGCTCCACGAATCGCGTTGATGAGATTTTCGCCGATGATCTAGCAATTCTCGTTGCTTAATCCTTTACCGGCGATCTGTAGGAAAGTCGCGATAATCAGATAAAAATATATGAATTTTGACTCTGGGAGGATTCAAACCCGCACCGGTCGCCCGCCTTTGAGGAAGGTGTGACGCGGGTTTAGTCCCACATCAGTTGTGCACCGATTTTTCGAGCGAATATATAGTAATGTTAGCTTTGTAAGCAAAGTCCCTTCTCTCGCGTGTACGACCACTTCTTGCCCCACAACTAGCTGGCCACTAGTGATGTGGAAGGGGATTGGCGCACACATGTGCCCCTATCGGTCCAAGCCGTTCGAGCCCCTGCTCGCGGCTACTCCCCGACTGAGCTTCCAACCCGCTTGCGGGCCCGGCTGGCTGGCGGGTCCCCCATTTTGCAATATTTTTATTTTTATTTCTTGTTCTTTATTTATCTCAAAAGTAATACTGTAAAAATCGTATAAAATCACATAATTACCCAAAAATTCACGTTAATCAACTGAAAAGCACTTTTCACACTTTAACATAAATATAAGTCTATTTATCATGAGTTAAGGCTTAAACTATAAGATTTACTAATTATTAACTCATGATAATGAAGACTTATCACACCCCCGAACTTAAATCATTGCTAGTCCCTTAGCAATGGAATTACGAAAATAAAAATTAACAAATCTCAAACATCATATTTCAATACAGAAAGAAAAAAATACAATTAGAAATGATGCACCTTTAGACACTTTGGATTCTTATATCAAGTATTTAAGAATGATGTCAAGCACTTAAATGTTTAAGCACTCTTTGGAATAACAATCTAGACTTCACTTCTTCTATTCACATCTTTATCACTTCTTCACTCATAGATGTATTTACAAGATGTTCCAATTATCAATACTCATCCAAGAATAATATTGATCTTACATTTCCCTTTTTCTATGACTTAATTTTTGAAGTTTGCACTATATTTCTTCCTTCTTTTTTTTTTTTTATAAATAGTGGATAAGTAGCTTTTCCTGTAGACAAATTTCGACAATAAGAATGATGTCTCACACCCTCCATGTGTACTCTTCATTTTCAGGGCTTTCACTTTATCCACTTATTTTTCAGCAAGTGTTTTTCTATGCACGATTTTCGACAATGAGAATGATGTCTTACACCCTCCATGTGTACTCTTCGTTTCTAGATTTTTCACATTGCTCTCTTTTTTTTTTTTTTTGAAATAAGTGATTTCTCCTCACAAGTCCTATAGATCAGGGTGCAAAAATCTCCATTAAACTCAAATGATCAATCAAATTTTCACATCAAGTAAATATTATCCATCAAGATCATGAAGTGAAAATCTGTAAAATCAAATCCATGTTATCTATCATGTATCCGAGGAGTATTCCAACATTTCATGCTACTAGATCATTCTTTTGACTCAATAATAATCTTCCTAGTATCTTTTGGTATCAATCAATCTAATTGATTTAATTTTTCATGCATGCAATATGATGTAAGGAATTTGTAAATTAGATAGTTCTGACAGTTCTGTTTTCTGTTTTCAGTTCTATTTTAGCAGCAATAAATTTGTCAAAAATAAATCAAAACTATCTTCTTTATAGCTGTAATTTCGAATTTCAGTAATATATGTCTACGGGATTGAAATGTGAGAAAAGGGTCTCTAGAATTTCAAATTTCGGGTTGTTTTTTCATCTGCTGTTTTTGACAGTCTGTTGTTCCTGACAGAAAACCAGAAAATAGATGTTGCAGTTTTTCCGAATTTTATTTTATTTTTATTTTTTTAGTTGCTGTTCTAAGTTGAATAAAATGCAAACACATGTTCTTAATCGTCCTACAGCATAAATTAATAATGAATACTTCACCCCCCAACTTAAAAATGACATTGTCCTCAATGACACAGAAAACTCGAAACAGAATATGCAGAAAATATAATTTTCAAGTGAAGCATGCATATCTGCAAAGTTAAGCATTAAAAATATTTTCATAAATGATGAAGCTCAGAAAGACATCACCTCAACCTCGTTTTTAATTTTCCACTTCATCTTACACTCCTCCTCCTGCACTTTTTCGAAAGAAAAACAAACACAGAAACAAGTACTGCGAAATTCTAAGAAAAATAGAGA
Source organism: Spirodela intermedia (assembly GCA_902729315.2). Lineage (NCBI taxonomy): Eukaryota > Viridiplantae > Streptophyta > Magnoliopsida > Alismatales > Araceae > Spirodela > Spirodela intermedia. The sequence goes on from LR746278.1 coordinate 3,843,292, forward strand.
TCAAACAGAATGAAATAAAAACCATGGGTTGCCTCCCATGCAGCGCTGAATTTAATGTCTCCAGCTGGACAGCTCTTATATCATATAAGCTGATCTATGGCCATCAAAATATATTTGTATCCCAAGGTAAGTTTTATGATATTCTTTTTCAGATTTAGCATAAATTCATATACTTAATATATATACCTTGACATACTTTCAGCCAAAACAAAATGGAAATTAACAAAATTTTCCCAAAAATAATATTTCCATTTTGAAAAGAATCTTTCCTTATTTCTATCTTGTTTTGTTAGGCTCTCATTCATTAATAAATACTTTCTATTAATAAACCATAAAATGTGATCAGGCCGTATAAATTTCAGATTAGCTCTTGCCCAATCTAAAATTTTTTCATCTAAATTGGTATCTCTAATTCTTCCACTCACCCATTTCTTAATGTCTTCTTTTATCTGCATAATCTTCCCCTGCTCCATTTTATCTTCCATACATATTTGTTCAATTTGGGAGGAGTGAAATATTTCAAGCTTAGAAATAATTCTAATGGGCTGTGGGTTTTGAAGGATGGAAGGATTGTCTTCTTTAATCTCAGATCTAATGAATTCAGTAAAATTCAAATTTTCTCCTCCAAAATTATTTCTATATTCACATCTATTATTTTTGCTTGTTCCCATTAGTTGAATCAATTCTTTTTCTAGCTTTTCGTTTCTCAACTCATCAAATTCTTCATCTTCCCAAGAGCTATCTTTTAATTTTGGTATATGATATACATCATCATCCTCACAATCAACATCCATGGCTGCAAAATTATGATTAGATTCATTAATTTCGTCTCCTACATCTCCCAAATCAATTGATTTTTCCTCCCCTGAAATATATTTTTCTTCATTTCTGTCCTTACTCCCTTCTACTGAAATTTGGATGATTTTTCTATGATCAGTCGCTGTTTCTTCATCTAAGGGTTCTTTCTCCTCATCATCCTCACTATATTCATTCATCAATTGTGAGCAATAAATGATTTTATTCAAATTTTCTGCTACTATATTTTTGCCCTTAATATCCTCATTTACTTCTAATGGATCATCAATTTCTTCTAATAATTGGAAATAAGGATCAGGTAAAATATTCTCACTCAATGTATTCACTGTCCTAACATTTTCATTTCGTGGGTTTTTTTCTAAATTTATCCAGTTAGACTCTTCTTGCTGAAATCTTACTGTTGGACAGTTTTCTGAATTTTCTATGGGCTGACTAGGTAGCTGTCCCTCTTCTCTCTTATTCCCAAGAGCCTCTATAATTTGTTTCTGATGAAGCATCATTTGATTCATAGTTTGTTGCATCATTTGATTCATAGTTTGTTGCATCATTTGGCTCATTTGCTGCATCATTTCCATAGCATCAGGTTGGGTTTGAGAGGGCTGATTTTTCTGAAATCTATTTTCTTGTTTTGGACGAAATTCAGAGTTTGAATTGGGTCTAAGTGCTTCTGGATTTTGAATATTATTTGGGTCTCTCCATGAAAAATTATTCCTCCAATTAGGATTATAAGAATTTGAAAAATGTTCCCTATTTCTATTAAAACCGTGAGCTACTTGCACTTGTTCTTGCATAGGGTGAAATGATTGATCTAAATTATAACATTGAAGTTCAGAATAATCATTTTCACCATACATAGGACATGTACTATTCGAATTAAGTTGAGGGTTAAAAGGCTTTCTAATATTATCAATAAGTAAATCAATTTTTTCTAATCTTTGATTAATCTGATTAACCTCATTTCTAAGTTTAGAATCATCATCATGATGCAATTCATAAATTTCTCTCTTCATTTCCTTGTCATATAATTCAAAAGAGGCTTGATCTCTAGAATTTTCACTTAAATTCTCATAAAGACTGTAAATCTCATCAGGAGTTTTCTCCATAAAAGCTCCTCCACATATAGAATCAACCATATTTCTATGTTGTTCTAATAATCCATCATAAAAAATTCTATTGAGCTGCCACTTGGGTATAGCATGATGAGGACACTTTCTAAGTAAATCTTTGAATTTTTCCCATGTCTGATGCAAAGTTTCTCCTGGTCTTTGAGAAAAACTCCATATATGTTTTCTCATATTTTGAGTTTTTCCTAAAGGATAAAATTTTCGAAGAAAGGCCTGTTCTATATCTTTCCAGCTAGTTAATTCTCTATCTAATGTGGATAGCCAATGACTAGCTTTGTCCCTAAGTGTATGAGGGAATAATTTCATCTTAATAATTTCCGGTGTAACTTGAGGGAGATTAACTAAATCACAGACCATATGAAATTTTTCTAAGTGCTGATGAGGTTCCTCTAAAGGCAATCCATGAAAATTAGGGAGCATTTGAAAAATTCCTGGATTTATTTCGAATTTAACAGTGGGTGCTAATGGGACTCTAATATTAGATGCTCTTTGAAATGAATCAGGGATATAATGATTTTTCATGGCCATAGGATTGTTCTCAGTTTGACCTGTACTTCCTTCAGGATCCATCAAAATTAATTTTTCTTTCGGATTTTTATTTTTGAATGAAATAATGAAAGGATTTTCTAGCCTTGGATGCAAGGATCTTCTACCATGCATAAAAATCAATAAATTCGAGGGAAAAAGTTAGTAACTGTTACCCTCCTTCAGGATGCTCCAGTCCTTGCCGTGCTTCTTTTCGTTCCCTTTTTCTAATAAAAATCAGCAAAAAGAAAATAAAACAAGAGTAAAGTTTTTTTTGTGTACTCTAAGAGAAAAACAGAAAAATACTAAATATTATGCAATACATCCCCGGCAACGGCGCCAAAATTTGACGTGACTCAGTCGTTGTATGTTAAATCACGCAAATATAAAATTTATAAAACTAGAAAATACGAATTTTCGGATATTTAGAAGTATTTCTAAATAAATATATCAATTATAATTCAATAAAAATTCCAAAAATAGCAGTAATTTTCCAGGTCGATCACAGGGATGTAATATAATATCTGGTAATTATTCAGAATTTTTCTCAATGAGTACGATTTTCTTACGAATTTTATACTAGGAAATAAAAAGGAAATATATTTAAAATTCACGAAAAAAAAGGAAATAAGGGTGCGGACGTCAGGATGACGTCAGCGCCCGGCGAACGCGAATCAGGCGGAAACACAGTTCCGCCCGGCGATTCTTACGTAGGCGATTACAGACGACTCAATTAATCAAATTAAGATCTGTAAAAGCCGGAAGAATCGTAGTTGAACGAAGTATAGTTTGGTAAATAAAAATCAACAAAGTATCACTAAATGAAGCGTAAATTAAATTGAAAGCAGGAAAACAGAGTTCCGGCGTCGCGACGGCGATGCGTCGGCGATGCGTCGGCGATGCACCGGAATCCTGAGCGTTCGGGAGGATCGTCGTGCAGTGTCCACGGCCTCGAAGGCTCTCCTTGGATAAAGACGACGTGGGCAATCTCTAGATAAAGCAGGAAAACAGAGTTCCGGCGTCGCGACGGCGACGCGTCGGCGATGCACCGGAATCCTGAGCGTTCGGGAGGGTCGTCGTGCAGTGTCCACGGCCTCGAAGGCTCTCCTTGGACAAAGACGACGTGGGCAATCTCTAGATCTTCTCGCGAAGTCTAGAGACCAATGAAGTGGGTCGTCGAATCGTCTCCGGCGGCTGTCACCCGGCGGAGCGGAAAACCGGCGACTTTGCGGCTCTCCGGCGGCTGTCACCCGACGGAGAGGGGCTGGATGGAGGTGAGGCGCGTGTTAGGGAGCTTCATCCTCAGGTCCGCGCAGCAAGAGGAGGCTCTTCATCGCATCTGGTACGCTCTCAGGAGGTGGCGACTGGTCTCCCGGCGGATCATCCTCTTCCCGACGACGGCTTGTTCGTCGATCAATCGGAGATGATTTACTCGATGGATTGCGATCCTTTTATCGCGAATCGTTCAGAAATTTTAGTAGCAATGCTCCGCGAATCGCGTTGACGAGATTTTCGCCGATGATCCAACGATTCCGGTTGCTTAATCCTTCACCGGCGATCTGCAGGAAAGTCGCGATAATCAGTTAAAAATATATGAATTTTGACTCTGGGAGGATTCGAACCCGCGGCGGTCGCCCGCCCCTGATTAAGGTGTGACGCGGGTTTAGTCCCACATCGGTTGTGCGCGGATTATTGGGCGAATATATAGTAAAGTTAGCTTTCTAGGCAAAGTCCTCTCGCGTGTACGACCACTCCTTGCCCCACAGCCGGCTGACCACCGGTGACGTGGAAGGGGAGTGGCGCACACGTGCCCCTATCGATCCAAGCAAGCCGCTCGAGCCCCTGCTCGTGGCTACTCCCCGACTGCGCTTCCGACCCGCTTGCGGGCCCGGCTGGCCGGCGGGTCCCCCCATTTTGCAATATTTTTATTTTTATTTCTTGTTCTTCATTTATCTCAAAACTAAGACTGTAAAAATCGTATAAAATCACATAATTACCCAAAAATTCACGTTAATCAACTGAAAACCACTTTTCATGCTTTAACACAAATATAAGTCTATTTATCATGAGTTAAGGCTAAAACTATATTATTTACTAATTATTAACTCATGATAATGAAGACTTATCAGGACTCTAATATTAGATGCTCTTTGAAATGAATCAGGGATATAATGATTTTTCATGGCCATAGGATTGTTCTCAGTTTGACCTGTACTTCCTTCAAGATCCATCAAAGTTAATTTTTCTTTCGGATTTTTCTTTTTGAATGAAATAATGAAAGGATTTTCTAGCCTTGGATGCAAGGATCTTCTACCATGCATAAAAATCAATAAATTCGAGCGAAAAAGTTAGTAACTGTTACCCTCCTTCAGGATGCTCCAGTCCTTGCCGTGCTTCTTTTCGTTCCCTTTTTCTAATAAAAATCGACAAAAAGAAAATAAAACAAGAGTAAAGTTTTTTTTTTTGTGTACTCTAAGAGAAAAATAGAAAAATACTAAATATTATGCAATACATCCCCGACAACGGCGCCAAAATTTGACGTGACTCAGTCATTGTTTATTAAATCACGCAAATAGAAAATTTATAAAACTAGAAAATACGAATTTTCAGATATTTAGAAGTATTTCTAAATAAATATATCAATTATAATTCAATGAAAATTCTAAAAATAGCGGTAATTTTCCAGGTCGATCACAAGGATGTAATATAATATCTGGTAATTATTCAGAATTTTTCTCAATGAATAAAATTTTCTTACGAATTTTATACTAGGAAATGAAAAGGAAATATATTTAAAATTCACGAAAAAAAAGGAAATAAGGGTGCGGGCATCAGGATGATGTCAGCACCCGGCGAACACGAATCAGGCGGAAATAGAGTTCCGCCCGGCGATTCTTACGTAAGCGATTACAGACGACTTAATTAATCAAATTAAGATCTGTAAAAGCCGGAAGAATCGTAATTTAACGAAGTATAGTTTGGTAAATTAAAATTACACAAAGTATCACTAAATGAAGTGTAAATTAAATTGAAAGCAGGAAAACAGAGTTCCGGCGTCGTGACGGCGATGCGTCGGTGATGCACCGGAATCCTGAGCGTTCGAGGGGATCGTCGTGCAGTGTCCACGGCCTCGAAGGCTCTCCTTGGACAAAGACGACGTGGGCAATCTCTAGATCTTCTCGCGAAGTCTAGAGATCAATGAAGTGGGTCGTCAAATCGTCTCTGGCGGCTGTCACTCGGCGGAGCGGAAAAACGGTGACTTTGCGGCTCTCCGGCGGCTGTCACCTGACGAAGAGGAGCTGGATGGAGGTGGGGCGCGTGTTAGGGAGCTTCATCCTCAGGTCCGCGCAGCAAGAGGAGACTCTTCATCGCATCTGGTACGCTCTCAGGAGGTGGCGACTGGTCTCCCGCGGATCGTCCTCTTCCCGACGACGGCTTGTTTGTCGATCAATTGGAGATCATTTACTCGATAGATTCGCGATCCTTTTATCGTGAATCGTTCAGCAATTTTAGTAGCAATGCTCCGCAAATTGCGTTGACGAGATTTTTGCCGATGATCCAACGATTCTCGTTTCTTAATCCTTCCCCAGCCATCTGCAAGAAAGTTGCGATAATCAAATAAAAATATATGAATTTTGACTCTGGAAGGATTCGAATCCGCGCCAGTCGCCCACCTCTTTTGAGGAAGGTGTGACGGGGGTTTAGTCCCACATCGGTTGTACGCCGATTTTCCGGGCGAATATATAGTAATGTTAGCTTTGTGAGCAAAGTCCCTTCTCTCGCGTGTATGACCACTCCTTGCCCCACAGCCGGCTAGCCACCGGTGACGTGGAAGGGGAGTGGCGTACGCGTGCTAGTCGGTCCCCAAGCCAAGCCGCTCGAGCCCCTACTCGCAGCTTACTCCCCGACTGCGCTTCTGACCTGCTTGCGGGCACGGCTGGCTGGCAGGTCCCCCCATTTTTGCAATATTTTTATTTTTATTTCTTGTTCTTGATTTATCTTAAAAGTAAGACTGTAAAAATCTTATAAAATCACATAATTAACCAAAAATTCATGTTAATCAATTGAAAACTAAAAATCATTCTTTAACACAAATATAAGTCTATTTATCATGAGTTAAGGCTAAAACTATATTATTTACTAATTATTAACTCATGAGAATGAAGACTTATCACCTCCTCTTGCTGCGTGGACCTGAGGATGAAGCTCTCTAACATGCGCCCCACCTCCATCAAGCTCCTCTCAATCAGGTGACAACCGTTAGAGAGCCACAAAGTCGTCATTTTTCCGTTCCGTCAGGTGACAACTGCCGGAGATGATTTGACAACCCATTTTATTGATCTCTAGACATTGCAAAGAGACTTAGAGACTACTCACGTTGTCTTTGTCTAAAGAAAGCTTTCGAGGCCGTGGACACTACACAATGATCTTTTCGAATGCTCAAGATCAAAAGTTGGTGGGCACCCCTTATTTTGCTATATTTGACGAGATTTAATTTGTGGAGATTAGGCAACAGAATCAAGTTGAGGCACTAACACATGACATCATCAAATGAGGAGATCAGAAGTTGTTAAGAATGTCCACACAATCAACAATGGATCTCAACATTTAAGAAGATCATACTTATTGAGCGATTAGACTCTTGCCTAATATTTTCGTAGCCAAAAAGATAGAAATGCCCTCATTTAATCACAGTTCTACACATGTATTCCCATCCTCTCCTGTAAACCCTTACGCATTTAAGCTGCTATTTAGAGGCAAAAGAACGAACTTTGAATGTCCCGACATTTAGTCGGCTAAATGAAACCATATTGAGGTTTTACATCAATCTTGATGTGTTTGAGTTGATTCAAGCTTTGTTTTGTAGCTAAGATCATTAGGGAAGCGTACTCAAAGTGGAAACTATCTAGCCTTTGTGAAATATAGAGGCCTGAGGTAAGTTCTCCAAGTCCAATATGTTTTGAGTGTGAACAACAATCTAGCTTCTGTAGTTTTGAACATATAGAAATATAGTGTTAACTTTGTCTCACAAATCGTTTGTGAGTGTTTTCCCCATTTTTAGTTGTCATCTACATCGCTGAACCATTGTTTCCCCCTTTTTTGACAGTGAAAATTCTTCTTATTTGTCATCACCTCTCTTTTGAACTCGTTTGATTTAAATAGTAACTAAGTACATCTAATTCTCATTCCTTGTCGATCGACCTCGAGCTTACCACAATATTTACCTATTTTAGTATTTTTATTTGATACATTTGTGATTATAAATATTTTTGATCAACTAATTTTGGGGCTTTCAATGACCCTTGATTTCGTTTTATCAACTGACACCGTTCCTAGGGAATGAGTGCCATTAGACGTGAGTAGCTTTTTAATTGAGTTAAATTCCCATTATTATTTATTTTAAAGAACAAATTTATAGAATATCCAATCATTAATAGGTCTGTTTTCAAAAAATTTCATAATCTATCATTGAGATAGTTATATAAATCTTTACTGAAATAGAAGTTTACAATGTTCATTGTATTTCTTTAAATATTTTGAATTGATTTTTTTATATATAGACTGAATTTGTATTTTTAAATTTGAAGTAGTCAAGGTGAAAGTGTTTGGTATACTTACTTTATTCACTATTTTAATTTCCTGTATTTCTTTCTTTTCTCTTTATCAATACTCACTGAGCCATATTCTATGCAAGGTCACATATCCCTAAAACAACCATTAGCGATCCCTAAACAAGATCAGACCAACACATCTAGCTCATACACTTTTGAAAACCCCATACTATAAGAAAATCAAATGGCCCAACAAAACCCAAACAATGAGACAATGAGGCTGAAAGACCATTTTGTCCCTCTCCAATACCGACCAATATAGGTGAGGGAGTGAATTTTAGAGTAGATCATCATATTGTGCAAATGCTACTAAAGTTTCATGGAATGAGTCATGAGGAATCATACAAGCATTTAGAAGATTTTTTTTCAAGTATGTGAGATTTCTTATTATCCCAATGTCCCACTAGAAGTGCTAAAAATGAGATTATTTCTTTTTACCCTAAAAGACAAAGCAAAAGAGTGGCTCAGAACCCTAGCACAAGACTTAAATTCATGGGGTGAAATGGAGACCACCTTCTTAAAGAAATTTTATTCTGTAGGGAGAATTAATATTGTAAGGAAGTCAGTTAGATATTTTAATCAAGGATCATAGGAATCATTTTATGAGACTTGGGAGAAATGAAAGAATATAGTAGACAATGTTCTCACCATGGGATTCAAATTGGCAGCTAGTTCAAATATTTTATGAAGGATTAGGAGATAAAGATAGACACATGATTGATGCTGCTAGTGGTGGGACATTTATGAATAAATTTGATGATGAAGCCCTAGATTTAATTGAAATGTTGGCTGAAAATAGTACTCATCATATAGTATTAAATCAAAACGGAAGGCAAATAAGGCCTAGAAGAGGTGGAATGATTGAAACAAAAGCTGTTGAATCCGAAATATTTTTAGAAAAAATTGATAAAGTGATGAAAGATGTAAAATTTTTGATGGACAAGTCATCAACAGCTCCTGCTCAAGCTTTTGAACAGTCCATGCATGGCCCAGATATGACTGCATGTACCCTTTGTTCTAGTTATGAACATGTAGAAATAGAGTGTCCTAGAATGAAGGGTTGATGGCAATGAATGATAGAGTCAGGCCCCCTCAACTTATTGCTAGACACTCATGGCCAGAAAGGACATCTCAACCTCCTGTATACAGAACACAATATAACAAATACAACAACTAAAATTATAAAAGAGGAAATGATAACACCTATCAACCATCATTTCCCAAATTTCTAACAGCAAGGTCCCTTCCAGCCAATCCTACGTCCACAAAATTTTCAGTCCACTCAACCAACTCATCCTGCTCAAAACAAAGCCACCTTGGCTACTAATGAATTGTTGAAGCAGATGTTGCAGGAGCAAAAGGAGCAAATGCAAGAGCTGAGGATAGAAATGGAAAAAATGAAGATGATGGTGGGAGGGTAGTCACAACAAGGCTACACCACACACGATAGATAAAAACATAAAATGATTAAAGTAGGGTTAGGTGACCATGAAGTAGGTCAATTTCTTACTCAACCTATTTTAAATCCTCCAAATTTATATTTTTCTACAAATAAACATTATATTCATGAAGTAAAGAGTAAAGAACTTGAGTTAGAAACACTGCACATTATTTAAAGACTTAGGAATGTAAAGAATTTGCCTGATCCATATGAACTAAGTGAAGAAATAGAAGTTGAAAGAAAAATCCAACATAGATAAAACTCAAGAAAAAGTAGAAGAGCTAGCAAAGGATGAACCTAATCCCGAGGGATATAAATTGCTTGTTCCTTAATGCTCTGAAAATATCAAAAAAAAACTCAACCAATCTGATTATCATTTGCTAGAACTGTTCAAACAAGTTATAATAAATATTCCATTAGTTGATGCCATAGAACACATACCATACTATGTTAAATTTTTAAAAGGATTATGTACACCTAGTAGAAAACAAAAATAGATTTAATTATCTGAAAATATTAATTCCATATTACTTAATCACATTCTTAAAAAGTGTAGGGATCTAGGAGCACCCTTGATTAAATGCGAAATAGGAGGTATGATTTCACCTGTTCATTGTTTGATTCAGGTGCAAGTGTCAATATTATTTTCAAAATTATATATGATAAATTCAAAATGGGTGAGTTACAACCTATTTTCTTAGAACTGCAGCTAGCTGATGGGTCAAGTAGATAGTCATATAAACTATTGGAAGATGTCATAGTTAAAATTGCAAACTGTTATTTACAGTAGATTTTATTATTATTTATATGAAGATGACTGAAAATATCAATCATGCTCCTATAATCCTTGGTAGACCCTTCTTAGAAACAGTCAAAGCCATAATAGATTGGGGAAAGAGGATAGTAGAGTTAAAATTTGGGTAAGAAAAGGTTGAAATTAATATTTCTAAGCTATTGAAACATCCTGAAAAATTAACTAAGGATTATTGCTTTGTGGATGCATGTGAAAAATTATTTGATTATAATCTTTTACAAGCTTCAAATGTTTCGTATGAGCTGCACAATGATTCTGAAATTCATGATAATTTGATGCACAATTGTGACCAACAGCTTGAATTAAAAATATGGCCATCCACTCAAATATGATTTTCTTGGTGAAAATAATACTTTTCTTGTCATCATTTCTTCATCATTAACACTAGCACAAGAAGAACAGCTAATGAATATTCTTGAGCTGCATAGAGCAGCAATCGGTTGGTCTCTTGTAGACATTAAGGGCATTAGTGCAAACACATGTATGCACAGAATTTTTATTGAGGAAAATGTCAAAACCTCTAGAGAAGTTCAAAGATGATTGAATCCTAAGATGTTAGAAGTGGTGAAGGGAGAGATTATGAAATGGTTGGATGCAGGAATTATATATGCCATTTTAGATAGGCCATGGGTAAGCTCTATCCATGTAGTACCCAAGAAGACAGGAATCATGGTGACTAGAAATGAAAAAGGAGAGGAGATTCAAACTAAATTACCATCAAGTTCAAGAATTTACATAGATTATAGGAAGTTAAATGCTGTAATGAAAAAATATCATTTTACTTTACCTTTAATTAATCAAATTCTAGAAAAATTAGCTGGTAAATATATTTTTTATTTCTGGAAAAATTAGTTGGTAAAAATTAGCTATACATCAGGATGATCAAGAAAAGACCACTTTTACATCTTTTTTGGCACATGCATTTAGGAGAATGCCCTTCGGTTTATGTAATGCACCATCTATATTTCAGCGATGCATGCCTACTATGTTTTCAAACTTAGTTGGTGAATGTTTAGAAGTTTTTTAATTTTTGTCAATCATTTGAGTGCTGTCTTGCTGACTTAGCAAAGGTTTCACAATTGTGCATGGACAAGAACCTAGTGCTAAGTTAGGAGAAATCCTATTTCATGGTGCAAGAGGGAGTGGTGCTGGGCCATCTAGTTAGCAAATGTGGATTAGAGGTGGACAAGGCCAAGATAGAAGTGATCCAAAATCTCCCCCTCCCCAACTCCATTAGACAACTGAGAGCTTTTTTGGGTCATGCTGATTTTTATAGATGTTTTATTAAAGACTTTGATAAAGTTTCTAAACCTTTTACTAACTTACTTTCTAAAGATGTTAATTTTGAAATAAATGCTGCAGGCCAACAAGCTTTTTTATAGATTAAGAGGGCAATTTTTATAGAGGCTCTAATTTTTCAACCACCCAACTAGAGCCTCCCTTTTGAACTAATGTGTGATGCCTCAGATTTTGTAGTAAGAGTAGTGCTAGGTCAACGAATTGACAAGAAATCCAAAGCAATTTATTATGCAAGTAAGACGTTGGTCAAAGCTCAAGTAAATTACACTAGTACAGAAAAAGAATTATTAGTTATTGTTTTTGCATTAGATAAATTTTGATCTTATTTGTTAAGTAGCAAAATTATCATATATTCTGATCATTTTGTCCTTAAATATTTGCTTAGTAAGAATGCAGCAAAACCTTGATTCATTAGGTGGGTTTTATTATTATAAGAATTTGATGTTGAAATTAAAGATAGATGAGGATGTGAAAATTGTCTAGCTGACCACTTATCTCGATTAGATATACACAATTCAAGGAAGAACCTGAATTGTTTCATTTAGGAGTTGACCAGATTTTTAGACAATGTGTCCTTGAAGATGAACAACATAGCATATTAAATTTTTTCATTCTTTTTCTTGTGGTGGACATTTTGTATCTAAGAGAACTACTACAAAAAATTTACAATGTGGTTTTTTTGGCCTACTACATTTAAGAATTCATACGATTCTTGTAAAACTTGTTTGAAGTGTCAAGCTGCAATCAACATAACTAAGAAAGACTCCATGCCATTACAACCAATTATTGAAGTTGAAAATTTTGATTTGTGGGGCATAGATTTTGTGGGACCATTTCCCTCATCTAATGGTCATGAATACATTTTAATGGTTGTTGATTATGTTTCTAAGTGGATAGAGGCTATCTCTACTAGAACAAATGATCATAAGGTAGTCCAATCAATTGTGCATCATATCTTTTCACGTTTTGGTTGTCCAAGAGCCATAATTAGTGATGGTGGATCACATTTCAATAACTATCATTTCAATGCCTTAAGAAATATGGTGTGCAGCATAAGATGATCACACCCTATCACCCACAAGTCAATAGTCAAATTGAAGTCACAAGTAAAGAAACTAATTTTTTTTACAGAAATTCGTTAGACCTGATGATAAAAATTAGATAAATAGACTTCATGATGCATTATGGGCATAGAGAACAGCCCATAAAAACCCTATAGGAATGTCTCCATATAAACTGATTTTTGGTAAAGCTTGTCACTTACCCGTTGAAATTGAACATAGGGTTTGTTGGACTCTCAAGAAACTAAATTTATCTCTAGATAAAGTAGGGAAGAATAGGATTCTACAAATTCAAGATCTACAAGAATTACAAAACGAAGCTTATGAAAATTCTGTGATTTAACTTCATGATAGACATTTGAATCATAAGTAATTTTTTGAAAATAAAAAAGTTTGGCTATACAAGTCACGCTTGAAGTTATTTCAAGAAAACTTAAATCAAGGTGGGATACATCTTTCATTGTTATTAAATTATTTGATTGTGGAGCAGTTTTAAATGCAAATCTTAAGACAAGTCAATAGCTTAAAGTGAACAAGCAAAGACTTAAACCATACATGCAGCATGAGCAACACCCTTTGGACAACTCTCTTTAACTGTAGGATCTACGTCCATCTCAAATCTCCTATTGACAACATCCTAGTCATTAAATTTACAATTTTGAGAATTTAATATAATCACCTTTTTATTCAGTGGCTTTTTTTCTTTTCAATCTTCTTTTGTGGTTATCTTTTAATTCAGATGGAGTACGTAGGTGGGTTTAGTACATGACCATGGCAATAGTGTAACACATACACAGCAGCAACAAATACAACAGGGACTACATTACTTAGTTTGCACCTTCTTCCTCTAAATTTATTTTTCTAATGCACTAGGGATAATGCAGAATTTAAGTTGGGGGGTGAGAAGATTAAGTTCCTGTAGTATACACTTAGAATATTATGAACTCACACATTTTTGAATTTATCTTATAGTTGTAATATAGAAAGACAATAAAAATAGCATAAATTAGATTGTCATATTGTTCGATCCCCATACTCACAAACTTGCTTTCATTGATGAATCTTAAAAAAAGAGATCAATGTCAATAGTATTTTGGATATTCATGAACATAAGTTTGTAGTAAGTAGGTTTAATTATTATTTTTTTATTCAAAATACTTCTATTATTGTCATAGAATTAGTTCAAGCTACTTGGTTTTCTTGCTAAGAATATTGTATGATTTAGATGATGAATTGAAGGAAGATCACTCAACACTTTTATGCTCATATAGAATTTAGCAGAGTGTGAGCCAGCCTCCAAAGTATGAATATTGACATTCAAACTTTCAACAAATATTTGGAGAAAAGTTATTTGTCAAAAAAAAAATATATTTTTTTGTGTAAAGTGAAGCCTAAATGCAAATAAAAGAGGAATTTTTCCTCTTTGTCCTGTGGGGCTACCACATGTGAGACTAGGACAAGTATTACTTTATTTTGGAAAAGTTACCAACACAACACATGAGTCATATTCAATAAGTTACAATGGTCTGAGTTAAACTCAAATTCTAAAATCTATTGGTGATATTTGGCTAGTAATGAGAGTAGATGAATTAATAACTAGACAATTCAGTTGTTGAGATTGAAAAAAAAAATGAACTAACCTAAACTCTACTTGATTGTGATTCATGAATGTCTTTACATGAGCAGGTGAAACTCTCAAATGAAGATTTGTGAAATGATAGGCAAGTTAGTTAATGTGTGGGGTGAATGTCAATATGCGTTTTTATTAAATTACCATGTAGGAACTTGAAATATTTTCTTCCTAAGAGTCTAGCAACAACTTAAGTTGGGGGATTGAAATGTGAGAAAAGAGTCTCTAGAATTTCAAATTTTGAGCTGTTTTTGATAGTCTATTGTTCCTAACAGAAAACCAGAAAATAAGTGTTGTATTTTTTCTAATTTTTTTTAAATTTCTATTCTAAGTGAGTGTGAAAAAAATGCAAACACATGTTCTTAATCATCCTACAGCATAAATTAAGAATTAATACTTCACCCCCCAACTTAAAAATGACATTGTCCTCAATGACATAAAAAAATCAAAATAGAATATGCAAAAAATATAATTTTCAAGTGAACAATACATATTCATGCAAAATTAAGCACTAAAAATGTTCTCAGAAATGATAAAGCTCAAAAAGACACCACCTCAACTTTGTTTTTAATTTTTTACTTCATCTTACACCTCCTCCTGCACTTTTTTGAAAAAAAAAAACTAATGTAAAAATAAATACTACGAAATTCTTAGAAAAACAGAACTTAAAAAAAGTCAAATAAAATAAAATAAAAACCATGGGTTGCCTCCCATACAGCGCTGAATTTAATGTCTTTAGCTAGACAATTCTTAGATCATATATGATGATATATGGCCATCAAATATATTTATATCCTAAGATAAGTTTCATGATATTCCTTTTCCGATTTAGCAAAACATTTTCTTAAAAATAATATTTCCATTTTGAAAAGAACCTTTTCTCATTTTTATCTTATTTTGTAATGCTCTCATTCATTAATAAATATTTTCTATTAATAGGCGATAAAATGTGATCAAGTCATATAATTTTCAAATTAGCTCTTACCCATCTAGATTTTTTTCATCTAAATTGATATCTCTAATTCTTTCACTCACCTATTTCTTAATGTATTCTTTTATCTGCAGAATCTTCCCCTACTCCATTTTATTTTTCATACATATTTATTCAATTTGTGAGGAGTAAAATATTTCAAACTTAGAAATAGTTCTAATGGGCTGTGGCTTTTGAAGGATGAAAGGATTGTCTTCTTTAATCTCAGATCTAATGAATTTAGTAAAATTTAGATTTTCTCCTCCAAAATTATCTCTATATTCATATTCATTATTTTCATTTATCTCCATTAGTTGAATCAACTCTTTTTCTAGCTTTTTTTCTGTCAACTCATCAAATTTACCATCTTCTCAAGAGCTATCTTCTAATTTCGGTATATGATATACATCATCATCCTCACTATCAACATCCATAGTTGTAAAATTTTGATTAGATCTATTAATTTCGTCTCCTACATCTCTCAAATCAACTAATTTTTTCTCACTTGAAATATATTTTTCTTCATTTCTGTCCTTACTCTCTTTTACTAAAATTTAGATGATTTTTTCATGATCAATTGGTGTTTCTTCATTTAAGGGCTATTTCTCCTCATCATCCTCACTATATTCATTCATCAATTATGAGTAATAAATGATTTTATTTAATTTTTTTGCTACTATATTTTCAACCTTAATATTCTCATTTACTTCTAATGGCTCATCTATTTTTTCTAATAATTAGAAATAAAGATCACGTAAAATATTCTCACTCAATGTATTCACTCCTAAAATTTTCATTTCATGGGTTTTTTCTTAATTTATCTAGCTAGGCTCTCCTTGTTGAAATCTTACTATTGAACAATTTCTTAAATTTTCTGTGGATTGACTAGGTGGCTGTTCTTCTTCTCTCTTATTCTCAAAAGCCTCTATAAATTGTTTTTGTTGTAATATCATTTGGTTCATTGTTTGCTGCATCATTCAACTCATTTGCTACATCATATCCGTAAAATCAGGTTGGATTTGAGAGGATTGATTTTTTAAAATCTTTGTTCCTATTTTGAATGAAATTTAGAATTTGAATTGAATCTAAGTGCTTCTTAATTTTTAAGATTATTTGGGTTTCTCCACGAAAAATTATTTCCCTAATTAGGATTATAAGAATTAAAAAAATATTTCGTTTTTTTACTAAAATCATGAGGTATTTACACTTGTTCTTGCCTAGGCTGAAATGATTGATCTAAATTATAATATTAAAATTCGAAATGATCATTTTCACCATACATAGGATATGCACTATATGTACTCAAGTAAAGATTAGGAAACTTTCTCATATTTTTAATAATTAACTTACATTTTTCAAATCCATGATTAATATAATTAACCTCATTTCTTAAATTAAAATCATCATGATGATGTAATTCATAAATTCTTCTCTTCTTATCCCTATCATATAACTGAAAAGAGGCTTGATCTTTAGAATTTCAGTTAAATTCTCATAAAAGGTGTAAATTTCATTATGAGTTTTCTGCATAAAAGCTCCTCCACATATAGAATCAACCATATTTCTATGTTATTCTAATAATCCATCATAAAAAATTATATTGAGCTTCCACTTGGGTATAACATGATGCAAACATTTTCTAAGTAAATCTTTAAATTTTTCTCATGTCTCATGTAAAGTTTTTTCTAGTCTTTGATAAAAAATTCATATATGTTTTCTTATATTTTGAGTTTTTCCTAAGAGAGAAAATTTTCGAAGAAAGATTTATTCTATGTCTTTTCAAACAGTTAATTCTCTATTTAATGTGGATAGCTAATGACTAGCTTTGTCCTTAAGTGTATGAGAAAATAATTCCATCTTAATAATTTTTAGTGTAACTTGAGGGAGATTAACTAAATCACAAATCATATGAAATTTTTTTAAATGTTGATGAGGTTCCTCTACAGGTAATCTATGAAAATTACAAAGTATTTGAAATATTTCTAGATTTATTTTGAATTTAACAGTAAGTGTTAATGGGACTCTAATATTGGATGCTCTGTGAAATGAAATAAAGATATAATGATTTTTCATAGCCATAGGATTGCTTTTAGTTTGACTTATACTTCCTTTGGGATCTATCAAATTAATTTTTTTCTGAATTTTTAATTTTGAATGAAATAGTGAAAGATTTATTAGCCTTGGACGCAAAGATCTTCTACCATGCATAAAAATCAATAAATTTGAGAAAAAAGTTTAATAATTGTTACCTTCCTTTAGTATGCTCCAGTCCTTGCCTTGCTTCTCTTCGTTCTTTTTCTTTTCAAAAATTTTTTGACAAGAAGAAAATAAAATTAGAGTTAATTTTTTTGTGTACTCTAACAAAAAAATAAAAACATATTAAATATTATGTAATAGATCCCCAACAATGGTGCAAAAATTTGATGTGATTAGTGGTTGTATAGTAAATCACGTAAATTTAAAATTTATAAAACTAGAAAATATTAATTTTTAGATATTTAGAAGTATTTCTGAACAAATATATCAGTTATAATCTAATAAAAGTTTCAAAATTAGTGGTAATTTTCTAAGTCAATCATAGGGATGTAATATAATATCGAGTAAATTTTTAGATTTTTTTCAAATAATACAAGATTTTATGAATTTTATACTAAGAAATAAAAATAAAATATATTTAAAATTCATGAAAAAGAAAAATAAGGGTGCAGATGTCAAGATGACATCAGCGCCTAACAAATGAGAATCAGGTAGAAATAAAGTTTCACCTAGTAATTCTTACATAAGAAATTATAGATGATTTAATTGATTAAATTAAGATCTATAAAACCTAGAAGAATGATAATTAAATGAAGTATATCTTGGTAAATTTAAATTACATAAATTTTTACTAAATGAAGTAGAAATTAAGTTGAAAGTAAAAAAACAAAGTTCCGACATCGCGGCGGTGATGCGTTTGTGATGCACTAGAATCCTAAGCCTTTGGAAAGATCATCATATAGTATCCATAACCTCGAATGCTCTTTTTGGATAAGGATGATGTGGAAAAATTTTAGATCTCTTTTTGAAGTCTAGAGATCAATGAAATGGGTCATTGAATTGTCTCTAGTGGCTGTCACTTGGTGGAGTAGAAAAATGATGACTTTGCGACTCTCTAGCAATTGTCACCCGACAAAGAGAAGCTAAATGGAGGTGAGACGTATGTCAGGGAGCTTCATCCTCAGGTTTGCACACTAAAAAGAGTCTTTTCATCACATTTGATGTGCTCTCAAAAGGTGGCGACTCGCCTCTTGGCAGATCATTTTCTTCCCGATGACGGCTTGTTCATCGATCAATCGGAGATGATTTACTTAATAGATTTGTGATCTTTTTATCGCGAATCATTCAACAACTTTAGTAACAATATTTTGTGAATCGCATTGATGAAATTTTTGCCGATGATCTAGCGATTTTAGCGGCTTAATCTTTCACTAGCAATCTATAGGAAGTCACAATAATTAGATAAAAATACGAGTTTTGGCTCTAGGAGGATTCAAACCTACGTCGATTGCTCGCTTGCATGAGAGAGATTGAAATAAGTACTTAAATGCTCTTATAAAATGATGTCATCATGGTATATTTCTATTATAATGAAGGAGTAGTTTAGGTATTTAAATCTTTGAAGCCTTTTCGAGGAAGGTGTGACGTAGGTTGTCTCACATCGCTTGTGCGTTGAAGTTTTAGACGAATATATAATAATATCACATTTGCAAGTAATGAATCCATGACCATTCCTTGCTCTACAGCCGATTGGTCATTGGTGATGTGGAAGGGGAGTGGTACACACATGCCCCCATTGGTCCTAGTTGCTCAAGCCCTTACTCACGGTTCCCCTCGACTGCACTTTCGACTTGCTAGTATGCCTGGTTGACTGATAGGTGCCCCCCATTTTATTATATTTTTATTTTTATTTATTAATTATTTTATTTATCTAAAAAGAAGACTATAAAAATCATATAAATTCGTAAAGAATCATATAATTAGCCAATAATTCACATTAATCAACTAAAAAATATTTTTCACACTTTAACATAAATATAAGTCTATTTATTATGAGTTAAAGCTAAAACTATATTATTTACTAATTATTAACTCATGATAATGAAGACTTATCAGTTCTTCTCTACTCGAAAGGAACCTTTGAGTATGGAATTTTTATTTCATTCTATTGATAATACTAACCTAGAGATCTTTACCAATGCAAATTATGTAGGGTCAATTGTGGACCAAAAATCTATTTTAAGGTATTACTTGTTCCTAAGAGATAACTTGATCAGATAGAGAAGCAAAAAATAATTCATGGTCGTGAAGTATAGAGTTAGAACTTAGGGCCATGATGCAAGGTGTATGCAAAGTGCTGTGGATCAAAGGAATACTAGATGATTTGAAGATATCTTATGAAATTCTTATCAAACTATTGTGTGATAATAAATCAGTGATAGATATTGCACACAATCTAGTGCATCATGATTGCATGAAGCATGTGGAAGTAGACCAGCACACCTCATGTTCGATCCAAAGACCAATGTGTGGATATATTTACGAAAGGACTTCATGGTCCTATCTTGAGAAGATTAATGAGAAAGCTGGGAATAGAGAATATTAATTCACTAGTTTGATGGGGAGTGTTATAAGATGATTAGTTGTGTACTGATTTATGACAATACCATAGATACCTTTTTATTTCTGTAAGTATCCTTACCGTTACGAAATTGGGTCACTTATGACCAATAGCTGATCCAATAATGGATATGGTGTAGTTAAGGGGGCTTGGAAGCCCTAGATGAATGAATCATTCTTTTCTTTCTTCTTGTTCTATTTCTGACCATTGTCTCTCTGCTTTTGACCTTAGGGAGACAGCTAGGTCAAGAGATCAGGGTGAGATCTCTATCAATTGTCCTTATCAAAAATCTTGTCTTGTCGTAGGATATATTGTCTATGTTAGAGATCTCTTGTCACATGTCTTAATACACAATCTTTGTTAGAGATCTCTTGTCACATGTCTTAATACACAATCTTTGTTAGAGATCATCTATTGCATGACAAGATACACTGTCCTTGTTAGAAATCTTTTGTCTCAATTTAGATTTTATTTTTTTAATTGATTCAATGTATAGTTCAATACACTTCTGCTCTCAAGACTAAAAATTGGTCAACATACATTTTTGTGGGTTGACAAGCTTCTCGTTCTTTAAGTGGGTTGGCACATTAGGTTGACTTTGTCTCTTTTTTAAGTTTTCTTCTAAAACATTTACTTTTTAATTTTATTTGGATAGATTTTTACATAGTTCAAGACTTTTTTTTCTAATATTTTCAAGACATATGTCAAAACTTTGCATGTGTATTAAAACATGTTTTCTAGGATTTTTCATTTTATTTTTGTATGATTTATTATGAATAGTGAAACTCAACAATGTTTTGATGACTATTGGGTTTTGAACTTGATTGATCAATATACATTTTATTTATATTTAGGATGAATATAAAATATCCCTTTACCATTCCTTTAAGTAATAGATTTAGGAATGAAGGTAACATGTCGTTTCATCAATTATTTATTATTCATAAATATTATATTAGTTTGAGCAGGATTCTTTTCATTCAAGAGGATTAGAATCTATCATTTACCACATTGATTCATAGTCTTGAATTATATATTTAAGAACATTGATACATAATTTATTTAACTAGAACAAGAGATGTTATTTCATTAAAAGTTTACTCAAATCTTAGATCAAAACGACAACCACAATTAATGAATCATTACCACTAATTTTGTAGAATTTACAGTTTGAAGCATCATTTTGTAAGAAAATGGTATAAATAGTTTTTGATATAAGGTATTCATATGGTCAACATGGAAAAGTTTCTACTTTGTATTTGAACATAATATGTTAGAACCAAAGGCTACATGTCTACAATTTACAACATTCATAAAGAAAAAGAAATATAGAACTAAACACATGCAGAAACTTAAAGATTCAATTTGAAGCTTGAGAGTATAGTTGTTGTTGCTGTTGTTGAGGGCGTGTTGTTGTCCCTATCACCACCATCTCCGTGCTCATCTCCTCCTCTGCCTATCACACCAAACGAGAGTTCATAGTCATTACCTTTGTCACCATCATTATTGTTGTCACCATCGTGAGTGCCGCCGCTACTGTGCTCCTCTCCTCATTTGCTTGTCACACAAATGGGAGTTTGTAGCCACTGCTGCTGTCATCACCACTATTACTATTGCCATCATGAGCATTACAACCGCCATGCTCGGCCCCTTCTCTGCCTATCACACAAAATGGGACTCATCACCACCATCAATACTATTGCTATTGTCGTTGTTGTAGTTGTCGCTATCATGATTTCCCATTCTTCCACTTATCGCCCTCTTTTATCTTTGCAAGCCCTAACTTCTGCCGATCATGCGTGCTTCCCCCTTTTTCTCTCTCCTCTCTCTACCTTTAAATACCCCCCATTAGAATGGGCTGGTATGTGACTTCATAATGGACCACGTGTAATGGGTCCGCTGATCAACTCATTAAACACTTAAAAATTACAGAGAATCCATTTAAAATTTATATTAGCCTTCTTTTAATTTCTCTATATGTAAATATAAAATTTTCATCTATTAGAATATCCAACATTACATAAAAAACCTTTTGATTCAATAGAATATGCATGTTATAAACACTTTTTATATGTAATTCAGTAAATAATATAAATTCACATAAAAAATATATTTTCATTGAATGTATGCTTTCATTAAGACATTTAAACTATGTGAATAAAGCCTCAATCATATCAAGTATACATACCCTATCATGTAATATTGAGGCTTTATCAATAGGCATCTAAGAATCAATTGGCTAGGAAATTGGTTAATTTTTAGTCATATTTCATTTCTCTACCCCTCTCTCCACTTCTTTCTCCACTCATTTTTCTCTCCTCAAGTCATTTTAATATAATGAATTAAATAGACCCAATGGGCCTCTTAGTGGGCTTCCTTAATGGGTTTCAAAATACCCCTAGAAATCAACATATTTCGAAAATATTATGAAAATTATTCTTTTTTTTTAAAACATATGTATCAAGAAAAATGAACTCTAAGATTTTATTTTTTAAGCCTTAATTATGATAGATATAAGGGGGGAAAATAACAAGTAGAGCATATTAACATATAATCAAGAAATATTAAAAGTATAAACATGGTATAAAATTATGTAAAAATTAATCTAGAAAAGACTTTACTTCATTTGACTTTAAATCTATAAATTTTTCATGAATTAATGTATAAAACATACCAATTATGTATTACTTATCTCATCACATATAAATGACATGTTGTCAATATTGTATCATCATAGACTCATTTTTAATGATTTCTTTTCTTATCCTACTCCACTATGCAAGGTTTATGTCTTTGGCTTTAGTCAATGACATTTGAATTATTATACTTCAGCTACATTCACTATGTTTAATAGATCTAGACAACTCAAAATCTATCTTCAAAACCTTCTTTCAGATTACAATGCTGATCAAAATTCATGGCTCTAAGTCAACTATACTAGTTTAACTTCCTACTTATCCCTTTAAAAATCATGGATGCTCCTTTAGTGAGGTTTCACCTTTGTGCCCTCTTTTGATCTTCAATTCATGCCCTTTGATGATATATCTTCATGATTCTTAGCTTATAAGTTTGTGGAGTGCATTCTACTAATTTAAACTTAATTATTTGAACTTTTCATGAGTTTTATTCATCATTTAATGGACAAAAAAGTGCCTTTTAATAAAATTAGTGTGTTCCATTAGCTATTTATGTTTTTGTTATTTTCTATAGCACTCAATAGCTATCTACTCTCTCATTATGTGGTGGCACATATTGGGACTTATTTTGGCACATGGAGCATCATAAAATAATTAGTATAAAATTAATAAAAAATAATTTAAATACTATTAGATAACATGTAACATATCCTGGAGTTTTAAGGCCATGTAAAATATTTAATTCAGTTTTTTTGTAACAATTTTCCCTTGAGTTGATTCTTCTCAAGTTGAAGGTTAACCACAACAAACAATATCAAAATCATCTAGATAGACAATGCTACAATGACAAACCGTACTATATTATTCTTCTATACAATTTTCTAGCATCAAAATTTTACTTTAGCTCCTAAGTCAACATAATGCACATAGCTTGGCAGTGTTGGTGGCAAAGTAAGAATTAAACTACATAATCAATGTCGGAATTGATAACATTGGGTTCTTCAGAATTTTCAATTTATTTATTTACATGGTTTTCAAAATAAATTGGAACGTGCATTTGTGAAATAATTAACCATTGGATTGGGGATCATATATTAAAGCAATAGTAAGGGAAATTATTGTAAAACAAAATACATAGATATGAGAGAACCTCCTCTGATATTTTTACTGTAAACAAAATTAGTTGAGTTATGTGTATAGATCCACTGTAAACCACAACCACTTGATTAAAGGAAAACCTCCTCTGATATTTTTACTTGGCCTTGTATGCCCTTGTAAACCAAATAAATGACAAAAAATATTTAAATGATATTTAAATGTGCCTTATTTTTAAAAACCTCTCTCTCCACCTCATAATTATGTTATGCTAAAATGACTTTTTAGAAAAATAAGTATTTAACCAGTTCTTGAGTGTACATAGAGTTATTGAAATAAAAAAATAGAGAAAATAGTATTGACCACACTATTTGGAAAGAATTATGTTTTCCTTACTATAAATAATTTGTATGGGGATATGTGATTATTCCTTTCTTTTGCATACCTTATTGGTAATAGCTGATTGCATTTTAGTTGAATTAAAACATGTCAAATTTAATACTTATAGTAAACTTAGAACTAGTTTTTAAATTATGGTGAGTTTAGGTTGTCCTCAAGGATGATAGTCAAACATATTATTAAATTATGTTACCAAATACTTATTAAATTAAAATGGCAAAAGAAATTATGAGACTTGATAGAGTAAAAGTAAATGAAAGACAAATAAACGTAGTTCTTCTCTGTCAAGTGTGTCACCCACTTGTCATGCAAGGATTTGGAAACAAACAAAGAAAGAAATGAAAAACTAAAAACAGGGGAAAACGGCATCATCTCCTGATGGGATCAATAAAATAATAAAAATGTGGAAATAATCTTCTTCAGATTCCTATGTCACTCAAAAATATAAAGAAGGATAATGGAGTAAAGTAAAGCTGTAAAAGAAATGATCAGGACTGAAATAAAATCTCATTTAGATCCCTATGTCACTTAAAGACTTGAGGAAAACAAGTGTGAAATTAAATCTTAGAAAAATAGTAAAAATAAATCCTAATCTATAGCATTCTCACCCCCTCTCCATTTGCCAAATATGTGAAAATTAAGTCTTGGTGGGATTTATTTTTAAAAAATCATGTATACAGTAAAATGAGAACAAGAAATTAGTATACTTATATGTTGCAAGTTTATGAATGGTAAGATCAGAATTAAACTGCACTGAAGCTGAAGGTCGGCAAACGATGATTTAAATCACGACACGACAGACGTTCTCATTTATTTCCAACAACTCTTGACAACAAAGAGCACACCCCAGATCTGTCCGAGGTACTTCTCCTAGTCGTCCTAGCTCAACTCAGTAGCACTCGTAGAGCTTGATGTCGAGGCGTAGGCGGAAGTAGACGACGCCCTCGGTGGCGTCGGTCATGAGGGTAGCAATACCTCGAGTCATGAAGAAATCTCCGGTCCCGCCGACCACCGATATGTCTCTAGTCAGATTCATGAGAGGGTCGGCGCCCACCAGGTTTATGGTTCCCTTGTAGTCGGTGGAGTTGAGCACCAGGCTGAAGGCGAACCATGCCGTGAAGATGGTCTTGCTGTCGTACAGGTAGAGGCCCTGAGCGCGGCCAACGGGCGGGGAGTGGAGGTTGTTGTCCAGCGTCACGGGATCGTCGAACACGACGATGTCGCCGAACAGCGTCATGGGGGTGAGGATGGTGCGGTTGGCCCACGGCGCCGCCGTCACGGTGGCCGACGTCGCGTTGGCGGCGTTCTTGCCGTTGTAGATGATGTCGTGGAAGAAGAGCACCAGGGACTTGCACGGCTGGATTCTCCTGACACTCTTGGTCGAAATGGCGGGGGAGGTGAGGAGCAATGCCAGGAAGAAGAATAAGGCTGGGAATCGGCTATGGAGGTAACCCCGCTCCATTCTCTATGGGAGAAGCGAAGGGAAGAGAGATGTTGGGCTCCTCTTCCACTGAGAGAGTGGCGACTCCGGTTTTTGAGAAGAGATGCTCTGAAGTGCCACCGAACTTATAGTAGCCTCCCAAATGTTTTGAAGCTCTCTCCGTCTTCTTCCTTTCCATGCTCTCGCTAGATCTCACATACTGCCTCCACTTCAACCATCCACCACGTGGCAGAGAGACTGGTGGGGAATACATGTGCAGTGGCCTTCTTCCGTCTTCTTCCTTTCCGTGGTTTGGGTTTTTCTCACCTACTACCTGTACTTCACGTGGCAGAGAGATTGAGAGGGTTGGGCTTTCTTAGCAGCCTAGACCAACCTCCTTCCCTCTCTCCCACTCAGCCGACCTGCGAAGGAACGACGTTCTCTCAAATGCGATCGCACCAACCACCCGACGGGAAAAGAAGCTCTCGGTCTCAACACTTTCCCCACGTAGAAGGCTTAGCAGTTGAACTGAGATGGCGAAGTCGGTAATTCTTTACACCCTCACGCCGAGTCTTCCAAGAATAGCGGTCGTGGTCATGCATTTGGATCTGTAGTGTGCCGGGGCAGGTGACTGGTGGGTCGACCGTAACAAGCAAAGCTATTGAGGAAAACTCGAGGCGGCCAGACAGTGGTCCAGAGCCAGTGGACGGATTGAATATTTCATTCCAATAATTTCCCCAAGCTTAAGCCGCGACTTGAGAAAAGCTGCGTTCGCGAATCATAATGACATCGCGGTGGATCCGTCGCGGAGAATCTGTCCGTTCACGGGAATCTATCAACGAGTGGGTTAGCATGGAACTCGAATGACTTTTGATAAAAGCGGATCTTTCCTGCCCTCTCTCGACATTTTTGCCGCACAGGTCGCTGTTATCCGCTACCTGCTTTCAAGCCTACCTGCTACAAGATCTTGTCCAATCAGTCTCAATAGATATCAGAAGGCCCGGCTAAATGGGACAAGGATCTCGGAGGGATTAATCCGACAAAGTCAAAGGCTGCTTCGCCATCGTTGGAACCACCAGAGACATGGCCCATGGTATCACGCCAGCCTCTCAAGGATTCCGGTAGACGGTGCCAAAACAGTCTAGTGAGCCACCATCGTTGAAGATCCGGGTTGCGCTAGGTCCACCATCCCTGTCTCTGTAAGCGAGTGGATGTCATAGTCAACCACTCCTCGCAATAATTCTCACGTCGGGTCAACGCGAGTAGCTACGGGATTGAGGAGTTGCTACCATAAAATTCAATGAGGTTCCTTCTCTGCTGCGGAAGCTGCATTAGAGTGGGTGCTTGGTGCGGTGTGAGAGGTGGACGGCACAACAGTCGCCCATTTGATGAATCCGGATCATCCGGAAATCTTAATTCGGTAGAACCGCTCATTTGAAAATAAACGCGAGGGCAAAAGTAGATGTGGGAAAAATAATTATAATCAAGTGATGGTTGTTGCCCACTTTCCTACTTTAGTTCGGTCTCTGATGTCCTATATTGTTCAGGTTGTCGGAAGCTTTCCTAATTTCGTTAGTTTTCCTTTCTTGAGAGGCCCGGGTGATTGTATGAATCCAGCTATTTGTTGATCTATAAACTGATAAGAAGGCAACTTAATATTTAGATATTAAGGGAAAAAATGAGTAAGTATGGGAAAATAATTCACGAGCTAGCTTAATATTCTTTAAAAAGCTGATTTTGAAAGAATGGCCCAATTATGTTCGGTTTGTTTGGTAGACCTAGACTCACTCGTCCGTGTCTATCTGGTGCTACAGCGACCTGGTCGGCGTCGTTTAGTTACGGGCTATTGGTAAGCTGGCAGGCCTGGCAAGTCAAAGACAGGGCCTGGAGGGATCTCCAGGTCCAAGATTCCGCCGCCATCAGCTTTGGAACCGACGCCTCTGATGGTGTCTATCCAGAGCTGGTGCGGTCTAGGGCCAGTCAGCCTTATTTAGGGTTCGTTGGCTCTGGCTGGCACCACGTTTTACGAACTTTTTTCTTCATCGACGGGTAGATGTCGCTTCGTCGGTTAGAAGCCTCGGGGGCCCTGACAGTCGTCCAGACGCCTGGCGTTGCTCTGCCGCTGGTGCTCATCGTTTAGCTGTAATGGAACACAGACTCCGTCAGGGGGTCGAACCCGCCGTGGGATATGCTGCGCCGTCGAGTCGGCGTCATCCTCTGCCTCTCCGTGGCCCGCTGCAAGGGCCTCGGCTTTTCGTCGTTACTGCCTTGCGATGCATCGTTTACGAGTGTGTTGAGACCAGCCCTCCGCAGCACGAAGTGGGTCTCCCACCGCCCCCGTGGTGGAGCTCCCGCCGGCGGCGTGAGTGCCCACCACGCGTTCCAGAGCGGAAGAGAGAACAGATCACCATGCGTTCCAGAAGGGCAGAGAGAACAGATCACTACGCATTCCAGAGCGGCTGCGGCGGCGGGGGGAGAGCTGGCCTTCTCGGTGGCGAAGAGGGTGGCGGCACCTGCGGCCTGCGGCCGAAATGACGTCAGAAAAAAGGGGAGGGGGACGCGGGAGGGACTCTTCATTTGAGAAAAGGAGCGGCGTTAGAAAGCAGGGGAATGAAGATGGAGAAGTACGACTCCTCCGTCCTCTCTCATTCCTCACCTTCAGGGGCTCCGCTCCCCTCTTCGGCCTCTCCCGGCAGCCGCCTGGTCTGGTCGAGTGCAAAGAAACACAGATGGGGTAGAGTTAGGCGATGCCTCGTTTCAGCTCGGGGAGAGAGACCCCTTTCGCTACTTTGACTGAATTGAGAGGTTGCAGAAGGTGGGTGAAGATGAAGTAATTACTTGACTACTTCCATTTTTGGTCACCGACATTGCCTACTCCCGTTTCCCTCTCCTGACATCTCGCTCTCTCTCTCTCTCTCACTCTCGCTCTCTTTCATTCTCTCTTCCTCTTCCCTTCCCTCTCTCTAAGTATGATCCGCTGAAGTGAACTTTTCATAAAATACGTATTTAGCTATCTCGTGAATGTGCACAGATTTCGTGAAATCACAAAAAATTAAAAAATATTCTTAAACACACGGTCTTTAAAGAAATGTGTTTGCTTTGCATAATTAGGACTTTCTTATAATGATCTATTATTAATTTTTTATTTCTGTATACCTTATTTATCATTAACAGCACTGCTAGATCTTATGCTTTAAAATATTGTGTGTGGTCATTCATAATTCGTTTCTGGAGTAGAGCTGCAGGGCATAGCACGACTTTTACGTCAGGGCATTGTGAAGCTGATAACTGGCAATGGTAACGAAGATGATTAGATCACATTTTCCTACTGGGCTGGAGCCCTTTCTTTCGGTGGTTTGATGTCTATGGCGGGGTCACCTGTCACGTGCCTGCAATGCGCCTTCGTGCTCTCGCTGTCGGTATCCGTCAAAATCGTTAACGTCCTTTACTTCGCACTAGGTAGTTGTGAGGGGCACCATTGTTTCCATCTGTGGTCTGCTCCTAGCAGCCATTTTACTGCAGCACACCCCCCGCTGAACTATGGTGTCAGCATTGCCCGGACTGGCTACCAGGAAAGTGGAAGCTGAATGGTTTCCATTTTGCCAGGAAAGATAGCCCCCGGGGATCGGATCCGAACTACGTGTGATATACAAACTTTCTCTGTTTGCCTATGTTTGCTTCAATGATCTGAAGCTCTGCTTGTGGAGCGGAAGCGAAAGATTGCCGATGGGTCCTTCCAAGACCCCATTCAGGAATCTAGAAGGTACATCGTCGTTCAGCCTGCCCTCTGGCCTTCTTCTGCTGTGCTTGGGGCGGAGGCTTCTCTGCATGTGTGGTTTTTCTATGGGGTTGTGACTTTGATTGGCCGTCTCGTATGGTGATGCACCTTTCCCTTTCTTTCTTCAACTCCTTAATGCTTGGGTCATCCCATACTAGTACTACTATTACTACTACAGAGCAGGAGGAAGAAATCTCTGGACTATCACATGTTGGTGACTTCCCTGTTGTCTGCGGCAGAGCTGTTTGGAGCCGGGTTCTTCACTAAATCTGCGGCCTTTCTTCATCTCACTTCCACAATGGATCAGAGCGGCTGCCAGCACTGAGGAAGCTTATCATAAGCGTATTCTTATGCTTTACTTGATAAATGGTGCAAGACGGACTTCAGTCCAATACCATCCCTTAGAAAAATAAAATTTTTAAAAAACTTTTTCGGGCGTTGCTTTTCAAGACAGTATTTTCGGGTCGATTTGGCGAGGCGAGCCCACATCGTCGTCACTCTTCCCATTTGAGAGGAGGATCTTGTCCAGACATTTCTTCCGAGATTCTTGGGCGTATTTGGTGTTCTGCTCTTCTTAAAGCATTACTAAACCGCATATTGATCCGGCAGAACAAAGCGTCGTCAGTCTATCCCTAGTAAAAATGGGAGGGACCCCTAGGCCGCTGCGGGCGGTCGGGGCGGCCGCCGGATTCTTGGTTGGGGGTTTCCTTGCGGTGACCTTGGGAACTGTGGCAACCTACGAGGCTGTGCGGAAACGCGACGAAGCGAGACGGGTAATCTGCCGCTTCCTCTCTCGTCGCCCTGCTTTTGTTTTCCTCCTGGATGTTTACTGGGCTCTTCTTTGTCTTCGTTTCCTGGTATTCTGGAGAGGAAGTCGGCGCCGCCTTGCGGAGTCTGCAAAGGGAAGGGCTTCCAAGCCTGCAAGCTGTGCCGAGGGAGTTCCACCGTAGAGTGGTCTCCTCTGTACGACCCCATCGCCATCAGCCCTTGCCTCTGCCCCACATGCGACGGGAGAAAGTAAGTGAAATAAAACGCTCGCCGCGATTCAAATTTTGGGCTAACATGGGTGCCGGTGGTGGAAGCTGACGCACCTAAGATTTGTTTCTTGATGCTCGTTCATTTCTCTCGATTGGTCTTGAGCAAAGTGCGGCCCGGCATGCAAAAGACTGATGCACAGCATGAGATCTCTCATTGCTATCCATTTTGTGTTTGGGATTGTCAATACCGATATCAACTCAAAATCTGAACAAAACAATGCGGCATCATGCAGTACTTAAGGATTGAAATCAAATTCAGTGATATGAAATTGGCTTCCTTTCGTCTGAACTGTAGGGCCTCAGAGATCAAGTTAGCTTCTGGTAGCCAGCAGACGTTGCTTCCATTTTGTTTTATGAATAACTGGTTGATATCAAACTATTACGACGTTTGAATTCATGTTATTCATCCACATTCATAACGTGTATCATACTCTGCTGATGTTCTCTGACCAGTTCTACTCTGCGTTCTATATTGCAGAATCCAGCGATGCCTGAATTGTATTGGGAAGGGCTATTTCTGATGCTCGTTCTATAGTGATGCCCTTCTAGCGTGCTGAAACTTCTGAATTCAAAAATATTATTCAGAGTGTTCCAAGAGTAGATTTCAAAAATCGTTAATGCATTTCCTTTTTTTAATTTATAAACACTGACACAGTAGAAGTAAGCATGTACTTTTCTTTCTGTGGCAACTGTAATGTCCCTCATCTCGTACACAAGCCTATAATGACCAAATTATTTTTTTTTCCTTTTTAACTCCTGAGGAATTCACTTAGAAACTGTTTCAATTGTCCCAAATTGGAACGATATTTGAAAACTCTATGGTTAAATGGATAGTAGGCTCACACCTCTGAAAGTTGGTTTTGGCTTGGATGGTTGAGTACTTATAGTCTTGGTGCAATTTCTCGGTCCCTTGATTCTATACCCCTTAATGAAGCTCAGAAAACTTCATGCCATCGGCACAGCTTAGACTTGGATACCTTCACATTGTAGCTTTGGCCTAGCTAATAGTTGAACCAGTGGGTCATCTTTCTTCTCGTTTATTTTCTTTTACTTTCATCCAATAGATTGGTCTTTCGTGAGACATGTTTTGTGACTTCCAGGCTCCTTTCCTCTAGCTTCTATAGAAGAATAGCCTGTCTGCATTACGCCCTGTGCAACCATTGGAGTCATTGAATAAAGCTTATGGCGCAATATATGAATTGTCCCCTCTGAAGAAGAAATCCTGCAAGTTTATCTTCTGTATTATTGATGTATCCAAACTGTAATGTTCCCAAAGACTAAGTGACGTGGTGGACGTTGCGGAAATAGAACTTCAGGCCATGCATCCACAAGGCACGAATTTCCGGATCCTTGAATCTACATGGATTGATTAGAAGGATCATTGAATCTACAAGGATCAGGAAGCACCTCTTGAATCCACAATGGTTGATTTGTATGATGTTTGAATCCATGAGGATGAAACTAACGTACTTTGAATCCCTGAGGGTTGTTTGAATCCATAATCCAAAAAGAAATATCTCAACAAGAACAAAAAATTTGTGATAATCAAGATGTTCTTAGGGTTACAACTTGCTGACTTGTAAATAGGCAGAAAATCAATTGTGGCATCCCTAAAACTCAGATCAATTTGGAAAGTAAATTAAAAATGGCCTAAAAAAATATAATTACTAAAACTAAGTCTCTGGGACATTATTCACGTGATTTCTTTTATTTGAGCCTAATCTGATTTTTCTACCTTCAAGAATTGCAGTCCATGTTTTCATATTTTTCTAGCCACCTAGGTCAAAAACTTTTCATCCTTGTCTTTTTTTAAAAAATGATGTGTAGCACCAACGTCTCTTGCTCGAAAAACACTCACCCTCTAGTCTTCACTCGCAACACTGAGGTATGAAGATATGGCCATGTTGAACTTTTCCAATTCGTTTGAACTTACTATATGTTGGAAATTCTAGGTCGTAAGAAAATTCTGTAAAAGATTGTGTATGGTTCCTCCCTATATAATTGGGGTTAGAGGTGAATGAATCTTGAGGCGGTTTCTCTCCCGTTTGTCCTCCGTGACAGAGGTTGTTCTCCGATTTCAACATAGTGTTCTCTCTTTTTCCAACTCTATAACTTCCATTTGAAAAATCAAGAATTAAAAAAAATTATATGTTACTGCTCAAATTTTATGACAAATTAAAAAAATCAATACCGAAAAAATGAAAAATAAGAAAACATATTGTGATAAACAAATATGCTACAAATAACAAATATACGTTCACTAATTTGATTTTTTTCTATATAATCTAAAAGGAATTTCAAGCATATTCTTCAACTTTACGCTATGTACTATGTGGCTGAATTATATTAGATGAATGTAATAGATTTTGATCTGATGTTCTGGACTCTTGAAGTCAGACACTCCCCCGTTGACATTTGCAGGAAGGTTGTGAAGGGGTTGTTTTATCACTGTATGAGTCGCATCTGACGAGTCGGTTACCATTTCCTCTGGGTTCCTGGAAGCAGAATGACCCCCAGGAGCCCTCAAAGCTAATGGGGATCTCACGTCCGTCAACCGCACGCTTTCGTCCATGCGAGCCCATCAGATACGGGAGGCAGTCAGCGCAGCCTGATCCGACAGGCCCACGATGGAAAGTGCACCTAAGAAATTACCAACTGTGCCTGTTAATACAACAAAGACATCTTCACGAAAGTCTACTCTAACACCCAAGAATCACGAAAACTGATAATTTTTCACATTTAACTTCCAAACCAGAAATAGAAAGAAGGCGCGACAGTGAGAAAAGAACAAGCAAGCTTTCATCGTCTTCTATCGTCGGGAGGTAGGGAACACGCATAAGACCTGGGTATTCCCTAGAAACGTAAGACGAGGAAGGAGAAGCAAATATCAAAATATTCACATGACGAAGAATAAAAGACGAGATCGGCCCCATCTACACCGTCGATCACTCATGGAGACTTGAGACACCTTTCCCACTCCTTCCCCAAAACCACAAAAGAGCGAGACCATAAGTGAAGACCCTTGTCGACTCTTTACAGATCTTTGCTTTGATTATGAAACCCCGCGAAGCACGCACAGAAAGAACGAAATCGATCTTCCCCAACACATCATAACCCACAAAGAAAAAGTGTACCGTAATTATCAGAAATTCCAGAATCATGCAGCAGTTTCTGTATCGGTTATCAGGTTTGAGTTCGTATAAATCCTAAGATAAAAACCTACGAGTGATGACGATCTAGGTTTTTTCTATGTGAAATTCCCCTTTTTTCCTCCTCTCCTCTCCTCCCATTCTCTCCCAAATATCCATCTTTTCTCCCATAAAATCATCCTCACTTTCCTACACTTTTGTCATCCAGTTTATTGCCAAATGAGTGGTTCTACTGAATTAAGATTCCAGAGGATCTGAACTCATCAAATGATCGACTGTGGTGTGGTCCACCTCTCGCACCGCACCAAGCACCTAGTATCATGCAGCTTTCGCAGCAGACAAGGAACCCCGGGTAAGCATGTGAATCAATATCGCCCTCATTGAAATTTCTGCTTGGGACTCGTCAACTCCATTTAGCTACTCGCGTTGAACCGACGTGACAGTTCTTGCGGGCAGTGCTTGAGTATGACCTCGACTCGCTTATAGAGACAGGGATCGTGGACCTAGCACCGACCCGGATCTTTGACGATGGTGGCCTACTAGACTGGTGTGGCACCGTCTACCGGAATACTTGAGAGGCTGGGAGGTGGGAGGTGGGAGGTGGGACCAGAGACGTTATGCTTGCCACGTTAGCTCTTCTCTGCTCTTTTCCATATGTTCAGAATCCGACGAATATAGCTAATTATACATGAAATAGGCCAATCGATGCAAAAGATAGTGATATTCTGCAAATTTCTGGATAGGAATATGTCGGTTTTATCCTTATGTGATAATTTATATTATTATTTTATGAAGAAATATCAAAACCAGGTGGTACAGAGCTATCCAAAGAAAAACCCAATTTAATATTTATCTGCAAGACGAATTTTGCTTCTTCTCAATCATCAATAATAATCATCTTTGCCATCATTTAATAATCCGTGGTTGTTACCGCTGGGTGAAGTTACTGCTGTCATCAATGGCAAAAGTTCGCCCTGGTTCACACGGTTTGTTTTTGGGTTTGATGCGATTTCGGCGAGCTTGCACGGAACCTCGCTGATGAGGAATTGAATTGATTTTTACTTTTTTCATTTGATTAAATATATAATATATATTTATTTTATTTGTAAATACCTTAATTATATCTCTACATTAAATAAATATATTAAGCATACTATGATAAGTATGCTTAATATATTTATTTCTCCGTTTCTGTATATCGTCGCCGTCTCCCTCCGGCGCTGGCACTGCCTCGAGCCCAGCCTTGAGTCGCGGTCGCAACGCCCGATTTAGGCTTTCGACAGCGAGCCCCTCAAGGTGACCAGTTATTGGGCCCCACCCACCTGACCTGACCCAGCCCACCTGTTCCGCCCAGCCCAACTCAGCGGGTTGTCCCACATCAATTCATTTCATATAAATCATTAAAGTTCAGAAAATTAAATACATATTCATCACATTACTCTCAAATGAGTAATAATGTTTTTAACTTAAATAATTCATACCTTATGTTAATTCATGCAGCAAATACTTTGATTTAAATTCAATTATTACGTAAAAATAAAATATTATGATAGGAATAATTTGAAAAATAGTAATTCATCCTTTCCATTGAATTTCAGTTAAATATTTTGAAAATTGGTAATTGCTATGAGAGCCAAATTGTTTCAAATGAACTAATCATTGAGGACTAGATCCTATATAGCTAACAATTTATGAATTAGTTTACACAACAACATTTGTCTCATAACCACTTCTATTCAAGTGCTTTTATTGGAGAACTCATATAAGACCTGATGATAAGCCGTTGACATCAATGTTATCAAAAAATTAAAAATACCTATTATGTCAAGAACTTATCTAGCCTAGATGTAATACTCTCAAGTCTCCACAAAAATCAAGAACTCTATGTTTTTAGAGTTCCGTTCTACATTAATACTTGTTAAGGAATACCATTAATATTTTTATTTCTCACAAATCAAGGCTTGAACATATTTCATCAATCAACATAGAAAGACCTGCTAAATGTCAAACCAAGAAAACTCTATCTAGATTAAACATAAAATTATATTCTCCATGTTTACTAGGCCACCATCTTGAGTCAAGATTTTGTAGTTAAATGACTCTAATTTAAGTATCACCTAATGTGTGGAAGTGCAAAATTCTAGAAATCAATAGTTTCCTTAGTAGCCACTTACCATATGACTTCCCATAGACACTTTTTTTACATCATATGAACCATGTCATAGGGGTAGAGAAGTCTTCACAGCAGATGGTAACTTCATTCCAATAGAATAGGGTATAATTTACCAAATCTTATGAGTTCCCCTCATACTGGCTAACTTGATTTCGCTTAGTTAACTTAGATTCTCTTTGGACTGTGACTTGTTAATAACACTAAACAGATGTATTTGTATACAAGGACATAGAATGAAGGACTAAACTTGCTGAAGAACATTAAGGCCTTTATTATATAGAGGAACTTGATGGCACTAAGGGTAAGCACCAATGGGTAGTAAAGGTAGTGGAAACTACATTAATAATGGAGTCATTGAGCGAACAAGCAACGTAAGGAAAACTCATTATGCTTCATTGATGCCTAGGACATCCATTGATTATGACACTTAAAAATTTGTTTCCAAACTTGTGTATTGATCTTAAGGATGACTTGTTTGTATGCGACGCTTGTCAATTAGTCAAGCATAAATGCTCTAGTTATTTTTCTTAAAAATCAAGATGTTCTAAACTTTTTGATTTAATTTACAGTGATGTGTGGGAACCATCTTAAGTAAGAACTACCTCTAGATGTTGATGGTTGATTAGTCTTCATTATCATGAGTTAATAATTAGTAAATAATATAGTTTTAGCCTTGACTCATGATAAATAGATTTATATTTATGTTAAAGTGTGAAAAGTGCTTTTTAATTGATTAATATGAAATTTTGGCTAATTATGTAATTTTCTATAAATTTATATGTTTTTTATAGTCTTATTTTTGAGATAAATAAAGAAAAATAAATTAAAATAAAAATATAGCAAAATAGGGGGTACCCACCGACCAATCGGGGAGGAGCCGCGAGTAGGGGTTTGAGAATCTAGGACCAATGAAGGCAAGTGTGTGCCACTCTCCTTCCACGTCACTAGTAGCCAACCGATTGTGGGCAAGGAGTGGTCATACACGTGGGAGAAGAAACTTACTTGCAAATGTAATATTACTACATATTCGTCTGAAACTTCAGTGCACAAGTGATGTGGGACTAAACCCTTGTCACACTTTTCCCTGAAAAGGTTCGATGATTTTAATATCTACAATATCCCTTATTTATAATAGAGATATACTATAATGATGTCATTTGATAAGGGCATTAGAGTACTTATTTCAATCTCTCTCATGTAGGCGGACAATCGATGTGGATCTGAATCTTCCTAGAGTCAAAACTCATATTTTTTATCTAATTATTGCGACTTTCCTATGGATCACTGGTGAAATATTAAGCTGCCAGAATCGCTAAATCATCAACAAAAATCTCGTCGACGCGATTCACAGAGTATTGTTACTAAAATTACTGAACGATTCGTGATAAAAGGATCACAAATCTATCAAGTAAAAGATCTCTAATTGATCAATGAACAAGCTGTTGTCAAGAAGAAGACAATCCACTAGGAGATGAGTTGTTACCTCCTAAGAGTGTACTAGATGCAATGAAGAGCCTCCTCTTGCTGCGTGGACTTGAGGATGAAGCTCCCTAACATGCGCCCCACCTCCATCTAGCTCCTCTCCATCAGGTGACAACCGTTAGAGAGCCACAAAGTCGTCATTTTTCCGTTCCGTCAGGTGACAATTGCTGGAGATGATTTGACAACCCATTTCATTGATCTCTAGACTTTGCAAAGAGATCTAGAGACTGCTCACGTCGTCCTTGTCCAAAGAAAGATTTCGAGGCCGTGGACACTACACAATGATCTTTTCGAATGCTCAAGATCAAAAGTTGGTGGGCACCCTGATAAGTCTTCATTATCATGAGTTAATAATTAATAAATAATATAGTTTTAACCTTAACTCATGATAAATAGACTTATATTTGTGTTAAAGAATGATTTTTTGTTTTCAATTGATTAACGTGAATTTTTGGGTAATTATGTGATTTTATACAATTTTTACAGTCTTACTTTTGAGATAAATCAAGAACAAGAAATAAAAATAAAAATATTGCAAAAATGGGGGGACCCGCCGGCCAGCCGTGCCCGCAAGCAGGTCGGAAGCGTAGTCGGGGAGTAGTCGCGAGCAGGGGCTCGAGCGGCTTGGCTTGGGGACCGACTGGCACGCGTACGCCATTCTCCTTCCACGTCACCGGTGGCCAGCCGGCTGTGGGGCAAGGAGTGGTCATACACGCGAGAGAAGGGACTAACCCCCGTCACACCTTCCTCAAAAGAGGCGGGCGACTAGCGCGGGTTCGAATCCTTCTAGAGTCAAAATTCATATATTTTTATTTGATTATCGTGACTTTCCTGCAGATCGCTGGGGAAGGATTAAGCAATGAGAATCGCTGGATCATCGGCGAAAATCTCATCAACACGATTCGCAAAGCATTGCTACTAAAATTGCTGAACGATTCACGATAAAAGGATCGCGAATCTATCGAGTAAATCATCTCCGATTGATCGACGAACAAGCCGTCGTCGGGAAGAGGACAATCCGCCCGGAGACCAGTCGCCACCTCCTGAGAGCGTACCAGATGCGATGAAGAGCCTCCTCTTGCTGCGCGGACCTGAGGATGAAGCTCCTTAACACGCGCCCCACCTCCATCCAGCGCCTCTCCGTCAGGTGACAGCCGCCGGAGAGTCGCAAAGTCGCCGTTTTTCCGCTCCGCTAGGTGACAGCCGTCGGAGACGATTCGACGACTCACTTCATTGATCTCTAGACTTCGCAAGAAGATCTAGAGATTGCCCACGTCGTCTTTGTCCAAGGAGAGCCTTCGAGGCCGTAGACACTACACGACGATCCTCCCAAACGCTCAAGATTCCAGTGCATCGCCGACGCATCGCCATCGCGATGCCGGAACTCTATTTTCCTACTTTCAATTTAATTTACGCTTCATTTAGTGATACTTTGTGTGATTTTAATTTACCAAACTATATTTCGTTCAATTATGATTCTTCTGGCTTTTACAGATCTTAATTTGATTAATTAAGTCATCTGTAATCGCTTACGTAAGAATCACCAGGCGGAACTCTGTTTTCGCTGTTCGCTGGGAGCTGACATCATCCTGACGTCTGCACCCTTATTTCCTTTTTTTCGTGAATTTTAAATATATTTTCTTTTTATTTCCTAGTATAAAATTCATAAGAAAATCGTATTCATTGAGAAAAATTCTGAATAATTACCAGATATTATATTACATCTCTGTGATCGACCTGGAAAATTACCACTATTTTTGGAATTTTTATTGAATTATAATTGATATATTTATTTAGAAATACTTCTAAATATCCAAAAATTCGTATTTTCTAGTTTTATAAATTTTATATTTGCGTGATTTATTATACAACGACTGAGTCACGTCAAATTTTGGCGCCGTTGCTGGGGATGTATTGCATAATATTTAGTATTTTTCTGTTTTTCTCTTAGAGTACACAAAAAAAAACTTTACTCTTGTTTTATTTTCTTTTTGCTGATTTTTATTAGAAAAAGGGAACGAAAGAAGCACTGCAAGGACTAGAGCATCCTGAAGGAGGGTAGTAGTTACTAACTTTTTCCCTCGAATTTATTGATTTTTATGCATGGTAGAAGATCCTTGCATCCAAGGCTAGAAAATCCTTTCATTATTTCATTCAAAAATAAAAATCCGAAAGAAAAATTAATTTTGATGGATCTTGAAGGAAGTACAGGTCAAGCTGAGAACAATCCTATGGCCATGAAAAATCATTATATCCCTGATTCATTTCAAAGAGCATCTAATATTAGAGTCCCATTAGCACCCACTATTAAATTCAAAATAAATCTAAGAATTTTTCAAATGCTCCCTAATTTTCATGGATTGCCTTTAGAGGAACCTCATCAGCACTTAGAAAAATTTCATATGGTCTGTGATTTAGTTAATCTCCCTCAAGTTATACCGTAAATTATTAAGATGAAATTATTCCCTCATACACTTAGGGACAAAGCTAGTCATTGGCTATCCACATTAGATAGAGAATTAACTAGCTGGAAAGATATAGAACAGGCCTTTCTTTGAAAATTTTATCCCTTAGGAAAAACTCAAAATATGAGAAAACATATATGGAGTTTTTCTCAAAGACCAGGAGAAACTTTGCATGAGACATGGGAAGTTTCAAAGATTTACTTAGAAAGTGTCCTCATCATGCTGTACCCAAGTGGCAGCTCAATAGAATTTTTTATGATGGATTATTAGAACAACATAGAAATATGGTTGATTTTATATGTGGAGTAGCTTTTATGGAGAAAACTCCTGATGAGATTTACAATCTTTATGAGAATTTAAGTGAAAATTCTAGAGATCAAGCCTCTTTTGAATTATATGACAGGGATAAGAAGAGAGGAATTTATGAATTGCATCATGAGGATGATTCTAAACTTAGAAATGAGGTTAATCAAATTAATCAAAGATTAAAAAAATTGATTTACTTATTGATAATATTAGAAAGCCATTTAACCCTCAACTTAATTCGAATAGTACATGTCCTATGTATGGTGAAAATGATTATTCTGAATTTCAATGTTATAATTTAGATCAATCATTTCACCCTATGCGAGAACAAGTGCAAGTAGCTCACGGTTTTAATAGAAATAGGGAACATTTTTCAAATTCTTATAATCCTAATTGGAGGAATAATTTTTCATGGAGAGACTCAAATAATATTCAAAATCCAGAAGCACTTAGACCCAATTCAAACTCTGAATTTCATCTAAAACAAAAAAATAGATTTCAGAAAAATCAGCCCTCTCAAACCCAACCTGATGCTATGGAAATGATGCAGCAAATGAGCCAAATGATGCAACAAACTATGAATCAAATGATGCTTCATCAGAAACAAATTATAGAGGCTCTTGAGAATAAGAGAGAAGAGGGACAGCTACCTAGTCAGCCCATAGAAAATTCAGAAAACTGTCCAACAGTAAGATTTCAGCAAGAAGAGTCTAGCTGGATAAATTTAGAAAAAAACCCACGAAATGAAAATGTTAGGACAGTGAATATATTGAGTGAGAATATTTTACCTGATCCTTATTTCCAATTATTAGAAGAAATTGATGATCCATTAGAAGTAAATGAGAATATTAAGGCCAAAAATGTAGTAGCAGAAAATTTGAATAAAATCATTTATTGCTCACAATTGATGAATGAATATAGTGAGGATGATGAGGAGAAAGAACCCTTAGATGAAGAAACAGCAACTGATCATAGAAAAATCATCCAAATTTTAGTAGAAGGGAGTAAGGACAGAAATGAAGAAAAATATATTTCAGGTGAGGAAAAATCAATTGATTTGGGAGATGTAGGAGACGAAATTAATGAATCTAATCATAATTTTGCAGCCATGGATGTTGATTGTGA
The DNA here is from genome assembly GCA_902729315.2 of Spirodela intermedia. Lineage (NCBI taxonomy): Eukaryota > Viridiplantae > Streptophyta > Magnoliopsida > Alismatales > Araceae > Spirodela > Spirodela intermedia. Next base: position 3,884,306 of record LR746278.1, read on the forward strand.
GGATGATGATGTATATCATATACCAAAATTAAAAGATAGCTCTTGGGAAGATGAAGAATTTGATGAGTTGAGAAACGAAAAGCTAGAAAAAGAATTGATTCAACTAATGGGAACAAGCGAAAATAATAGATGTGAATATAGAAATAATTTTGGAGGAGAAAATTTGAATTTTACTGAATTCATTAGATCTGAGATTAAAGAAGACAATCCTTCCATCCTTCAAAACCCACAGCCCATTAGAATTATTTCTAAGCTTGAAATATTTCACTCCTCACAAATCGAACAAATATGTATGGAAGATAAAATGGAGCAGGGGAAGATTATGCAGATAAAAGAAGACATTAAGAAATGGGTGAGTGGAAGAATTAGAGATACCAATTTAGATGAAAAAATTTTAGATTGGGCAAGAGCTAATCTGAAAATTATACGGCCTGATCACATTTTATGGTTTATTAATAGAAAGTATTTATTAATGAATGAGAGCCTAACAAAACAAGATAGAAATAAGGAAAGATTCTTTTCAAAATGGAAATATTATTTTTGGGAAAATTTTGTTAATTTCCATTTTGTTTTGGCTGAAAGTATGTCAAGGTATATATATGAAGTATATGAATTTATGCTAAATCTGAAAAAGAATATCATGAAACTTACCTTGGGATACAAATATATTTTGATGGCCATAGATCATATTATATGATATAAGAGCTGTCCAGCCGGAGACATTAAATTCAGCGCTGCATGGGAGGCAACCCATGGTTTTTATTTCATCCTGTTTGATTTTTTTTAAGCTTTGTTTTTCTTAGAATTTCGCAGTACTTGTTTCTATATTTGTTTTTCTTTCGAAAAAGTGCAGCAAGAGTGTAAGATGAAGTGAAAAATTAAAAACAAGGTTGAGGTGATGTCTTTTAGAGCTTCATCATTTATGAAAATATTTTTAATGCTTAACTTTGTAGATATGCATGCTTCACTTGAAAATTATATTTTCTGCATATTCTATTTCGAGTTTTCTATGTCATTGAAGACAATGTCATTTTTAAGTTGGGGGGTGAAGTATTCATTATTAATTTATGTTGTAGGACGATTAAGAACATGTGTTTGCATTTTATTCAACTTAGAACAGCAACTAAAAATATAAAAATAAAATAAAATTCGGAAAAATTACAACATCTATTTTCTGGTTTTCTGTCAAAAACAGCAAACTGTCAAAAACAGCAGACAAAAAACAGCCCGAAATTTGAAATTCTAGAAGACCCTTGATAAGTCTTCATTATCATGAGTTAATAATTAGTAAATAATATAGTTTTAGCCTTAACTCATGATAAATAGACTTATATTTGTGTTAAAGCATTAAAAGTGGTTTTCAGTTGATTAACGTGAATTTTTGGGTAATTATGTGATTTTATACGATTTTTACAGTCTTAGTTTTGAGATAAATGAAGAACAAGAAATAAAAATAAAAATATTGCAAAATGGGGGGATTCGCCGGCCAGCCGGGCCCGCAAGCGGGTCGGAAGCGCAGTCGGGGAGTAGCCGCGAGCAGGGGCTCGAACGGCTTGCTTGGATCGATAGGGGCACGTGTGCGCCACTCCCCTTCCACGTCACCGATGGTCAGCCGGCTGTGGGGCAAGGAGTGGTCGTACACGCGAGAGGATTTTGCCTATAAAGCTAACTTTACTATATATTCGCCCAAATAATCCGCGAACAACCGATGTGGGACTAAACCCGCGTCACACCTTGTTCAGGGGCGGGCGACCGCCGCGGGTTCGAATCCTCCCAGAGTCAAAATTCATATATTTTTAACTGATTATCGCGACTTTCCTGCAGATCGCCGGTGAAGGATTAAGCAACCGGAATCGCTGGATCATCGGCGAAAATCTCGTCAACGCGATTCGCGGAGCATTGCTACTAAAATTTCTAAACGATTCGCGATAAAAGGATCGCAATCCATCGAGAAAATCATCTCCGATTGATCGACGAACAAGCCGTCGTCGGGAAGAGGACGATCCGCCGGGAGACCAGTCGCCACCTCCTGAGAGCGTACCAGATGCGATGAAGAGCCTCCTCTTGCTGCGCGGACCTGAGGATGAAGCTCCCTAACACGCGCCTCACCTTCATCCAGCCCCTCTCCGTCGGGTGACAGCCGCCGGAGAGCCGCAAAGTCGCCATTTTTCCGCTCCGCCGGGTGACAGCCGCCGGAGACGATTCGACGACCCACTTCATTGGTCTCTAGACTTCGCGAGAAGATCTAGAGATTGCCCACGTCGTCTTTGTCCAAGGAGAGCCTTCGAGGCCGTGGACACTGCACGACGACCCTCCCGAACGCTCAGGGATTCCGGTGCATCGCCGACGCGTCGCCGTCGCGACGCCAGAACTCTGTTTTCCTGCTTTATCTAGAGATTGCCCACGTCGTCTTTGTCCAAGGAGAGCCTTCGAGGCCGTGGACACTGCACGACGATCCTCCCGAACGCTCAGGATTCCGGTGCATCGCCGACGCATCGCCGTCGCAACGCCGGAACTCTGTTTTCCTGCTTTCAATTTAATTTACGCTTCATTTAGTGATACTTTGTTGATTTTTATTTACCAAACTATACTTCGTTCAATTACGATTCTTCCGGCTTTTACAGATCTTAATTTGATTAATTGAGTCGTCTGTAATCGCCTACGTAAGAATCGCCGGGCGGAACTCTGTTTCCGCCTGATTCGCGTTCGCCGGGTGCTGACGTCATCCTGACGTCCGCACCCTTATTTCTTTTTTTTTCGTGAATTTTAAATATATTTCCTTTTTATTTCCTAGTATAAAATTCGTAAGAAAATCGTACTCATTGAGAAAAATTCTGAATAATTACCAGATATTATATTACATCCCTGTGATCGACCTGGAAAATTACCGCTATTTTTGGAATTTTTATTGAATTATAATTGATATATTTATTTAGAAATACTTCTAAATATCCGAAAATTCGTATTTTCTAGTTTTATAAATTTTATATTTGCGTGATTTAACATACAACGACTGAGTCACGTCAAATTTTGGCGCCGTTGCCGGGGATGTATTGCATAATATTTAGTATTTTTCTGTTTTTCTCTTAGAGTACACAAAAAAAAAAACTTTACTCTTGTTTTATTTTCTTTTTGCTGATTTTTATTAGAAAAAGGGAACGAAAAGAAGCACGGCAAGGACTGGAGCATCCTGAAGGAGGGTAACAGTTACTAACTTTTTCCCTCGAATTTATTGATTTTTATGCATGGTAGAAGATCCTTGCATCCAAGGCTAGAAAATCCTTTCATTATTTCATTCAAAAATAAAAATCCAAAAGAAAAATTAATTTTGATGGATCCTGAAGGAAGTACAGGTCAAACTGAGAACAATCCTATGGCCATGAAAAATCATTATATCCCTGATTCATTTCAAAGAGCATCTAATATTAGAGTCCCATTAGCACCCACTGTTAAATTCGAAATAAATCCAGGAATTTTTCAAATGCTCCCTAATTTTCATGGATTGCCTTTAGAGGAACCTCATCAGCACTTAGAAAAATTTCATATGGTCTGTGATTTAGTTAATCTCCCTCAAGTTACACCGGAAATTATTAAGATGAAATTATTCCCTCATACACTTAGGGACAAAGCTAGTCATTGGCTATCCACATTAGATAGAGAATTAACTAGCTGGAAAGATATAGAACAGGCCTTTCTTCGAAAATTTTATCCTTTAGGAAAAACTCAAAATATGAGAAAACATATATGGAGTTTTTCTCAAAGACCAGGAGAAACTTTGCATCAGACATGGGAAAAATTCAAAGATTTACTTAGAAAGTGTCCTCATCATGCTATACCCAAGTGGCAGCTCAATAGAATTTTTTATGATGGATTATTAGAACAACATAGAAATATGGTTGATTCTATATGTGGAGGAGCTTTTATGGAGAAAACTCCTGATGAGATTTACAGTCTTTATGAGAATTTAAGTGAAAATTCTAGAGATCAAGCCTCTTTTGAATTATATGACAAGGAAATGAAGAGAGAAATTTATGAATTGCATCATGATGATGATTCTAAACTTAGAAATGAGGTTAATCAGATTAATCAAAGATTAGAAAAAATTGATTTACTTATTGATAATATTAGAAAGCCTTTTAACCCTCAACTTAATTCGAATAGTACATGTCCTATGTATGGTGAAAATGATTATTCTGAACTTCAATGTTATAATTTAGATCAATCATTTCACCCTATGCAAGAACAAGTGCAAGTAGCTCACGGTTTTAATAGAAATAGGGAAAATTTTTCAAATTCTTATAATCCTAATTGGAGGAATAATTTTTCATGGAGAGACCCAAATAATATTCAAAATCCAGAAGCACTTAGACCCAATTCAAACTCTGAATTTCGTCCAAAACAAGAAAATAGATTTCAGAAAAATCAGCCCTCTCAAACCCAACCTGATGCTATGGAAATGATGCAGCAAATGAGCCAAATGATGCAACAAACTATGAATCAAATGATGCAACAAACTATGAATCAAATGATGCTTCATCAGAAACAAATTATAGAGGCTCTTGGGAATAAGAGAGAAGAGGGACAGCTACCTAGTCAGCCCATAGAAAATTCAGAAAACTGTCCAACAGTAAGATTTCAGCAAGAAGAGTCTAACTGGATAAATTTAGAAAAAAACCCACGAAATGAAAATGTTAGGACAGTGAATACATTGAGTGAGAATATTTTACCTGATCCTTATTTCCAATTATTAGAAGAAATTGATGATCCATTAGAAGTAAATGAGGATATTAAGGGCAAAAATATAGTAGCAGAAAATTTGAATAAAATCATTTATTGCTCACAATTGATGAATGAATATAGTGAGGATGATGAGGAGAAAGAACCCTTAGATGAAGAAACAGCGACTGATCATAGAAAAATCATCCAAATTTCAGTAGAAGGGAGTAAGGACAGAAATGAAGAAAAATATATTTCAGGGGAGGAAAAATCAATTGATTTGGGAGATGTAGGAGACGAAATTAATGAATCTAATCATAATTTTGCAGCCATGGATGTTGATTGTGAGGATGATGATGTATATCATATACCAAAATTAAAAGATAGCTCTTGGGAAGATGAAGAATTTGATGAGTTGAGAAACGAAAAGCTAGAAAAAGAATTGATTCAACTAATGGGAACAAGCAAAAATAATAGATGTGAATATAGAAATAATTTTGGAGGAGAAAATTTGAATTTTACTGAATTCATTAGATCTGAGATTAAAGAAGACAATCCTTCCATCCTTCAAAACCCACAGCCCATTAGAATTATTTCTAAGCTTGAAATATTTCACTCCTCACAAATTGAACAAATATGTATGGAAGATAAAATGGAGCAGGGAAAGATTATGCAGATAAAAGAAGACATTAAGAAATGGGTGAGTGGAAGAATTAGAGATACCAATTTAGATGAAAAAATTTTAGATTGGGCAAGAGCTAATCTGAAAATTATACGGCCTGATCACATTTTATGGTTTATTAATAGAAAGTATTTATTAATGAATGAGAGCCTAACAAAACAAGATAGAAATAAGGAAAGATTCTTTTCAAAATGGAAATATTATTTTTGGGAAAATTTTGTTAATTTCCATTTTGTTTTGGCTGAAAGTATGTCAAGGTATATATATGAAGTATATGAATTTATGCTAAATCTGAAAAAGAATATCATAAAACTTACCTTGGGATACAAATATATTTTGATGGCCATAGATCAGCTTATATGATATAAGAGCTGTCCAGCTGGAGACATTAAATTCAGCGCTGCATGGGAGGCAACCCATGGTTTTTATTTCATTTTGTTTGATCTCTGTTTTTCTTAGAATTTCGCAGTACTTGTTTCTGTGTTTGTTTTTCTTTCGAAAAAGTGCAGGAGGAGGAGTGTAAGATGAAGTGGAAAATTAAAAACGAGGTTGAGGTGATGTCTTTCTGAGCTTCATCATTTATGAAAATATTTTTAATGCTTAACTTTGCAGATATGCATGCTTCACTTGAAAATTATATTTTCTGCATATTCTGTTTCGAGTTTTCTGTGTCATTGAGGACAATGTCATTTTTAAGTTGGGGGGTGAAGTATTCATTATTAATTTATGCTGTAGGACGATTAAGAACATGTGTTTGCATTTTATTCAACTTAGAACAGCAACTAAAAAAAATAAAAATAAAATAAAATTCGGAAAAACTGCAACATCTATTTTCTGGTTTTCTGTTAGGAACAACAGACTGTCAAAAACAGCAGATGAAAAAACAACCCGAAATTTGAAATTCTAGAGACCCTTTTCTCACATTTCAATCCCGTAGACATATATTACTGAAATTCGAAATTACAGCTATAAAGAAGATAGTTTTGATTTATTTTTGACAAATTTATTGCTGCTAAAATAGAACTGAAAACAGAAAACAGAACTGTCAGAACTATCTAATTTACAAATTCCTTACATCATATTGCATGCATGAAAAATTAAATCAATTAGATTGATTGATACCAAAAGATACTAGGAAGATTATTATTGAGTCAAAAGAATGATCTGGTAGCATGAAATGTTGGAATACTCCTTGGATACATGATAGATAACACGGATTTGATTTTACAGATTTTCACTTCATGATCTTGATGGATAATATTTACTTGATGTGAAAATTTGATTGATCATTTGAGTTTAATGGAGATTTTTGCACCCTGATCTATAGGACTTGTGAGGAGAAATCACTTATTTCAAAAAACAAAAAAGAAAAAAAAAAAAGAGAGAGCAATGTGAAAAATCTAGAAACGAAGAGTACACATGGAGGGTGTGAGACATCATTCTCATTGTCGAAAATCGTGCATAGAAAAACACTTGCTGAAAAATAAGTGGATAAAGTGAAAGCCCTGAAAATGAAGAGTACACATGGAGGGTGTGAGACATCATTCTTATTGTCGAAATTTGTCTACAGGAAAAGCTACTTATCCACTATTTATAAAAAAAAAAAAAGAAGGAAGAAATATAGTGCAAACTTCAAAAATTAAGTCATAGAAAAAGGGAAATGTAAGATCAATATTATTCTTGGATGAGTATTGATAATTGGAACATCTTGTAAATACATCTATGAGTGAAGAAGTGATAAAGATGTGAATAGAAGAAGTGAAGTCTAGATTGTTATTCCAAGGAGTGTTTAAACATTTAAGTGCTTGACATCATTCTTAAATACTTGATATAAGAATCCAAAGTGTTTAAAGGTGCATCATTTCTAATTGTATTTCTTTTCTGTATTGAAATATGATGTTTGAGATTTGTAAATTTTTATTTTTGTAATTCCATTGCTAAGGGACTAGCAATGATTTAACTTGGGGGGTGTGATAAGTCTTCATTATCATGAGTTAATAATTAGTAAATAATATAGTTTTAGCCTTAACTCATGATAAATAGACTTATATTTGTGTTAAAGCATGAAAAGTGGTTTTCAGTTGATTAACGTTAATTTTTGGGTAATTATGTGATTTTATACGATTTTTACAGTCTTAGTTTTGAGATAAATGAAGAACAAGAAATAAAAATAAAAATATTGCAAAATGGGGAACCCGCCGGCCAGCCGGGCCCGCAAGCGGGTCGGAAGCGCAGTCGGGGAGTAGCCGCGAGCAGGGGCTCGAGCGGCTTGCTTGGATCGATAGGGGCACGTGTGCGCCACTCCCCTTCCACGTCACCGGTGGCCAGCCGGCTGTGGGGCAAGGAGTGGTCGTACACGCGAGAGAAGAGACTTTGCCTTACAAAGCTAACATTACTATATATTCGCCCGAAAAATCGGTGCACAACCGATGTGGGACTAAACCCCCGTCACACCTTGTTCAGGGGCGGGCGACCGCCGCGGGTTCGAATCCTCCCAGAGTCAAAATTCATATATTTTTAACTGATTATCGCGACTTTCCTGCAGATCGCCGCTGAAGGATTAAGCAACCAGAATCGTTGGATCATCGGCGAAAATCTCGTCAACGCAATTCGCGGAGCATTGCTACTAAAGTTGCTGAACGATTCACGATAAAAGGATCGCGAATCCATCGAGTAAATCATCTCCGATTGATCGACGAACAAGCCGTCGTCGGGAAGAGGACGATCCGTCGGGAGACAAGTCGCCACCTCCTGAGAGCGTACCAGATGCGATGAAGAGCCTCCTCTTGCTGCGCGGACCTGAGGATGAAGCTCCCTAACACGCGCCTCACCTCCATCCCGCCCCTCTCCGTCGGGTGACAGCCGCCGGAGAGCCGCAAAGTCGCCGTTTTTCCGCTCCGCCGGGTGACAGCCGCCGGAGACGATTCGACGACCCACTTCATTGGTCTCTAGACTTCGCGAGAAGATCTAGAGATTGCCCACGTCGTCTTTGTCCAAGGAGAGCCTTCGAGGCCGTAGACACTGCACGACGACCCTCCCGAACGCTCAGGATTCCGGTGCATCGCCGACGCGTCGCCGTCGCGACGCCGGAACTCTGTTTTCCTGCTTTATCTAGAGACTGCCCACGTCGTCTTTGTCCAAGGAGAGCCTTCGAGGCCGTGGACACTGCACGACGATCCTCCCGAACGCTCAGGATTCCGGTGCATCGCCGACGCATCGCCGACGCATCGCCGTCGCGACGCCGGAACTCTGTTTTCCTGCTTTCAATTTAATTTACGCTTCATTTAGTGATACTTTGTTGATTTTTATTTACCAAACTATACTTCGTTCAACTACGATTCTTCCGGCTTTTACAGATCTTAATTTGATTAATTGAGTCGTCTGTAATCGCCTACGTAAGAATCGCCGGGCGGAACTGTGTTTCCGCCTGATTCGCGTTCGCCGGGCGCTGACGTCATCCTGACGTCCGCACCCTTATTTCCTTTTTTTTTCGTGAATTTTAAATATATTTCCTTTTTATTTTCTAGTATAAAATTCGTAAGAAAATCGTACTCATTGAGAAAAATTCTGAATAATTACCAGATATTATATTACATCCCTGTGATCGACCTAGAAAATTACCGCTATTTTTGGAATTTTTATTGAATTATAATTGATATATTTATTTAGAAATACTTCTAAATATCCGAAAATTCGTATTTTCTAGTTTTATAAATTTTATATTTGCGTGATTTAACATACAACGACTGAGTCACGTCAACCCTTTTCTCACATTTCAATCCCCTAGATATATATTACTGAAATTCGAAATTAAAACTATAAAGAGGATAGTTTTGATTTATTTTTGACAAATTTATTGTGGCTAAAAATAAACTGAAAAAAGAAAATAGAACTGTCAGAACTATCTAATTTACAAATTCTTTACATCATATTACATGCATGAAAAATTAAATCAATTAGATTGATTGATACCAAAAGATACTAGGAAGATTATTATTGAGTCAAAAGAATGATCTAGTAGTATGAAATGTTGGAATACTCTTTGGATACATGATAGATAACATGGATTTGATTTTACAAATTTTCACTTCATGATCTTAATGGATAGTATTTACTTGATGTGAAAATTTGATTGATCATTTAAATTTAATGGAGATTTTTGCACCCTGATCTATAGGATTAATGAGGAGAAATCACTTATTTCGAAAAAAAAAGAGAGAGCAATGTGAAAAATCTAGAAACGAAGAGTACACATGGAGGGTGTGAGACATCATTCTCATTGTCGAAAATCGTGCATAGAAAAACACTTGCAGAAAAATAAGTGGATAAAGTGAAAGCCCTGAAAATGAAGAGTACACATGGAGGGTGTGAGACATCATTCTTATTGTCGAAATTTGTCTACAGGAAAAGCTACTTATCCACTATTTATAAAAAAAAAAAAAGAAGGAAGAAATATAGTGCAAACTTCAAAAATTAAGTCATAGAAAAAGGGAAATGTAAGATCAATATTATTCTTGGATGAGTATTGATAATTGGAACATCTTGTAAATACATCTATGAGTGAAGAAGTGATAAAGATGTGAATAGAAGAACTGAAGTGTAGATTGTTATTCCAAGGAGTGTTTAAACATTTAAGTACTTGGCATCATTCTTAAATACTTGATATAAGAATTCAAAGTGTTTAATGGTGCATCATTTCTAATTATATTTTTTTTGTATTGAAATATGATGTTTGAGATTTGTAAAATTTTATTTTCGTAATTCCATTGCTAAGGGACTAGCAATGATTTAAGTTGGGGGGTGTGATAAGTCTTCATTATCATGAGTTAATAATTAGTAAATAATATAGTTTTAGCCTTAACTCATGATAAATAGACTTATATTTGTGTTAAAGAATGATTTTTTGTTTTCAATTGATTAACGTGAATTTTTGGGTAATTATGTGATTTTATACAATTTTTACAGTCTTACTTTTGAGACAAATCAAGAACAAGAAATAAAAATAAAAATATTGCAAAAATGGGGGGACCCGCCGGCCAGCCGTGCTCGCAAGCAGCTCGGAAGCGCAGTCGGGGAGTAGCTGCGAGCAGGGGCTCAAGCGGCTTGGCTTGGGGACCGACTGACACGCGTACGCCACTCCCCTTCCACATCACTAGTGGCCAGCCGGCTATGGGGCAAGGAGTGGTCATACACGTGAGAGAAGGGACTAACCCCCGTCACACCTTCCTCAAAAGAGGCGGGCGATTGGCGTGGGTTCGAATCCTTCCAGAGTCAAAATTCATATATTTTTATTTGATTATTGCGACTTTCTTGCAGATGGCTGGGGAAGGATTAAGCAACGAGAATCGCTGGATCATCGGCGAAAATCTCATCAACACGATTCGCAAAGCATTGCTACTAAAATTGCTGAACGATTCACGATAAAAGGATCGCGAATCCATTGAGTAAATCATCTCCGATTGATCGACGAACAAGCCGTCGTCAGGAAGAGGACGATCCGCCGGGAGACCAGTCGCCACCTCCAGAGAGCGTACCAGATGCGATGAAGAGCCTCCTCTTGCTGCGCGGACCTAAGGATGAAGCTCCTTAACACGCGCCCCACCTCCATCCAGCGCCTCTCTGTCAGGTGACAGCCGCCGGAGAGCCGCAAAGTCGCCATTTTTCCACTCCGCCGGGTGACAGCCACCGGAGACGATTTGACGACTCACTTCATTGATCTTTAGACTTTGCGAGAAGATCTAGAGATTGCCCACGTTGTCTTTGTCCAAGGAGAGCCTTCGAGGCCGTGGGCATTGCACAACGATCCTCCCGAACGCTCACGATTTCGGTGCATCGCCGACGCATCGTCGTCGCGACGCCGGAACTCTGTTTTCCTGCTTTCAATTTAATTTACGCTTCATTTAGTGATACTTTGTGTGATTTTAATTTACCAAACTATATTTCGTTCAATTATGATTCTTCTGGCTTTTACAGATCTTAATTTGATTAATTAAGTCATCTGTAATCGCTTACGTAAGAATCGCCGGGTGGAACTCTATTTCTGCTGTTTGCTAGGAGCTGACATCATCCTGACGTCTGCACCCTTATTTCCTTTTTTTCGTGAATTTTAAATATATTTTCTTTTTATTTCCTAGTATAAAATTTGTAAGAAAATCGTATTCATTGAGAAAAATTCTGAATAATTACCAGATATTATATTACATCCCTGTGATCGACCTAGAAAATTATCGCTATTTTTGGAATTTTTATTGAATTATAATTGATATATTTATTTAGAAATACTTCTAAATATCCGAATATTCGTATTTTCTAGTTTTATAAATTTTATATTTGCGTGATTTATTGTACAACGACTGAGTCACGTCACACCCCTTATTTTGCTTTATTTGATGAGATTTAATTTGTGGAGATTAGGCAACAGAATCAAGTTGAGGCACTAACACATGACATCATCAAATGAGGAGATCAGAAGTTGTTAAGAACATCCACACAATCATCAATGGATCTCAACATTTAAGAAGATCATACTTATTGAGCGATTAGACTCTTGCCTAATATTTTCGTAGCCAAAAAGATAGAAATGCCCTCATTTAATCACAGTTCTACAAATGTATTCCCATCCTCTCATGTAAACCCTTACGCATTTAAGCTGCTATTTAGAGGCAAAAGAACGAACTTTGAATGTCCCGACATTTAGTCGGCTAAATGAAACCATATTGAGGTTTTACATCAATCTAGACGTGTTAGAGTTGATTTAAGCTTTGTTTTGTAGCTAAGATCATTAGGGAAGCATACTCAAAGTGGAAACTATCTAGCCTTTGTGAAATATAGAGGCCTGAGGTAAGTTCTCCAAGTCCAATATGTTTTGAGTGTGAACAACAATCTAGCTTCTGTAGTTTTGAACATATAGAAATATAGTGTTAACTTTGTCTCACAAATCGTTTGTGAGTGTTTTCCCCATTTTTAGTTGTCATCTACATCGCTGAACCATTGTTTCCCCCTTTTTTGACAGTGAAAATTCTTCTTATTTGTCATCACCTCTCTTTTGAACTCGTTTGATTTAAATAGTAACTAAGTACATCTAATTCTCATTCCTTGTCGATCGACCTCGAGCTTACCACAATATTTACCTATTTTAGTATTTTTATTTGATACATTTGTGATTATAAATATTTTTGATCAACTAATTTTGGGGCTTTCAATGACCCTTGATTTCGTTTTATCAACTGACACCGTTCCTAGGGAATGAGTGCCATTAGACGTGAGTAGCTTTTTAATTGAGTTAAATTCCCATTATTATTTATTTTAAAGAACAAATTTATAGAATATCCAATCATTAATAGGTCTGTTTTCAAAAATTTTCATAATCTATCATTGAGATAGTTATATAAATCTTTACTGAAATAGAAGTTTACAATGTTCATTGTATTTCTTTAAATATTTTGAATTGATTTTTTTATATATAGACTGAATTTGTATTTTTAAATTTGAAGTAGTCAAGGTGAAAGTGTTTGGTATACTTACTTTATTCACTATTTTAATTTCCTGTATTTCTTTCTTTTCTCTTTATCAATACTCACTGAGCCATATTCTATGCAAGGTCACATATCCCTAAAACAACCATTAGCGATCCCTAAACAAGATCAGACCAACACATCTAGCTCATACACTTTTGAAAACCCCATACTATAAGAAAATCAAATGGCCCAACAAAACCCAAACAATGAGACAATGAGGCTGAAAGACCATTTTGTCCCTCTCCAATACCGACCAATATAGGTGAGGGAGTGAATTTTAGAGTAGATCATCATATTGTGCAAATGCTACTAAAGTTTCATGGAATGAGTCATGAGGAATCATACAAGCATTTAGAAGATTTTTTTTCAAGTATGTGAGATTTCTTATTATCCCAATGTCCCACTAGAAGTGCTAAAAATGAGATTATTTCTTTTTACCCTAAAAGACAAAGCAAAAGAGTGGCTCAGAACCCTAGCACAAGACTTAAATTCATGGGGTGAAATGGAGACCACCTTCTTAAAGAAATTTTATTCTGTAGGGAGAATTAATATTGTAAGGAAGTCAGTTAGATATTTTAATCAAGGATCATAGGAATCATTTTATGAGACTTGGGAGAAATGAAAGAATATAGTAGACAATGTTCTCACCATGGGATTCAAATTGGCAGCTAGTTCAAATATTTTATGAAGGATTAGGAGATAAAGATAGACACATGATTGATGCTGCTAGTGGTGGGACATTTATGAATAAATTTGATGATGAAGCCCTAGATTTAATTGAAATGTTGGCTGAAAATAGTACTCATCATATAGTATTAAATCAAAACGGAAGGCAAATAAGGCCTAGAAGAGGTGGAATGATTGAAACAAAAGCTGTTGAATCCGAAATATTTTTAGAAAAAATTGATAAAGTGATGAAAGATGTAAAATTTTTGATGGACAAGTCATCAACAGCTCCTGCTCAAGCTTTTGAACAGTCCATGCATGGCCCAGATATGACTGCATGTACCCTTTGTTCTAGTTATGAACATGTAGAAATAGAGTGTCCTAGAATGAAGGGTTGATGGCAATGAATGATAGAGTCAGTCCCCCTCAACTTATTGCTAGACACTCATGGTCAGAAAGGACATCTCAACCTCCTGTATACAGAACACAATATAACAAATACAACAACTAAAATTATAAAAGAGGAAATGATAACACCTATCAACCATCATTTCCCAAATTTCTAACAGCAAGGTCCCTTCCAGCCAATCCTACGTCCACAAAATTTTCAGTCCACTCAACCAACTCATCCTGCTCAAAACAAAGCCACCTTGGCTACTAATGAATTGTTGAAGCAGATGTTGCAGGAGCAAAAGGAGCAAATGCAAGAGCTGAGGATAGAAATGGAAAAAATGAAGATGATGGTGGGAGGGTAGTCACAACAAGGCTACACCACACACGATAGATAAAAACATAAAATGATTAAAGTAGGGTTAGGTGACCATGAAGTAGGTCAATTTCTTACTCAACCTGTTTTAAATCCTCCAAATTTATATTTTTCTACAAATAAGCATTATATTCATGAAGTAAAGAGTAAAGAACTTGAGTTAGAAACACTGCACATTATTTAAAGACTTAGGAATGTAAAGGATTTGCCTGATCCATATGAACTGAGTGAAGAAATAGAAGTTGAAAGAAAAATCCAACATAGATAAAACTCAAGAAAAAGTAGAAGAGCTAGCAAAGGATGAACCTAATCCCGAGGGATATAAATTGCTTGTTCCTTAATGCTCTGAAAATATCAAAAAAAAACTCAACCAATCTGATTATCATTTGCTAGAACTGTTCAAACAAGTTATAATAAATATTCCATTAGTTGATGCCATAGAACACATACCATACTATGTTAAATTTTTAAAAGGATTATGTACACCTAGTAGAAAACAAAAATAGATTTAATTATCTGAAAATATTAATTCCATATTACTTAATCACATTCTTAAAAAGTGTAGGGATCTAGGAGCACCCTTGATTAAATGCGAAATAGGAGGTATGATTTCACCTGTTCATTGTTTGATTCAGGTGCAAGTGTCAATATTATTTTCAAAATTATATATGATAAATTCAAAATGGGTGAGTTACAACCTATTTTCTTAGAACTGCAGCTAGCTGATGGGTCAAGTAGATAGTCATAGTTCTTGAGTTAAAATATTAGAAGATGTCATAGTTAAAATTGAAAACTGTTATTTCTAGTAGATTTTATTATTGTTTATATGAAGATGACTGAAAATATCAATCATGCTCCTATAATCCTTGGTAGACCCTTCTTAGAAACAGTCAAAGCCATAATAGATCGGGGAAAGAGGATAGTAGAGTTAAAATTTGGGTAAGAAAAGGTTGAAATTAATATTTCTAAGCTATTGAAACATCTTGAAAAATTAACTAAGGATTATTGCTTTGTGGATGCATGTGAAAAATTATTTGATTATAATCTTTTACAAACTTCAAATGTTTCGTATGAGTTGCACAATAATTCTGAAATTCATGATAATTTGATGCACAATTGTGACCAACAGCTTGAATTAAAAACATGGCCATCCACTCAAATATGATTTTCTTGGTGAAAATAATACTTTTCTTGTCATCATTTCTTCATCATTAACACTAGCACAAGAAGAACAGCTAATGAATATTCTTGAGCTGCATAGAGCAGCAATCGGTTGGTCTCTTGTAGACATTAAGGGCATTAGTGCAAACACATGTATGCACAGAATTTTTATTGAGGAAAATGTCAAAACCTCTAGAGAAGTTCAAAGATGATTGAATCCTAAGATGTTAGAAGTGGTGAAGGGAGAGATTATGAAATGGTTGGATGCAGGAATTATATATGCCATTTTAGATAGGCCATGGGTAAGCTCTATCCATGTAGTACCCAAGAAGACAGGAATCATAGTGACTAGAAATGAAAAAGGGGAGGAGATTCAAACTAAATTACCATCAAGTTCAAGAATTTACATAGATTATAGGAAGTTAAATGCTGTAACGAAAAAATATCATTTTACTTTACCTTTAATTAATCAAATTCTAGAAAAATTAGCTGGTAAATATATTTTTTATTTCTGGAAAAATTAGTTGGTGAAAATTAGCTATACATCAGGATGATCAAGAAAAGACCACTTTTACATCTTTTTTGGCACATGCATTTAGGAGAATGCCCTTCGGTTTATGTAATGCACCATCTATATTTCAGCGATGCATGCGTACTATGTTTTCAAACTTAGTTGGTGAATGTTTAGAAGTTTTTTAATTTTTGTCAATCATTTGAGTGCTGTCTTGCTGACTTAGCAAAGGTTTCACAATTGTGCATGGACAAGAACCTAGTGCTAAGTTAGGAGAAATCCTATTTCATGGTGCAAGAGGGAGTGGTGCTGGGCCATCTAGTTAGCAAATGTGGATTAGAGGTGGACAAGGCCAAGATAGAAGTGATCCAAAATCTCCCCCTCCCCAACTCCATTAGACAACTGAGAGCTTTTTTGGGTCATGCTGATTTTTATAGATGTTTTATTACAGACTTTGATAAAGTTTCTAAACCTTTTACTAACTTACTTTCTAAAGATGTTAATTTTGAAATAAATGCTGCAGGCCAACAAGCTTTTTTATAGATTAAGAGGGCAATTTTTATAGAGGCTCTAATTTTTCAACCACCCAACTAGAGCCTCCCTTTTGAACTAATGTGTGATGCCTCAGATTTTGTAGTAAGAGTAGTGCTAGGTCAACGAATTGACAAGAAATCCAAAGCAATTTATTATGCAAGTAAGACGTTGGTCAAAGCTCAAGTAAATTACACTACTACAGAAAAAGAATTATTAGTTATTGTTTTTGCATTAGATAAATTTTGATCTTATTTGTTAAGTAGCAAAATTATCATACATTCTGATCATTTTGTCCTTAAATATTTGCTTAGTAAGAATGCAGCAAAACCTTGATTCATTAGGTGGGTTTTATTATTATAAGAATTTGATGTTGAAATTAAAGATAGATGAGGATGTGAAAATTGTCTAGCTGACCACTTATCTCGATTAGATACACACAATTCAAGGAAGAACCTGAATTGTTTCATTTAGGAGTTGACCAGATTTTTAGACAATGTGTCCTTGAAGATGAACAACATAGCATATTAAATTTTTTCATTCTTTTTCTTGTGGTGGACATTTTGTATCTAAGAGAAATACTACAAAAAATTTACAATGTGGTTTTTTTGGCCTACTACATTTAAGAATTCATACGATTCTTGTAAAACTTGTTTGAAGTGTCAAGCTGCAATCAACATAACTAAGAAAGACTCCATGCCATTACAACCAATTATTGAAGTTGAAAATTTTGATTTGTGGGGCATAGATTTTGTGGGACCATTTCCCTCATCTAATGGTCATGAATACATTTTAATGGTTGTTGATTATGTTTCTAAGTGGATAGAGGCTATCTCTACTAGAACAAATGATCATAAGGTAGTCCAATCAATTGTGCATCATATCTTTTCACGTTTTGGTTGTCCAAGAGCCATAATTAGTGATGGTGGATCACATTTCAATAACTATCATTTCAATGCCTTAAGAAATATGGTGTGCAGCATAAGATGATCACACCCTATCACCCACAAGTCAATAGTCAAATTGAAGTCACAAGTAAAGAAACTAATTTTTTTTACAGAAATTCGTTAGACCTGATGATAAAAATTAGATAAATAGACTTCATGATGCATTATGGGCATAGAGAACAGCCCATAAAAACCCTATAGGAATGTCTCCATATAAACTGATTTTTGGTAAAGCTTGTCACTTACCTGTTGAAATTGAACATAGGGTTTGTTGGACTCTCAAGAAACTAAATTTATCTCTAGATGAAGTAGGGAAGAATAGGATTCTACAAATTCAAGATCTACAAGAATTACAAAACGAAGCTTATGAAAATTCTGTGATTTAAATTCATGATAGACATTTGAATCATAAGTAATTCTTTGAAAATAAAAAAGTTTGGCTATACAAGTCACGCTTGAAGTTATTTCAAGAAAACTTAAATCAAGGTGGGATACATCTTTCATTGTTATTAAATTATTTGATTGTGGAGCATTTTTAAATGCAAATCTTAAGACAAGTCAATAGCTTAAAGTGAACAAGCAAAGACTTAAACCATACATGCAGCATGAGCAACACCCTTTGGACAACTCTCTTTAACTGTAGGATCTACGTCCATCTCAAATCTCCTATTGACAACATCCTAGTCATTAAATTGACAATTTTTAGAATTTAATATAATCACCTTTTTATTCAGTGGCTTTTTTTCTTTTCAATCTTCTTTTGTAGTTATCTTTAATTCAAATGGAGTACGTAGGTGGGTTTAGTACATGACCATGGCAATAGTGTAACACATACACAGCAGCAACAAATACAACAGGGACTACATTACTTAGTTTGCACCTTCTTCCTCTAAATTTATTTTTCTAATGCACTAGGGATAATGCAGAATTTAAGTTGGGGGGTGAGAAGATTAATTTCCTGTAGTATACACTTAGAATATTATGAACTCACACATTTTTGAATTTATCTTATAGTTGTAATATAGAAAGACAATAAAAATAGCATAAATTAGATTGTCATATTGTTCGATCCCCATACTCACAAACTTGCTTTCATTGATGAATCTTAAAAAAAGAGATCAATGTCAATAGTATTTTAGATATTCATGAACATAAGTTTGTAGTTAGTAGGTTTAATTATTATTTTTTTAATCAAAATACTTCTATTATTGTCATAGAATTATTTCAAGCTACTTGGTTTTCTTGCTAAGAATACTATATGATTTAGATGATGAGTTGAAGGAAGATCACTCAACACTTTTATGCTCATATAAAATTTATTAGCAGAGTGTGAGCCTCCAAAGTATGAATATTGACATTCAAACTTTCAACAAATATTTAGAGAAAAGCTATTTGTCAAAAAAAAAATATATTTTTTTGTGTAAAGTGAAGCCTAAATGCAAATAAAAGAGGAATTTTTCCTCTTTGTCCTGTGGGGCTACCACATGTGAGACTAGGACAAGTATTACTTTATTTTGGAAAAGTTACCAACACAACACATGAGTCATATTCAATAAGTTACAATGGTCTGAGTTAAACTCAAATTCTAAAATCTATTGGTGATATTTGGCTAGTAATGAGAGTAGATGAATTAATAACTAGACAATTCAGTTGTTGAGATTGAAAAAAAAAATGAACTAACCTAAACTCTACTTGATTGTGATTCATGAATGTCTTTACATGAGCAGGTGAAACTCTCAAATGAAGATTTGTGAAATGATAGGCAAGTTAGTTGATGTGTGGGGTGAATGTCAATATGCATTTTTATTAAATTACCATGTAGGAACTTGAAATATTTTCTTCCTAAGAGTCTAGCAACAACTTAAGTTAGGGGATTGAAATGTGAGAAAAGAGTCTCTAGAATTTCAAATTTTGAGCTGTTTTTGATAGTCTATTGTTCCTAACAGAAAACCAAAAAATAAGTGTTCTATTTTTTCTAATTTTTTTTAAATTTCTATTCTAAGTAAGCGTGAAAAAAATGCAAACACATGTTCTTAATCGTCCTACAGCATAAATTAAGAATTAATACTTCACCCCCCAACTTAAAAATGACATTGTCCTCAATGACATAAAAAAATCAAAACAGAATATGCAAAAAATATAATTTTCAAGTGAACCATACATATTTATGCAAAATTAAGCACTAAAAATGTTCTCATAAATGATAAAGCTCAAAAAGACACTACCTCAACTTTGTTTTTAATTTTTTACTTCATCTTACACCTCCTCCTGCACTTTTTTGAAAAAAAAAAACTAATGTAAAAATAAATACTACGAAATTCTAAGAAAAACAGAACTTAAAAAAAGTCAAATAAAATAAAATAAAAACCATGGGTTGCCTCCCATACAGCGCTGAATTTAATGTCTTTAGCTAGACAATTCTTAGATCATATATGATGATATATGGCCATCAAATATATTTATATCCTAAGATAAGTTTCATGATATTCCTTTTCAGATTTAGCAAAACATTTTCTTAAAAATAATATTTCCATTTTGAAAAGAACCTTTTCTCATTTTTATCTTATTTTGTAATGCTCTCGTTCATTAATAAATATTTTCTATTAATAGGCCATAAAATGTGATCAAGTCATATAATTTTCAAATGAGCTCTTACCCATCTAGATTTTTTTCATCTAAATTGATATCTCTAATTCTTTCACTCACCTATTTCTTAATGTATTCTTTTATCTGCATAATCTTCCCGTACTCCATTTTATTTTTCATACATATTTATTCAATTTGTGAGGAGTAAAATATTTCAAACTTAGAAATAGTTCTAATGGGCTGTGGCTTTTGAAGGATGAAAGGATTGTCTTCTTTAATCTCAGATCTAATGAATTTAGTAAAATTTAGATTTTCTCCTCCAAAATTATCTCTATATTCATATTCATTATTTTCATTTATCTCCATTAGTTGAATCAACTCTTTTTCTAGCTTTTTTTTCTGTCAACTCATCAAATTTACCATCTTCTCAAGAGCTATCTTCTAATTTCAGTATATGATATACATCATCATCCTCACTATCAACATCCATAGTTGTAAAATTTTGATTAGATCTACTAATTTCGTCTCCTGCATCTCTCAAATCAACTAATTTTTTCTCACTTGAAATATATTTTTCTTCATTTCTGTCCTTACTCTCTTTTACTAAAATTTAGATGATTTTTCCATGATCAATTGGTGTTTCTTCATTTAAGGGCTATTTCTCCTCATCATCCTCACTATATTCATTCATCAATTATGAGTAATAAATGATTTTATTTAATTTTTTTGCTACTATATTTTCAGCCTTAATATTCTCATGGACTTCTAATGGCTCATCTATTTTTTCTAATAATTAGAAATAAAGATCACGTAAAATATTCTCACTCAATGTATTCATTCCTAAAATTTTCATTTCATGGGTTTTTTCTTAATTTATCTAGCTAGGCTCTCCTTGTTGAAATCTTACTATTGAACAATTTCTTAAATTTTCTATGGATTGACTAGGTGGCTGTTCTTCTTCTCTCTTATTCTCAAAAGCCTCTATAAATTGTTTTTGTTGTAATATCATTTGGTTCATTGTTTGCTGCATCATTCAGCTCATTTGCTACATCATATCCGTAAAATCAGGTTGGATTTGAGAGGATTGATTTTTTAAAATCTGTGTTCCTATTTTGAATTAAATTTAGAATTTGAAATGAATCTAAGTGCTTCTTAATTTTTAAGATTATTTGGGTTTCTCCACGAAAAATTATTTCTCTAATTAGGATTATAAGAATTAAAAAAATATTTCTTTTTTTTACTAAAATCATGAGGTATTTACACTTGTTCTTGCCTAGGCTGAAATGATTGATCTAAATTATAATATTAAAATTCGAAATGATCATTTTCACCATACATAGGATATGCACTATATGTACTCAAGTAAAGATTAGGAAACTTTCTCATATTTTTAATAATTAAATTACATTTTTCAAATCCATGATTAATATAATTAACCTCATTTCTTAAATTAAAATCATCATGATGATGTAATTCATAAATTCTTCTCTTCTTATTCTTATCATATAACTGAAAAGAGGCTTGATCTTCAGAATTTCAGTTAAATTCTCATAAAAAGTGTAAATTTCATCATGAGTTTTCTGCATAAAAGCTCCTCCACATATAGAATCAACCATATTTCTATGTTATTCTAATAATCCATCATAAAAAATTATATTGAGCTTCCACTTGGGTATAACATGATGCAAACATTTTCTAAGTAAATCTTTAAATTTTTCTTATGTCTCATGTAAAGTTTTTCCTAGTCTTTGAGAAAAAATTCATATATGTTTTCTTATATTTTGAGTTTTTCCTAAGAGAGAAAATTTTCAAAGAAAGATTTATTCTATGTCTTTTCAAACAGTTAATTCTCTATTTAATGTGGATAGCTAATGACTAGCTTTGTCCTTAAATGTATGAGAAAATAATTCCATCTTAATAATTTTTAGTGTAACTTGAGGGAGATTAACTAAATGACAAATCATATGAAATTTTTTTAAATGTTGATGAGGTTCCTCTACAGGTAATCTATGAAAATTAGGGAGTATTTGAAATATTTCTAGATTTATTTTGAATTTAACAGTAGGTGTTAATGGGACTCTAATATTAGATGCTCTGTGAAATGAAATAAAGATATAATGATTTTTCATAGCCATAGGATTGCTTTTAGTTTGACTTGTACTTCCTTTGGGATCTATCAAATTAATTTTTCTTCTGAATTTTTAATTTTGAATGAAATAGTGAAGGATTTTTTAGCCTTGGATGCAAAGATCTTCTACCATACATAAAAATCAATAAATTTGAGAAAAAAGTTTAATAATTGTTACCTTCCTTCAGTATGCTCCAGTCCTTGCCTTGTTTCTCTTCGTCCTTTTTCTTTTCAAAAAATTTTTGACAAGAAGAAAATAAAATTAGAGTTAATTTTTGTGTGTACTCTAACAAGAAAATAAAACATATTAAATATTATGTAATACATCCCCGACAATTGTGCCAAAATTTGATGTGATTAGTGGTTGTATAGTAAATCACGTAAATTTAAAATTTATAAAACTAGAAAATATTAATTTTTAGATATTTAGAAGTATTTCTGAACAAATATATTAGTTATAATCTAATAAAAGTTTCAAAATTAGTGGTAATTTTCTAAGTCGATCATAGGGATGTAATATAATATCGAGTAAATTTTTAGAATATTTTCAAATAATACAAAATTTTATGAATTTTATACTAAGAAATAAAAATAAAATATATTTAAAATTCATGAAAAAGAAAAATAAGGGTGCAGATGTCAAGATGACATCAGCACCTGACAAACAAGAATCAAGTAGAAATAAAGTTTCACCTAGTAATTCTTACATAAGAAATTATAGATGATTTAATTGATTAAATTAAGATCTATAAAACCTAGAAGAATGATAATTAAATGAAGTATATCTTGGTAAATTTAAATTACACAAATTTTTACTAAATGAAGTAGAAATTAAGTTGAAAGTAAAAAAACAAAGTTCCGACATCGCGGCGGTGATGCATTTGTGATGCACTAGAATCCTAAGCCTTTGGAAAGATCATCATATAGTATCCATAACCTCAAAGGCTCTTTTTGGATAAGGATGATGTGGACAATTTTTAGATCTCCTTTTGAAGTCTAGAGATCAATGAAATGGGTCATTGAATTGTCTCCAGTGGCTGTCACTTGGTGGAGTAGAAAAATGATGACTTTGCGACTCTCTAGCAATTGTCACCCGACAAAGAGAAGCTAAATGGAGGTGAGACGTATGTCAGGGAGCTTCATCCTTAGGTTTGCACACTAAAAGGAGTCTTTTCATCACATTTGATGTGCTCTCAAGAGGTGGCGACTCGCCTCTTGGCAGATCATTTTCTTCCCGATGACGGCTTGTTCATCGATCAATCGGAGATGATTTACTTAATAGATTTGTGATCTTTTTATCGCGAATCATTCAACAACTTTAGTAACAATGTTTTGTGAATTGCATTGATGAAATTTTTGCCGATGATCTAGCGATTTTAGCGGCTTAATCTTTCACCAGAAATCTATAGGAAGTCACAATAATTAGATAAAAATACGAGTTTTGGCTCTAGGAGGATTCAAACCTACGTCGATTGCTCACCTACATGAGAGAGATTGAAATAAGTACTTAAATGCTCTTATAAAATGATGTCATCATGGTATATTTCTATTATAATGAAGGAGTAGTTTAGGTATTTAAATCTTTGAAGCCTTTTCAAGGAAGGTGTGACGTAGGTTGTCTCACATCGCTTGTGTGTTGAAGTTTTAGACGAATATATAATAATATCACATTTGCAAGTAATGAATCCATGACCACTCCTTGCTCCACAGCTGATTGGTCATCGGTGATGTGGAAGGGGAGTGGTACACACGTGCCCCCATTGGTCCTAGTTGCTCAAGCCCTTACTCACAATTCCCCTCAACTGCACTTTCGACCCGCTAGTAGGCCTGGTTGACTGATAGGTCCCCCCCATTTTATTATATTTTTATTTGTATTTATTAATTTTTTTATTTATCTAAAAAGAAGACTATAAAAATCATATAAATTCGTAAAGAATCATATAATTAGCCAATAATTCACATTAATCAACTAAAAACTACTTTTCACACTTTAACATAAATATAAGTCTATTTATTATGAGTTAAAGCTAAAACTATATTATTTACTAATTATTAACTCATGATAATGAAGACTTATCAGTTCTTCTCTACTCGAAAGGAACCTTTGAGTATGGAATTTTTATTTCATTCTATTGATAATACTAACCTAGAGATCTTTACCAATGCAAATTATGTAGGGTCAATTGTGGACCAAAAATCTATTTTAAGGTATTACTTGTTCCTAAGAGATAACTTGATCAGATAGAGAAGCAAAAAATAATTCATGGTCGTGAAGTATAGAGTTAGAACTTAGGGCCATGATGCAAGGTGTATGCAAAGTGCTGTGGATCAAAGGAATACTAGATGATTTGAAGATATCTTATGAAATTCTTATCAAACTATTGTGTGATAATAAATCAGTGATAGATATTGCACACAATCTAGTGCATCATGATTGCATGAAGCATGTGGAAGTAGACCAGCACACCTCATGTTCGATCCAAAGACCAATGTGTGGATATATTTACGAAAGGACTTCATGGTCCTATCTTGAGAAGATTAATGAGAAAGCTGGGAATAGAGAATATTAATTCACTAGTTTGATGAGGAGTGTTATAAGATGATTAGTTGTGTACTGATTTATGACAATACCATAGATACCTTTTTATTTCTATAAGTATCCTTACCGTTACGAAATTGGGTCACTTATGACCAATAGCTGATCCAATAATGGATATGGTGTAGTTAAGGGGGCTTGGAAGCCCTAGATGAATGAATCATTCTTTTCTTTCTTCTTGTTCTATTTCTGACCATTGTCTCTCTGCTTTTGACCTTAGGGAGACAGCTAGGTCAAGAGATCAGGGTGAGATCTCTATCAATTGTCCTTATCAAAAATCTTGTCTTGTCGTAGGATATATTGTCTATGTTAGAGATCTCTTGTCACATGTCTTAATACACAATCTTTGTTAGAGATCTCTTGTCACATGTCTTAATACACAATCTTTGTTAGAGATCATCTATTGCATGACAAGATACACTGTCCTTGTTAGAAATCTTTTGTCTCAATTTAGATTTTCTTTTTTTAATTGATTCAATGTATAGTTCAATAAACTTCTGCTCTCAAGACTAAAAATTGGTCAACATACATTTTTGTGGGTTGACAAGATTCTCGTTCTTTAAGTGGGTTGGCACATTAGGTTGACTTTGTCTCTCTTTTAAGTTTTCTTCTAAAACATTTAGTTTTTAATTTTATTTGGATAGATTTTTACATAGTTCAAGAATTTTTTTTCTAATATTTTCAAGACATATGTTAAAACTTTGCATGTGTATTAAAACATGTTTTCTAGGATTTTTCATTTTATTTTTGTATGATTTATTATGAATAGTGAAACTCAACAATGTTCTGATGACTATTGGGTTTTGAACTTGATTGATCAATATACATTTTATTTATATTTAGGATGAATATAAAATATCCCTTTACCATTCCTTTAAGTAATAGATTTAGGAATGAAGGTAACATGTCGTTTCATCAATTATTTATTATTCATAAATATTATATTAGTTTGAGCAGGATTCTTTTCATTCAAGAGGATTAGAATCTATCATTTACCACATTGATTCATAGTCTTGAATTATATATTTAAGAACATTGATACATAATTTATTTAACTAGAACAAGAGATGTTATTTCATTAAAAGTTTACTCAAATCTTAGATCAAAACGACAACCACAATTAATGAATCATTACCACTAATTTTGTAGAATTTACAGTTTGAAGCATCATTTTGTAAGAAAATGGTATAAATAGTTTTTGATATAAGGTATTCATATGGTCAACATGGAAAAGTTTCTACTTTGTATTTGAACATAATATGTTAGAACCAAAGGCTACATGTCTACAATTTACAACATTCATAAAGAAAAAGAAATATAGAACTAAACACATGCAGAAACTTAAAGATTCAATTTGAAGCTTGAGAGTATAGTTGTTGTTGCTGTTGTTGAGGGCGTGTTGTTGTCCCTATCACCACCATCTCCGTGCTCATCTCCTCCTCTGCCTATCACACCAAACGAGAGTTCATAGTCATTACCTTTGTCACCATCATTATTGTTGTCACCATCGTGAGTGCCGCCGCTACTGTGCTCCTCTCCTCATTTGCTTGTCACACAAATGGGAGTTTGTAGCCATTGCCGCTGTCATCACCACTATTACTATTGCCATCATGAGCATTACCACCGCCATGCTCGGCCCCTTCTCTACCTATCACACAAAATGGGACTCATCACCACCATCAATACTGTTGCTATTGTCGTTGTTGTAGTTGTCGCTATCATGATTTCCCATTCTTCCACTTATCGCCCTCTTTTATCTTTGCAAGCCCTAACTTCTGCCGATCATGCGTGCTTCCCCCTTTTTCTCTCTCCTCTCCCTACCTTTAAATACCCCCCATTAGAATGGGCTGGTATGTGACTTCATAATGGACCACGTGTAATGGGTCCGCTGATCAACTCATTAAACACTTAAAAATTATAGAGAATCCATTTAAAATTTATATTAGCCTTCTTTTAATTTCTCTATATGTAAATATAAAATTTTCATCTATTAGAATATCCAACATTACATAAAAAACCTTTTGATTCAATAGAATATGCATGTTATAAACACTTTTTATATGTAATTAGTAAATAATATAAATTCACATAAAAAATATATTTTCATTGAATGTATGCTTTCATTAAGACATTTAAATTATGTGAATAATTATTAACTCATGATAATGAAGACTTATCAGGGTGCCCACCAACTTTTGATCTTGAGCATTCGAAAAGATCATTGTGTAGTGTCCATGGCCTCGAAATCTTTCTTTGGACAAGGACGACATGAGCAGTCTCTAGATCTCTTTGCAAAGTCTAGAGATCAATGAAATGGGTTGTCAAATCATCTCCAGCAGTTGTCACCTGACGGAACGGAAAAATGACGACTTTGTGGCTCTCTAATGGTTGTCACCTGATGGAGAGGAGCTAGATGGAGGTGGGGCGCATGTTAGGGAGCTTCATCCTCAAGTCCACGCAGCAAGAGGAGGCTCTTCATCGCATCTAGTACACTCTTAGGAGGTAACAACTCATCTCCCAGTGGATTGTCTTCTTCTTGACAACATCTTGTTCATTGATCAATTAGAGATCTTTTACTTGATAGATTTGTGATCCTTTTATCACGAATCGTTCAGTAATTTTAGTAACAATACTCTGTGAATCGCGTTGACGAGATTTTTGTTGATGATTTAGCGATTCTGGCAGCTTAATATTTCACCAGTGATCCATAGGAAAGTCACAATAATTAGATAAAAAATATGAGTTTTGACTCTAGGAGGATTCAGATCCGCATCGATTGTCCGCCTACATGAGAGAGATTGAAATAAGTACTCTAATGCCCTTATCAAATGACGTCATTATAGTATATCTCTATTATAAATAAGGGATATTGTAGATATTAAAATCATCGAACCTTTTCAGGGAAAGGTGTGACAGGGGTTTAGTCCCACATCACTTGTGCACTGAAGTTTCAGACGAATATGTAGTAATATTACATTTGTAAGTAAGTTTCTTCTCCCACATATATGACCACTCCTTGCCCACAATCGGTTGGCTACTAGTGACGTGGAAGGAGAGTGGCACACACTTGCCTTCATTGGTCCTAGATTCTCAAACCCCTACTCGCGGCTCCTCCCCGATTGGTCGGTGGGTACCCCTTATTTTGCTATATTTTTATTTTAATTTATTTTTCTTTATTTATCTCAAAAATAAGACTATAAAAAACATATAAATTTATAGAAAATTATATAATTAGCCAAAATTTCATATTAATCAATTAAAAAGCACTTTTCACACTTTAACATAAATATAAATCTATTTATCATGAGTCAAGGCTAAAACTATATTATTTACTAATTATTAACTCATGATAATGAAGACTAATCAACCATCAACATCTAGAGGTAGTTCTTACTTAAGATGGTTCCCACACATCACTGTAAATTAAATCAAAAAGTTTAGAACATCTTGATTTTTAAGAAAAATAACTAGAGCATTTATGCTTGACTAATTGACAAGCGTCGCATACAAACAAGTCATCCTTAAGATCAATACACAAGTTTGGAAACAAATTTTTAAGTGTCATAATCAATGGATGTCCTAGGCATCAATGAAGCATAATGAGTTTTCCTTACGTTGCTTGTTCGCTCAATGACTCCATTATTAATGTAGTTTCCACTACCTTTACTACCCATTGGTGCTTACCCTTAGTGCCATCAAGTTCCTCTATATAATAAAGGCCTTAATGTTCTTCAGCAAGTTTAGTCCTTCATTCTATGTCCTTGTATACAAATACATCTGTTTAGTGTTATTAACAAGTCACAGTCCAAAGAGAATCTAAGTTAACTAAGCGAAATCAAGTTAGCCAGTATGAGGGGAACTCATAAGATTTGGTAAATTATACCCTATTCTATTGGAATGAAGTTACCATCTGCTGTGAAGACTTCTCTACCCCTATGACATGGTTCATATGATGTAAAAAAGTGTCTATGGGAAGTCATATGGTAAGTGGCTACTAAGGAAACTATTGATTTCTAGAATTTTGCACTTCCACACATTAGGTGATACTTAAATTAGAGTCATTTAACTACAAAATCTTGACTCAAGATGGTGGCCTAGTAAACATGGAGAATATAATTTTATGTTTAATCTAGATAGAGTTTTCTTGGTTTGACATTTAGCAGGTCTTTCTATGTTGATTGATGAAATCTGTTCAAGCCTTGATTTGTGAGAAATAAAAATATTAATGGTATTCCTTAACAAGTATTAATGTAGAATGGAACTCTAAAAACATAGAGTCCTCCGATGGTGTCCAGCGGAGGCGTAGGTTCCAAAGCTGATGGCAGCGGAATCTTGGACCTGGAGATCCCTCCAGGCCCTGTCTTTGACTTCCCAGGCCTGCCAGCTTACCAATAGCCCGTAACTAAAACACGCCGAGCAGGTCGCTGCAGCACCAGATAGACACGGACGAATGAGTCTAGGTCTACCAACCAAACCGAACATAATTGGGCCATTCTTTCAAAATCAGCTTTTTAAAGAATATTAAGCTAGCTCGTGAATTATTTTCCCATACTTACTCATTTTTTCCCTTAATATCTAAATATTAAGTTGCCTTCTTATCAGTTCATAGATCAACAAATAGCTGGATTCATGCAATCACCCGGGCCTCTCAAGAAAGGAAAACTAACGAAATTAGGAAAGCTTCCGACAACCTGAACAATATAGGACATCAGAGACCGAACTAAAGTAGGAAAGTGGGCAACAACCATCACTTGATTATAATTATTTTTCCCACATCTACTTTTGCCCTCGCGTTTATTTTCAAATGAGCGGTTCTACTGAATTAAGATTCCGGATGATCCGGATTCATCACATGAGCGGCTGTTGTGCCGTCCACCTCTCACACCGCACCAAGCACCCACTCTAATGCAGCTTCCGCAGCAGAGAAGGAACCTCATTGAATTTTATGGTAGCAACTCCTCAATCCCGTAGCTACTCGCGTTCACCCGACGTGAGAATTATTGCGAGGAGTGGTTGAGTATGACATCCACTCGCTTACAGAGACAGGGATGGTGGACCTAGCGCAACCCGGATCTTCAACGATGGTGGCTCACTAGACTGGTTTGGCACCGTCTACCGGAATCCTTGGGAGGCTGGCGTGATACCATGGGCCATGTCTCTGGTGGTTCCAACGATGGCGAAACAGCCTTTGACTTTGTCGGATAAATTCCTCCGAGATCCTTGTCCCATTTCGCCGGGCCTTCTGATATCTATTCAGACTGATTGGACAAGATCTTGTAGCAGGTAGGCTTGAAAGCATGTAGCGGATAACAGCGACCTGTGCGGCAAAAATGTCGAGAGGGCAGGAAAGATCTGCTTTTATCAAAAGTCATTCGAGTTCCATGCTAACCCACTCGTTGATAGATTCCCGTGAACGGACAGATTCTCCGCGATGGATCCACCGCGATGTCATTATGATTCGCGAACGCAGCTTTTCTCAAGTCGCGGCTTAAGCTTGGGGAAATTATTTGAATGAAATATTCAATCCGTCCACTGGCTCTGGATCACTGTCTGGCCGCCTCGAGTTTTCCTCAATTGCTTTGCTTGTTACGGTCGACCCACCAGTCACCTGCCCGGCACACTACAGATCCAAATGCATGACCACGACCGCTATTCTTGGAAGACTCGGCGTGAGGGTGTAAAGAATTACCGACTTCGCCATCTCAGTTCAACTGCTAAGCCTTCTACGTGGGGAAAGTGTTGAGACTGAGAGCTTCTTTTCCCGTCGGGTGGTTGGTGCGATCGCATTTGAGAGAACGTCGTTCCTTCGCAGGTCGGCTGAGTGGGAGAGAGGGAAGGAGGTTGGTCTAGGCTGCTAAGAAAGCCTAACCCTCTCAATCTCTCTGCCACGTGAAGTAGAGGTAGTAGGTGAGATAAACCCAAACCACGGAAAGGAAGAAGACGGAGAGAGCTTCAAAACATTTGGGAGGCTACTATAAGTTCGGTGGCACTTCAGAGCATCTCTTCTCAAAAACCGGAGTCGCCACTCTCTCAGTGGAAGAGGAGCCCAACATCTCTCTTCCCTTCGCTTCTCCCATAGAGAATGGAGCGGGGTTACCTCCATAGCCGATTCCCAGCCTTATTCTTCTTCCTGGCATTGCTCCTCACCTCCCCCGCCATTTCGACCAAGAGTGTCAGGGGAATCCAGCCGTGCAGGTCCCTGGTGCTCTTCTTCCACGACATCATCTACAACGGCAAGAACGCCGCCAACGCGACGTCGGCCATCGTGGCGGCGCCGCCGTGGGCCAACCGCACCATCCTCGCCCCCATGATGAACTTCGGCGACATCGTCGTGTTCGACGACCCCGTGACGCTGGACAACAACCTCCACTCCCCGCCCGTTGGCCGCGCTCAGGGCCTCTACCTGTACGACAGCAAGACCATCTTCACGGCATGGCTCGCCTTCAGCCTGGTGCTCAACTCCACCGACTACAAGGGAACCATAAACCTGGTGGGCGCCGACCCTCTCATGAATCTGACTAGAGACATATCGGTGGTCGGCGGGACCGGAGATTTCTTCATGACTCGAGGTATTGCCACCCTCATGACCGACGCCATCGAGGGCGTCGTCTACTTCCGCCTACGCCTCGACATCAAGCTCTACGAGTGCTACTGAGTTGAGCTAGGACGACTAGGAGAAGTACCTCGGACAGATCTGGGGTGTGCTCTTTGTTGTCAAGAGTTGTTGGAAATAAATGAGAACGTCTGTCGTGTCGTGATTTAAATCATCGTTTGCCGACCTTCAGCTTCAGTGCAGTTTAATTCGGATCTTACCATTATAAAATTGGAATATGAGTATGTTAATTTCATTTTTTGATTTACTATATAGATGGATTTTTTTAACAAAATCCCAAGAGTTTTTTTAGTTCCCGGTTCTTTGAGTCCACTTAATTTAACGGTGAATTCATTCGTCTTTTTACTTGGCACTTTGGTCCTTGAAAGCTTATGAGAAAGTTCTTCTCGTTTCCTTATAATAGTTAGCTAAGAATCATTTTCCAAGGAGTTTTTCCTTCAATTTCAGACATTTTTATTTTTAAAGATGATTACACTCTCTGATTGGTAAACATAGAAATGTAGTTATTCATCAAAATGCTTTTAAGAATATATCTAGTATCTGTGCTATTACCAATAAGGCACGCAAAAATAAAAGAAATAATAATATATCCCTATGAGAAATTCCTTCTAGCAAGGAAAACTTATTTCTTTTCCAACCGTGTTATCAATAATATTTTCCCTTTTTTTTTAATTTCACTAACTCTATGCACACCTATGAACTATCTAAATACTTATTTTGTAAAATATCATTTTAGCATAACATAATTATGAGGTAGAGCAGGAGGTCTCTACAGATTAGCCACATTCAATATTCTTTCTTCCAAATCATTAAATCTTGACCAAAACACTAAATTGTGGGATTTATTAAGTGAAAATATGGGAGGAGGCTTTGTTGACGCCCTTAGTTTTGACGCTTCTAAAAAAAAAAAAACTACTGATTTATAAAATATTTATTAAATATTTACTGAATATTTACTGAACCATAAACTGATTACCTATAAATTTATGTTACATGTCTACTATCATTGAGATACATTCTAAATATACATTGATTATGCTCAAAACAATCATTTAGCAAACAATAAATCTAAAGAGTTTTATCTTTGATATATTTTCATGTTGAATATAATACAACATCATATTGTCCAGACATAAGTACAAATAAATATGTCAACATATGTAACGAGGTCTCACATACAATCCAAAAATATAATGTCACTTACCTACTTAAAACACAAGACCTAAGTAACACGAAGTCAAAAGCCTTAATGAGAAAAGCACCTATAGAAAACAAAGTATATGAAGTTAGGCACGAGGTTTGAACTCAGCACTTAAACTATGAAAATGTTGGATTTATAATAATCAAAATATTTGAATATCACAAAGAGCAAAGTCACTAGTAAGATTTGAAATCAAGACCTCAATAATACTATGCTAGAAAGCTAATCAGAGAAATACAAAGTAATATGAGATGATCAATATCTAAGACAAGAATCAAATTTATGACATACATAATGGTTGAACTGAAGTGTTCATATATGACCTTCATAGAAACAAAAAGGTCACCATGTACCTTTGTCCCTAACACATCAACGCAATCTGTGGACAAAATGATGAAGCAAATGGACTTACTTCAACTTAACTTCAGAGGTAGAAATAATCCTTGATGAATCACGTAACTCTCAAATAAAGTTTTGAATATAGTCTATTAGAAAACTATAAGTCTAAATCAAGAAAGGAAGATATGAAATTAGAATCTACTCTACTTTATACTTATTCTTCTCTCACTCAATCTCAAGTGAGATCAATCTTGACAAATCAAGAGATCCATAAGACTTGAGAAAATCAGGATAAATAAGACCTAAGGTTCAATCCAAATGTCACTCTAGAACATCCCTAAATCTAACCCCTACCTACCCTCTATGAAGATATAATTCCTTTCTCACTGAGATGATTATTAGAAGAAGGGATACAAGGAAAAAAAATATGATTTTATTAAAATAAAATATAGAAATACATAAATTGACCACAAAAACTGTAGTACAATGTCTTCTTTGTTGACCCTTGGAGTGTTTCAAGAGGATTCGTCCTCAAGAGTTCTTATACATCTCATTTGGTGAGATTCTTGGAGTTGTTCTTCTTCTCCTTTAGGTGGCCTTTAGGTGGCTCATCTCCAAGCAATGAATGGCTTTTCTCTCTCCTTCAAGCTTTTATAGACCTCTTCTAAACTTCAATTTTAGCTCTTAGATCTTCTTCAAACATACACAATTATACCAAGAGGTGGGGGAGAGAGAGAAAATTAACGGTGGAAATTCAACCCTTGCCTAGGATGTAGAAAATTTCGGGAAAATAGAGAAATATTCAGAAAAAACTTTTAAAATTCATTTAAACCCAAAATAAAACCCATAAAAATTCATAAAAATCTAGAAAAGTGTTCAAAAATCATAAAAAAATATCTTTAGCATAATAACACATTCTAAAAGTTTCAATCATAATCTAAACATCAAGAGATTTATTTTATACTTAATATTTAAATGAAGCTTATAAATAAATATATTATAAAAAAATAAAATTCACAAATTAAGCATGTATTTAGAACACTAGTTAGAAATTATGCTTCAATTATTTAATGCATAATTAAATATCATTTTTTGTGAAATTAAGCACTAATTGTCTAAATTATGAACTTAACATATAATTCATAAGTTATCATAACTTATGTTGAGAAGAGCCCTGAAGGCTTGAGGATTAAATTTTGATTTCTATCCTTGAAATGGGTTTTCTCTCAAACTATGGTTCAAAAAGGAAATTCCTTATATAAAGTGGAGTTTGAAAATTTTTATCTTTTTTCTATTTTTCCATCTAGTGCCTTAAAATTATGCTTATCACATCCTGAATAAAATGTGAAATTTATTTGAAAATATTAAAACTTTTATAAATTTAGAAGTAAAGTCCACTACTTGCCTAGTCCCAAGTCTTACAAAGTGTACATCCTCTCTCTCTCTCTCTCTCTCTCTCTCTCTCTCTCTCTCTCTCTCTCTCTCTCTCTCTCTCTCTCTCTTTCTCTCTCTCTCTCTCTCTCTCTCTCTATATATATATATATATATATATATATATATCTATGTATCTATCTCTCTCTTTCATACACACACACAATCTATCCTCCCATCCCCCTCTCTTGTCTTCAAGGTCACCATCTTAAAATCCCTCTGCCTCTCTCCCTCTTCCTTCTGTTATTTGGTCCTCCTACTCGCTCTTAACTGATTGTAGCTTACTATGGCCCATCCTGAGCATCACATATGTATTACCTCAAGCATGTTGTAGAGCAGAATCTCTACGGTTCCCCCATCAAACCATGTTCACTAAAGATTTAGGAGAACCCACAGGTATATTTTGATGGCGAGTCATAATAACCTTCTGGGTTATTGATGGATGCCCAATTTGGGTCGGACAGACCTCGAGCTAAGGATGGGCACCAAGGGGGAGGGAAGAGACAGGGTGCTGGGACTTCACTGATTCACAAACCTTGAATACAGAGTGAGGGTCCTTGGATTCCAAAGAGCATGAGGAACTTAGGGAAAGGGGAGAGATACATGGGAGGGTAGGAAACAGAGGGCACTCGCAAGATTCCTCTTTCGAGATGGTGGGTCTCTGGGGTTCTTCTTCCTTCTCTTTCCTGCCTTTACTCTTCCTGTCATTTTGTCTAAATCTTTGTGGTCGCGGAATGGCCCGACCAGCCCTGCTAATCGTTAAGCAGATCTTAACGATCACCTCGGCCATCGCTGACTGTTCAGCTGTTGCCGACCATTCGGCTGTTCCTTGCAGAGGCTCCGTATACCCGATTACCTTCTGCAATCAGATCCGGGATCTTAGACCATGAGGATAATTAGTTGAGGCTGGAGCCTCAACAGTTATATGGTCTTTCTGAGGGCTCCGAAGATTTAGGCCCAAAAGTTGGCTGAATTCATCGTTGACCCACCCACTCTCAGCCCAGTTTTCCCACGAAGGCCCATGTTTGTCGGGGATTCAGCCATTTGAGAGGGCACAATCAGCTCCCCAAGACTTGTGGGGCATTTAAGGCAAGCCCACTTTAGGACGCTTTTTATTACACGGGGAATACTTTGTCCCGAAAAAGGCCCGTTGACGTCTGCCTGAACGACAGACCGTCGTATTAGTACCAGCAGCGAACACGGCCGGAACGAAGAACACTCCCGTGTACAGCTTCCCGCCACTCACAATGTTAAATGGTGAGGTGGGACCTTCCCCCCGCTTGCAGCCTAGTTTGATAAGGCACGGTCAACTCCCTAAGATTTGTAGGCAATTTAAGGCAATCCCACTTTTAGGATCCTTCTGCTATCACGCAGGGAATACTTCATCCAGAGGAAAATGGAGCTTTGGTTCCTTCTCAGGGTGCCTAAACGGGATTATCTTTCCCGCCCTTGCAGGTCTTGTTTGAGGATTTGTGAGCGTTTATCTTTCTCTTATTTCGTTTTGATTTAACCGTTTTTTCCTTATTCTTCGTCTTCAGTCTTTGATTCTTATTTCACAATCCAATTCCTGTCAAAAATGGAATTTTTAGATATATAATCATTCATTAATAAGTAACAGAGCTTCGTTTCAAATTTTATATCAATCCGACAAGTATTCCCGGAGAAATCACCATTTTTGTATAATTATTCGTTTAGTGATGATTTTTCCCGATTTTTCCGGCATTTTCTGACTTTTCCGGTCGCCTCTCCGCGCGAGAGGCAAGTTAACGGTCAACCGGTCGCTCTTCCCTTTTATTATTTTATTATTTGATTACTTTCATCCTAATAAATTCACGAAAATTCAGAAGACAAAATATTAAAAATTACGACACTCTCCTTAAAATTGAAAATAAAATCCCAAAAATTATAGAAATTTTAAAAAACGTCTCAACTCATTTCCAGAATTCGAAATAATAAACTTTCATATTTACGTTCACATTTAACCTTTTGTTTTTAAAAGAAATATCAATAAATCAATGTAAATGCATAAAACCTTATTTTTCCGAAAATATTTTAACAAAATAAAGTGTCAACATAGATAAAAATTGATGAAGAGAACTATCACTTCCCATCGCTAGTTTGGTGGCTGAGCTTGGCCTAACTACCAACAGTACCTGATGGCCTTGGGTCTCTCAACGCATGCGGGTGATGAAGATTCTGCATCCTTACGGATGCGCTTACTGGACTGATTCAAATCTCATGATCGTAGAGGAAAGATGAACCACCCCTGAGTGAGCTTGGCACTCATGGTTTCAATTAATTATTTGACTTGTTTCAAAAGCAAAGCCTTTCCTTTATTATCTCACTATCACAAGCATGAAAGAGGTTCTTCTTTTTTAATGATCATCCATTAATCCATTAAAGTTTATTCGTTTTGTTTACTCGGGTGGAATATTATGTTGATGAACGTGCAAATCCTGAAACTTTATTATCTGATGCGGTTCAGACAGTGACAACACCTCGTCACAACCTTCCTGCGATGGTAAACGGAGTGTCTGACTTTAGGAGTCCAAGACATGAGGTTAAAAGTTGTTTCATTCAGGGAGAAAGCGAACCATCGGTCAATGATGCGACTGAGGTACTCAATTCTATCATCTTTCCTTTGCATTCATCCGTCATTGGTGTTTGCTGTTTGGGCTCTTGTTCGAATTCGTTATATATATATATATTGAAGCATTGTACTGTTTGCCTCATTGCCTTCTGTATGTATTTTATTGGGATTAACATAGTTCATCATATTTGAACTTTATTTGGAGAAAACTGCATGCTGTCAACTGAATTGTCGAATATTAAGTCTAGCTTCTATGCTGAAATCAGATATGTGAAGAATATACTTTACTATTTTATCTAGAAATAGTTTACTTGCTTTGGCGTTTATCAGATATTTGTGTGCTGCAGTATGAATGACTTTTGGCGAATCTCATCCAAAGGCCTGGAATGATTCCAACCCTGGTTCTCTCAAGTCGAGACTTATGCTTGCCAAAATTATTTGAATGAAATTTTCAATCCATCCATTGGCTATCCAGAGGCCTGGATCACTGTCCAGCCGCGTGGAGTTTTTTATCGCTAGCTTGGCTTGTTACATCGGACCCACGAGTCACCTGCCCGGCACACTACCTAGTCAAATTCACGACGACGACGATTATGTTTACTCCTTTCCAAGCTTTATCTCTGTTCAACCCAGAAGCCTACTACATGGGGAAAAAGGGTCGGGACAGCTTTTTCTCCCGTTGGGTCTTTGGTGGGATGGCACTCGAGGAAACGCCGTTCTTTTGCAGGTCGGCTGAGCGGGAGGCCGGGTTGGTCTAGGCTGCATGAAAAGCCCAACCCTCTCAGTCTCTCTGCCACGTGGTCGATGGTTCAAGTGGAGGCAGTAGGTGAGATCTAGCGAGAGCATGGAAAGGAAGAAGACGGAGAGAGCTTCAAAACATTTGGGAGGCTACTATAAGTTCGGTGGCACTTCAGAGCATCTCTTCTCAAAAACCGGAGTCGCCACTCTCTCAGTGGAAGAGGAGCCCAACATCTCTCTTCCCTTCGCTTCTCCCATAGAGAATGGAGCGGGGTTACCTCCATAGCCGATTCCCAGCCTTATTCTTCTTCCTGGCATTGCTCCTCACCTCCCCCGCCATTTCGACCAAGAGTGTCAGGAGAATCCAGCCGTGCAAGTCCCTGGTGCTCTTCCTCCACGACATCAACTACAACGGCAAGAACGCCGCCAACGCGACGTCGGCCACCGTGACGGCGGCGCCGTGGGCCAACCGCACCATCCTCACCCCCATGACGCTGTTCGGCGACATCGTCGTGTTCGACGATCCCGTGACGCTGGACAACAACCTCCACTCCCCGCCCGTTGGCCGCGCTCAGGGCCTCTACCTGTACGACAGCAAGACCATCTTCACGGCATGGTTCGCCTTCAGCCTGGTGCTCAACTCCACCGACTACAAGGGAACCATAAACCTGGTGGGCGCCGACCCTCTCATGAATCTGACTAGAGACATATCGGTGGTCGGCGGGACCGGAGATTTCTTCATGACTCGAGGTATTGCTACCCTCATGACCGACGCCACCGAGGGCGTCGTCTACTTCCGCCTACGCCTCGACATCAAGCTCTACGAGTGCTACTGAGTTGAGCTAGGACGACTAGGAGAAGTACCTCGGACAGATCTGGGGTGTGCTCTTTGTTGTCAAGAGTTGTTGGAAATAAATGAGAACGTCTGTCGTGTCGTGATTTAAATCACCGTTTGCCGACCTTCAGCTTCAGTGCAGTTTAATTCGGATCTTACCATTCATAAACTTGCAACATATAAGTATACTAATTTCTTGTTCTCATTTTACTGTATACATGATTTTTTAAAAATAAATCCCACCAAGACTTAATTTTCACATATTTGGCAAATGGAGAGGAGGTGAGAATGCTATAGATTAGGATTTATTTTTACTATTTTTCTAAGATTTAATTTCACACTTGTTTTCCTCAAGTCTTTAAGTGACATAGGGATCTAAATGAGATTTTATTTCAGTCCTGATCATTTCTTTTACAGCTTTACTTTACTCCATTATCCTTCTTTATATTTTTGAGTGACATAGGAATCTGAAGAAGATTATTTCCACATTTTTATTATTTTATTGATCCCATCAGGAGATGATGCCGTTTTCCCCTGTTTTTAGTTTTTCATTTCTTTCTTTGTTTGTTTCCAAATCCTTGCATGACAAGTGGGTGACACACTTGACAGAGAAGAACTACGTTTATTTGTCTTTCATTTACTTTTACTCTATCAAGTCTCATAATTTCTTTTGCCATTTTAATTTAATAAGTATTTGGTAACATAATTTAATAATATGTTTGACTATCATCCTTGAGGACAACCTAAACTCACCATAATTTAAAAACTAGTTCTAAGTTTACTATAAGTATTAAATTTGACATGCTTTAATTCAACTAAAATGCAATCAGCTATTACCAATAAGGTATGCAAAAGAAAGGAATAATCACATATCCCCATACAAATTATTTATAGTAAGGAAAACATAATTCTTTCCAAATAGTGTGGTCAATACTATTTTCTCTAATTTTTTATTTCAATAACTCTATGTACACTCAAGAACTGGTTAAATACTTATTTTTCTAAAAAGTCATTTTAGCATAACATAATTATGAGGTGGAGAGAGAGGTTTTTAAAAATAAGGCACATTTAAATATCATTTAAATATTGTTTGTCATTTATTTGGTTTACAAGGGCATACAAGGCCAAGTAAAAATATCAGAGGAGGTTTTCCTTTAATCAAGTGGTCGTGGTTTACAGTGGATCTATACTCAAATAACTCAACTAATAATATGAAAAATTACTGGCAAATAAAGTATTCTCTCATATCTGTGTATTTTGTTTTACAATAATTTCCCTTACTATTGCTTTAATATATGATCCCCAATCCAACGGTTAATTATTTCACAAATGCACGTTCCAATTTATTTTCAAAACCATGTAA
Organism: Spirodela intermedia; assembly: GCA_902729315.2. NCBI lineage: Eukaryota > Viridiplantae > Streptophyta > Magnoliopsida > Alismatales > Araceae > Spirodela > Spirodela intermedia. The sequence goes on from LR746278.1 coordinate 3,924,223, forward strand.
ATAAATAAATTGAAAATTCTGAAGAACCCAATGTTATCCATTCTGACATTGATTATGTAGTTTAATTCTTACTTTGCCACCAACACTGCCAAGCTATGTGCATTATGTTGACTTAGGAGCTAAAGTAAAATTTTGATGCTAGAAAACTGTATAGAAGAATAATATAGTAAGGTTTGTCATTGTAGCATTGTCTATCTAGATGATTTTGATATTTTTTCTTGTGGTTAACCTTCAACTTGAGAAGAATCAACTCAAGGGAAAATTGTTACGAAAAAACTGAATTAAATATTTTACATGGCCTTAAAACTCCAAGATATGTTACATGTTATCTAATATTATTTAAATTATTTTTTATTAATTTCATACTAATTATTTTATGATGCTCCATGTGCCAAAATAAGTCCCAATATGTGTCACCACATAATGAGAGAGTAGATAGCTATTGAGTGCTATGGAAAATAACAAAAACAAAAATAGCTAATGGAACACACTAATTCTATTAAAAGGCACTTTTTGGTCGATTAAATGATGAATAAAACTGATGAAAAGTCCAAATAATTAAGTTTAAATTAGTAGAATGCACTCCACAAGCTTATAAGCTAAGAATCATGAAGATATATCATCAAAGGGCATGAATTGAAGATCTAAAGAGGGCACAAAGGTGAAACCTCACCAAAGGAGCATCCATGATTTTTAAAGGGATAAGTAGGAAGTTAAACTAGTATAGTAGACTTAGAGCCATGAATTTTGATTAGCATTGTAATCTAAAAGAAGGTTTTGAAGATAGATTTTGAGTTATCTAGATCTATTAAACATAGTGAATGTAGCTGAAGTATAATAATTCAAATGTCATTGACTAAAGCCAAAGACATAAACCTTGCATAATGGAGTAGGATAAGAAAAGAAATCATTAAAAATGAGTCTATGATGATACAATATTGACAACATGTCATTTATATGTGATGAGATTAGTAATACATAATTGGTATGTTTTATACATTAATTCATGAAAATTATATAGATTTAAAGTCAAATGAAGTAAAGCCTTTTCTAGATTAATTTTTACATAATTTTATACCATGTTTATACTTTGAATATTTCTTGATTATACGTTAATATGCTCTACTTGTTATTTTTTCCCCTTAAATCTATCATAATTAAGGCTTAAAAAAAATCGTAGAGTTCATTTTTCTTGATACATATGTTTTAAAAAAAAATTAATTTTCATAATATTTTCGAAATATGTTGATTTCTAGGGGTATTTTGAAACCCAATAAGGAAGCCCACTAAGAGGCCCATTGGGTTTGTTTAATTAATTATATTAAAATGACTTGAGGAGAGAAAAATGAGTGGAGAAAGGAGTGGAGAAAGGGGTAGAGAAATGAAATATGATTCTCACTAAAAATCAACCAATTTCCTAACCAATTGATTCTTATGTGCCTATTGATAAAGCCTCAATATTACATGATAGGATATGTATATTTGATATGATTGAGGCTTTATTCACATAGTTTAAATATCTTAATGAAAGCATACATTCAATGAAAATATATTTTTCATGTGAATTTATATTATTTACTGAATTACATATAAAAAAAATTATAACATGCATATTCTATTGAATCAAAAGGGTTTTTATGTAATGTTGGATATTCTAATAGATGAAAATTTTATATTTACATACAGAGAAATTAAAAGAAGGCTAGTATAAATTTTAAATGGATTCTCTATAATTTTTAAGTGTTTAATGAGTTGACCAGTGGACCCATTACACGTGGTCCATTATTAAGTCACATACCAGCCCATTCTAATAGGGGGTATTTAAAGGTAGAGAGAGGAGAAAGAAAAGGGGGGAAGCATGCACGATCAGCAGAAATTAGGGCTTGTAGAGAGAAGATAGAGGAGGGCGATGAGTGAAAGAATGAGAAATCATAACACCGAAAACTACAACGACGACAATAGCAACCACATTGACGGTGGTGATGAGTCCCATTTTGTGTGATAGGCAGAAAAGGGACTGGGCATGGCGGTGGTAGTGCTCATGATGGTGATAGTAATAGTGGTGATGACAGCAACAGTGGCTGCAAACTCTCATTTGTGTGACAAGCAAAGGAGGAGAGGAGCACAACAGCGACAGCACTCACGATGGCGACAACAATAATGGTGGTGACAGAGGTAGCGACTACGAACTCCCGTTTGGTGTGATAGGCAAAGGAAGAGACGAGCATGAAGATAGTGGTATAGTGACAACAATATGCCCTCGACAATAGCAACAACAGCTATACTCTCAAGCTTCAAATTGAATGTTTTAGTTTCTGCACGTGTTTAGTTCTATATTTCTTTTTCTTTATGAATGTTGTAAATTATAGATTATGTGAGATTTTTAACATTCACAGAATTTCAACACACTGACTCTGTATTTTTTGTAGTGTCAATATAATCTAGGGTTCCTTCTCAAACACATGTTTAGTGCTCTATTAGCAGACTAGCTGCTGGTGGAGGTGTTTTCACCTCTGTCATTTTTCATAAATTTATAATATTTCTTGTATTATTTTTCCTTTGGTTTCTCTAATTTTGAGTTTCTGAAATATCTAAAAAAGTTTTAAGTCTATGTTCATCTTTTATTTTTTGTGTGTCTTTAACCTCACCCAAACATTTAATAGAAAATACTCGTACATCACATAATATCAAGTTTTCCTTGTTGATCAACCCAAATCTTCTATGCATTATAAATAATCAAAAGTATAATTTTTAGATTTGGTTTTAATAAATTTTAAAATTAATTACTTCTTAAAACAACGACTAGAGTAACATTACTTGTAATCAATCCTAGATCTAAATCAAAATTTAATTATAGTGAAAAATGGATGTCTTCTTCCTTGTTGAGGTGGCAACTAGCAATGGTTTCAGGTTCTTAATGGAATTCTCATGTTGTTTTGAGATAAAAATCTGATTTTTACTTCATTTTGAATTCACTTCTTGACTCATTTAGGTGACAAGTAGATGAATCAAGGAAACATTTGATTTTTTGAAATTTTCATTTACACACATTATGAAAGACCTAATTTTTAAGGTGCTACTTAAATTAGAGACATTCAATTGTAAAATCTTGACACATGATGGTGGCCTAGTAGACTATGAGAATATAATTTTCTCTTTAATCAAGATAAGAGTTTTTTTGGTTCAAAATTTAGTAGGTGTTTGTATGTTGATGGATGGAAGATGTTCAAGTTGTGATTTTAGAGAAATAAGGATATTATGATATCCCATAAAAAAATATTGACGTAAAATGGAACTCTAAAAACATAGAGTTATTGATTTTTGTCAAGAGTTGAGAGTATTATGGATAGCCTCTATCTATATAAGTTCTTGACATAATAGGTATTTTTAATTTTTGGATAGCACTGGTATCAATGACTTATCATTAGGTCTTACTCTCCAATAAAAGTCATTGAATTGAAATGGTCTATGAGACAAATGTTCTTGAGAAAAGTATTTCATAAAGTGTTACCTATATGATTAGTCCTCAATGATTAGTTTATTTGAAACAGGTTGGCTCTCATACCAATTGATGCTTGTCAGAAGATTTAAGATGAATTAGGAGCATATTAATCAGTATTGTTCAAACTATCCTACATTCTTGATTTTATATTCAAATTATGTAACTTTGAATTAATAGTGTTTTAGACCACTTGGCTTACTCTACTCTCTTAAGCTCTCGTCACTAGGTTCTACTCACTTGATATAGTCAAATAGTGAATACCAAGCCTTCAGCTACCCTCTGCTATATTTCATATCTCTAACCAGCCCTAATCCTTTAAAGAAAAACTTGTTCCATTTTCAACTTTATAAAGGGCCAACCTAACTAGCATCTAGCCAATCTATTTTAGATTCACATCCTCATAGTAGTAGAATTTATCAGATATATATATATAAAAAAGAGTAAATGCTCTTATAGATTCAGCACATAATTTTCATAGCATGCATTCCTTAGTTGTAGGATGCACAAGTTGTGTAGAGATGAGCATTGAAGGCTTGATATAGAAACATTGATTTCTATCCATAAAATGAGTTTTTCTCAAACTATGATTCGAAAAGGAAATTCCTTATATAAGGATTGCATTTTACTAATTTTTTTGGAATTTTATTCATAAAAAATTGCTGAAAAATGGTCGCCTAATGGGTAGGATGCATTTCCAACTCGTTTCAAAGTACGGTTGAGTATTTTTTTTTTCCTATTTTGTCATGTATAATACTTAAATTATGCTTATCACATCCTGAATAAAATACTAAAGTTTGTATAAATTTAGAAGTAAAGTTCGCCGCTTGCCTGGTGCCAAGTCTCACGGAGTGTACATCCTCTCTCTCTCTTTCTCTCTCTCTCTCTCTCGGTCTATCCTCCTCTCCGACTCTTTTCTTTAATGTCGCCATCTTTTCCTCTGCGCCTCTCCCTCTTCCGTCTGTCATTTGGTCCCCCTCCTGAGCCTCACATACGTATTACCTCAAGCATAAGCATGGGGTAGAGCAGAAGCTCTACGGTTCCTACATAAAATCATGCTCGTCGAAGATTCAGGGGAAGCCACAGATATATTTTGATGGCGAGTCATAATAGCCATCTTCTGGGTTATATGGCCTTTCTAAGGGCTCCGAAGAATGAGGCCCGAAAGTTGTCTGAATCCATCATTGACCCACTCGCGGCCCAGTTTCTCTCACGACGGCTCATGTTTTTCTGAGAATGTGGCATTTGAGCCAGGACAGTCAGCTCCCCAAGACTTGTGGACCATTTAAGGCAAGCGCACATATATGTCTCTTTTGCTATTACGCGGGGAATTCTTCGTCCCCAAGAAAGCCCGTTGACGTTAATACCTGAGGCGAACGCGGGTGGAACGCGGAGAGAGACATTCCCGCGTAGAGTGCCCGCTGCTCACAATGTTAAAAGGACAGGTGGGACCAGGCCCCCCCTCGCAGCCCAGTTTCCCCCACGAAGAGTTATGTTTGTCGGGGAATGGGTCATTTGAGAAGGCACGGTCAACTCCATAAGATTTGCCAGCAAGCCCACTTTTAGGACCCTTCTGCTATTACGCTGGGAATACTTCGCCTCGAAGAAACGGAGCTTTGGCGTTTTCTTAGTGTGCCTTAGCAGGGTTATCTTTCCCGCTCTGGCCGTCCAGCTTGAGGTCTTGTGAGCGTCTTTCTTCTTCCAATGCAACTCCCAAGTCTTATGCGTGTTGCGCTCTTTAACCACATTCCTTCCCTCCCAACGATAAACGAAAGTTTGTTTCTTAGTTCCTCACTGTTGTCCCTGCTTTACTTTTCTTGTATGGAAGTTATGCCCTTGTTTACTATTTTTTTGTGATTCTTTGTCGTAGCGATCTAAGATAGATTAGATTTCATGAAGATGTGTTTTATTAACAAGCTCAGTTGGTATACTTGGAAACGTTTGTCCCTGCAATTCTTAGATGATTTTTGTCCTTGGTCTTCTCGATGAGGCTGAGATGACTACCACTCGTACCTGATGGGCTTGCTTGCATGGATCAAAGCATGTGGTTTTGAACATGGCACACCCGTGAGCTTGGCGCTTAATTGGGGGCCATTCAAACCGTATGAACCCAAAAGAAAAGGTAACCGACCCATGAGTGAACTTGGCAATTATGCTGTCGAATAATTATTTGGTTTGCTTTCAAATGCGAAGTCTTTTCTTCATTTTCCTTTTATGAAAGGATTGGAAGAGGCTCCTCTATCCAAGGACCATCCATCAATGTTTATCCGGTTTGTTTTCTAAGGTGGAGTACCATCTTCATGAAAATAAAACTCTTGAAACTTTGTTATCAGATGCGGTTCTTACAGTGATAAAACCTATTCACAACCTTTCTACAAAGAAGATATCAACGGAGTGTCTTACTTCAGGAGCCCAAAATATGAGGTCAAAAGCTGTTGCGTTCAAGTGGAAAAGAAGCCATTAGCTAATGAGGTAGCTGAGGTACTAGATAGTATCATCTTTCCTTGCATTCATCTGCTTTTTGGGTTAGCGTTGGGTTCTTGTTCGAATTCGCTATGTATACTGCACTATTTCTCTATGTTTGCCTCTTTGCGTACTGTAGATCTTTTATTGGGATTAAGATAATTCATTTTATTCTGACTCTGTGCATCAGAATTCTTCCTTGCGGCAAATGGGTTTGTGCTTCATTTTTTGCTGATTTTTGGACAAAGCTGCTGCACCAACAACTGAAAGTCAAACTTGCAAGGTTCTACTTAAATCAGAGAGATTCAACTGCAAAAAGCTTGACACAAGATGGTGGCCAGGTAGAGATGGAGACTATACTTTGTCTTTAATCCAGAAAGAGCTTTTCTGGTTTTGTGTTTTCAGATGTTCGTATGTTGTATGATGCAGGAAGTTCAAGCCTTAATTTTTGAGAAAGAAGGATATTACTGATATTCCATTAACAATTCTTGATGTAGAACTAAACTCCAAAGAATATTGTTCTTGATTTTTATTGGAGTTGAGAGTATTATGGATAGCCTCTAATCAATTCAGGTGCTCGTCATAGTTTGCATTCTTAACTTCAACCCGAAGAAAGCCTATGGACTTTTTGGCTAGATGGCCCACGCGGGGCGGGACGGGCTGGGGAGTCTCCCTTACTGCAGCGCCATCCTTTCAGTTTGACTCGACACCGCGTGGTTAACACCTCGCTTCCCGCTATAAAAACCCCCGGGTCTGTTTTTTTTCGCTACGGCATCCTCGCTACAGCATGTTGTCGACTGCGACGGATATTTTCCATCGGATGGGATGGGGCACGTCCGTGGAGGCTCTCACGGGGAGAGAGCGCCAGCTCTGCATGGAGGATTGCTGGCTGGTGCCGGGGTAGGCCCCTCTTTCCATTTCCTCGTCCCTGGATGTTCAGCTGATGGCTGTAGTTCTCCCCATGATGGCCGAGTCGATGCCTCTGGGTGGGAAGATCCTCTTCCAACTCTCCCCGCCACCTCCATCCTGCTTCCCCCTCCCTTCTCTCGAGGAGTAATCAAACCGAATAGGGTCCATGTTTCTGGTTCTTTATTCCTTCGGGGGGACTTATCGTTCTGTGGAGAAACCTTCTCAAGTTGATTGTCAGCGAAATCCTCCGATGGGTCTATCAGCATTCCACCACCTAGCGGCCTCAATCGTCGTCACTCGTAGGTTTTTATCTTAGGATTTATACGAACTCAAACCTGATAGCCGGTACAGAAACTGCTGCGTGATTCGTGGAATTTCTGAAGTTTGGCGGTCAGGATGTAGATACAATTTTGTCGATATTCTCCCTCTTAACTTTGATCTCCGATCTGCAAACAGGCCTGTCGCCTACATGCGGAAACTAGGGGAGGCTCTTTCTCAAGTAACAGCGACGAGAGGCGCCAGCGCTGGAGACACTATAGAGGTTCACATGCTCTCCTCACCCAATCGCAAGGATTTCTTCTTCCCCAAGTTCCTGCCCTTCGGGCGAACCCTCTCTGCCCACAACGCCTGGTTCCGAGATCGAATCATTTAATTGCTCGGAAGAACCCTCTCTCATGGTGAGGATGCGGTGGGTCTTTTCTTGGTCAGGGAGGACGGGAGAAGGACGAAGCTGAGTACGAAGCTGCATACCGTGAGGCGTTGGAGGAGCCTGGGATCGAGGGAACCATTCATGTAAGCATTCTTCTCCAGGTTTAAGGCTGTAACAAGGGGATAGAGTCTTAAATTTGCGTCCCGTACTCATCTTGTCTTGGAAACAGTTTCTTTTTAGAGCAGTCAGTGAAGAATGGAAAAAGAGACTCTATTCATACGCAATTCGGCATGGCATGGATCCATATTCTCTGTTCTTCGTCCAGAATTAGTCTTGTGTGACAGTGGTGAAATCTGAATAGGACAACCAGCTCACGGGACTTGTTCCAGTACTACTGTCAGACCGGAATAGGACAACCTCTCTAATGCCCCTCTATTCCCCTTCTTCCTCTATGCCGCATACTCATAGTTTTTGGTGATTCTTCCCATTCTTCAGATTTTTCTGTGGATATTTTAGAGTATTATGTCCAGCCTCTTATCTATTTAGGTGCTTGTCAGAATAAGTGTTCTTAGTTTTGTTTTGGCGCTTCATCGTTTTTCCTTTGTTGTCTAGAAAATTAGGCAAAAGTCAGGTTTCGATCCCCCACAGTCACGCGCCCTTTTAGTTTTATTTTATGGATTGAGGTCTATGGCCCAAAGAAACATATTGAATAATTCCACTACATTGAACTTTGGCAACTTGTTGACAGATCTTTGGAAAAGTACTTATTTACTGTACAATTGTTCTGTCATTTTTTCCCATTGGAAAGTAGGTAGTACTGCATAGCAGCTAAATATCAAAGTAAAGGTAGAGGGTAGTCTTTGATAGAAATCCTTTACTACCAATGTGCTCTTGTATGAGTTGAAGTATAACAATTATTTCACAATGCTTCCTACCCTTATCTTGATTCAGAGCAGAGCGCAAATCGCAATGAGGAGCTTGTTTGCCCATGTCCCTAGTACTCAGCCAGCTACAGTAAAAGCCCCTGCAGTGTTTGAAATACTCTTGAATCCGTTTTTTGAATGTCTTGATCTCACTACATAACTATGACGCTTAGACCGAATCTTTGTATGTTCATTTGCATTTAGCATAACTACCCACTTTTTAGATTGATGTGAGTTTCTAACATAATAACATATACTGCCGATGTAATGTTGTCTGGTAGGGAGCACAATAGTTAATGTTCGGCACTAGTTCAGTAAAGAGCATTTGGTAGATGCAAAATGGGTGCCTACACCAGATGGGAGCCATATTGGCCAGTCTTTTTGGTGCTTGACCATCTATGATAAGATAGTCCTTACAGCACTTGAAACATTCTGTTTGTGTATATCTTTTAAGATTCTTGTAATTTATGCAGATTGTTTTTGTTTGCCCTTTATCACTATCAGTGTTAGATAATAATATGATATTAAATCTGCAGTTATTTTTTAACAAAGGTGAGTCTACTTCCTGCAACTTTATCAAGATGTTGCATTTCCTTCTGCATCGTTAATAATTAATTTATGGGGCCCTTTAATCGCATGGTTTAATTCAGCCATGTAGTAGATAGTGTTGAGTTGAAGAGTATCTTTAAAAGAATATTATCTTGTATAGACAAAAAATCAAAGTAGTGAACATATCTCAACTTAAAGGAGAATTTATCAGTATTTTGTGTTCTAGATTTTTTCTGAATGATGTTCTCTTGTTTTCATTTTTAGATATTGAATGTTTTAATTCTTCATAAAATTTCATGTGTAATATGTAGATAGAAAAATTTCGGTTGGTGAAATATTTACCAAATATCGACCAAACGTTGTGTTAAGTTTGATCAAATTGTTAATTACATAAGACACGTTCAATGTGGGCCTTATGCATGACAGCCCACTTGATCATTTGTGGACTGTGTCCATCAGCTCATTTCACATGATGTCAGACCTTTGTCTACTAATCTACTTCATTTTTACAATGGTCAGGGTTAATGGGGCTATTGGTCAAGGTGATTTTTTCTAATCGTTGGTCCTTCAGTACAATGTTGACTTACTTTGTGTGGTTAGCTCTGGTAGGAACGGGCTTTGATCTAATTTGAGGCTCATACTCAATGATAGGGCCTAATAATAGTAGGTCCATCGTCATACTTTATTGATTTCGCCAAGGAAACTCGATGATGATGGAATCTCATTACTTCATCTAAGATTTAACAAAGGTTTTAGATCCCCATAGTCCAAGTCCATGAGATTCGAGCAGGTTTTATTACAAACTGTATGTAACAGGACTCGTCCCACAGACCTTTGAACAAACTCAATGATGAAAACTCTCAGATGAGCGTTATTTGAAAAGGTCGTCCTATGGGCTTCATTATATAGATATTCATACATGTTTGAGCCTGAAAAGTTATCACATGAACTTCATCATATACTCTTGAAATGGGATTTTATCTCATGATATTATCAAATAAAACCTGTTTTGGTAGACTTAAAAATGGGCTACATTTCATAGCTTCGTATATTGTTTTGAACTACATTCAGATTCGTAGATGATTATGATCTAATCATTCTTTTGTGATACAGTATTTTTGCAGTAGTTATTCTGGGGTATACCTCGTTATAATGGCACGGTTAGTAATTGGTAGGTAGGATCTAGTTCTGATAAATGAAGAAAGTCTTATGGGTAGATAGGGTTTATATATACAGAGGAAAAAAGAGACTCGTAAGCCTACCATAGAGACAAGAAAACAAGGTAGAAAGAAAAAATCCATGTCACCATACTGATGCATCTCCGCTTTGAGTAGGGTATGTTTTCTTATTTTCGTGAGTGAACTTGTCACATATATCGTTGCATATCACTTTGTCATGCTGAAAACTTTGGTAGATGTTCAATTATGGACAGAAATCGTGAGATGAACTTGTCTTCTTATTGGTTCAGATTCTGTATCACATGTTATACTTTGATAATTCCTTATATCCTACCATAATCTCTTTGTGACTACATGAATAGCAGAGCACGGCGCCAACTGCATCTCGGGATAATGCAGGGCAGACAAGTGGTTCTGGCAATGAAGGTCATGGCAAACTAATGGAGTTTGCAGCCACATTTGCTTACTGGTCCGGGGGTCTTTCCTTTGCTGATTCAATTGCCACCATCGGCACATGTGTTGGGACTAATTCATTGGACAACAAAAAGAGGCCAAAACTGGATGCAAGTGCCACATGCATGGTTTGTACCTTCATTCTCTCAGTGTTCCTGTTGGTAGCCACCAAAGTTCTTCGGGCCCCAACCATCCCAACGGGAACCTTTGTTTGGATAATCATTGCTCTCATCGTGTTCTTGCTTACTGTAGCCATTATCTTGGCCCTTCTGCTTCTCTACTAAACCACAGCCACAAATCAGTGTGTCTTCGTTTAGTTTTTGGGCCCCAACACAAATCTTGTATCTTGTTGCACTCCATGGCGCAAATCAAACTTAAATCTAAAATAGCAATGATAGGCTGGCATCCACACAACGATGCTCGGTATTAATACATCCACATGACGATTTAGCAGCCCAACTGACAGATAAAAAGCAGGGGGTGTAAATGTACAAGTGAAAAATGAATGCCTAGGCATGTAAAAAGTTCATTCATAATTGCCAGTACACATCCTCCTAGGACACCTCTCAAGAAGTTTTCAGCGGACATCTCCCATTTTCGAATACAGAAAATGGAAAATCAAGAAACCTCGTCAACCACAGATTTTATCTTTCATTCAATTTTCCATCAACAACATAGAAGAAATGTCAGAAGTGATTTCTTTTTTGATTCTTATGACAAAACTCATAATTAAGTTTTACTTGTCACACCTATAAAACTGATCTCTGTAATCAAATTTGGATGTGACAAGAGCCATGAATAAGCAGAACTTGATTCATAGTCAAAACTGAAATTTGATCAATTCAATTTCCCCTATTTAAACTTAGTGTGACATGAAATTCAATCAAGTAATTGTCCCCTCCTTGCATAGTGGAAGACTAATTCAAAATGCATGAGTGGTAGAGGGAGAAAGAGAGGCAATAGAAGAAGGATACACCAAATATAGATAGTTTGCAGAATCCTTCATTCTCCATGGTCAAACACGGTTTTAGTTCTCTTTAAAAAGCAGAATACTTATACAACAACACACAACCCCTGGCCAAATAGCCCATTATAATTCAATATGTCATTCTTGACATCTGTAACATATTCTTGAATCCATAAAGATTAAAAAAACACCCTTGAATTCGTAGGAGTTGATTGTTGACAAAATTTTTGTGGTTCTCTGTAGTACCGATCTAAGATTAGACTAGATTTTCATGAAGATGTGCTTTTATTAACCAGCTCAGTTGGTATACTTGGAAAAACGTTTGTCCTTGAATTTCACAGGTTTTTTCCTTCGCTGGTCTGTTGGCTGAGGCTGGGCTGACTGCCAGTCGTACCTGATGGGCTTCCATCGATCAAAGCATGTGGGTGATGATGCTCCACACCCTTATGCTCACTGCTTACTGGGGGTCATTCAGATAGCATGAACCCAGGTGAAATGGTAAACCACCCAGTGTGAGCCTGGCACTCATGCTGCTATCGAATCATTATCTGGCTTGATTTAAAATGCAAAGTCTTTTTTTTATTTCCCGTTTATGAAAGGCATGAAAGAGACTCTTCTATCCATTCATCATCCGTTAATGTTTTTTCGGTTTCTTTTCTCAGGTGCAGTGCAATATTGGTGAACGTGCAAATCCTGAAACTTTCTTACCAGATGCGGTTCATACAGTGCTAACACCTCTCCACAACCTTTCTGCAAAAGCCAGCGGAAGAGTTAAGTCTGACTTCGGGAGTCCAGAACATGACGTGAAAAGCTGTGTCATTCAGGTACAAAACGAGCCATTTAAAGCGTTATTTGTGTTTGTATTTACACACTTGTTCGAATTCGTTATATTTATTGCAGTATTGCACAGTGTTTGCCTCTTTGAGCTCTGAAGATCTTTTATTGGGACTAATAATTTATTTTATTCTAACTTTATGCACAAGAATTATTCCTTGCGTCATTTTCTTTTACAGCACTGAGTCTGTGAACGGTCGCTCTAAAGTGATCTGAATTTGTGCTTCATATTTAGCTAATTTTTAGAGAAAACTGCATGCCATCAAGCAAATTTTCGAATCTTAAGTCTAGCTTGTAAGGTTCTATAAAATCAGAGACATTTAACTGCAAAATCTCAACACAGGATCTGCGGTCTAGTAGACATGTGAAGAACATACTTTAGTACTTAATCTAGAAATATTTTTTTTGGTTTGGCGTTTATCAGATAGTTGTGTGCTGCGTGATGGAAGATGTGAAACCTTGATTTCTTGAGAAAGTAGGAGACAGTCGTGTTATTCAGTCGACAGTCCTGAATGATAAAGTAATGTTACCAGCAGAATTAGACTCTAGAAAACATAAAGTTCTTGATTTTTCTGTAGAGAGTTTATATAGTATTATGTCTAGCCTCTTATCTATTTAGGTGCTTGTCAGAATAGGTGTTCTTTGTTTTGTTTTGGCAGCTTATCGTTTTTCCTTTGGTGTCTACAAAATAAGGCCAAAGTCAAATTTTGAAACCCCACAGTCACGCGTCCTTTTGGATTTATTTTATTGATTGAGGTTTATGCCACCAAGAAATAAAAGCATATTGAGTAATTTCATAACCTTTAATTTTAGCAACTTATTGACAAATCTTTCGAAACGTACTTATTTCTTGCACAATTTTTCTGCCATTTTTTCTGTTTGAAATGTAGGTAGTATTGCATAGCAATTGAATATCAAAGTAAAGGTAATGGGTGCTCTGTGATAGAAATGATTTACTACCCATTTACTATTTTTTTGAGATTAAGCATAACAATTAAAGCACAATGCTCGCTGCCCTTATCTTGATACAGAGTTAGCGCAAATCGAGATGAGCAATTTGGCCCTTCTCTAGTCCTTAGTCAGCTACGTTAAAAAGTCCTTACTGTGTTTAAAATACTCTTGAATCTGTTTTTTGAATGTCTTGATCTCATTACCTAACTAAGACACTTAGCGTGAATCTTTGGATGTTCACTTGCGTCCAGCAGTACCTACTTTTCAAACTGAATATAGATTACTGACATAATGGCATATACTGCCATTCGGTAGATGGTAAGTGGGCACCTACACAGATGGAAACCATATTGACCAATCTTTTTGGTGCTTGATTAGCTATGATAACACGGTCCTTACAGTGCTTGAATTATTCTGTCTGTGCATGTGTTTTAAGCTTATTGTAACTTGTACACATTATTTTTTGTTTGCCGTTTGTCTAGATACTAATATGATCAAGTCAGCATTCATTCTTTAGAGAAGAGAGCTTTACTAACTGCAACTTTATCCAGGTGTTGCATTTTCTTGTGCATTTTAATAAAGTTACTTACGGAGCCCTTTAATTGCATGGCTTACTTCAGGCCATGTAGTACAGAATGTTGAGTTAGAGAATATATTTGAAAGAATATTATCTTCTATAGAAAAAATTCAAACTAGTGAGCATATCTCAACTTGAAGGAAAATTTGTCAATATTTTGTACTAAATTCGGTTTCCGCATGATGCTTTTTTGTTTTCATTTTTACATATCGACTGTTTTAATCTGTCATCAAATCATTTCTCCGTGTTTGTTACATTATTTTCACAGAAGTTAATCAGGTGTATACCTCGTTATAATTGGCGCGGTTTCTGGTTGGTAGGGTGGATCTAATTCTGATAAATGCAGAAAGTCGTGTGTAGATGAGAAATTCGCAAGCCTACCATAGAGACAATAAAACAAGTTAGAAAGAGAAAATCATGACACCATACTGATGCATCTCTCCCTTTGAGCAGGGTATTGTTTTCTTATTTTCGTGACTGAAGTTATCGCATATATCCATTGTAAATCACTTTGAGCGGAGTGCTGAAAACTTTGGTAGATGTTCATTTATGGACAGAAATCGTGAGATGAAACTCGGCTTCTTTTTGGTTCAGATTCTGTACCACATGTTATATACCCTGAAAAATTCTCTAGACACTGTCATAAAATCTCTGTGGCTGCATGAATAGCAGCAGGGCACGGCACGGCACGGCACGGCACCACACCAAGTGCAGCTCAGGGGAATGCAGAGCAGATAAATGGCTCTGGCAGTGAAGGCCATGGCAACCCACTCGTGTGACTACATGCATAGGCTTTCGCCTTCATTGTCTCGGTGTTCCTATCGGTAGTCACCATGGCTCTCATCGTGTTCCTGCTTGTTGCAGCCCTTTTCCTGGGGCTTTCCCTCCTGTATTAAACCACGCTGTCAGCAGTGGCCGGCGAGATTAATCTCCGAACTTGCCTCTAAAGATTGCCGGCGGGCCCTTCCAAGGACCTTTCAGCAACCTAAAAGGCCCGTGTTCGTTCAGCCCAGCGGGCTTTGGAAATGGGCTTTGAGGCTCCACTGCTCTGAGACGATATCTGTATTTTCTGCCATTATTGGGCTGATAAGTGGGCCGAATACAAAGCAGACAGGCCAGGCCCACTTCTTCATCCTCTTGGGGAATCTTATAAATACCAAGGACCACATTTTCTTGTACTCTCATACTTAATGAGGTAACTACCCTTAATGGGCCGAATATGGTTGTCAATAAAAAAAACATAATATTATTTGTATATCCACAGAAAAATGACCGTTACAGGTAGGCAAATAAATTATTTGGATATCTCTCCACGAATTTCTTTTTCATATTTTCAGTCTCGGATCCCACAATCTTTTTCCTTGGGAAACAATTAACGCTCAAATATAAACGAAGTAAATGAGGAGATCAGGTGCCTTTTTTCTCCTCTTCAATCCCAATCTGTGAGTTCAAATGTGTTAGTGGAGAGCGATCTCGGCCCCACCACCTGTCCCTGCGTGGTACTTGCGGCTGGGGAACAGACGCAGATGGGTCAACGGAATTGGACTGCGGAGAGTCACAGCATGGCCCGTCAGTTCAAGCTCTGCTTCTGGGCCTGTCGTCCAGTGAGGATACGGAGGCCCTCGGTTGCTTCACTTGGAAGTTTCTTGGAGACTTCGCACGTGTTCAGTATATCTCTCGTGTCTCCCCCATTTCTCGCCCTCGAAAACGGAAATTGGAAAGACAATAGAGGTTCGCAGATAGTAGGGTGAGTTCGTGAGGTCGGATCGGTTCTCAGGAACAATAGAGCCCCAATCGGACCTCCCAGGGACAGATCTCCGTCTCCACTCTCTGTTTTCTCTCCTCCCTTTTTTATTTCGGCCTCTTCTATATTTATAGGCCCCAGTACATTATTCTGTTGTGAGCCCCCCTCAACGTGGGGGTCTAGGTCGTCTTGTGTAGACAACGGTTGGCTTCATCACAGACCCATTAATAGTTTGGGCGATCCGGTGTTAGTTTCTCTCAAGGAAAATTCTGTCTGAAGTTTGCGTGAATGATCATCTGTGACAATTAGGTCGATATCATCTTTCATTCTTCCTTTTTGTGAATATTTTGATTTTGATCTTAGCTTCTTCTTCTTCTTCTTCTTCTTCTTCTTCTTCTTCTTCTTCTTCTTCTTCTTCTTCTTCTTCTTCTTCTTCTTCTTCTTCTTCTTCTTCTTCTTTTTGTTCTAAGATTGATTCGCCATCGTACCGATCTAAGATCTTTCATGAAGATGTATTTTTATTATGCTGTGAATATTTTGATTTTGATCTTAGCTTCTTCTTCTTCTAAGATTGATTCGCTGTCGTACGGATCTCAGATCTTCCATGAAGATGTATTTGTATTAACCAGCTCCGTTGGTATACTTGGTAAAACGTTTGTCCTTGCATTGCATAGGTGCTTTCCTTCACTGGTGTATCAGGTGAGGCTGAGCTGACTACCAGTCGTACCTGATGGCCTTTCATCGATCAAAGGATACGGGTGATGATGACGCCATACCCTTACGCTCGCCGCATACTGTGTGTCTTTCAGATAGCAAGAACCCAGAGGAAAAGGTGAACCAACCTTAGTGACCCTGGCACTCATGCTGCTGTCGAATAATTATCTGGCTTGATTTATCTTTTTTTCTATTTTCTGTTTATGAAAGGCGTGAAAGAGACTCTTCTATCCATTCATCATCCGTTAATTGTTTATTTGGTTTCTTTTCTCAGGCGGAGTGCAACGTCAGTGAACCTGCAAATCCTAAAACTTTGCCATCACATGCGGTTGATAAGCCTCCTCACTACCCTCCTCCAGATGTCGAACAAGGAGTGTCTGACTTGAGGAGTCCAGAAAATATTCAGGTAGAAAACGAGCCATCGGCTAATGATGTAGCCGAGGTTCTAGATTATATCATCTTTCCTTTGCATTCATCTGTTATTTTGTATTCGCATCTGGGCTCTTGTTCGAATTCGTTATCTATCTATATATATATAGATAGATATATATTGCAGTATTGCAAAGTGTTTGCCTTTTTGAGTTCTGCAGATCTTTTATTGGGATGAATATAATTGATTTTATTCTAACTTTATGCACCAGAATTATTCCTTTCATCTTTTTCTTTTACAGCACTGGGTCTGTGTACTGTCGCTTGAAAGCGAAACTGAATTTGTGCATCATATTTAGCTAGTTTTTGGACAAATTTGCATGCCATCAAGTGAATTGTCGAATCTTATGTCTTCTACCTTGTAAGGTGCTACTAAAATCAGAGCATTTAACTGGAAAATCTTAACACAGGATCTGTGGCCTAGTAGACATGTGAAGAGTATACTTCGTCTTTAATTTAGAAGTACTTTTTTTTGTGTAGCTTTTAGCAGATATTTCTGTGCGACGTGATGGAAGATGTGAAAAACCTTGATTATTTGAGAAAGAAAAGAGCAGTTTACTAATCGCAACTTTATCCAGGTGTTTCATTTTCTTGTGCATTTTAATAAAGTTATTTACGGAGCCCTTTAATCAAATTGTTTAATTCAATCATGTAGTAGATAGTGTTGAGACAATGAATATATTTTAAAAAATATTATCTTCTATAGAAATAATCGAACTAGTGAACATATCTCAACTTGAAGGAACATTTGTCAATATTTTGTTCTAGATTCTGTACGCTGTGTTCTTGTTTCCATTTTTAGATATTGACTGTTTTAACTTCCCATCAAATCATTTTTCTGTGTTACAATAATTTCACAGTAGCTAGCTATTCAGGGATATACCTCGTTATAGTTGGCAGGTTTCTGATTGGTAGGGAGGATCTAATTCTGATAAATGCAGAAGGTGTATGCGCAGATGGGGCTTAAATATATAATCCCAACCCTACCATAGAGACAATAAAACAAGTTAGAAAGAGAAAATCATGACACCATACTGATGCATCTCTCCCTTTGAGGAGGTTATGTTTTCTTATTTTCACAACTGAAGTTGTCGCAAATATCCATTGTAAATCACTTTGAGCAGGGTGCTGAAAACTTTGGTAGATGTTCATTTATAGACAGAAATCGTGAGATGAACTCGGCTGCTTTTTGGTTCAGATTCTGTATCACATGCTGTATACCCTGAAAAATTCTCTAGACACTGTCATAATAGCTGTGACTACATGAATAGCAGGGCACGGTGACAAGTGCATCTCAGGGGAATGCAGCGCAGATAAGTGGTTCTGGCAATGAAGGCCATGGCAAACTAATGGAGTTTGCGGCCACATTTGCTAACTGGTCCGGGGCCATTTCCTTTGCTGGTTCGATTTCCACCATCGGCATACGTGTTGGGATTAATGCATTGGACGTCAAAAAGAGGACAGAACTGAATGCAAGTGCCACATGCATGGTTTGTGCCTTCATTATCTCAGTGTTCCTGTTGGTAGTCGCCAAAGTCCTTCCGACGCCGACCAACCCAACAGGAGTATTTGTTAGAGTCATCATTGCTCTCATCGCGTCCCTGCTTATTGGAGCCATTATCTTAGCCCTTGTCCTTGCGTACTAAACCACAGCATCAGCAATGGTCGGCCTGGCCACCAAGGAATTCATGTTTTCATAGATTCCTTGGTGGCCATTATTAGAGCCATGAATTCCTTGGTAGCCAGGCCGACCATTGCTGAGGTAACCAAGTTTTCAGAGATTAGTTAAACTGGAGGGGCCATACTGTTTTATTGAATGGAAGTTACAGAGTTATAGCAGATCCCTAGCATTTCAAAAGAATACATTGAATCAATTATGCTCATTAATTTATTGATTTCCTTAGAACTATATCAATGATAATGCAAGTAGTGATTGAAGAATGATTTTCAATTATTAAAAGTCGTCTAAGGAATAATATTGAAAGCTGAGATGAAGATTCATTCACAAGACATTTTACTTATGATAATGTGATTAAATTTGAAGCTGAAATGTTTTTATTTCGAGAGGCATTTGTGAACACATTTTTCTGAACGATAACAATTTTCTTCAAACATAAGACTTATTGGTTTAAATATAACAAAATGTTTGGATCCTTAAACGATGTGTCATACTGGTTTTCGACCATTCGAATTTCTAATTAGCTATAATAGTGTTATGTTAAAATCTGGTTTAAAATAGGAGAATAATATATTTCCAAATTCTCTAGAAGTAAAACTATTTTTTGATCCCTGAAAACCTTATTTCAATACATTTAGAGATTTAAAATGTGAATTTGAGGGGAATTCAAAACTTTCATCAACAACAAGAAGACAAGATGTTGAGGAGAAACTTTTTATCCAAAATCAATTCTTTTCAATAAGAACCTAGTCAAGCACAAATTTTATCTTTCATCCAATTTTCCATCAACATCTTAGAAGAAATTTCAGAATTGATTTATTTTTTGACTTTTTGTGACAAAACTCATAATTTAGTTTTACTAATCACATCAATAGTATTGATCTATATAATCAAGTTTGGATGTAACAAAGCCATTAATATAATAAAAGTTTTGGTTGAAACTCTAATGGACCTGAACCTTAGTAGTCAACATGTGTTCAATAAAGAATATTAGTGGAAGACAAGCTGTGTCTTTTTAGTAGAATAAAGTAGAGTTGTCATATAGTCAAATCACAATAAAATTCATTGTCTCCTCAAGATCTAAATTTAGGAAATTGAAAAAAACTAAGATTGGAAGGGAAAATTAAGAAAAATAAAAGGAACTTGATTCATAGTTGATGTGACTTGGTCATTTTATAATAAATCACATAAATTTGAAATTTATAAATTAAAAATATTATTTTTTAGATATTTAAAAGTATTTATGAACAAATATATCAATTATAATTTAATAAAAGTTTTAAAAATAATGGTAACTTTTTAAATTAGATCATAAGAATGTAACATAATATTAGGTAATATTTTAGAATTTTTTGTAAAGAATAAGATTTTTAATAAATTTTAGACTAATAAGTTAAAATAAAATATATTTAAAATTTATAAAAAAGAGAAATAAGGATGTGAATGTCAAGATAACATCAGTGCCCCATCGAATGTAAATTTAATAACATAGTTTCTCCTATCAATTCTTACATAAATGATTACATACAATTTAATAGGTCAAATTAAGTTTCATAAAAATTAAAAGGAGGTAATTCAATGAATAAGAGTTATGAAATTTGAAATCACATAAAATATCATTAAATTAAGCAAAAATTAAGTTTAAAGTAGAAAATATAAAGTTCTGACTTTGTTACAATAATTGTTAAAATTCTATATATTTAGGAGGATTATTGAGCAATGTCTATGCCCTCAAAGTTTCTCTTTGAACATAATTAATATGAATAATTTTTAAATCTTCTTGTAAAGTTTAGAAATCAATGAAATGAGTCATCAAATCATCTTCGACAATTTTTGTAGCTCTCTGACAATTGTCACCTAATACAAATGAGTCAAATGAAGGTGAGACACATCTTAAGGAGTTTCATCCTTAGGTCTATGTAGCAATAAGAAGCTCTTTGTCACATCTAGTATACTTTTAAGAGGTGATAACTTGTCTTTTAATAGATGTTCTCTTCTTGATAATGATTTGTTTGTCGATCAATTGAAGATAATTTACTCAATAAATTCACGGTTTTTTTATTTAAAATTATTTAGTATATATAGTAACGATTCCCTACAAATCGTATTGACAAGATTTTCATTAATAATTAAGCAATTTTGATAACTTTATCATTCACTAGAAATCTGTAAAAAAATCACGATTTAATTAGATAAAAATATAAATTTTGACTCTTATAAGATTTGAATCCTCACTAGTCGTCTATCTTTATGAGAGAGAAAGAAATAACTACATGAATATCTTTATAAAGTAACATTATAAGAGTATCTACTTTTAATAAATAAAGAGTATTTTAGGTATTAGAATCATAAAACCTTTTGAAGAGGGTGACAACCAATTTAGTCTCATATAGATTATTTGTCGAGTTTTGGAGTAGATATATAGTAATGTAAAATTTAATAATATTTTTTTCCTTTTTTGTGCGCATACAACTACTCTTTGTGCTACGCTTGACTAGCAACTAGTGACGTTGAAGAAGAGTGATGCACGTGTCTCATACTATCTATCTTTAGTTGCTCGAGCCCCTACTCATGGCTTCATCTAATTGTGCTTTTGACCTGCATATGGGCCCCACTGGCTAGCAAGTTCTCTCATTTTTCTATCTTTTTATTTTATTTTATTTATTCTTCATTTATCTCAAAAATAAGATTATAAAAATTATATAAATTTACATAAAAGCACATAATTAACCAAAAATTCATATTAACTAACTAAAAACTAATTTTTACATTGTAACATAATTTAAGTCTATTTATCAAAGTTAAAATTAAATTATTAATTAATTATTAACTTATGATAATAAAGACTTATGAATAATCAAAATTGAAATCTGATCAATTCAACTCTCCCCATTGAAACTTAGTGTAACATAGAATTCAATGCAAGTAAAATGTTCCCTCATTACATGGTGGAAGGCTAATCCAAAATACATAAAAGGTAGATGGAAAAAGAAGGGTAATAGAAGATGGATACACCAAATATAAAATAGTTTGCAGAATCCTTCATTGCTCATAGTCAAACATGATTTTATTTCTGTTTAAGAAGTAGAATAGTTATACAAAACACACCTCTTGGCCAAAGAGCCCATTTTAACTCTGTATATCATTCTTGGCATCTTCAACATATTCTTGAATCCATAAGGATCAAAAGAACACCCTTGAATTTATAGGAGATGATTTTTGACAATATTTGAATTCAAAAAATGATCAAAATAACATCTCTTGAATCCTCACAAGTCATTAGAATCTTCAAACCATTGTTAGAAAACCGCAAGAAATTATTAGAATACACAAACACCCAAAAATCTCTCAAACACAAGCTAAATTGGTAATATTCATCTTATCTAGAGTTATAGCCCACTAATACAGGCCCAATAAGGGCCTCTAGCTCATCATGACCCATCAGGCCCAGTTAGAGCCTCCTTTAAATACAACCGTGGAACCTCCCCCAGAAGGATCCCTACCAGCGCCCCCTTCTCCAGGAGTGACCTGAAGACCGTCTCCTCCCCTTTCTAGAAAAAGCTTAGATTTTTTTTTAATTCTAAAAAAATCAAAACAACCTAACATTAAAATAGCTACTAGAACCGAAATTCGATGCATTATTCACTTAATTTATTTTCGCTTAATCTCAATTTAGGCATTCAAAAATATTTAGTACGCGTTCCTGTTTTGTTAGGGCTCAATGTCAAAGGCTTGTCACTCGGCGAGTAGTTCGTTCCAAGGAAGGCGGACGAAAGTGGGCTGAACTCGCCAGTCAAGGCCCAGTAAGTATCTCCCCGTTACGGACTGTGGGCTTTGGCGCCTCGTCTTTCCCGTCCGGTCCTCCTCTTTGAGGATTTATCTGCGTCTCTTTTTCTTGCAAAACCTCTGAGACGGATAGACGCGGGCTAGACGCGGGCTAGACGCGGGGAGAAAACTCTGCCGCGAGAGCGTGCGCTGCTCACAATGCTAGAAGACGAGATGGTAACTTCCCACCTGCTGCAGCATGGAGCACCTGGTGGGATGCTTCTTCGTTGCTTCGATGCAATTTTAATTTTGTCCCCATGTTATTTACCTTTCGCTGTAACTCATTTCGGCAGGCGATGCCAGAGTTTGGTCTTGGGGAAAAAATTTCGATGAAGTGAACGAAGAGAGCAGGTTCTTTCTTTTTTCTCCTCTTTAATTATAGTTTGTGGGCTCAGATGTGTTGGTGAAGATCAATTTCGTTATTTTTGTGCGTGCTTCGCGGGTCAATGGTTTCCCTTTTTTGTGGTTTTGGGAAAGGAGGAGGTTCTTTCGAGGTTTTCATGAATGGTACTTGATTCGATGAAAAATACGGGCGATCCGGTGTAATTTCTCTCCAGGAACATTCTGTCTGAAGTCTGCATGAATGATCTTCGGTATAAATGGCTCGATATCGTCTTTCATTCTTCGTTTTGTAAACTTTTTCTCTTTACTTCTCCTTCATATTCTTTTATTCGTCTTGCAATTTTAGTGAATTTCCAGGTCTGAGGCGTGCTGCGCTCTTTGACCGAATTCCTTAACTCCCAACTATAAAAGAAAGTTGGTTTCTTATTTTCTCCCTGTTGTGCCTACTTCATGTTTCTTGTTTGTGAGTTATTCCCTAATTTACCAGTTTTTGTGATTCTTAGTGGTACCGATCTTAGTTAGACAGGATCTTCATGAAGACGTGTTTTATCTACAGGCCCAGTGGGCATGCTTGGAAACGTTTCACCCTGCATTTCATTGGTGCTTTCCATTGCTGGTCTGTCGGCTGAGGCTGGGCTGACCACGAGCCGCACCCGATGGGATTGCATCTATCAAAGCATGCGGGCGATGATGACTCCGCACCCTTAAGCGTGGCGCTTAATGGGGGTGATTCAAATCGAACGAACCAAGAGGAAAAGGTGAAACAGCCCTGAGTGAGCTTGGCACTCACACCGTCGAATAATAATTTGACTTGATTAAAACGCAAAGTCTTTCCTTTATTTTTCGTTTGTGAAAGCCGAGAAAGAGGCTTTTCTATCCACTGGTCATCCGTTAGTGTTTATTCCGTTTCTTTTCTCAGGTGGTGTACCATGTTGATGAACGTACAAACCCTAAAACTTTCTTACCAGATCCGGTTCATAAAGTGACAATATCTCTTCCCAACCTTCATCCAAATTTCAACGGAAAGGTGTCTGAGTTCAGGATTGAAGAACATGAGGTTAAAAATTGTGTCATTCAGGTAGAAAACGAGCCATTAGCCAATCATGTGCCTGAGGTACTCGATTCTATCATCTTTCCTTTGCATTCATCTGTTATTTGTATTCCCTTCTGGGCTCTTGTTCGAATTCGTTATATATATATATATATATATATATATATATATATATTGCAGTATTGCACAGTGTTTGCTTGCCTCTTTTGAGTTCTCTAGATCTTTTATTGGGATTAATATACTTCATTTTATTCTAACTTAATGAACCAGAATTGTTCCTTTCGTCTTTATACAGCACTAGGTCTGTGAACGGTCATGCAGAAGCGATCTGTGTTTGTGCTTCATTCTTATCTAATTTTTGGAGAAAACTGAAAGCCAGCAAATGAATTGTCGAATCTTAAGTCTAGTTTGTAAGGTTTTACTAAAATCAGAGACATTTAACAGCAAAATCTTAACACTTGATCTGTGACCTGGTAGACATGTGAGGAGCATACTTCAGCCTTTATTTAAGAAATAGTATCAATGGTTTGTCGTTTCGCAGATATTTATGTGCACTACGTGATTGAAGATGTGAAACCTTGATCATTTGAGAAAGTAAGGGACAATAGTGTTATTCCGTCGACAATTCTGAATGATAAATTTCTGGTCAGTAGCAATTTTTATGCATTGAGGTTTATGCCACAAAGAAACATATTAATTTGATAACATTTAATTCTGGCAACTTATTTACAAATCTTTGGAAACCTACTTCTTTCTTGCCCAATTTCTCTGGTATTTTTTCTGTTTGAAAGGTAGGTAGTACTGCATAGCAATTAAGTAAAGGTAAACGTTTCTCTTTGATAGAAATGATTTACTACCCATTTACTATTTTTTTAGGATGAAGCAAAACAATTAATGCACAATGCTCATTACCGTTATCTTGATATAGAGTGGAGCGCAAATCGAGATGAGCAATTTGGCCCCTGACTCTAGTCCTCCGTCAGCCATGGTAAAAAGCCCTGACTGTGTTTGAAATACTCTTGAATCTATTTTTTGAATGTCTTGACCTCAATACATAAATAAGACACTTGGCACAAATCTTTGTATGTTCATTTGCTTCCAGCAGTACCTACTTTTCAAACTGAATATAGATTACTGACATAATAGCATATACTGCCATTCGGTAGATGCAACCATATTTGGCCAATCTTTTTGGTGCTTGATCAGTCCTCATACAGTACTTGAATTATTCTGTCTGTGCATGTGTTTTAAGATTCTTGTAACTAGTCTACATTATTTTTGTTTGCCGTGTATTGCTACAGTACTAGATACTAATAAAATATTAAGTCAGCATTCATTCTTCAGCAAAGAGCAGTTTACTAATTGCAACTTTATCCAGTTCTTGCATTTTCTTATGCATTTTAATAAAGCTATTTACAGAGTCCTTTAATCGTAGGGTTTAATTCATCCATATGGTAGACAGTGTTGAGTTGGAGAATATCTTTGAAAATATATAATCTTCTATAGAAAAAATCGAACTAGTGAATATTTTGTTCTAGATTCGTTTCCCGCATGATGTGTCCTTGTTTCCGTTTTTAGATATTGACTGTTTTAATTTGTCATCAAATCATTTTTTTCTGTGGCCCTATTTACACAGTAGTTAATCAGGTTTATACGAACGGTCTCTGATTTGTCGGAGGATCCAGTTCTGATAAATGCAGAAAGTCGTATGTGTAGATTGGGCTTAAATATAACAAAGAAAAAGATATAATCGCAACCCTACCATTAGGCCCAAAAGAACAAGTTACAAAGAAAAAATCATGACACCATACTGATGCATCTCCCTCAGTTTGAGCAGGGTATGTTTTCTTATTTTTGTGACTGAAGTTTCACATATATCCGTTCTATATCACTTTGTTGTATTGAAAACTTTGGTAGATGTGCATTTATGGACAGAAATCGTGAGTTAACTTGGCTTCTTTTGGTTCAGATTCTGTGTCTCACATCTTGTAATCTAAAAATTCTCTACATTATCACAATCTCTCTGACTACATGAATAGCAGGACACGACACCAAGTGCATCTCTGGGGAGTGCAGCGCAGATAAATGGTTCTGGCGATGAAGGCCATGGCAGCCAATTGGAGTTTAGGGCCAAATTTTCTTACTGGGCTGGGGGCCTGTCCTTTGCGGCTGACATTGCGCTAATCAGCGGGAGTGTTGGGTCTAATTCATTGGACAAGAAAAAGAGGCTTGAACTGAATATGATTGCCGTATGCCTGACCTGCGCCTTCTTTCTCTCGTTGTTCATTTTGGCACTCACCGAAGTACGTCGGACCTACACCTGCTGCATCCCAACAAGAGCAGTTGTTAAGGCCAGCATGGCTTTCATAGCGATCCTGCTTATTGTAGCCATTGTCCTGGGGCTTCTCCTTCTCTTCTGAACCACAGTAAGATTGCTGATGGGTCCCTCCAATAATCCATTTTCACCAATCCAATAATTCATTCAGCCTGCCATGTTCCGCTGTGCTTGGGGCGGAGGCCCTATGTATTGTCGGTCTTGAACGATTGATTGTCTCTGTTGAAGCGTGTATTGTGTGTAGCTTTTATGGGTTTGTAGCTTTGATTGCATCTCGTATGGTGATGAACCTTTCCCTTTCTTTCTTCAACCCCTTCATGCTTGGCCCATCCCATACTAGTACTACGGAGCAGGAGGAAGAAATCTCTGAGCCAGCACATGTTGGTGACTTCCATGTTGCCCTGCGACTGGCTGTTCAGAGCCGATTCTTCACTGAGCGGCTGTCAGATGAACTCAGGAAACTCATCAGATTCATATTTTATGCTTTTCTTGATAAATGGCGCGAGATAGGCGTGACAGAAATGAGGACTTAAGGCCAATGCCATCCTTTCAGAATCAATTTTTTTTTATATATGCGTTGATTTTCGGGGGTCGATCAGGCAGGGCGAGCCCACATCGTCGCCGCTCTTCCGTTTGACAGGCTGAGGTGACCCGACTTCCAAAACCTCGCTCGCTTCGGATTGAACATCGCGTGGGCCGTAGAAACTCGACTGAAATCAGTGGAGAACGGCGCGCTGTTGTCCAGCTTTTTTTTTTTTCCGAAATTCTTGTGCGTATTTCTTCTTCTACTGTTGTTCAAATCTTGATCCGGCAGAACAAAGCGTCGTCAGTCTATCCCCAGTAAAAATGGGAGGGACCCCTAGGCCGCTGCGGGCGGTCGGGGCGGCCGCCGGCTTCTTGATTGGGGGTTTCCTTGCGGTGACCTTGGGAACTGTGGCAGCCTACGAGGCTGTGCGGAAACGCGACGAAGCGAGACTTGTAATCTGCCGCTTCCTCTCTCGCCGCCGTGCTTTTGTTTTCCTCCGGGATGTTTACTGGGCTCCTCTTTGTCTTCGTTTCCTGGTATTCTCCAGAGGCAGTCGGCGCCGCCTTGCGGAGTCTGCAAAGGGAAGGGCTTCCAAGCCTGCAAGCTGTGCCGAGGGAGTTCCACCATAGAGTGGTCTCCTCTGTACGACCCCATCGCCATCAACCCTTGCCTCTGCCCCACATGCGACGGGAGAAAGTAAGTGGACTAAAACGCTCGCCGCGATTCAAATTTTGGGCTAACATGGGTGCCGGTGGTGGAAGCTGACGCACCGAAGATTTGCTTCTCGATGCTCGTTCATTTCTCTCGATTGGTCTCGAGCAAAGTGCGGCCCGGCATGCAAAAGACTGATGCACAGCATGAGATCTCTCATTGCTATCCATTTTGTGTTTGGGATTGTCAATACCGATATCAACTCAAAATCTGAACAAAACAATGCGGCATCATGCAGCACTTTAGGATTGAAATCAAATTCAGTGATATGAAATTGGCTTCCTTTCGTCTGAACTGTAGGGCCTCAGAGATCAAGTTAGCTTCTGGTAGCCAGCAGACGTTGCTTCCATTTTGTTTTATGAATAACTGGTTGATATCAAACTATTACGACGTTTGAATTCATGTTATTCATCACATTCATAACGTGTATCATATCTGCTGATGTTCTCTGACCAGTTCTACTCTGCGTTTTATATTGCAGAATCCAGCGATGTCTGAATTGTATTGGGAAGGGCTATTTCTGATGCTCGTTCTATAGTGATGCCCCTGTAGCTCGCTGAGTACTCTGCGTTGAAAAAGTCTTCATCAGAGCTTACCCTCTACCTTAAATTGTATCGGGTAGGGTGTTATTACCTGAAATATTGTCAGAATTTGTTCTGCTTTGGATG
The DNA here is from genome assembly GCA_902729315.2 of Spirodela intermedia. NCBI lineage: Eukaryota > Viridiplantae > Streptophyta > Magnoliopsida > Alismatales > Araceae > Spirodela > Spirodela intermedia. The sequence goes on from LR746278.1 coordinate 3,952,198, forward strand.
ATTATTTTATTGACACGTCTGGTTACTCCTGTATGATGCCGAGAAATCAAAGAACTATGGATGTCAAGTCCTCACAGTTGACAGTAGAAACATTGTTCTGTTTCTCATCTGCATTGTAGTTTTGACGAAGAATAAGAGTCTCTCTTCAGCGTAATTTTGGTCTCTTTGCTGTTTATTTACCAGCATCCATCCACCACCACGAAGCTCCTCCAGCACAGTGACAATAAATTTAGAAATAAAAATAATAATTTCATTTTTCCTGAAACAACAGAAATCAGAAAAGTGGTTCCTTGAAAGTCATACAAATTGACCAAAGATTTGGAAGAACAAGAAGAAAATGAAGAAGAATCAATGGAAGACCAGGAAATTCGTTCAAGAAAAGGCAAATGTGTTGTAACTCATACCGATATAGAGGAAATTACCAACGCTATCAGTAATACTCGTGTTAGTGGAGGGGGAGAGGTGTCTTTGACACATTGCTGGAATCTAGCACAACCCTCAACCCCACAATTACAGAAAGAGAGAAACAAACCAAATTAGAATGTGACACTATTCATAGAAATTAGTTTTGATGATTTCGTCTGATACTGAATTCATAGGTGAGAGCGTCCGGAGGTTAGAAAATCATATATAGCTCCAATTTTTATTTTTGTATCAGATAACTGCCAATGCTAAACCATCAGTTTTGTTTGTAACGAATTCAGAAAATTAAACCACTTCTCCTGAAAGTTAGGGTCTATATCTCTCATTGTTTTGATTAGGACAAATCACATTTTTACCTATAAACTATACCCTCTATCTTGAGGACAGTGAAAGAAATTCCAATAGAAATAATCTTGCTATTGCTTTGACTCGTATTCCCCAAAAGGCAGACATTGCTCTAATATCTCCAAAAAAAACATTTATTTTGTTAAAGGCAAACAATAAAAAAAACTATTTTCGAGGAATTATCCATCAAAGATCACATTGTTATAGACTTCAATTGGCTCTGATTTCAACCCATGAGGAAACCCATCACACCGGACAGCATGTTCTTCGTTCACTATGTACTGAACAAAAGATTGTTAAATTCAAGCTCTGATCATTCCACTGAATGATTGTAACGAAATAGGAAAGAAAAATATCACTCCACACTCAACATTATTGATCCATGCGCAGCTTAAATTATATCATCAACTTTGACCAACAAGAAGCATAAGACAGGGGTTTCGTGTATTTTGGCCTCTAATCCACTTAAAAGAAACTATATGAGACCTTACAACACAGATATATGACAGATAGGCAGTGATCAACCTATATGTCCAAGCAAAGCTTCTCTCCTCTGGGATGCTCATGAAGCTTCTACAGAGAGGTGTCATGGAAACTATCACCAGACTCTGCAAATGATGGAAAATTGTAAACACGATCAGAAGATCAAAGGAAAGTGTCAAGTTCCTTTGCTTTACTATGAACAAGTGTTCTACCGTGTATAGCCTCCAAGTTCTCTTCCCCAAACACGCCAAGGGGAGAGCCATGAACTGACAGGAGCATCTCTCCATGCTTGGGAAGTCTAAGAGTTTTTGGGGTCATGCCAAAAGATAACCTGTGAGTTGTAACCTGAAACATTTGAAATAAGCACCATCTTAACACATCAAGAATAATGTGTCATTATTAATGAAACCAGCTTGGCTGTTGTATAGTGCACATCATAATAACTAAGATAAATAACGCGACAAAACAGGTTGAAACTGGTAAATCATGGTAGCCACATCCTTCAATAAATACTATGAACACAAGCAAAACACTGCATAAGGATCAAGAATACAAACCCCAGGAGTTTGAAAAGTGTCTTGTACTCCTAGATAAGAAGTTTCAAGAGCCTGGCAAGCAAAATTCCAAGGAACCAAATTTCAGAATGTGCATCTAACAAAATTCCAAGGACAGGCCAAACAGTCTAGAAAGGTTGAACCGTAGAAGGGTGGTGATAACTTACAGAACCAGGAATCGGCAACTGTGTAGCCCCCAGAAGATTTAGTTTAACTGTACATCTAATATAAAAATGATCAAAGTCTCATTTATATCATGAAGCAAAAGAAAGAAATTCAAACATGATAAATCCCCCACATGACTGTGCTGAAAAGTCGGGACCAAGTTCAGTTGATGGCAGCGTAGAACCTCTACCAAGAGAAGCAAGTACATTTGTTCCAGTAGCATTATTTGGAGGGAAGCCACCAACTTTTTCCTTCCATTCAGGTTCGAAGATTCCATCATCTTCTTTCTTCACCACAGACAAGTTAGGCAAGTTTTCTCTAAAAAATTGCAACACAGGAGTCCTCAGCTGTTCCTTTTTTAGGCAAGATCGAAGTAGCCGTAATCTAGATAGCAGGTTTTCAATCTCTGCATCACGAATAGCTTCAATTGCTGTAATTCTCCGTTGAACTGCCCAGAGTGAAATGCAATAAGTCAGGCCTTCCAAGGACAAAAGTGAAACCCGAAAAGAAGAAATGAAAATCAAATCAGAACCATCAGAGTCGGCCATTAAATTTCCTAGGCGACATGTGATTTCCATTCCCAATCAGATGGTCAACCCAAGTAGAGTAAACGTTAGCAAATAAAGCAAATATTTAAAAAAATTCCGTCAAGTTGACCCATGTGCAGTAATTATCCGATGGTATACTGAAGAGAACGACAGTAATGACAGACAAAACCACAATTGAAATTACAACAGTACCTTATATACCATCAAAAAGTACTCACAAACAATTACAGAACCTTTCTCTCAAGAGTCTGGCTTCCCAGGGGAAAGGTAATGATTATCAACGGCTGAAACCTCACGATTCACTGTTAAATTGTTTTTGCTACCTCTTGGACGGCAGCTAAAAAGTATGTGTCACAGAGGCTTCATTTCGGTATAATCCAATTTACTCAACAAAAAAGCACCTATCGATGATACCTAAATAAACCGTTCTCCACTGACAAAAGTTTTATTTTCATGAACGCTAACTTTTGTTGAAAGAAGTTTTGCGAAAAATATAATAGCAGTCAAACGTATAATTAAGTTCATTTAAGAAAAAAATTGATGTTAAGTCAAACGAGATCTGCCAACAGGTTATTTCAAGAATGTGGCCGCATCTTCTACCTTCGCAATCACTGAACATTCGTTGCTGCTCCACGAAACGCCTCCTCTCCTCATCGTGTTTGTCCGCGACGGCGGTGGGTGCGGGCACATCCACCACAGCAATGGAAGGAGGTGAACCCTGAATGGTCTTCTTCTTCCCCTTCGGCCTTCCCATCGTAGGACAGAAAGAGAAGGGAGACTAAAGAAAGGAGAAATTGATGCGCAGTGGCAGAACCCAGGGAAGAATTACGGAGCAGCCGAGGGAGACCAGAAGGAACGCTGCCGGATTTTGGGGAGCTGCCGCCGGCGGAAGGGGGAAAGATTTCGGGCTCCGATTAGATGGTCTTGGGAGGCGGCAAGAGCGGGAACTGGTAGCCCGCTATCCTTTAATTTTCAAGAAGAGGAAAATGGGTTGGTCCGGACCTCACTCGGTCCAGTAACATAGGCCCAATTTCGGAGTAATATAATGGTCCGGGCCTCTGTCCAGCATAGAACAAAAATAGGCCTAGAAGATGAGAAATGCTGCGCCCCGATGGACGAGTCCCTCTCTCTCTCTCTCTCTCTCTCTCTCTCTCTCTCTCTCTCTCTCTCTCTCTCTCTCTCTCTCTCTCTTTCTCTCTTTCGCTCTCACTCACTCACTCACACACACACAGAGCATTAGTGGCTTCCTTATCTATCCAATGGGCATCACTCACACGTAACTAAGTAGGCCAGGACTAAGAATAATCTCAAAATTGTGTGTCATCTCATGAATCACAAATGGGAGGCAACCCATAGATCATCTTACCTTGGGATATCATGAATTTATTTTAAGTGCTATCAAGTTGAAGACATCTTATATGATCTAAGATCTATTCAGTTGAAGGCATTAAATTCAGCCATATATCATGTATATGATTTAAGAGTTGTCCAACTGAAGACATTAAATTCAGCACTGCATGAGAGCCAATCCATAGTAGTTTTTTATTTCATTGATCATGTTCTGTCTTTTTAAATTCTACTTTTTTTAAAATTTTGCAGTTTTTTTTTCCTGTATTTGTTTCTTTGAATAAATGTGTAGGAGTGTAAGATTTTTACTGCTTAAATTTCTTCATAATCTTCATCCTATATAATAACATTTTTAATACTTAAATTTGTATATATGCATGATTCACTTGAAAATTATCTTTTCTACATATTCTCTTCTGACTTTTCTTTGTCATTAGGTTGGGGGGATGAAGTATTAATCTTTTATTTATGTTGTAGAATGATTGAGCACATGTTTACATTTGTTTTTATGCTCACTTCTACAAGCAAGTAGATTTTTTTTTGGAAGAACAATAGCATCTAAATGCTGATTTTTTGTCAAAAATTACAAGACTGAAACTGCAGAAAAAAATAGACCAAATTTTGAAATTTTATAGACCTTTTTCTCACATTTTCAATCCCCTATAAATATATTTCTAAAATTCAAAAATTACAATTATAAAGAGGATAGTTTGGTTTAATTTTGACAAATTCGTAATTGTTGAAAATTAAATTGAAAATAGAAAATAGAAAACTAAATTGTCAAAACTATCTAATTTATAATTTTAAAATATCATATTTCATGCACAAAAAATTAAATTAATTAGATTTATTGATATCAAAAGATATTGAGATGATTATTATTGTGTTAAAAGAATGATTTAGTAGCATGAAATATTAGAATACTCCTTGAATACATGACAAATAATATAGATTTGATTTTACAGATTTTCACTTCATAATCTTGATGGATAATATTTATGATGTGAAAATTTGATTGATCATTTGAGTTTAACGAAGATATTACATCTTGATCTATATGACTTGTGAGGAGAAATTACTTATTTCAGAATTTAGAAAAAAAAATTAGTGTAATTTTTTTTAAAATGAAGAGTATACATGGAAGGTGTGATACATCATTTTTATTGTCAAAATTTATGTATAGGAAAAGCTATTTATTCACTATAGAAAAAGTAATAAATATAGTGTAAACTTTAAAAATAAGCTATGAAAAAAAAATTCAAGATCAATATTATTCTTAGATGAATACTGATAATTAGAGTGTCTTGTGTTATTTCAATGAATTATTAACTATTTAAGTGTTTGACATCAATTTTTCTTAAATATTTGATAAAGTATCTACAGGTGCATTATTTTTAATTATATTTTCGTGCAATAGAATATGAGGTTTTTAAGGTTTTTAAATTTTAAATAATTTTCTTAATTTCATTACTAAGGGACTAACAATGATTTAAGTTGGGAGGTGTCATAAGTTTCATTTTGATGAGTTAATAATTAATTAATAATATAATTTATATCTTAACTCATTATAAATAGACTTATATTTACGTTAAATTATGAAAAGTAGTTTTTAGTTGACTAGTGTAATTTTTTGGTTAATTAATTAATTTTATGTGAATTTATATAAATTTTATAATTATATTTTTGAGATAAATGAAGAGAAATAAATATAAAAAAAAGGGGGGTACTTGTCGGCCAGCCGGGCCCACAAGTGGGGTTAGAAACATAGTCAAGTAGTGTCGAGAGCAATGGGCTCGAGTAGCTAAGGGTTAGTAAGGGACACGTGTGCACCACTCCCCTTCCACATCACTAGTAGCTATTCAAGCATGGGGCAAGGAGTGGTTGTACACACGTTAGAGGATGATATTGAGTACATAAAGATGTATTACTTTATATTTGACTCAAAACTCAAAAAATAACTAATGTGGGACTAAAGCTACTCAAGACATTTTTAGTTATTTTAATACCTAAAATATCCCTTACTTATAAAAAAGAGATAACCTTGTGACATCATTTTACAAGGATATTAATATACTTTATCACACTTTCTCATCTAGGTGGGTGACTAGCAAAGATTCTAATCACACCACAACCAAAACTCATATTTTATCTTATTAAATCATGATTTTCTTAAAGAGCGCCAGTTAACGATTAAGTTGTCATAATTACTCTATCTTCAGCAAAAATTTCGTTAATGCAATTTGTGAAGTATCGTTACTAAATCGTCAAATAATTTTAGATAAAAAGATCATGAATTTAGTGAGTAAATTATCTCCGATTGATCGACGAACAAGCCATCATCAGAAAGAAGACAATCCGTCGAGAAACAAGTCGCCACCTCTTGAAAGCATACCAAATACGATGAAAAGCTTTTTCTTGTTGTGCAAACTTGAGGATGAAGCTTTTTAAGATGTGCCCCACCTCCATCCAACTTCTTTATCAGGTGAAGTCGCCAAAGATCAATAAAGTTGTCATTTTTTGACTCCATCGAAGACAATTTACTAACCCACCTCATAAAAAAAGAAAGTACCCACTAGCTAGTCAGGCCTAGAAGCAAGTTAGAAGCACAATTAGACAGAGTTATGAGTAAAGGGGTAGAACAATTAAGGACTAGTTGGAAGGGACACATATGCATCACTCTCCTTTCACATCACTAATGGCCAACTAGACGTGGGGCAAGAAGTGGTCGTACACAAGCAAAAAAAGGGCTTGTTGATCGTAAAATGCTATGTTATTATATATACATCTCAAAACTCAGTAAATAAATGATGTGAGACTAAACCAGCATCACAATTTCCCGAAAGGCTTTAAATAATTTTAATATTTAACATAATCCTTATTAATAAGAAGTAGATACCTTTATAATTTCACTTTATAAAGGTATTGTATACTTATTTCACTCTCTCTTATGCAGGCGGACGATCAGTGAGGATTCGAATCTCACTAAAGGCAAAAGTCATATTTAAATCTCATTAAATTGTGATTTCTCTATAGATTATTGGTGAATGATTAAGCCACTAGAATTACTCGATCATTAGTGAAAATGTCGTCAATATGATTTGTAAAGTATTATTACTAAATTATTAAATAATTTTAGATAAAAAGATTGTGAATCTATCAAATAAATTATCTTCAATTGATTGACGAATAAGCTATCATCGAGAAGATGATGATCTATTAAGAGAACAGTCACCACCTCTTGAGAGCATACTAGATGTAGTGAAGACCCTCATCTTATTATATGGACCTAAGGATGAAGCTCCCTAAGAGACGCCTCACCTCCACTTAGCTTATCTATGTTGGGTGATAGTTATTGGAGATCTACAAAGTCATTATTTTTTTACTCCATCAAGTGATAATCTCACGAGATGATTATTGACCCACCTTGTTGATTTCTAGACGTCGCAAAAAAAATTAGAGATTACTCATGTTGTCATTGTCCAAAGAGAGTCTTTGATGTTGTAGACATCACACGATAATATTTTTGAATATACAGAATTTTGACGATCGATGTCACGAAGTCAAAACTCTACCTTTCTTATTTTAAACTTAAATTTTATTTAATTTAGTAACATTTGATGTGATTTTAAGTTTCTAAAACCTTCTCTATTCAACTACTATTCTTTTGACTTTTATAGATTTTAATTTGATGAATTAAATTATCTATAATCACTTATGAATTGTATTCGTTGGGGCATTGACATCATCATGATGTCAATACCTAATTTTTCCTTTTTCAAGAATTTTTAAATATATTTTATCTTTATTATTTAATCTAAAAATTATAGAAAATTATATTATTTACATAAATTTATGAAATATTATTATATATTGTATTACATCCTTGTGATCAAATGAGAATTTTTTCACTATTTTAGAACCTTTTATCAAATCATAATGGATTTATTTATTCTAAAATATTTTTAAAAATCTAAAAGTTTATATTTTCTAGTTTTCTTAATTTTAAATTTGTGTGATTTATTATAAAAATGATTAGGTAATGTCAACTACCATGTTTTTTTGGGGCTTATACATACATATATGTCATATTTTCATTGAAAATCAACTTCACTTAGGATGACCCAAAGTTGACAAAAGTTTTACAATGTGCCATATTCTTCATTGATGTGCTCAACGATCACTGCTGTAAGGGGCTTTCCGAAGGTGTGTATCATCATCAAAGCCATAGATTTGGCTGGTGAATGTATGCTAAGGTAAGTTAGACATGTACCCCCCCTATTATATTGATGGATTACAAGATAAATAGAATAATTGATTGATGGGAAGAGGCTGAAACTACTAAATTTTACAAGTTATTTAGAATGTATAAGTGCAATGTATATACAAGTTTTGGACCAAAAGAAATGGGTTACCTTCTAATAGTTAACACAATTCGAGAAACTCCCTCTTCATCTTGTAATCCAAAGAACTTGTAGCCATTTCTCTTCTCCTTTCTCCATCCACTGCTCCAATTGGGTTAACATGGTTTTTAAAACTTACCTACACTTTTAACAACAACAACAGTAGAAGTACTGCGTTCAAGTTATTTTTTTTCAACCTTATTCGACAAGCTTTTAGGGTCTCATATTCCCAACATGTGACCACCTTAGCTCTTTCACTTTTAGAATGAGTTGTAGCTCCACTTGAACCCCACAAACAACCACCTTAAAAAAGACCAAAATAAATTCCTTTCATGATTTTATTCATATCATTTAAGTTAAAAGTTATGAATCCTATTTCATTTTTGGAGCATTTTTTATAAGTTTTTAGCATATTTAATTACATTTTTCTGATTTTCGTATCCATGTCAAAAAAATCATCCTTGCAGAAGTATATGCCCAAATATTTAATCATTAAAATAGCTCTCCAATTAATATCATCTCTACATATACTTCTTCATTCAACAGATTTTTTGTCAAGTCAATAACTTGGGTCAGGAATCTTTGCTCTTCTCTTTCGCATTTCTGATGCCTGCGTTCTTCTTCGTGTTCAGGATCAGTCAACACAAAACCAATAGTTAATATAATTCAGTACTCAATTTAAGTTTTGACTTTGTTTAAAAGGTTATTGATTATACAACATCACGGATATTCCACCAAATTTATTTAAAATTTAAGTATTTTGAATCATTGTTACACTACAATGATCACATCTAATAGCTTTTTCTTGTCACAATAATACCTACATGACAAAGTTATGTCCTCTTAAATATCATACGACAAGGTTATTAATATAATACCTACATGACAAGGTTATCAATATAAAAAAAATTAAAGTAAATTTTTAATCTCTTTCAAGAAACTAAAATTTAATTGACAATCAATAGATCATTATAACTCTATATGTTAGGAACTTTTGTAACGTCTAAATTCAGGCTATCTTAGCAACATTTTTATAACTTTATCATAGTATGCAAGCTTACTGTATAATTTATATACGTTATAAGTTTTGAGGTGAGGATGATTCCTCACGTCATCACAATCCAATCCCTGACAGGTCAACCCTCAAAAACATAGGTTCTTAGAAAAACTAGGGAAAAGGTCAAAGGGAAGAGCACATTGAGTGCTCTTTCTCAGCACGAAACCCCCTCCCCCACTATACAGTAGATTGGCAAGTGGTGGCGCAACTTCAGAGGATCCCGTTCCCCGTTCTCCCTTCTTCAGAGGCGCCTTCCATCTCTCTCCCATTTCTCGCCGTCCGCTCCTTCGTATACTTGTTCCCTTTTCCACACGAGAGAAGGAAAACTATATAGAAGGATTGATGTTGTACAGACAGAAAGGGAAGGAATAGATACATAACTAGTAGCGAGAGAGTGAGCGAGAGAGAGCGAGAGAGAGAGAGAGAGAGAGAGAGAGAGAGAGAGAGAGAGAGAGAGAGAGAGAGAGAGAGAGAGAGAGAGAGAGAGAGAGAGAGAGAGAGAGAGAGAGAGAGAGAGAGAGAGAGAGAGAGAGAGAGAGAGAGAGAGAGAGAGAGAGAGAGAGAGAGAGAGAGAGAGAGAGAGAGAGAGAGAGATGAACTTGGGCACTAAGAAGTGGGAGAATTTCCGCTTTGTGCTAGTCGTACGAAGGGTGGCCGTAGAGAATGAATGACAGACCGATCCAAAAGCCCATCTTTGACTGGTTCCTTATGCCATTCCGTTAGGCGGGGTTCGCTTTATGCTGGTGGCGGGAGGGCGGGTGAACCTCTTCTTCGTTTACCACCTGTTCTAAGACGATACCTATCATGAAGGAAGACTCCTTGTAGAGAGATCTTGTTCTTTTTTAACGGCTCCCGTGATTTGCTGCTCGACTGCTTAACATTTTTTCCTCACCACGGGCGCAACCGGCGGCGTCCCCTCCACAGCTTTACCCATATGATGACGTCCCACGGAAAGGCCATGATGAGCTCATCCTCCGCCGCCGTAGCGAATTCACAGCCCTAGCGAATTCCCGCCCACCACCCCTACTTAAGCCCCCGCAGTCTCCTCTTTGAGCTAAGCCATAGGGAGGAAGAATTCGGCGCCGCCCATGAAGGCCGCCACCGCCGCCATGCTAATTCTGCAACTATTACTACTCTTCTGTTTGCCAGCGCCGGCAATGGCCGACGGCGGATGCACGCCGGATGCCGGCGCCGGGGAGCAGGCGGTGCTGCCGCTGAAGGTCGCCGCCATCGGGTTGATCCTCGCTGCCGGCGCGCTCGGGGTGCTCCTCCCCATGCTGGGCGGTTGGTTCCCGTCCCTCCGGTCGGAGAGGGACCTCTTCTTCGTCGTAAAGGCCTTCGCCGCCGGCGTGATCCTCGCGACGGGGCTGGTACATGTTCTCCCCGACGCCTTCGAGAACCTCACGTCCCCGTGCCTCGGCGAGGGCGGCCCGTGGCAGGAGTTTCCCTTCGCGGGCTTCGTGGCGATGGTGTCCGCCCTCTCGACGCTGGTGATCGAGACCTGCGCCACGAGCTTCTTCCTCGGGAGAGGGACATTCCGCAGGGGCAGCCCCGTGGACGTGGGCCCTGCGGACGAGGAGGTCGCCCCCGGGGGCCACCTCCACACGCACGCCTCCCACGGCCACGCCCACGGTCCTGTTCTCTCCCCGCCGCCGCTGCCAAAGGAAGACACCTCCGATCAAATCCGTCACAGGGTCATCTCGCAGGTGATCTCTCTCTCCCCCTCCCGCCCTCCCTCTCTCTGTCTCTCAAGCCAACAGGTGCAGAGGGCTTGATTGGACTGTCTCCCGTCCATCAAGAGTGCATTATTCCTTTCTGTGTGGTGTGTGTCCCAGAAGGGGGCCTAACTTCTGGTATTCCGGATCTTGAATGTTGTAGCTGAAAGGGGCGGATTGCTCTCTACAGCACTCCAGTTCGACGGGAGGGGGATGATCTGATAGTCCATTCCATCGTTTCTGACTAATATTAATAATTTCCGCCGGCATGGTTTCCTCATAATTCCTGTTTTTATGCAGTTTCCTATTTACAGATTATTTATTGAGCAAGAACAGCGAGAAATTGGCAAATACTTCCGTTTAAAGTGCTAAAGATTGGCTTTTTTTGTTCGCTTTCCCTTTCAGGTTCTAGAGCTGGGGATCGTGGTTCACTCAGTGATCATAGGGATCTCTCTGGGTGCCTCCACTCAGCCCTCCACAATCAGGCCTCTCCTCGGGGCCCTCAGCTTCCATCAGTTCTTCGAGGGGTTGGGACTAGGCGGCTGCATAGCTCAGGTAGGTTGCCTTTCTCCGTTCTGAGAATTTATCATTTTTCTAATATCCCCGCCCATAAGGGTAAAATTATCAAGCGGACTCATCTATTATCTATTATCAGAACGGCGCAGGACGTGGTTTATTTGCCAGATATGTAATCGCCTACCTGCAAGGCTACCGTTGACTTCGTTGCGTGTCCCACCGACAGGCCAAGTTCAAGGGGAGAGCGGCGTTCCTCATGGCGCTGTTCTTCACGCTGACGACCCCCGTGGGTGTGGCGCTGGGAATCGGGGTGGCGGCGAAGTACGACGAGAATGGCGGCGGCGCGCTCATCGTCGAGGGACTCCTTAACGCGGCGTCGGCGGGGATCCTCATCTACATGGCGCTGGTTGACCTCCTAGCCGCCGACTTCATGAGCCCCAAGCTGAGGTCCCACGGCCGCCTCCAGTTGGCCGCGTACCTGGCCCTCTTCCTCGGAGCCGGCCTCATGTCCCTCCTCGCCAAGTGGGCTTGAAGTCACCGAGAAAGGAAAATTTGGACAAAACAATAGTTTTTGTGCTGATGGGGAGGTTTTCCCACATTGACTTTGTAGATAATCACCTTTCAGCAGCGAATTCTTGGCTGATAGGAATAAGAAACCTGGTTGACTTCGTCGAGAAAAGAGAGCTTTTTTGTACATTTAAGCTTTCATTTGAAGAAACAAGAGCATAAAAAGGAGAAAAACCCAGATGACTGCTGTCTAGATCAAACCCTGGTTCAGTGTCTCCTCTCCCGAAGGTGCCTGCCGTTGGTGGGCAGTGGTTTCATTTGCCTGCAGTGCCTCGGCAGGACCTAGTTTCTTTGGCTAAATCTGCTCGGCTTGGCTGTTCTGTCTGGAGGAGGAGACGGTGCAGCTAAGGAAGATTTGGTTTTTACATTATCTTATTGGGCCCTAATTGGTTCACGCTTGGATCCGACCATTAAGGGCCAATTGATAAGCATCAACACTCGCTTGTCAAAGAATTTACTGAATGAATAGAGTTGGATGTCTAGTGGTGAAAGAAAATGAGACTAATCATTTAGGAAGAATGTATTGGTGGAAAGGTAATCAAAGTGGAAAGAAACACAATAACAAAAACATTAGGTATGTTCCCTCCCTTGATGCAAAAGGATGTTCTAGCTACCTAAGGATCACCTTAATTCATTCACATTTCATTACTATTACTATTTGGAATGGAATTGTGACAATTAAGCAACATTTCATCATTGAAGAAGAAGCTTTGCCCAAAAATGCACTTATATTCAAAGTTCAAGTGAAGATAGCAAGGATAGCAAGGAATAGGGTTATGTACACTATGAAATAATTAATGCCACATTCAATAAATGATTGGTAAGAAGGCCACTAGACAAATGATATGACATTTGAATGAACCCTACTAGAGGATCATTATTATAACGAACGGATTTACATCATCATCTAGACTCAAACTACAACTTGATGAAGAATTGTGTTAAGTAGAATTCATATTATTCATATAAGTAGAATGCTTAGTGCAACAATAAATTAGTTTTAAAAAATCAAAACTTTAAACTTTAATTTTTCAAAAAAACTTTAGACCAACTTATTGTGTGGTAAACACAATAGTTGTAATTTATATGAATACTGTGTAATTTGATCAATACTTCATTTCAAAAGAAAACTGATGTGGTGCCTAAAATATTTGTCCTTCAAATTGCAAAGGTGCTAATAATAAGAGGCATCTTGTTTGAGCGTTTTGATGTTATTCCCTCTTTATTCTGCATTGTAAATACATGTAAGAATGAAAACAAACAGTAACTACTTTATCATTGAGGAAAATTTTAAAAAAGACAACAATTTTTTTTTCCTTACAACTCTTAATAGCCATTGAAAAGGAAGTACATGCCAATCATATGTTGGAGAAGATTGTTGGCATTCATTAGCAATAAAAGGTGTTAATTTATTGTCCATATTTTATAAACGTTTCACATTATATATTTGTTTTGAAGGCATAGTATTGATTATTTTCTATTAAATTTATGATATTATAATTTAATTATGATTTTCTATATAATATGTCATATTATAATACAATTGTTAAGTATACCAGATAGCCTCATATGGAACTAGATCAACTCGTTAGTGTTCAATCATTTTGCATAGAATTTGATCTTGGTAGTGAATTTAATGCTTAATTAGGTACTCAAGTTATGGTAAGATAAAATAGATGGGTAGTATAGTACCTAAAGAACATCAATGGGGTAGTATGAGATCAATTAAAATAATCAACAATGACAAGTAATATTCACTATTGGGGTAGTATGATATGACTACTGAGCATAAATGTTTATATTTGGGCATGCCCATACAATTGGATGTGTCAATCGTCCTCAAGATTCATAAATGCCTCTTGTGAGTTCATCTTACTAGGCACTAAATGTTAGCTCATTATTTCACCTTTAAATTCATGAAAATTGGATAAACATTAGATTCACAGCTCTTAGTACTCAAACACTTGACTCATTGCTCCTGCTTGCTAACTTGTAGATGCACTTCACTATCCTGCTGCTCTACACTCATGGCCCTACGATAGTATTGTGTTCCAAGCACTTGCTTCTATTGATAAATCTTTCACAAAAATAAACTGTAAGTGAAAAGTTTTGACAAATTGAAAGGTTGATGCTTCTTGTTGCATGTTATGTGGCTCTTTTATATGGAAGCTTTGGCTTGAGATCCCAAAACCTTTCTCCTTTCAACCTTCAATGAATGATTCAAAATGATGTAAACTTTTCATGCTAATAGAGTTATTAAACAAATTATGGAGTTGATTTACTTTAGAAAACTTCATTTCCATTTCTTTGAGCTCAAATAGTTTAAAAATTAGTTATGTGCAGTCTTTCTAATGGCAACATACAGACACCCAAAGATTAATTTGATGTATTATAGAACTTACTTTACATGGGGTGACTCCACCTCATTGGCTTGATACAAATCACGTGAGTTCATTTTCTCATTAAAATAGATATATATTACAAGAATATTGTGTATTTGAAATCCTTTAATGTGAAAATTTGGAACATGTTATAATAAAATAATGACATGATTAAGCCATATGACCATAGATAATTGACTAATGCCGAATTATCATTTGACAAAATTGTCCTGAATTTTTTCAACATGAAAACCATTACTAGCTCAAAAATAAACTGTGGCCTTGCATGAATATGCACACACTATACCTCATGCATTGTGTTAGTTTCTAGTATGTTAACATATGACATAGCAATTGACTCTTGCTAACCATTTTGTTGTTGACATTAATTCCATTAGACTTATTCAACATAATACCAAAAAATGAAAAGTCAAAGCGTTCATTGAATTATTCTTAAAATAGTGGTATTCCAAAGATTTTGATTAAATGATTTGAACTGTACCATCTATTTGCAACTTTATAGAATTACTTTAAAGCAAGGAGGCCCTAATAAGTAAGATGCTCTAGAATTGATCGTAAGCACACATTCAAAGCGACTTAAAATTTTTTTATGGTACATAAAGGTCTGAAAAACCATAAATTGAGTGTTCAAATAGAAAAAAAGCCTACGGAAATGATTCTGTACACATAAAATGCCTGGTTATAACATAGTGGATATAAGAACAACGAAAATAGTTCATTTATGGTACAGAAGAAAGTAAGATCATAAGGGGCGACTTAAGTGGAAAAAAGCTGTCCTTGGTGGAAACACGAGTTCGCGTTTGCCGGGTCGATCGGGCCTGCGGGCCTCTCCCCCGAACGCTAAATCTCGTCGTCCAAACGCCACCGTAGTAGGGCGGTACTATATTTCCCCCACTCGGATCGGCCATTTCCTCTCTGCTCCTCCCCCCCTCGCAGTATATTTCCTCGTTTCTCCTTCTCTCTCTGTTTCTTCTCTCCCCTTTGTTCTTCTTCTTCCCATCTCAGATTCTCAGGCCGGCCAGATCTGAGATTCCTCGCTCTCCCGGTGACTCTGCTCCCCCCCCTTGCGCGACCACCGAGGGGACGGCCGTAGCGACGATGGCCACCTGCATAAAGAGCGTGCCGCGATCGGCGCTGGCCGCCTTCTCTCCTGAGGCGCCTTACCTGGCGACCGGGACCATGGCGGGGGCGGTGGATCTGTCGTTCAGCTCCTCCGCCAACCTCGAGATCTTCAAGATGGACCTGCGGTCGGAGGGCCACGAGCTTCCCCTCGCCGGTGCCTGCCCCAGCGGGGAGCGCTTCCATCGCCTGTCCTGGGGACGGCCTCCTACTTCGCCTTCGGAGGATTACTCCCTGGGTCTCGTGGCCGGCGGTCTTGTGGACGGCTCCATAAGCATCTGGAACCCGCTCAGGCTGATCTCTGCCAGGTACGTCCGCAAGCCTGGTGGTCTTGTATCAATTTTGCGACCTTCAGGCTTTTCTCACCTTCTTGCATTCTCGGCCATGTCGGCGGGATGGAAAGTTTCTTTTCCCGTAATGACTCTCGAAAGCAATTTTCCAATTGCAGTTCTGGTGAGGTCGAGGACGCTCTCGTGTCTCGCCTTGAAAAGCACAAAGGTCCTGTAAGTGGTTCATCTTGGTCAATAATTGAAACTTTCTTCCCCTGTGTTTGTCTCTGGCATAAGCATCTACCCTTTACGGCAGGTCCGTGGCCTCGAATTTTGCAATCTTTCACCAAATCTGCTGGCTTCTGGGGCTGATGAAGGGGAGCTCTGCATATGGGATTTGGCAAAACCCTCAGAACCTATTCACTATCCGGCTTTGAAGGTATGCTATTTTTCTTTTAGCGACGATGAAACCAAGGAGACTGGCAATTGCTTGATTGTAGAAAAGTCTAGATATGGTCTGTTTAAAAGCTAATTTTCCCTTCATTTTGAAGTTTTATAAATGATATCCAGGGACGACAAATCGTGCCTTTTTAAAAAAAAAATCGCCTAAAACATGAACCAATGCCCATCACAATGAAAATAATACTAAATAGGATCTCTGCACCTGGTAAGACTCTTATCTTGATGCTCAACTAAGTGGGTCTGAGCAAGTTAACAGTGAGTTGGCTGAATTTTGAATATATTGCGTTGGCTTTCTCAAGGTAGAGATAGAGTGTGATAGGGATACACTTAAAACTTATCTTTTCAATAAGTGGGTGAAAACAGCTTATCAGTGAATTGGCTGAATTATGAACGTATCATCATCAGTTTCTAGACAGAGCAATGGTGATTGTGATAGGAAGAGAGGCATCATATTATTGCGAATTAAGTGACAGGGAGAGAGAGAGAGGCTCATAAATCAATTGCCAAATATGTGGGCCAAACAAATTAATAGTGAATTGTTGACATTGTAAATAGGTTATTAGTTTTCTGAGTTAGATGTTATTCATTTCGAAACCATCTGTCATCCACTGGTTTCTGTAAGATTCATGTTGCTGGGGAGATTCTGCACGAGTTCATTGATTTTCAGTGAAATGTTTCCTGTAATAAAGCTAGTGAAGAAATGCATAATAAATGGAAATTCCTGTCTACGAACACTTTTGTGGTAATAATTACCTGCATGGGGAAAGAAATAAGAGATGTTTTCAGTTAAGCTTCACAATTGTCTTCGCCTGATTATTTCAATTAACATTTCTTGGGAGACTAGCTTTGGATATTTTTTCTGTACACAATGCAAAAAGTGATTGATTACTACATTTTTTCTGTTCATTAATGTATCACATCTGATCCATCTTAAAGTGTGGCTAAAACATTGAAATAAAACTATCACAAGTAACAAAAGCAAAAAGAATAAATTTAATATCAGGTAGGAGAAGGTGGTACCATTAATAATGCAAAAATATGTATACTGAAAGGCCTATCAACGAAGTTATTCCGTTGCCCACCTTCATAGAAAGTGCCTAGAACCGTTAGAATGTGAAATTGTTATAATTGTGGCCTGAGACCATTAAGAATCTCTTCACGAATACTACAAACTTGTCTTTTTCAGGAAATGCTCATCGATTAATCCATACATAATTCATAATATGTTGAAAATTCTCGTTTCGAACTCTTCGACAAAGCTAATCATAGGTTCTTTCCTCCATTGAAACAGTTGGACTGTTATGTTCATTACAAAATTTTCTGAAGAGATGAAATAGGACCAAAGTCTATCTTTTTCATCAGAGGCTGAATTGATCATCAGAAGAAGGATTATGCCAAAAATGAGAAAGTATCATCTGCTTTATACAATTATCAGTTAAATAAAAGATTAATCTGTGCATATTCTCACATTTCCGACATCTGGTGGGATTAGTGGCAATTTTGGCCGAAATTAGTGGATTCATGATAAGCTAAGCTCCTGGCAAAAAAAAAGGAAGAAATATGTGTGTATGAACGCAGCTTGAATATTAATATTGGCTTATAATGGATGTTTTTCAGTTTTTAGTTCAGCACGTAATTAATCG
This sequence comes from Spirodela intermedia, assembly GCA_902729315.2. Taxonomy (NCBI): domain Eukaryota; kingdom Viridiplantae; phylum Streptophyta; class Magnoliopsida; order Alismatales; family Araceae; genus Spirodela; species Spirodela intermedia. The sequence goes on from LR746278.1 coordinate 3,970,213, forward strand.
ATTTTGTGTACGAAAAATTACTTTGGTATGTCAAGCTAATTATTTGCGCTGTGCGTGCATCTTCGTTGCTACTGTTCCATATCATATTTATTCGTTTGATTATAGCCTTGTTTTTTTGTTGACCGCATATCTAGTTGTTAATTGCAACCACTCTCAGCTATTGTTTTTTATTTTTATTTTCATATACCGTAATAACCAACATAAGACGCTAAATGCTATATTGTAGGAATTTTATGATTCCTCCTAACGAAATAGCTGGCCTTTTTGTTTGCCAAGCTCCATTTTTCATATTTTCTGTCAGACTTTTCACTGTATATGAAACCCGTATGCAGAGCGGTGCCCAAAGTGAAGTCTCTTTTGTATCTTGGAATCCCAAATTTCAGCCAATTTTGGCATCTACTTCTCATAATGGCGTAACTGGTAGGAAATGTTTTATCTTTATATTGCATGTCTCATAATTAACTCATAACTCTTCTGGTGTACTATGGAGCTGAATGTCCCGTCTTTTGATTCGTTTCAGTTGTTTGGGATTTAAGACAGCAGAAACCCGTGACCAGGCAAGCTACTTTATTTTAATTTTGAATTTCCACCAGCCATTGGAACCTTTCCACCTCGATTCTAGATTTTAGAGTCAACCGATTATGATAATGGCATGCTTTATTCTCTAACAGCTTTTCGGACTCGAGGAAATGCACTGTTTTGCAATGGAATCCAGACATGTCAACTCAACTCATCATTGCATTGGATGCTGGCCATTCGTCTTCTCTCAAAGTTTGATGCTTTTAAATCAGTCCACTTTCAGGCAACATTGTTTGTTTCCATTTCACTAAGTTTTGTTTGTGTGCTTCTAATTTTTCAGCTTTGGGATGTCAGGAGAGCAATAGCACCACTGAAGGAGTTTGTGGGGCACACTGATGGTCTGGTTCATACAAGCACTAGCAAGATTAAATTTCCCGTTTCTAGTTTTTTTTTCTTCTAATGCTTTCATTGATTCGGCGTCCTACTTTCATTGTCATCGATGCAGTGTAGTTCTCTTGTTTGCCTGCATTCTTCACTTCCATTGCTCGTGATGGAACATTTTTTGTTGTTTTACTCTCTGTAGGTGGAGAACTAGTTTCATTCAATGTTCCCTAGTGTTTATTTTTCGAACTGTTCTCAATTATATTCCTGCAACTCTTGGTGAATTATTCTAAGACAGTGATGAAAATCTCGTTATATCCTAATTTTAACATGTTACCTTTTAGACGGCCAGAACTTTACTGAATGACCTTTTTTTGTTATTTAGAATTCTTCGTGATTGAAATCTTCTATGAACCGTTATGTTTGGATATCTTATACATGATGTTTTGACTGTACATATCATCTTATTTGCTTGACATCAAAATTTTTCATTAGTGTTCCCGGTTGGTGTTTATCTGTTGTATTCTGGTTCCTTTGGTATTTGCAGGTGTGATTGCTATGTCCTGGTGTCCAAATGATAGCTTATATTTACTGACATGCTCTAAAGATAATCGTACTATTTGCTGGGATACTAATAGTGGAGAGGTGAATACCTTTTGGTGCCCATGATACTCTCTCTATAAAGTTCCCATGTTTTTTTGATCGTTTAGCAGACCGTTTTAAGTCAATAGTCTAACACTTGGGCTTTTCTGTGGTATTGACTCAGATTCTCAGTGAGTTGCCAGCCAGTACCAGCTGTAATTTTGATGTTCAGTGGTGCCCCAAAATACCAGGAGTCATATCGGCTTCATCATTTGATGTCAAGATTGGCCTATACAACATTGAGGTCAATCTGAGATGTATTTAACTTATTTTAATGTTTAGCAGATATTGGATTCGACATTACTGGTGCTTCAAAACCAGAATAAACTTATTTCTTAGAATCTTCGGTTTATCATTTGAAATTGGTGCTATATAAAAAACCGACCTGCCTACCGTTTGAGATTCCTTCAGCTTAGCGTTTGAAATACCGACCTACGAATTACATTTCTCCCTGTTTTTCGTTTTTTCGCTATTTATATAGTTTTAATAAAGTGCAAATGGATATATGTTTCATTTAGAAGTTTTAATGACTTTTGCTGTGATTTTTTTTTCACGAAAGCATTTTCTTTTGCAAGTGCAGCTATGCAGTAACAATCATAACTGACTCTTTCTCATTAGGTTTATGAGCTATTTAGTTGCTTGTAGACTTAAATGAAGTGGAAGCAATTCTGTGCTTCGGTTAAGAATTTTAACAATTTTCATGTTGAAATACTTTGACGTTACTTTTTGGTTATTTTCCCATTGGTAACGACCATTGTAGGATCAATTAGCTCCAAGTTTTGGACATTTAGCGGTAAATCCTTAAACTATACTCTTAAAACCGCAAGTTAGTACAGGATAATTAAATGATCTCTATTCACGGCTTTGGGAACGTACATAACCATTTTGTACTTTTCCACTTGTTGAAATGGCATCATACACAAGGATTGTAGAATCAGATCGTGCTTTTTGATATGTCTGCCTTATTGGAGACTAGGAGAACGTTGAACAAATACAGAATTTTGTTAATAGTTGGCAACGGGAAAAATGCTTTATGAAACATAATCTCTTAATTGTTGCTTTAATATGAGTAGGGTGTCCATTAGAAGAGAGTTCATCTCAATTTCATGCAACAGTTGCTGATGTGACTTCCATCAATTAAAGTAATAAAACGTGATCTCAGCTTACACACTATTGAGCAAGAGAAGAATTGGGGAAAAGGGACTGGCATGGTTGCATGGAGTTTCTTCAGCTGCAACAGGCCCCAAGTAACCTCTTGATGCACTATCTTGATAGAGTTTCAAGAGAAATTAGTATGGAAAGGGCCATTTACTCAACTGACAGTGAGCCTAATACAAAAATACGTCAGGATTGGTCTATCATTGTAAAGATATGGGATGTGCTCCCATCTATGAGTCATATTCTTCAAGTTGAATGAAAATGAACCTTTAGTTTCTGTTTGCCTGACATTTGATTTAATGATTCAGTTTTTTCAGAAACATCATGTACTGGTTCTGTTCTTCCTTCACTTCTACTCTCTTCTTCCGCTCTTCTACATTCGTCTCTTTCCTCGTTCTTCTCACTCATTCTTCCTTTCATTAAAATCAGATGTACACTTTGATCCGTTTAGTTCTTGGGTTGATATCGACCTTGAGACAAAGTCAAAATATTAATATATTATTGTTAAGCTACAGATTACTGCATAGTTATTCTAGTCTTATGCTCATGAAGAAAACCTGTAGGAAGGGAGCCATCATGGGCGGAGTTTTGAAAACTGCTTCAATAAGACGTCAGTATCAGACAATTTTCGCCTTTAGTTATGAACTTATGGGAATGCACAAGAGATTGGTTAGGATTAGTTCTTTTCTTGTTGTTTAATGACACCTTTTGCAGCTCTCCTCATCTTTTCTGTTCGTTTCCAGTCAAAATTTTTATTTTTATTTTTGACACTACTTCTATCCAAAGAAGTAGTGACACTACTTCTATCTATTAGGCGTAAATTGGACATATCCAAAGAAGACTGATGGATGGAATAATTCAAAGAGTTGAAAATTGTTTTTGTAAGGGTTCAACGAGTGGAAGAGGAGTCCTTAAGGGGACTTAAAATCGAGACAGCTAGGAAATGTATGCATTTTTTCATACTCAACATTAAAATGGTAAATTTTAGAATGAATTGATGTAGCAGAGTGCGTCCCTTTTCTTTGCCCATCCAATTTATTTGCTTTATGTATCTTGGAAACTAGGGTTATTCCAGTAGAGGGATTACTCTCATATGATTTGTCCTTGAAGATCTTTTTTTAATGTCATCTATTTTAGTATAAAAAAATCACTCCATTTATTATATCATTTTGTGGTGATTCTCATGAAAATCATTTTTTTGGTTCAGGCTAGTGCGAAATTGAGCGCTACGGGGGCGAATTTTCAAGCTCCAGGTATTCAAGCTGTTGCTACTATTTGTTCCATAACAGTTTATAGAAATGAAAATGGCATTGTTGTGCCAATGAGCTTCATCAGTTTATATATAAGCTTTTTGGTTCTATTGAATTGATGCTGTGGTTTTCACGTTTTGAGTAAAAGAATCCATGCTTGTGACTTCTTGGTTACATTGTAATTTTTTTGTTTATGAATATTCGGTGAATTTATTCCTGATTTGATGTCTTTTAGATAGTTCAGAAATGTCTATAAGACACGAGGTTGTTGGTTCAGAAAGATTATTCCTACTGTGTTATGATTGCACTTATTTGTGCTTGAATTTTTTGTACATGACTGACTCTACATTTTTCGTAGTTTTGTGCATGATTGGATCAGTGAACAATCATTTCCCTCATGTGATGAAATTTGTTGATCGATGCAAATGCAAATATATAAATTGGTCAACACTGGCTTTCTAGTTATCTGGTTTTTGTAAGTTGAACGGTCCTCACAAGGATGTCTTTCTCACGACCTTACTGATTCCCTGATGTTTCTCTAGTTGTCTTGACACCGTGCCACAGTAGACACAACCCGTCGTTCTCATCATTTTACCAGTTTTATTTCTATGCATAATGTAATGGACGAATGCTTTAGACCTCTCGAGTTCCAGGTCAAATGAAAGATCAAAATATTAGGAAATCATACTAATAATTCTGACCGACAAGAAATGGGCATGAATTTTCTGGATTCTGATTTAACGCAGTCTTAAGCATATTCTTGCTCTTAGATTTCTTTGCTTTTTAGCAGAATCTTCTCCATTATGTGCTAAGTAGCTCAGATCTGAACTACTTGGCAAATAGCAAGTCTGGAATAACCTAAGACATTCTTGTTTCGTGGGATGAGTATTACGATTTTCATATTAATATTATAAAACTGACGAATTCTTTCGTTACTGATCGAAATATCTGATGTGATTGTCTCAATCATGGAAGAACAGCAGAGTGGCAATGTCCCATGCTTTTTACACAATTTTGTGGCAATGCTCATGCTTTGTGCATCATTTTGAATCTCCACCCGGTGTGAATAATTTCTTTCCCAGCTTTAAAATCAGTGGTTTCCCTGGTGAGTAAACTTTTGTTTTCATCTGCATGTGTAAAAATTCTTGATTTTCTAACGTTAATGTAAAGACTCCTGTACAGATCTATCTTTTCTATACTAATACTTCTGTTTCCTCTATACCTCTTTCTTCTGCCTCGCTCTCTTTTTATATCTATGTCTATCTTTCATTTATCCTATTATCTCTACATCCGTATATCATATATTAGGTTAATTAGATTAAAGCAGTGATTGATCTTGAGCTCTTGGGCCTTTGGGGCCGCCGGAGCTGCTTCCTTCAGTAATGAGAGGAACCTATTTTGGAGATGATTGAAGCTATTTTTATTTAAATTTTTGGAACAGCGACTCTTTGTTTCCCTGTCCATTTTTTTTATTACAAATAGTTAACAGATTGGGCCCTGCCATGATGGTCATTTCGTTGTCTTATTTTCTCTTAAGAATTATAATTTGGATCCTCTTGAAAGTTAGTCAATGCTAAGTGAAAGTTTGGAACTGTAGTAATCTAGCTCAGAATACTTGTTTTGCATCTTTGCAGTTAAATTGAGAGCTCCAAAGTGGTTAAAATGTCCTGTGGGTCTTTCATTTGGTTTTGGGGGGAAACTTGTTTCTTTTCAACCAAGTGTATCAGCTCCTGGTACTCCTGTGGGTAGCTCCGAGGTATGAGACTTACTTCTTTACTCCGTCTTGCCTCAACCATCATGTATGTCTAATGCATATTTTCCAGGTGTACATGCACAGCTTGGTTACGGAATCCAGTCTGGTTAGCCGCTCTACTGATTTCGTAGCTGCAATTGAGAACGGGGAAAAAGGGTCACTGAGGGTCTTATGTGAACAGAAATCCCTCAAGTCTCAGTACGTTATCTCCCTAAGGAATATGTTTCACCATGTGGAATACGTCTTTATGATGAAATTATTTATCCATTATTACTTCAATATTATTCAAGTATTTTGCCTTGAATGACAGGTTTGAGGATGAAAAGGAAACATGGAGTTTCTTGAAGGTTATGTTTGAGGATGATGGAACAGCCAGGACAAAACTGCTTGCTCACTTAGGTTTCTCGGTGGCCAGTGAAAGTCAAGATGGTGACACACTTGGCATGGAAGTATCACAGAAACTCTCTGTGGATGAAAAGACGCCAGTTGAAGCTCCTCACATAGGAACTGGAGATGGTGGTCCATTTGATTTTGATAATGGAGAAAACTTTTTTAACAATCCCCTTCCTGAATTCAATAGCTTTACTGCTGAAGCAAGTAATGTTCCTGTTGCTGAGAAAGTACAACTAGAACCAGAAGAGTCCGCTGAGAGTACAGATTCTGTATTTGATGATGGTATTAGGCATGCTTTGATTGTTGGAGACTACAAAGGAGCAGTTTCCCAGTGCATATCTGCAAATAGAATGGCAGATGCTTTAGTTATTGCTCAAATGGGTGGTGCTTCCCTATGGGAAAGCACTCGTGATCAGTACCTCCGGAAAAGCAGTGTGTCCTATTTGAAGGTTGTCATTTTGATATTTATTGGTGAGTAGTAATTGATTGAAATGCTTTGCACCTTTAATAATTTTATGAATTTTCAGGTTGTTTCTGCAATGGTCAAAAATGATCTTTTGGGTTTTGTTAATGAACGACCACTAGAGTTGTGGAAGGAGACCCTTGCCATCCTCTGCACGGTATTTCTTCCAACTAAGATTAAATCTTTGGGCTTTGTTTTACCGGAACACTGAGAATCTATGCTGTGTTTTTTAAAATATTGTTTATCTTTGACATGTTTTTTCTAAACAAGGAAAGATATTCCATCTTGAATAAATGAGTAAAGAAATTCACTTATTTACTCTTACTGTTGATCAATTACGAACAAAATTGAGTAAAAAGAAAATAAGTATATGAATGCAAGATAGTATTTGTTGTCCCTAAGTATGCCTTCAAAATAATAAGATTGTTGATTTTAAGCATGTGTATTTGCATTTAGCCAAGTCTTAGATAAACCTCTTAAAGGTCGTTAATTATGGAATATCCTATATATGAATATCTTAAAGCTCGTGAAAATCATTAACTTTAGCTCTGGATAAACAGATGAGAAAGCATCTTGCAATGCCTAACACCCATTCAACCTTGGGCTAGCAAGTCCACATGAAAGTTTCTTTGTTATGTAAAGAGAAGTTGCCATAGAGTATTTACTCATATATCTCATTTGATCTTTCTTTCAGACTCTTAAAAACGTACACTTTCACTAAGGTATATTTTTTAATAGAGATCAAAATAATGAAACTAATTTCGATAGTGAATGAATTTTATTGCTACATCAAATAGTTGGGATTTTTTGTTTCAAGATATAGGTGTTTTCTTGAATGATGAAGGTTTTGAAAACTTTTAGTTTTTTTGGAATTGGACATGGAAATGGATTTTGCGTAGAAAGGCTTTAAGGCTTACAACTTGCCTCCTGGCAATAAGTTTTGAGCATAGTTTTTTTTTCCCTTCAAAAGCATTTCAACATCAAATCGTTTGGTACATGGAAGAGGTGATGGTTCTTTTGTTGGAGTTTTATCCTTGGTTTTTGAGCGAATACTGTGCTAGGTTATTATGTCCACCATTGGTGAAGTATCATGTTTCTGATTTGGATCCAAATGCAATTGTCTATCTTACAGTTTGCACAGAAAGAAGAGTGGACTGTCCTATGTGATGCTCTTGCGTCAAGATTACTGGCCTCTGGCAACACATTTGCTGCAACTCTGTGCTATATTTGCTCTGGAAATCTCAAGAAAACTGTTGAAATTTGGTCATTCAGTCTGAAGTCCGAGCTTGGAGGCAAAACCTATGTAGACCTTCTCCAGGTATTTTTTTCTGCCACGCACTGTTTTAGGTTTTTAATTGTTTAGCTTGTAGACTTAACTAGCACTTGCGTCATTGTAGGATTTGATGGAAAAGACAGTTGTGCTTTTCTTGGCGACTGGTGGAAAGCAATTTAATTCCTCTTTGGCGAAGCTTGTGGAAAATTATGTTGAACTTCTAGCTAGTCAAGGGCTTCTAAATATAGCCATGGAGTATTTAAGACTCTTGGGGTCAAAAGGGTTTTCTCAGGAGCTTGACATCTTGCAGGATCGAATAGCCGCCACAGTGGGAGCTGGTATGTTTATAAACACCATATTTTCGCTTTGTCTGTGACAAGTTGTGCCTTTAGGGCTATTGTTGGATAACACCATGCTGTTGTTATGTGAACCCGCAGTTGTCTGTTATTATATTTGGATTCAGACTCCGTGCCCAAAAAGTTGATTGTCGTAGGTTCCACCTTTAAATGTCTTGGCTTTTTTTCTGGAGGTAACTGAACTGTCTCTTTGATGTTTAGAACATAGAACACGAAATACCTCATTCCGAGTGCCCCCTTTTTTTCCTTGTAGTGAAGGAAAATGCTAGATAATTGGGGACTCTCTCTAATTATTGACCGCGCGCTTTTAATCCGCGCTTTTTAATTTTCACATTGTTTTCTACGTCGTGGTCCTCAACTAACATTGTGAGTGAAACGATGTAATGCAATTAGGTCATCTGTGACCTTGTTCGTGAAGGAAACAAATGTTTTGGAGTATGAGTCCAATAATCTCAGCTAGAGTCTAATAATGCATGCAAATCATGGATGTGCTGTGGGTGCAGGAATGTTCTAATTTAGCGTTCTGCAAATATACTTAAACATTGGTTTTTCTACTTACGTGAATTTTTCCCTGATAATCCATTTTTTATAAGAGCCAAACTTAATGATGTATGAATTTTTCTGTAGTGAGCTTATTTTATGTTAGTTTCTTGAAACTGTTGTAATATCTGTTGGACACTATTCTAAGAAAAAATATCTGTCATCCCCACGGCTGCCATGCATTCAACATCTTTCTGATACTCATGCTCCTTTCAGAAAAACCAGCACCAAAGGCCTCATCTTCTGAGGCGGCTGTGGCAGAGCAACCTGTTTATGGTGTTGAGCAAGCAACTTTGGGTGCTGTTAATGGTTCTCTAAATTACTATCAGGTACTATCCCATGCGTATTTTGTTCTTTCTTCGGAAGATTTGGAATCATCCTACTTTTTTCTATGTCCCTCATTCAGAATAACTCCCAATCTTCGCAGCAACCTGGGATTTCTGGAAGTCCGTATGTTGAAAATTACCATCAACCCCTTGTATCTCCGTCTGGAGGATACCAACCTCCCCAGCAGAAGCAGCAGCCTGCTCAGTTTACTCCTGGGCCTCCCGCTCAGATGTTTGTTCCATCACAGTCTCAAATGATTCCTCAGGTGACGTTGCCTTTGTCTACTTAACGAATGCATTGTACTGAGGGCTCTCTTTATTTCGTTATATTGTGACTAATGTTTGGTCCTCCACACATCACGTGATCTTTTGCTCATCTGCAGGTCCTGTGACACAGTTTTTGTTGCACTTAAGTTGATGATTAAGTAAAAACTAAACAATTTCTCGAAATCAAAGACCGTTTGATCTAGAATATCAGTCTTATGGTTGGGGTCATTTTTTTTCTATATTCACCTAAATTGAGGGATATGACTAGGTTAATAATGGCTTAAAATCCTACTTTTGATTCAGGGAAGTTTTCCACCTACTGGAGTAGCACAGCCTCCAGTGAAATTTTTTGTTCCTGCGGCGGCGCCTACTCTGAAGAACGTACACCAGTATCAGGCAAACACATTGGGTTCTCAGCTGTATCCGGTGCTTGTCATGACTTTCTTTTTTTATTCATTTAAATGCTATTTTCAATTCTTAGATATATTAATTAGGTTTTCCTAATCTCATTAAAAGTTTCTTCTTTTATCATTTTTATTTCAGGGAGCTGGTGACGTCACATATCAACCAGGAGGGGGCCTAGGACACACTTCCCTTGGTACTGGTCTACCCCATGAAGTCCCTAGCCAGAAGCCTCCCCAGTCCGTGGCAGCAAACCCACCACCCAGAAGCTTTACACCAGTAACCAATCCTGCCTTTATCCCACGACCCACTGGTGGTCTTCCTGTGCAACCATCGAGTCCTCGCACTCAGTCAGCACAACCTGCCGCCGCACCGCCAGCTTCACAGCCTACTGTTCAAACGGTCGATACATCCAACGTACCAGGTAATTCCCAGTTATTTCTCTTCTTTCCGGTGGTTGTGGTTATATATTCATGCAAGAATTTCCATTGACTATGCAAGGAAAAATAAATGAATTAAAGTAATTTTTTAAAACAAATTGAAGATTAGTGTCGGGCGTGCTGACTTTCGAGAGAGTTGATGGGATTGATGGTGGCGCCAAGTACTCATATTCTGAAACCAGCAATATATAGCTGTCTGTGCATTACTTGTTAAGAAGATGTGAATCTTCCTGCGATCAGTACCCTTACCTTCTCCGGACATATGATTTCTCATCGTTCATTGAGTTTCAGGTGAGTTGAGGCCTGTGATCGCGACACTGACGAGGTTATATAATGAGACGTCGGAGGCTATCGGCGGGCCGCACGCAAATGCTTCCAAGAAGCGAGAGATAGAAGACAATTCGAGGAAGATTGGGTCCCTGTTTGCTAAGCTGAACAGCGGAGACATCTCTCCCAACGCTGCGTCCAAGCTTGTTCAGCTTTGCCAGGCTTTGGACTCCGGGGACTATGCGAGCGCCCTGCATATCCAGGTATGATTGTTCTCTCCCCCATTGGAGCCATAGGGAACTTGTGGTATTGTGTACTGAATTCTTGGTGGTCAGGTGTTACTGACCACGAGTGACTGGGACGAGTGCAACTTCTGGCTCGCCGCCCTCAAGCGAATGATCAAGACGAGGCAGAGTGTGAGATTAAATTAGACTGGCGGCACACCCGAACTCTCACGCGCGGCAGCACCCTCTGAGGTGAGGAAATGGTGAAGAAAAAACGAACAGGGCGCGCCAGACCCAAATAGGTATTCTTTCTTTCTATAGATGGTTCTCTTCTCTCGTCTGTCCTCCGCGCCCCAGAGGGAGCGGGCCGGCCGCCTTCATAATCCAGTGGCCATTTGTCCTGGTCTGGTGTCTTGTTTGCTAACTCGTTTTGGTTTTTATGACGAAGTGAGCTGTATTATCCAGTTTTTTTTTTTTTTTTTTTTGAGTTGTAGACTGTGGAGATGTGCTCTATGTCCCCCCTCCCCCCAAAAGAGTTGAAATTAATTCGTCCTTTTTTTTTTTGGGTTGCTACTGTGGGCGGGGGCTCCCTAGGTAAGCCGGGTAATGTCAAGGCTCATCTGTCTGTGTCTGTGTTGCACTCCCCGGCAAATCCTTTAGTGAAGAAGACGAGGTGAAAGTTAGTCATTGCCCCAATCTTCTATATGGTTGGCTCTGATGTGATGCCATTTTTCAGTGCGAGATCTCGCCATCGACCTCTGACAGATACGATGGTGGGGAGGTAGCTAGGCAGGACTTTCATTCAGATGGAGTCGGGAAGGAGAGATTGAGATGGAGCTATGGGATATTGGTGACTCGGGATGTGAGGGCGAAAGAAAAAAGGATGGATGGATGGGATGAGAAAGAAAGAAAGAAAGGGAGGAAAAGTGTTGGGTTTCAGAACACGGTCTATCATGTTTGACAAATGTGGGTAAAAGGGTGATTTTATTCCCTTTTGACGCTTAATATCTATTTTTATTGAGACAGTTTTTAGAACAACTTAAGTGTTCGGTTTCAGAAAACTTGGCCTATATAATGATGACAAAATGCAGAAAAATAGTAATTTTATTAATTTTGACGCTTCATATCACTTTCTATTGAAGCTTATCAAGTTCTTAGAAAATTGTTTAAAAATTTATTGCCACTATTTTTAATTAATTTTACTGATATATTATAAGTAATTTTGCGCGTATATATTAGATAGATAAATATTATTCATATCTGTCATTAATGACTATTGACATTTTTTGACTAAATATGTATTTCAAAGTAAAACTGAAGAATGTCTTGGGATTTCCACATACTATTCTTGTCTATGAACCAAGGGGCCATAATGTATGATAACGAGATAGATTAACGAGAACTTATGCCACTAGATGAAATGATAGCGAATTTATCTCCTAAACGAATGGTTTACTACGTAGAGCTCAAACTAAGCGACCATCTGAATCGGTTCTCTCATAAACACATCTGGTGGACTTCCTTTCACTCATGTTGACAAGGTTACTAGGGTTTACATGCCGTACCCCACGGACAACACGACAGCCCTGCTGCACGTTTCCACCCATCTCTCTCGCTACTAAGGGTGTCATCATTTGATCATCGGCCACGTCAGACCCACCGGAAATTCTGTGAGGATGTATGTTGGAGTGCGGCCTCAGGCTCTGAAGGTCGGTCCTAATAAGGAAAACTAAGACTCCAACCAGAAATGGCCTTCAAGACTGATTCATTGCTGCTTATCATCGCTGCAAGAGGTTTGCTGAGATTAGGTCAGGTTTCTTGTATCCTGTTTAGATCAATGCAGAAGGATCATCTAAGCCAATTGCAGAGTGAGTGAGAGAGAGAGAGAGAGAGAGAGAGAGAGAGAGAGAGAGAGAGATGGGTGTTTTCTTATTCTGTCAGCACATAACAAAGGGATCAAGCTGAGGAACATGCCAGTTAAGTTATTTAAGCAGTGGCCTCAGTAGCGAGGGCTCATCCAACATCAATGAGCCCACCTCGCGGATCTGCTAGGGACGTTCCACCCAAAGTACTACTTCTTGGCTGGTGAGAAGTAATGAGCAATGGTGGCACCAGCCCGCTTAGCCGGAGTTGGGCGTTTAAATGACTGGATCCACTCTTGTACCTCCTGCTGGATTTCTGGCGGAAGCTCGTTTATAGTAGAAGGATCGACATCCTCCGCGTTGAACCTCCATGTTTCACTTCCCTGATCAGCTGGGTTTTCATTATTCGACCTTTCATCTTCCATTTTCTCCGCACATGAAAGCCTTTCCTTCTCTGATGAAGTTCATGCACAGATCAAGACACAGGGAACAGATAAGATAAGCCGGAAATCTTCTTCTTCTTCTTCTTCTTCTTCTTCTTCTTCTTCTTCTTCATTTCTAATTTTTTTATGAAAAAATGTATAAGGGGACACACCTGATTGCGGACTGTTAGATACCACAGAGGAAGAGAAAGAAGAAAGACCACTCGGATGAAAATTTTTCATGATCGAACATGTACCCTGCCACCATAGGTATGAGAACATTCTCAGATGGTACGCATAGGGAATGCCTGCTAACGTTCTTGAAGATGAATCATTTTAAGCACTCTCAATTTTACATGATGTAAAAAAATCATAAAAATTTGAGAAATAATTCACGACCAATCTTCCAAGATGTCATGTCGTGCATATCTGGCATGGAAAATGCTCCGACAAAAGTCAAAAGGGAACAATTATGACCCAAAACTTCTAAAGGCGGCAATTCCAAGTCCTAACTGATAGGGCGATTCGGATTTTATCTTCTACTTCTACATATAAACTTTCAGGACTTCTTTGCGCGTTTCAGACAAAAAATATAAATTTCATTTCATCCAAAAAAACGAGCAATTATGAAAGACCATGGAAGCTCCAGGGTTCTAGAAGCTGGATGGCATATTGAAGAGCTACATCTTCATGAACTGGACAAGCACTTGCATCGAAATAAGAATAGAAAATTATTTTCACCAACTTGGATCACAATCTGGAGTATTCTACATTCTAGCAAACTTATGTTCCAACTTTGATAGTATATTACCCATTATATCTAAATTACTGATAGAATGTCGAGAAACTGCTGATTGTTCATGAAGATTCAACAAAAATTCTTCATATGTGAAACTACAAATTTTTATAATGCCAGCACAGAAAGATGGCCCATTTTCTCAGCTAGAAGAGAAACAGTTTACAAATCCTGACAAAAATGGTATGTAATCACGGATATCTTAAAATCAACCCAATACCTTGTCTCTTTGTTTTGCCTTCGAAGTGTCAAATCTCTTCGTCATCTGGAACAGATTGTGCGAATTATTATCTTCATCTTTATGATCGACTAGCCTAAGTTGATTTGGTTCGGAGCTACTTTCAGTTTCAGTAATCTCCACATTTTTCTCTGCATGGGATTCTACATAAGTAGATTTAAAAATCTGTGAGCATCTGACGTACAATGACAGAACAAGATGGGCAGAACGAAAGTATCTGAGACGTGGGGATGATGTAATGCAGATACATACCTGAAACGGAGAACGAGGAAGTGTCTTCAGTGGATCTATCAGACGCCCCGTTTGAAAAGGCAGAGGATTGATGATTCCCGTTAAAGTACCTTACAATTGAACTTGTTCCCTACAACCAATATGGAAGGATCAAACATAGGCACTCAACAATATCCAGTAGCCATACCACATTAATAATCCAGTAGCCATTCAATATAAAAATAATAACTTCACAGGTAAAAGGAGATGTCCTGATCCCAGGTACTATATTGTAACACCACTATAGTCGAGGTTGTATCAATTTCTACAATGCGGCGGCAATTGTTCATGCCGTAAGAGAGAGACAGACTCCAATTCGCTGTAGAAAGTGTAAAAATGCATAATTTTTAATCGCAATCAGTACTTGATTTAACGATGAATTGCGTACAACAAAACAGAAGATTAAGCAACTCTGACAAAGTTGCCTCATCCCCTTTTTAAATTACTTACAAAATTTAGGGTCACCATTTAAATATAAATGACTACAGTTTTGGTTTTTGTTCACTAAAATGCAAAAAGAAAGGTTGCTCAAAGATCTTGCATGATAAGAGTTTCTTGTGGTTCTTGTTTCCAGTATTCCTGTCAGAAATAAATCCTGTAATGATGTGACGACTGGAAAGAAAAATATTTGCGAAGGATACACAATTTGAAAGAAAAGCTGTCAACTTTTATAAAAAACATCTGATGGATCAACAGAGTACTCATCCCTTCAAACAATATCGTCTTTAATAACTGTGAATGAATTAATACACCAACAATTAAAATTTACGAACATGTTACCAACATCATATCGAATATTTCATCACGTATAGAATTCACGAAAAAGTTGTGATTACATTTATGAAGTTTTGGTGCAACAAGATGTTGTCGAACTTAAACTGCATCTAGGCCTCAGGAGTTTGAGACCATCTAGAGTTCTAGTACAAAAAGTAATTACTTATCGGGATGATCGTTCAAACTACTAAAAACTAATTAAAATATTTATACAACACGAAACGTTGGAATTGATGAAATAATTACATTTATTTTTCAATCAAAACCACAGACGTTAAGGTTCAACTTCAACTGGAATCGAAAATTGGCACAGATCTTATATAAGTTTCCAAATTACGTTGTTTAGAATCTTAAAGTCATCAAATTAATAAACTTACAGCGGGTACAGGTAATATTTTACTGGCTGAAACCGTAAGAGAGGTTATTCCCCATTCATTACTTTGCAAATCCAAAAATTCACGAAGCCCAGATTCAAAAAGTTTCCAGGCGTCCTCCTGAATTTTTGCAGTCCCATATCGCAATGGGCATGATTTTGATGGAAATTTTCTGTTTGTCGGGACCTCACAAACCTAGAAGAGACAAAGATATTATCAATATTGGAAAAACATTTAACTACCAGTGATGGAAGCAAAAATGAAAAGGGAGTCTGAGCAGGATCCACAGGCTGTGAAAGACCTTGAATCCTTCTGCATGAAGGATCAGTGTATGAGCAACCCTTTTATTTTTCTCCAGGTCAGACTGAATTCTTTCACTCAGCTCTTCACATAGTCCGTTTAGCCAAGGTTTGACCTGGATAATCGACAGGGTAGATTTAACGAAAAACACTTAAAACTGTAAATGGACACAGAGAACATTATTTCATAACAAACCAGATAATAATGCTTATAATCTATAGTTTATTTGGAAAGCGGTAAAACACCAGAAATCGAACCCATCAAGATTTTTGCATTCTGTTTATTTACTGGGCTCACGAATGGGCTGTTGGTCACATATAAAAAAATTATGCATGTCAATTTGTGGTACTGCACTTATGGTTTGGAACATACACCTATCTTCCACTTTTATAGTCTTTGCTAAACTAATCAGCATAAAGTGACTCCCCCAGTTCCTCTTCTTGTATATTAAGATGCACCCGGCATCACACCAGGGAGGTTCCATTAGATTCGCAGGATAATGATTGATAGCTTACAATTGACAGTTATCACCATCATCATAATATTAGGAGGTTTGGCAACTTCTAAAAGTCTACCTCTACAAGAGTTCAATCACAAAAATATAAACTAGGATAAAACGAACAAGGGTCTTATATTATGTACCAGGACACTTAACTGTTAGGATGGACTAAACATATGCTTAGCTAGATTCACCAACTCATTGTAACTCATTCCAATCCGTTAGACTCACGTTATTTTTTTCCCAGCTTAGATCCTCGGTACATTTAAATCAACCAAGACTTCTGAAGGGACGAATTGTTTAAAGAAAGCTTTGTATGAAAAATGATAGGTAAAAGTCAAACTAGCCCAACAAATTACAAGTAGCAAATGGGTCAGAACACTATCTAGCTCAGACGTTGCACCTAAACGGATGATTAACACACAAATGTTCAACCATATTAGCAACATTATTAGATGGTATCTCTGAAACCCCTTCTTTCTTTACGTATCTAGTTGAAATACTGCGTAAATACTACGTTAGCAGTTGGGGGTGAGTGTATCACGTGCTTCACTTAAAGAAGCACGTGAACATCACCTGTATGTCTTGGGATGTAAGGCTCTGTCTAGAACCTTCTCCCATGGGTCTGTTATAAATTACAGACCCCTGTCTCCAGTAAACTGATCTTGAACGAATTTTTCCTCATATGAGTGAATAGTTCCATTTTCCCCTTCCATGAGAAGGTCCATTGTTCTACAAGAAATGAAGGAACTCAAGGAAATTCAACATATCTCTATAGGGAAACCAAGTCTTTGAAGGTCTATTTCACCTATGGTTTCCAAAACACTACTTTGTGAATGACATTATCACTTAAAATTGATAATGAACTCAATATGAGTGTTATTTAACAGCTAGCTCATCGTATTACAGAGTCTACCACAATAAATGTATTTATAATATGAGGGAGAAGTTGATGAGAAGCAAAGAGATCCTCAGCAAAGTTGTTGCACATTGACAAACGATGTAAAGTCTGGCAAAGTTATGCAATTTTTTTTAAAGTTGTTGCCTCAATTTTTTATATTCGAAGAAAATCTGATCAAGAAACAGCCATGAACAACTCCCACACACAAGTTCAAAAAACGCAATTATGTAGTGACCACCAACTGGTCTTTACTTTTTTGAACGTTGTAAGAACAAGATTTAAACAATATTAAGTACTCTTTTAGCCAATAAAGAAAATAACACGCCTTCAGGGATATACCATGATATAGATTTTTTGGGTCACAACGTTGTTTCATATATTGGCAGCAGATAGGTTCTTCGACGTCAATTAGACCGGATTTGGGAGTTCAGGAAAATACATAGCTTTTCTTTGAAGTTCCACCTTGATAGGTTCAAATAGTTGGGTTAAAATATACCTCTGGGTATCTCCAATCTGAACAATTAAGCTCAATCACCAGAAAAATGTGATCCTTTCGCTACGGTGAATGAGATTATTAATGATAGTCATATTATCTCTAGTGTTTCTTGGTGCTGAGCTATTTCTCCACTAAAAAAAGGGAAGAATATGAAGGAATACCTAAAGCTTTACAGAGTGCGGATATACGCAAAGACCAATGAAAAAGTAAAGGAAACAGTTGGCTTTTACAAAATTACCCTATTGGCCTTTCCTCTGTCGGTGTAATGAGGAAGATAATCCCAATATGAAAAAAGGGAAGATCACAATTTTTGTAGAGGGAGATAAAACTCTGTAAGAAATGATGAATGCTGTATAAGTGAGTGCAAGAGAAGACTACTTCTGTATATAAAGCAGAAGTCAAACTCAACAGTTTAAATTGCACACATAAGTAATAGGTTTAAGGCATTGCGTAGAGCCTGTAAAGTAAGAAAAGGACAAATACTAACTAATCTCAAAATTTAAAGAAGAAATCTTACAGAGGTGAGCGTTCTTAACGCCTGCTGGCCTGGGAATGTCTTGCCACAACCATGACTTTTTGGAAGCAGACGACCCTCAACTTCATCCCCACTTATACCACGTGCTATATTCCATAACCATGTACTGCAAGCAAAAAATTAACATGAAAAGTCAACCTAAAGGATAATTACGGTCACAAGAATTGTGATGATCATCATGTATCTCAATGGCATCACAACCATCTTCCTTATATTTCAAAGCAAACACATTCTGCATCAAAGTTAATATGAAATATCAGTTCATCTCTCGTCACTGAAGCATGCCTACCAAAATTAAATATTGCAATCAAATATGTTATCCAGTTGCCATGAAATAGGATAGAAATGGTTAGGTCATCTCATGATATTTAACAAAGCTCTAAGGAACACCCAATGACAAACACGATTAAAAAAATCAAAACCTAGATCCCAAAAACAAGTTGAAGGTTTTTGCTCAACCTTGGGCAGTCATCATGATACGTGGAAAGCAATATCGTACGTTACTATGTACGTGCAAGGGAAATAAAACATTCACCATCATTAAACATTAAAAGAAAAGTTTTTGAGACGCCCAAGGCATGCATATGTCATCCAGAAAAGGGAAGCTGACTACTTTTTTCTTAATACTAAATCGTACGTCCAAAGATGATGCTTTCCCAAAACAGATGAAACAGATGTGTGATTTCTTCATATGATGCGATCGGGTGAAACAGACAAAGAAAGACAACATTAATGTAACAAAGAAGCATTTCATCCAAGAAAATAATCAACACATATAGGGAAGGTGAACAAGTAGGTGAAATTTTGCAGTCTAAATTCAGTAGAAGAATAGAACTATAATAAACGGGTTCTACCTCTGTCTCTACTATAGAATCAACTCAAAGGTTTTCGCTTCAACAACATTAATTTTGGGATGTCTTAACACTAGATGCTAATATAGATTTACAACTAAGTTCAAATGAAGTACATGAAGATTTTCTCTGGAAAACCATGGAAAAGACTTCAAGAGGATTTCTTTTGTCACGCCAATAAAACAAAATGTCACCAAAGCCTGCAGACACTCATGCCAATCTCACCATGACGTTACCAAACTCTTAAGTACACATTCATCCAAGACATGTACCAATGTGAGACTGTTAGCGAAAGAGAATAGCGGCATGGGCTGATACCCACATCCTAGATTATAACATATTGAGACCATATTTGTTAAGACATCAGGCGAGATCCATTAATCAGGCTACAAGTCCCCTTTGAGCAGAAGGAAAAAATGGTGCCCTCATTACCCTATTAGAAGGAAAAAATGAGCCACTGTATATATTCTAAGTTCAGCTACTTTTCACATTTGGTTATTCTTTCATAAGTTTGGTTCCCCCGGCTCCTTTATTTACATACATTGAAATCCATTGCTAAATGTCTGTCAATGAGAAAATAAGTACGCTTTACACATTTTAAAATTCAAAAAGTACTTAAAACAAGTGGACTGATGATAGAGAATGAAAAAACCAATGAATAAACGAACACAGATGAAAGGATTATACTGAAAAAGAAAAAAGTGGAAAGTGACAGACACTTGGCAAATAATATCAGATGTGTCCTCGCGTTTAAGCATATGGTCTATTACCATTAATCTTCAAGACGAATCCAACATAATTGCTCATGATTTAGTGCCAGTTGGCATTGTAATGAAGTGCGTTACGTGACATTGACAAATAAGAAAGAGGAATACACAAAGGAAATTTTGCTAAATACCCGGTGTTTCTCCCATAGTACTCTTGCAGCTTTTCTTCAGTAAAGTCTAATAAATTTCCGACAGTAGTCACACCAAGGTCTCTTTGCAAAGAGCTTCCCAGCTTTCCACCCAGCTGCTTCCTGATGAAGCATTACAAGTTTTCACAATGTGTATGGCATTTCTGAAGTTAGATGGAACTCAGCTCTTACACGAGTAAATATTTGAAACGATTAAGACGTCACAAGAGTAAATGTTCTTTCCTTAACTATTCTAAAACTCAAAACTAAATCATCCTAAATTGGATTTACATCTTGTTTATTGGCAAGGAAGCAAGCAATTCTGTAACTGATGAAGATGGCACCACAGTTTGTTGCGCAGGTTTATGCATCCCGCTGGCAAGTTTTGCTAGCATCTGTAAAAAGTACGTACCATCTATGAGATAATTTTCAGATAGGAAAGGTGTTTTTTCTGGGAAATGCTAATTTTTTGACAGTGCAGTAAAATTTGGAATCTGAATGAATGAAACTGTAACACCATGGCACAGCATGAAAATCTCCCCCGCTACTATCAGCATGATCATTTCCCACCAACATCATCACAGAGGTAATCATCCACATTTAAGACAAATTTGTCAATGCATATAGAACCACCTTTCACGCTTGTGAGTGAGATACCTTATTGTGAGCAATTCCAGCAGAACATGTAAACGAAGTTTTCTTCAATACATCCATCCGTAGCTGTGCAACAATAATAACCCCACAGGCAAGCAATTTATCTTGGTGATCAGCATCACTTCGACAAAGCCACTGCTTCACATATTCTCCCTGACTGCAAGGATCCTGAAACAGAAAAGTACACAATTAAATTCCCTTCATGCAGAGAAAAAATTAACTAAACAGCAGCTCGTTCTGGAACTTCAGTTTGGAAAATCATCAGATGCATAAGCAACAAATATCAGCTAGCACTAAAATGAGGAAAATCGTGCAGTAGGCGCCCCAGTTTTGTCGTTGACATTCCACTATTCTCTAATAGATATTGTACACGGTTAAGCCTCAGCAGAAGCATACAGATACATGAACATCAACATCAGGTATCAATTAGCTCCAGAAAACTCTCGTAAGCTTATGGATAAAGTAAGAAATATACGAAAAAACAATTCAAAGAGAGGAGGAAAGAGGGAAAAAAGGCAAAGTTAGTGAGACCACAGTGTCCCTTGGAGGTGCCAGCATCTACTGTTTATCTGTCCTTTCCCATCCTTGTTCTTCTCCTCTATCTACTCACTCCAGTTGCACAAAGATAGTGGATTAATAGTCCCAGACTGGGACAAACTCAGTCAAGGGACAACAAATGGAACCAATAAGTCGTATCTGCAGTTTCCAACTGAATGAGATCGGATTTGGACATTAGAATTTTGCAATTTTGTTCCACAATGACCTATTCAGTCTAGACTGGACAATCTTGGTGACTATGCTCAGAATCGATAGATTTATGACGTATGATGTTGAAAGAGCAACCGGAATGTATAATGCATAGAAAAAATAACTAAGTAGAAAAATAGAAATAAAAAATCCCACAGAGAGAAAAACATTCATGCATTTCCTTGCCTCATGAAACAAGATAGAAGATAAATATGAAGAATCAGGTAAAAGGCCATGGTAGCTCTATGCTTAATCAGATGTAGCATTAACGGGAAAAACAAGAGAATGCATAACAAAAGCAGAACTATTTAGTACATTAGATTTATTCAGGTCTAATACCCACGCATATATTTCCATGGATGTGATATATGGTTAACCACTTGAGGAAGGAGCTATTTCTAAAAGATTTTAAATGAAACTTGGAGCGGTTGGACACATGATGAACACCATTAGAAAATCATTGAGGGGGGGAACTCCATTTTGCTTTTCTCTCCATATAAGCTGACAATGTTACTCGAATGATCACAGACCAAATATTATCCTCTTTTGGCATAGTTTCTACCATAAGAAAATAGTTATAAAATCATCGAAATTCTGGATCACAAAAAGTAGATGGAGAGATCTAATAGGGTTAATAAAAAACCATATTGATTGTGCAGTATTATACCAAAAAGTACACGAGTCTCTAGAAATTGCTGATGAATTTTCACCCTCGTGAATAAATCACCTGTTTGGAGACTGCAGCAATTTCCACATGGAGTTCCGGATTTTCACTAATCCATTGATCGTCCAATCCTCAATCATACCATTCTGTAGATCATGTTAGGGCCAAAGTTGAGCAGAAGCAGCACCAATAACACCAGTCCATTGGGGAAATATTGGATCCTAAAAGGAATTGGATTTGTCTTGGATTTCCGATTGGTCTTAGCTAATTTCACTTTGTGTTTGTTCATCATTAGTGTTCTCATCACATTCAGGTGATATGGGCAACAGATTATGGAAGAGAAATCATTGACGCTGATTATAAAGAATCCATTTGATTCCATGGGCTCCTATCTCTAAGCTCCAGTGTGAGAAATGTTGCCGTCCAAGTCGGAATGGCTGCTTTGTAGATCCAAACCAAGTCCAATAAATACACAATAGAGACCATAAACGATGCATAGCTGGTTTTCGTTGTATGCCAAAATTGGGAGAAATGTTGAAGAGACCAGTTAGGATTAGAAAATACACGCAAAATTTATGCAAAGGGCTTTTTCCATATCAAGAAGTACTTATTCCCTGCCTTCTTTCATGGTGAAATAAAATTCTCATTGCTTTGCATGACCTTTATTTTGGCTGAGAATTTTCGTTCTTCAATTGGTATCCTATTTTTCTCTTTGCTTTCTCCTTGGTATTTTCCTGCTACGGTATTCTTCACCTAATTTAGTTTTTTCCTACTATCATCCTTTCTTTTTCCACTTTATTTGATCTTATTCTAGTAACATCCTATAAAAACCTCACTAGACTTGCTCTGTTATGCTTTAGTACTCAAGATAACTCAAAATCGGAACATGCTATGTAGTTTAAAATGGCAAGACTACCTTCAGGAACCGTTATGCATCATGGTTCCTATTCCAGTTTTATACATAGACACAATAAACAAAAATATAAAGGCAAAGGAACCACAAAGTTAGAAATTTTCTGCATACATTAGGAAGTCCCAAAACATGTGACTTCAAGGCTTCTTCATCAATTTCTTCTAACGTGTCAGGAGGAGTTGCTGATAGCATTTGTTCAGCTGCACCAGTAAGGTCAAGATAAACCTCATCAATTGATGCACGCTCACATCGGCCTTTCGTTGCCAGTAAAGAAACAACCTGCATGAATGCGAGTAATGCAAACGGCCACTTGTGAAGGCAAACTGAAATCAGATTATGTTCAGTCTAAAGAAAAACAGAAAAAGAAAAGTTTCATGTGTATTTTACAATGCCAGATTACAATGAACATCGATGATATCAAACAAACCTCTGACCCTGCATCACGATACAAATTTAAATCTGCTTTACCACGAGCAACTGGCACCTGGACCAACTGGATGTCAGGGCAAACTTTTTTGGCCTCATCTCCTCGCATAGAGCTGAAATCATATGCAAAAATTTAGAATATTTTTGGTTAGAATATTTTAAAAATTAAAACCAGATTTCAAAAAAAAAAATGATTACCGCTGGACACCAAACTTGCGAGCTTCATAACTTACTGCTATTAAGGCCCCTCCCTTCCAGGAATTGTACTGTACTACAGCAGTAGGTACACCCTTCAATTCTGGTCGCTTCCTTTGCTCCACTAAAGTAAAAGAAGACATGAATACACTACCAACAGATTTCAACGCAAGACAAATAACCTCTATAAAACAAATCTCCTCTAAAATAATACGTTTTAATGAAAAAAATATAAAATGTCAGACAGCTAAGCAAATAATCACATCCTTCTGTCAGGATATGAGACAATCCACTAACAGAGAGAAGCAGAAATACAAATATAGCGATAATACTCTCTAGATGACATGCTGACTGTTCTAGCACCAAAAATCATCTTCTGAATTTATAGAGGGGAATGGCTACACTTGAATGAACAAGGGGTGACATCCAGTGATGCAAGAATTTTCTAGCCCTTTTTCTAAAATCAAATACTATAAACCAACCTAAGGGACTAATAGATGAGAGTACCGTACAGACTAAGGGACAAAATGCTTACACGAATGTCCAACTAAAATATATAAGGTAATGTAGTAGAAGCTGAGGAGAAACAGACCTTGAATCCACACGAAAAAAGTTATAAAACCCTTCAATCTAATACATATATCATGAAATATAGGATAAAATGGAGATTTACTATTCTCAATAATAACTAAAGATTTTTTTCTCTGTATTATGTAATAATTGTTTATTTCTTGTGTTCTTTTCTATTTAGATGGACTTGTATCCTATAATAAAGACTATTTTGTTGTTGTCTCCTTTCTTACAGAGTCACTTTCTCTTATGAATAAATGTAAAGGCATTATAAAGAGATTCCGACATTCTCTTCAGGGCTGAGTGTACTGCGACCATTTCATGTTGTCCCATTTTCTCTTGTTCATCTCTCATCTAGTTATGGCATCAAAGCCCTGTCTATCATTTCTCTCAACTTCAAATCTTGTTGAGGAGAGTTTTGATCTTGTATATCTCGATAGTTGTTCTGTTCGAAGAAGCATCTTCCCAAGAGGGTAAGTTCTTACGCAGTCATATTCACTTGTCTTCTGTAGTGTACGCTCTTGCACATGGGGACTCAAGAAAAAACAACTATTATCCCTAATTGTTTCAATTCAAAAAACTATTTACTGTAGGAATCCTCATTGATATGTTTTCTAATGGGACAAGAGTTGTGAGAATATGTTGATCGGAGTACGGAAAAAGCTAAAGAAAATTAGAAGAACGAACTTAGAACCTCAAAGAAAACTAATGCAAAAGTAACGAGTCAGATTAGCGCATTGTAGAACTGCAGGAAGATTAAACTGGAACGTTCTAGCAATGCAGTAAGCATGAAATTTCTTGAAGCGTATACTCTCAAGATAATGACTCTGGAAAGTACAATGTTGGAATTAAGGAATATCGTGTAAGAATTATGTTTTCATGAACTTATGGCTTGAGTATAATTCAATCTTGCATGAAAATGATTCATTGTTTACATTATATATGGTGCAAAAATTAAAAAAATAAAACATCCGAGATCAATTTCTAAGAAACTCTAATCAGAGTTTGAAACTGTCTTCAGTAGTTTGGTAAATTGAAATAAGTTCCTAATCTAGAGGAAACTTTTGAGATACTTCAAGCAGAACAATGCCTAATATCACGAGGAATAGTGAGCACGATCACAGAAACAAAGAGCAATGATGTGACGTTAATTTCTAAGGAGTATCAAACAATAAAAGATAGTAAGAATATGCAGTGCTTTTATTATTAGAATATGGACATGGTGCCACATATTCCAAAGAGTACTGTTCGTTACCATAGAAGAACAGGCTACATCATCACCAAGTGTCATCATGAACTTCCACAAAAAAGAGTTAGAGCATTTCACACCATCATGCATAATCCAATGCCTCTTCTTCAACAATCAAGCAGTTAGCAACAGCTCAACTGCTAAATTGCCTACGATTGATGCAGAAAATATTCAAGCCCAAGACCCGACGATCTGTTATGAAGTAAAACTTCATCGACGACTTCAGTTTTAGACTATAGAGCCTCAAACCGTGTCCTCTTACGAAAAAGATTTCACTTCTTTAGTTCCTTATTATGGAAACTCCAATGTCCGTTTAGCCGGTTGGAAAACATTCTTCTCACATATATAACTGACATCAGTTCCTGAAGACACTCCAGTGTACTTTTGTTCCTAAATTATCCATAAATCTTACTTTTGTTGGACAACTTGTAGATGACAATTATATTTTCTCCCCCTGATTATACTATTCGGAACACAAACACAGGACAGTGATTGGCAAAGGGAGTAAGTATGCCTGCCTTTTGCCTTGGATAAAATCAATTCAATACCATATCCACACTCTGCTTCTCATGAAGATGTTTCAAATAACTGGATCCTATAGCATTGTAGATTAGGTCATCCATATTTGAAGACATCATCTCTATTATTTAAAATTAGACTACTTAATAGCTAAAAAAAGAATCTCTTATTTCAATTTTCGTCAAATAACAAGCAAGTGTCTTTCGTTTCTTTTGAGTGCATACAAATTCAACTCTGTATTTGAATTAATTCATTCTATGTGTGAGGATAGGCACCTATTTTGTCATCATCAAGTTACAAATACTTTGCTACATTTATTGTTGCTTCACTTGAGTATATCTCTTGTGCCCCAATTCATATGAATGAAAATTGATCTCAGAAAAACATTAAAATCTTCTGTTCTCATTCAGGATGAAAGTATCTTTCAAATAATTTCAGCCCTTGTTTTAAGTAAAGAAAATTATTTCCTGACGTTCATGTACATGCACACTGCAACAAGATAAGATTTCTGGAAAAAATCATAGACATATTACTGACATAACTCACATGTTTTTTGAAGCAAGTTTCCCTCCAACATTTTGGGAAGAGGCAGTCGAACTATAATATTCCTAATTAATCATCAAATCCCTTTAAAGTCGAAAAATCAGAGTCAATATTTTCAACTCTTCCCAAAAAAAAAAGGAATATAAAACACTTCATCCAGTTGTTGAACTTTCTTTGCTCATCTTCCTTCCATTGACTTCCAAAAAATTTCCTCACAATGGACAAGGTATGTATTTCTTAGTTATGTAGTCTATCAAAAAACATTTAGATGTTATGATTCTGAAAGCAAACACATTTCATAAAATGCTATTTTTTATGATGCCCACTTCTTTTGCTCTAATCTTCAATCTCTATGGCCTAGCAATTCCTCATCTACAGTACATTAATGAGACAACATATAACAGAAGACTGTCACAAATTCAGCCTTAGAGTGTTCTATAGACGCGCAGTGAAATATCCAAGCATTGCAGATTATCAAATGAAATTTTCTACTTCAATCGAACGCATTAAACATGATGCTGCTCCCCAACTGATTGCTGTCCCATGTATAAATCACACTTGAGCTTGACTCACTTATTTTCCTAAAGTTAATTCATCATTCTCATCGACTCGATAGATAAAAGTAACCCCCTACTTCATATTTATCTATATTATTTAAAATTCCTATTCCAACCTCGGAATCAAAGGAAGAGAAGAAAGGGTCTTGAAAGCAGGCTATGAATGAGAAAATAAATGCTCTGTGTAGAACTCACACTTGGGATCTTGTCTCTTCACCTCTTAGTTGTAAAGAGCTATGTACTATTAAGTTAAAATTAGATGGATTATTTGAAAGATACATAGCTAGATCGGTGCATCAGGAAAGAGACAAGACAATGATGCTAACTATCATAATGCATTTGCTCATGTTGATTAGCAACAATTAGGACGCCGTTGCCCTTCCTAGTCCTCAATCATGGCCTATTTTTCAAATGTACGTGAAAAATGCTTTTCTAAATGGCTACTTAGAGGAGGAAGAGGTAATGGCCAGCACAAGGCTTGTCATTCCATGCATCCTACTTTATCTGCAAGTTGAAGCAGTCTTAAAATGACCAAAACAAGCACTTCAGGTCCAGTTCACTAAGTTCAAGACCACTATTCTACAGGCTCGATATCAACATAGCACAATCCATCCCCCTTTAGGAATGGCCATTTCGTGGTTTTCCTCTTCTAATTGAACATACTCTATATTAGTAAAATCATCCCATTAATCAGTATATCATCAACACATACTCTATATTGTATGTGTTCGTTTCAGAGGAAAGATCATGGACTATTCAATTATATTGGCCGCTGACACACATAGATCCCTTGTAGGTATCTACCGAAATGAACACAAATACTTGCAAGAATTGATCTCCTAATTGGAAAATAGTACTAGGTTCAATACACCCATGGAGTTTAATCTGAAGATAAAACCTGAAGATGTACTCATCTCAATGATCAAGCCTATTATCATCAACTAGTTGGAAGCCTCATTTATCTTATGCTGCCTACACAATGAACTAATTCATAAATAATCATCAGCCTTCACATCTTGTGGTTGTACATGGCATTGTCTGCTACTTAAAGACACCTCTCGTCCAGGATCGTTTGCAGTGAATTTTATATATCCTTGGTTGATTATCCTGATGCACATTAGAGCCTGTGTCTTAATACAAGAAAGTAAATCACTAGTTGGTGCATTTTCATATGAAAGTCTTTGATTTCTTGGAAGTGTAAGATGCAAGATCGAGTTTTTAAATCCTCTACTAACGCTAAAGATCACGTTGTTACATGCTTGTTTATGGAATTAGGGCTTCCTCTAATGACACTGACTTCTATACATGCTAACAATAAAAGTGATATTCGAATTGCTGAAAACCGACTGTTTCATAAAAACACTCCTTTTGTTGCTGTTTAATGTATAAGGAGTACTTTGATGATGTTTTCATCGAAATCTTGATATCCAATCATCATTAGTTCACTCCACAAATTGTTGCTGGACTCTCAGATTCAATTTGATGGGAGTAACAGGCATACCCCTTGAACAAATGAGTAGGATGGAGATTTACCATTCTTAATATCAAGGAATTATTTGTTTCTTTGTATAATACAAGCTTTCTTTCTTCGTATTATGCAATTTTTGTTTCTTTATTTAGTCTTGACTATTTGAATAGAGTTGTATCATATATTTAAGACCCAACTATATTCCAATGCTGCCTCCTTTTCTACAAATTCACTTTTCCTCCTATGCATGATGTATAGTTTATAAAGAGACTTTGAGGTTCTCCAGAGGGCAGAGCATTATACACGTTTGTGTTTTCATGTTTTCTTTTGGTCCCCTTTCATCTTTTAAAATGGAACGAAGAATACTTCTCTCTCAAAAAAAACTCTTCATCTATATATAATATATGCCTTCTTAAATAGGCAAAAAGTAGCTATATATTCCTAAATAGGATCTAATAATAAAAGATATAATGCATATGTTTGTTCTTACGGTCATTTACGAGAAAGCATATGGTATTAACCTAAGTGCCTTAACAGCATCATTGCGACAACACAACCAACAAATTTTTCAGGTTCAAATGTCCTTTCTCTGTGTAATAGATTATCTCTAAGTTTGTTTTCTATCCCATCCAACATCAAACTAGGCTTTCTTTTTAAATAAGTTGGTCTTCCTATTATTTAGAGACTTTTAAGTTAGAAAATTTAATTTGGAACAAATATTGTCCACCCACCTAATTTCGTTGAGTGTGATACAGTGACTATAACGTTGGTTCCAGAAAAAAATGTTGCCTATTGGAGGCTTTCTCAGCCATAAATAGTTTCCAATCGAGAGATTCTCTAACATATTTTGTCATTTTGGCTTATTTAAAAAAACAAAAACGATAAATGATGCTACATTCTTGTGCTATTGTTGTTGTTGTTGTTGTTGTCACCTATGCTGTCACTTGATCAGCTTCATGCTCTAGAGGATGATTAATGAACTAACTCATACCCCAGATGGTAACAAATACAGACTTGGAAGATCAATGGAAGTAATTTTTAGGCAAGAGACAATAGCATGTACCCCCAAATGTCTGAAAAAAAGAACAAATAGGAGGGGAAATAACAGACGTTAAGGAGGTGAACAAATCATGAGAGTGACGCTGATTAGTTTCATTATTTTTATAGGAATCTCAGCAAAATTTGATGAGCATAGATGCAGAAATAAGATGTCACCCTCAGTATTAAAATGATTTCTCACATGTTATTCTATTCGTGAATTTTAGAGAACATGGAAAGCCTCCATATGATCGACAGGGCCTTAACCCTCATTATTTATATCCCAACTATTCAAACCCCATTATTCAAAAGAATCCGGCGAAACAAGTACTTTGTCACAATGTTGAGGCAAACATCGCAGAATAAGAAAAAGAAAATCGTCCTGATAGTGAATTTTCTCAAAACATGCAGAGATGAAAAGGAAAATAAGGAAATTATAGCGTAGCCAAACATGTAATTCACGTTAAAATCAAAAGGCATGTTTCAGAAAGAACTTTTCCATTCAGATTTTATCAAAGAGTAGTTCACTCAGTGAGAGACCCAGTCAGTGAGAGAGAGAGAGAGAGAGAGAGAGAGAGAGAGAGAGAGAGAGAGAGAGAGAGAGAGGCAGACAGACAGACAGACAGACAGACAAACAGAGACAGAGAGACAGAGGAGAGAGAAGAATAATCATAGGAGAAAGACCTTGTACGTAGAAGCAATCCATGTCTACGTGCGCGATTACGCGAGAGGCCAGCGGCTCCGGTCTGGCGACCGGCATCCTCTTCCGCAGCCAGACCTCCAAACCCTCTGCGCAGCGGTTTCACACTACGTGCTATGTGCTCCAAGAATTAGTTCTGCAGGAGGGTTTCGGCCGGTCAGCGGGTCAACAGGCGCACGCATTCGGACTTCGGCCAAGCAGTCCATGTGGTGCTAGCAGTCGTCTTGTCACGCTGACACATCTATGTGCACAGGTGACTCGCCGGGGCATGGTCACGCTCGCACACAGGGTTGATACTGAGTGAGAGAGAGAGAGGAGGCCACAAATCAAATCAGCTCAGACTATGTACGAGCCTGCCTTGTAAATCAAATGACTCAAGGAACTCACACAAAACACGTGCATTACTCCTCTTCCACATCACTATGGCTGAACTAAGCGTGAGACAAAATATGATTTCATCACGTGTATATGGGGGTGAACCACCTAGTTTACACCTCCCTAAGTGATCCTAACCATTTTGTTTCTAGAGGAGGGAACTTGAATATGGAAGGAGGTGCAAACTTATATTCACCTCAAACTTCTAAATAAAACTGATGTGGGACTAAAATCTGGATAGAATAGGTTGACAAAATAATATCAAAAATACTCCTACATTAAGAGAAGGTAACATAGTCATGTGCTCACTATTTTTAAGGGTATTTTGGTAATTTTTTTAACTTTTCCTAGTTAATTAAGTGACTAATGAAGGTTACAATCTCACAAACATAAAAAATTATAGCTTTTTCTATTTTAATTTTGTGATTTTTCTATATAACCTAAAGAAAATAGCAACCAAAGATAATCAATCATTGATGAAATCTTCCTCAATGATAATATATAAATATTGTAAACAACTAATGAATGATTTTAGATAAAAAGGTTATAAATTCTTAAAAGAAATCATCTCTAGTTAGTGACAAATAAGTGATCTACCAAGAGATTTGTTAAGATCTCTTTAGAGTGTTCCAAATGTGATAAAGAGTTTCCTCTTATTATGTGGATTTAAGGTGAAGCTCTTTGAAATGTGCTTCATCTTCAACAAGCTCAACTCTATTAGGAGATAGTCACCAAAGACTTATCTTTCCCAAATTTCTGCTCCACCAAGTGACAATCATTAAAAACACTTTGCTGTTGCCTGACTTTGCATGAAAATTTAGAGAATACTCACAACCATGCAAGTCAAAGAAGAACTTTTGAAATCATGGACACCCCTCATAAACCTTCTAAATTAATAGAATTTCAATGATAGTTGTTACAATGCTAAAACTTTATTTTTACTTGTTTAAAATCATTTAATATTTAGTTTAATAATATTTTATTTGAATTTAAGTTTTGAAACTCTACTTTAGTCTAATTACGATCAACATATACAAATTTTATTTCTATCGAATTGTTTGTAATCATTTATGCAACAATTAGTAGATGAAACCTTATTTTTGTCCAAATCACCATTCTTTGTGGTGTTGACATCAGCTTGATATCAACACTTAAATTTCCTCTTTTAATCTAGTTCTTAATAGGATTTTTACAATCTTTTAGTCTAAAAATTATTAAAAAATATGTTCTTTAAAATTTTTCTTAAAATTTACCTAATATCATTTTATATTCATGTGAATAAATCTAAATTTTTTCACTATTTTTTGAACTTTTTATCAAATTATAATTGATATATATTTTTGAAAATACTTCTAAAATTATTATTATTATTATTTTATAAATTTTTAATTTTATGATTTAATAAACAACTGCTAAGTTACATCAACGTAAAATAGAAAAAAATCTATGACAAAATTTGGATGACACAAGTAATCTTTTAAGAATGAATTTGAGGAGTAAGGATGGAGTTCAACCAAATGACTAGTTTTGATATCTTCATTGCACAATAGGGTTTTTATACAACCCTCATATCTGCCATTCATCCCCAATAGGGTTTTAAATCATTCCTTCCTTTTTATCTTCCAAGGATTGGCTAATGATGAGATGTTTTGGGGTGATGACAACTAGCAATTAGCAATACCTCTTTTGATAGGGGAATAATTGGGGCCTAGACATGAAGGGAAGAAGTTGCATGTTACCAATAAAGAACTTTGTGGATCGACTACCTCAAAGTGGCCCTTATTTTCTCCTGCTCCTTTTCATTCCCTTTATTTATTTATTTTTTACAAAACTCCTATATATTTCTATGCTGAGTTATCTAGAATCATATAATATATCTTTTGTATTTAGTTGCAATTATATTTCCTCTCCAAATTTGAGGTCACTTTTCTATGAGCTTCAAAAGATTTGATCATATTGGTCTTAGAGCAAAATGCCACCCAAGGCTAAAGGCTAGGTTGAATAATTAGAGTTAGACAAGGTTCATTAATCTATCTCCAACTTTAAATGTTGCATAGCTACTTTATTAGAATGGGACGCAATCGGTGCCCAACAATTATAATTCCTTGTCTGTTCCATGAAGGATTTGCATCAACATATTAAATTTCCCCACCAATACATGCACCAACCAAAAGGGCCAATAGAAGTACTATCAATGAATCAAACTAAGGTCATCTAGCCTTGAGCTAGGAAGACAACTCAGTATCATGTGCTTGGTCATGCTCTTAATGTGAAGACACACACTGAGTAGAGGCAATGGTTCAAACTTGTTCATAGAATCCTAGAATGTCAACCATAAACTTGAGATACCTATCTTTAATGGTCAAACTCTAAAAAGGGAAAATTTTCACACAAAGTTATATTTATCTATGCATTGAGAAACTATTTATCATGGGCATAAGTTTCAAAGGGGAGGCACTAACATAGCTTAAATGGACAACTGAACACAAAGTCTTCAAGGATTGATGAGACCTACACCATATTTTACTAGAACATTTCAGCAACAATCAACCCAGTTTTCTCTACTAATAAGTCATGGATATCGAGAAAAAATGGATTAGCAGTAGAACATAGAGAAGAGTTTGAATTGATGGGAATAAATTTGGGAGACCTTCTAGAATCAATTAGCAAGAAAACTTTTCTCAAGGAACTAGGGAATGATATTTGAGCTAAAGTTTGTATTGTATCCTAAAGCCCATTGATCATACATATGGCATAAAAGGTGGAAGCTAGAAATATTACATCTACGTGTTAGATGGAAAGATAAGCACTTTTAAACCTTCTGATTTATATTTGATGGCTTTGGTCATAAAAGATGACACTCTTCAATGATAGAAGGGTCTCAATCCTTACACACAAGACTGAGATGGGGTTCAAGGGGACAAGAGAAATGAGAAACACATCAACTAAAATAAAACGTCATAGATAAATACAAGCATATAATACTCACGCTCTCTAAAATCTAGGCCCAACATGCTCAAGGACTTTGTTTCTCATGAAGAAGAAGTATACATTTTAGCATTGTTGTCAGCACGAGCTGCAAATCTTGCCTATTGATGAAGAGTTTGTTAACACACCAACTAGAGAGTACCTTCAAGTTGAATGGGAACTTAAGAGGATACCTGAAAAAAATAGAATTGGTCGCAATCTCTGTCATGAAAAATATATCTAGCATATTTAAAAAATTACATGATTACATCAGAAAAAGAAACTTCACAATCTTATTAGGCATAGGGATGACACAATTTAATTTCTAGACCTATTCCTCAAGAACTAGGACTTTAATCATTACTACTATCCATGACTAAGTGACAATTGGTACCAATTAGAAGGTGAAAGGCTTGAACATTTGTTGTGAGATTCCCTTAGACTTACAAACTATCACAAGAATACAAGAATTTATCATTAGCCAACACTGAAATCAAACTCTAATTGGAATGGATATATTTCATGAAAAAGATCAAAAATACCAAGAGAAAAGATCGAAATTCTCATAGAGCTATATTAGTTGTCTTTGAAAAATAAATATCCATATCTAGCCACAACATCTTGAAAATGATGTCTCAAATGATTATTTCATGGAGTGTTATGCAAGATTATACAACTTTTGCCATAGAGGGAGATTGACCATGTCATTATCTTGAAGGCCAACTCAAAGTCCATCAACATGCGGCCTTTTAGATATTCTCACATATAACACAAAAAAATTGAAAAACTCATATGAGAAATGTGCATCACAAGCATCATTCAATATTCTAATAACCCCTATTTGAATTTGTCACTTCTTATAAGAAAGAAAGATGACATGACATTTATGCATGGACTACTAGATACTAAATTAAATTGTTATTCTAGGTGAGTTTGTCATTCTTTTTGTTATAGAATTTCTCAATAAACTATCTGGTGTGCTACTATGTTTCAAAGGTTGAGTTAAGATCTATGGTCTTGTATCAAAGAGAAAGATGTTATGAAAACAACTTTTGAATATAAGAGGGCTACTAGAAGTTTCTCAACATAATTTTCAAACTCTCAATCATATGAGCTCTTTTGAACCATATATTTTGAGAATTCTTTCATAACTTGGTAGTAATCTTGTTTAATGAAATCATGATATTTAGTTTGAATAAGGAGTCACATGTGCAACATCTTTTCTAGGTTTTTTCTCTCCAAAAATATCAATTTCATGTTAATTTGAAAAAACCTAAATGAAAGTATGCCAAGTTTAAAAAACCTAAAACATCAATTTCATGTTAATTTGAAAAAACCTAAATGAACTTTATTGATGACTTATTAAATTATGACATGTTTAATGTCATCCTAGTGATGAAAAGCTAGCTAAATAAACATGTTGATTTCTCTCCACTTAAATGTCCTTTTATCTAAATGTCTCAAAAGTTTTCCTTCAAAATGATATTCATGTACATAGGATTTCAATCTCCATTCTCATATAATGCAGCCAAAATCTTCATGAGTTGATTCTACAGAACAACAATGTCTATCATCTTCAAATAGAAGGTGAATTGAGGTTGTGAACCAGCAGTGCAAAACACACCTTTAGTCTTTGTTGGTGAGCACATCTAGCAATGGTGGGTAATCTAAGTTGAGTACAATACCAATTATCATTCATCAACTAAAAATACTCCCTTCAAGATCATATATGGGCAGGATTTTTGGTTCTGATTCGTTATAAAATAGAAAAAAATCAATGTTCATGTTGTCAAGAAGTTTCTATAAGAATAGTGAAGTGTTAGAACAACTCAAGAAATATCTAGTTTCAGCACATAGTTGTCTGAAAATATATGTAGATTGAAAAGGCTATGATGTACATTCATGATGGTTTAGATAGTGATGCAAGACAAAGGGCCATAATAGAGCTTATAAAAAAAAATACACATTAATCTATAAATTTGATTAAAATTAGGATTTTAATGGCTTAATATTTGGATGATCCCACAAATTTAAAAGATTTAGGATCATTAATTACCTATTAGGTTGTCTAATTCAAGGAATCAAATAAGGCTTCTTAACTAGGGTTAGGACCATTAATCTTTCACATAAAGGTGGCTATTCTATGAATCTCACAAATTATAAGAGCAAAGATTTAAAAATAGTGACCAACTTCACAAGTAATTTAATAATCAACACACCTTTGCAATGGAGATTTTTGATATCTTGAAGATTCTTATTGGTTTGAGCTCCACGAGCTTTGTTAGTGATTTTCTAAGGTTCAAACTAAGTGGTTCACACCAAGGAGTGGACTGGTGTGATTTGAAGTGAATGGGCTATTTAGGCCCAAGGTTAAAAATGAGGTCCAAAGGTGAGAAAATAATAAAATAATAATGAATAGTAAATGTGGAGAGAGAAAAAGGGGCGGAACGAGAGGGCGTCGGTGGGAGAGAGAAAAGAGGGTTTTGGCGGGAGAGAGAGAGAAGGGCATCAGTGGGAGAGAGGGAAAAAGGGGGGTTTCGTGGTGATAGCAGGAGAGAGAAAAGGAGAAGGTTTGCGACAGTGAGGAGATGAAGTGGCGGCGATAGGGTGGCTGGCAAGGAGACGGAGCGGTGGCGATGGGCGGACGGCAATGAGGCGGGATGACGACGACGGGGTGGCTGGCGAGAAGGGGAGTGGTGGCGATGGGCGGACGGTAAGGAGGCGGAACGACGGCGACGGGGTGGCTGGCGAGAAGGGGAGCGGTGGCGACGGGGTGGGCGGGAAGGAGGGGGAACGGCAATGACGGGCGGACGAGGACAATGTGAAGAGGAAGAGAAGGAGGTCCCCCTAATCCAAGAGGGTGAGAAGAAGAGAGGAAGCCCTTAGTCCAAGAGGTGATGAAAGGAGGCGAGGAACCCCCAATCCAAGGGGCGAATGAGGGAGAAAGAACCCCTAATCCAAGAGGTGAGAGGGATACCACGAATCTTCTTGATTCCAAATTCAATTTCAACATTTTTTCCAGTGTTCTTGAGTTTGAGTATTTATAGGAAATAGAGAACGGTAGTTAGAGGCATCTCCTTTCAAAGGATGTCAAGCGGTGTCTCTTGGAGGGAGAAACGCCTTCCTTGGGAGAGGAGGGGTGGATGGGTGGCGTGGCCTCTTCTCCTCCCGCTTCTTCCTTCTCGTGGGTTCACCAAAGGGAATGAACACTCATATTGATTCCATCAGGTAGTTTATTTTTATTTGTGACCTTATAGACAACAATCCCCCACAGAATGATTTAATGAGAAGCTTGCTCCCTATTATTTCTAGCCTTTCAATATTCTAGATAGAACTGACCCAAATACCTAATCAACTTAAATTATTATCAGCAATAAGTATTCATTTTGTCTTCCATATTTCTCAACTAAAGAAGGCCATTAAATAGTCAGAATATGTGCAGTCACTTTCTCTTTTGCTAAATAAGAATTTTGTATGGAATGTGAATTTGAAGACCAAATAAAAATCACATGAGATTCGATGCCTTATTTATATAGTCATCTGCATTTTAGACTCTCTCTTTTGTCATTCAACCTCTATTATATTCCCTCATCTTTAATCATTGAGATCATTGTTCTAAAGCTCTAGGGAGTCCATGTAATGTTCACATAGTTTTTTAAAAAACACCTTATTATTTTATGTAGAAAAAACTTCACCCCTTGGCCTTCACGTAGTTTTATTTTTTTTTCCAATCCTTAGCATTACAATAATTACTATTTTTTTTTTTTTTTAAATGCATGAATGTTTATAAACCAACAAAGAATATTTCATCACTTAAATATTTCTAATAAAAAACATTATTGTACATTGATTATGTATATAATATATTTTCTATAACTTCTTTTCAAAAACTTGTCAACTTTATGCACCACTATAGGAAGTGGAGTTGGTTTGATATTTGAGCAAGTTATCAACATGCTATTCCTATCACACCTACTTATATTATTGTGCAACATTTATAATTCCTCATCAAAAATTATGATGAAATAATTTTATATTACCTCACTTCTAATAAGATGTAATATCTATGTTAGTGATATCAAAACTCATAATATATATAACATATTGTTGACTTTCAGATGCAAAAGTACTTTCTACTATTCATCAAGAGATGTGTCAAGTTAATGTACTAAGTATAAACTAAAAAAGGGTACAGAAAATACTTGACCACAATCTTGAAGGACTTAGGCTTTGACTTCCATTTAAATGTTCCAACTTTAATGATGTGCCTATAGTGCACAAAATTGGTTTACAGAAACTTAAGAATATATTCCTCTTAGTCTTTAACATTTGGATATCCCCTACAAGCCATTATCAAAGACTAACCATATGATGGCTAGACAACAATTCCATCTGTACTTCTTAAATTTTCAACATTAGGTAAAATGGTTATTGCAAAACCACATGGGTCAACCTTGAAGACCATGGGGTCATGATACATGGCATGTTGGGTAGTCAACCTTACAATTCAGAATCATCAACCCTCACATAAACAACAGAATCAAATCTTATCTCTAACAAGTTGTTCTTTTATGAATTATGATATTTTCTATCCAAGGGTTAACCATTCTAAGTCACTTCAATTTTTTACAAGCAAAAGTTGGTTTTTCACAGGCATTTCTCTATCATTATAGGAAATGTGTAACAACAAATGGATTAGATAAAATGGTTAGATCATCATTTGAGTAGTATTACAATAAATTTTATTCTTATCTTTAATTATTATTGTCAACATCGAAGTCTTTAAAGTAATAACCCACCTCCCTTTCTATACTCACTATGTAGCCTGCCATAGACTAACAATTATTTCATTTATTCATTAACTTTTATTGATAATAAAGTTTGATTCATAATTCTCTCTTAAAACTTTTGTGATGATAGGTACACCTTGTTGTTGATAGGATGCATATACAATTTGTATTATGTCACTTTCTCAATGGATGATTTTAGGGCTTTCAAATTTCCATATGAAATTCTTTCTCAATTAAGGTTGAAAAATTAGCAAGAGGGCTCAAGAAAATAGGCTGGCAAGTTCACATTGAGATGGGCAATGATCAATCTAGTTTATAGGCTGAATTTTGAATCAAAGTTTTCCTCTTTTTGTTCTCTCAATGTTCTTTTCAAAGATCAATTAGAGAATGCAGCAGAAATATCCAACACAATGTGTTTTCTAGTGGTTTCAATCATATCCTTTAAGCTAAGACCAATAGTGAAAGCTTTACATTGAAACACAAGTATCATAAGAGATTGAGTGTGGGAGGCCTACAGTTAAATTTAATATATCTAAGTCTAGTATATGAGCACATAAAAAATAAATTAATAATTTTGACTTCAAACTAAGTATAAATCCTCACAAAAAAGATACATGCATGATATATTGATTCTGAAATTTTATTTCTACTCTTCAAACCATGGGTTTATGATTTCCTAGGTCTCTAAATCATTGCTTCAAATACATGTCAATGAAGATGTAGTGCAAAAGTAAATAATAATTTATCTACAAGATTTAATTTCAGCAATATTAAGTGCTCACTATATAATACATGTTTATATTTTTTTTTCAGTACTTTAAAGTTCATTACTCCAAATCATTACTTTTGATCGAGCTTTAAGATATTTGTTTATTAAGAAAGAAACTAAATCATGTTTACTTAAATAGATTTCATTATTACAAGAATTTAATTTAGAGATCCAAGGTAAAAAAGTTATAGAAAATATGATAGCTGGCCATTTATCTCAAATTTAGGAATAGGAAAAGGCTGCATTACATGATTTATTTCTTGATAAACATATTCTTGCTGTGCATAATAGTTCAATGCCTTGGTATGCATATATAGTAAATTATCTAAAAAATGAAAAAATTCCAACATATTGTCTTAAGGATGAATGTGAACCATTTTTTTGCTCACATCAACATCAAATTGAGTTCCCCCATCATTTATTATCACTTTAAAACATCAAAACTGTGCAATGATATTACTTCAGATAAATTAAATGATCACTTTATGATTATTTGTCCATATTGAGATAACTTCTACCCATTTTGACACATAATTCACAGCTAAAAAAATATATTCATAACCTCAAGATGAAGGAAAAATTCTTATAAAATTAATGTCCCAAACATCAAAAAATCAGCAACAATTACTAATTTTAAAGGTGTTGTATTTCCTTTTTGAATGTTTATAGCAACTTGACATTTTATACATTATTTAGAAAATGTTTGAGCATATTTATACAAAGATATTTTTGCAATTATTTTCGTGCTTACAAAATGACCTTTACTTAGAAAATATGGTGTTAATCATACAATAGTTAACCCACACCATTCTCAAACAAAGGTCAAATTGAATTAGCTAATAGATAAATTAAAATCATTTTGTAAAAAGTTGTTTCACCCAATAGGAAGAACTGATATGAGAAATTAAATGATTTATTATGGGCATATAGGACATAATATAAAATTCTTTTAAGTGCTTCACCATATATTAGTTTATGAGAACCTTGAGCTATTAAGAAGCTTAATATAGATTTCGAATATATAAGCCATAAAAGATTTTTACAAATGCATAAATGTAATGAGATTCATAATGAAGCTTATGAGAATCCACAAATTTATAAGGTCAAGATAATAGAATTTCATGATAAATAAAAGGTTTGGTTATATAATTCTAGATTGAAGCTATTTCTAGGAAAATTAAGATGTAAGTGGGATGGTCCATATCTTATTGAGGTTATTGATCAATATGGAGCATCAATGATCAAAGATTTTAAAATAGGTGCAAGTTTTAAAGTTAATGGGTATCGGCTTAAAATATATTTAGGTCCTGAATAAAGCAAATTAATGGAGAAGGTGAATTTATTAAGGGTGGTTTGAGTTTACATGTTTTTGGTTGAAGATATTAAACTTAGCATTGATTGGGAGGCAATCAAAAATTTTATTTCTGTATAATTTAGTTCTCGTTATGTACTTAATAAATTAAGAATTTTGTTGCTCCTTATTCATTTCAATAATACATCATGCATTTATTTTCATCATTTTATAATTTCTCATTTCTAAGCATATATCTTTTTTTTACAATTTAATTTGATAATATAATTTATGTCATTGAGCAAAATTCAAGTTTTAATTAGGGGGGGCAAAAACAATTTCATTTATAATAATTTCATGAATAACTAGAGTATAAAGAAATTTTATTACCTAGGCCAAAAACTTAAGCATAGAAACTAGTCTTAATGAATTTATGGATTTTTACATTTTCTTATATGATGGTGAATTTATTTAAGTACGAAGGTTAGAGTGTGTTAGAATTAATAACTTCAAGGAAAAGAAAAAAGTGTAGTACGTTGAAGGATGAAATACTTTCAGAATACATCTTGACATCAAGGTGTATTCAGAAAGTATATTATGGATAATATCATGGGGGGCCCTTATTCTGAAACTATGATCATGATCTATATATTATGGGATAATCTGTAATTTACAGACCATTCACAAAGAAGGAAGCGAAGGCATCCATACACAACTGTGAGATGGATACCGACAGCTGTACGCCGCCTTCTTCATCCCTCGCCGCTTGCAGTGACGCCTCCCCGTTCCCGTTCATGGATAGCATCTCCACCCTTTTAGGGCCCCCCCAGCCAAAATCTGCATCGTACACCCGGAACCTCGGCGACCCTGACACATTCACTAGTCTCTCGATCGGAAACCCAGTAAGAACCGACTTAGTTGTCCAGCGCTCAACGTCACTCAACGGTTCCCTAGTGCCCTCCTGGACGGCTCTCCGCACAGCTGCGCAGGCCGCCTTAAAGCCCACATCGCCGCCGGCCAGCAGCTCCGACGCCTTCGCCACGGCCAAGCAGCGCTTGAGGCAGTTGCCAAAGTAGCGGTCCTCGACGGGAGGGTGGGTCAAGGCGGTGGCGGCAGTCGGCTTCAAAAAGCAAGGGACAGATAAGGTCGTCCGGTGGAATGCCCTTCTCTCTGACGACGCTCAGCCAGATGTGGGCGGCCAGGGCAGCGAACGCCGAGGGCCGGTGAGTGGCGGTGCCTCGGTCCTTTAGGGGGACGATTCTCTCCACCTTGACGGCGAAGGTTCTCCGTGACAACTCACGCGGATCGTAGAACTTCATCAAAGAGTCGGATAGCTGAAATCAGCCATGAAGCAGGTTTCAGCTACTTAGATATAGATACATGGATAGATAGAGAAAGAGAGACGCTGACAGAGTCGGCATTGAACTTACGCTTGGGAGGTTGGGAACGAAAGTCCTCACGATACTCCTGGCAATCTCTTCCGCTCGGGGGTGACTTATGACCGACCGGTCATGCAGTGGCACTGGGAGACTCGATGCCCCTCCGCCGGACGACATTCGACACCCCGCCGTCCGCGCATCAACGAACTGCCATATGGCATTACCATCAGCCGCCATGTGGTGCATAGAGAACCCAATTGCTACCCCTCTCTCGGGAAAACCCGTGATCTGCACGGCGAACACCGGAGCCGGAAGCTGACTCGCGTCTAAGACCGGGACAAGAGTCAAGAACGTCTCCCTGTCGTAGTGCTGGTCGTCCATGAGCCGTTGGAAATCGATCCCCTCCGCCTCTGCCCAAAGGAAATCGACCCCGTCGCCTCCGTCGTCGGAGAAACTTATCACGATGTCGCCGGTCCCGTCAACAGTGGTGAACTTCCCGGCGAGGGGATAATAACGAGAAAGCGTCCGGGAGAGGGACTCCCTGAGCTCTTCGACGAGGGAAGGGATCGGGCGGTCGGTGATGAACAGCAGAAGCCGTTGCAGGGGAGGGAAG
This sequence comes from Spirodela intermedia, assembly GCA_902729315.2. Lineage (NCBI taxonomy): Eukaryota > Viridiplantae > Streptophyta > Magnoliopsida > Alismatales > Araceae > Spirodela > Spirodela intermedia. The sequence goes on from LR746278.1 coordinate 4,012,507, forward strand.
CGAATCCATTTGACGTCGAAGAAGGAGAGCTAGACGGGTTCCAGACGGGGGGCCTCCAAGTGGCGAGAGCGAGACGCGGGTGACGTTCAAGACTCGAGCTTCCCCCATTGTTGCAGACAGCCACGGAGCTACCTCATCGTAGAAAGCGTATCGGTTCCATCTTGGATTTATAGGTAACTGCCACTCACCACGCGAGTGCCACCGACCTGTGCAAACTTTTCTCGTCTCCCGATTCTGATTTCCTATTTGCTAATGTGAGCACGCCACCATAATTTCATATGCATCCTGTTTCGCACAACTGTAGGGGCTATCAACGGCTGGATTGGGCCCGGGGCTGGCAGAATTCAGCTTAAATTTTGGTTCCATTACGTGACCTCCCGGGGAAGTTCCCGAGACAGGCACCCCTCAAGAAGTTCGGCCCAAGATAAGGCCCAAAAAAAAAACAAAAAAAAAACTTAGCCTCACCACATTTAAGAGTAGAGAAATGGCCGATCGAAAGATGTATAGAGTGGAACTTCATCATATCTTAGGCCTACACGTAAAAGCTTGAGTTGAACCTGATTTGGAGCAGTACAACAACGAAAGGCCCAACTTGCTAGGCGTGCTTCACCTTGTCATCACACTCCTGCATCTTTCTACTCGTTTGCAGTCAAAACTCATGTTTAATGGTTTCCCACTAGGACTTGGAACCCTTTACTAGAATGTAAATTGAAAATCAAATCCTACAGCATTTCATTTGGAAGTCCATTTTCTAGAATGTGAGTCAATAAAAAATGGAACTTAAAATGCCAATGTAGCAAGTGAGTTAAATTAAATGTCACTAAAAAATATGAATATTTTGATACAATAGGTCTTGTTAGTATGTTGTCATTAGTTTTTTTGTGCAACATCAATTTCTTGTAATTCCAAATGTGAAATGATCATAAAATAGTCTCAAGCAAGCAACCTCTTCCATTCAACAGCTAGCACAAATAGCTGCTTCATTTTTTCTATTTTCTTGTAAAATTCTAGTCTTACTTTTATCGCATCCTTGTCTTCTCTATGACTTCAAGTTTTATATTGAGTACTTGCACAAAAAATTAAGTGAGAATTTGTGAGGTCTTTGTTGGCGAGCCAAACTACATGAAAGTACTGAGTCGAGAGCATCATTATACCACCCAATAGTTTTCCTTGACCTATCCAACTTTACAATGCCTTCAATCATTTGCCAACATCCCTATGTGAAGAAGATAATAAGGATAGAGCCTCAACCTTCCACCTTTTCATCAATATTTTAGACACAATTTAAGTTTACATCATTTTTCAGAAAATGATCGATAGTGAAGTCCTTCAAATTTATTGTGGGATCCTTATGGGTAAACCTTTGATTAATCATCTAAGCCATCTGAACTCATTAATTAGCTGTTGGCAACCTAGAGCTATGAATCTAGAAGAAATTTTTTAGGAGAAATTCTAAGGGAGTTGAACCCATTAATTAGAGGTCGTGATCAGATGATCAACCTTAGTAGAATTCAAAATAGAGATTATTTTTAGAGAGTGAACATACATAGTGAGCTGAACGACTATAAGAATCAATTAGCTTTACTTTTATGAAATATAGGAAGACCATAAACCTTAGGATATTAAGGGGAGGATATTAAGACCATGAATTCAACCCCCTATTCTTAATCTATGTGTAGGCCTAAACATGTTTAACATAAAGGAATATCATGAAGAACTATAACAATATTTATACATACAATAAATATATAATAAGATATAAAGTGCAACATGACAACAACAAATGAGATCAAATGCAATATCCCCTATTAGAAAAGAATTGTGAATTTGTTAACAAAAAGTTTTAGAATCATAAGATAAAAAGAAGAACACAAACAACACATTCCAACAAGTCCAATTGAAAAAATCATGCATTTTCTAGGAATTCAATAATTTTCAAGAAAGGAATATCATGAAGAAGTATTCGACAAGACATTACCTATATAAAAGTTAAATTGTCCCATTTGTAGGACACATGAAAGATGTGCTATCAAAGAGAAAAAGCCACATGAATGTCAAATGAAACTCATCTTTAGTGCAAGGAGAACATAAAAAAGTTGTCTGGTCATACATGAAACTTCTCAAATTATTTATCTTAGTTTTCAAATAGGTCCTTTGCGTGGCCACCCTGAGTTTTATTTGAGGTGTCAAGGTACATTACTAAGCATCTATTCAAAACAAAATGAGAATGTAGTAGTGGATAGTTCCTACTTTGATGTATTAGAGATAAGTATAGACATGTCTATGGAATTTACTAATGATAAATAGAATCACTAATATGTTATACTATAAGTTTCTAGAATGTCTACAACTTTTTGTGGTCAACTTCAATAGAATAGCTCAACAATGATGGAAGCTTTAATGGCTTTGTAATATTCTTCCACCATTTTACTTAATGAATATAATAAGGTCCATCACATAGAGATTTGATTTATTGATATTGATGACATCATTCTATAGAAAATTTTCTTATGTATGACTAATAAGTCTTCATTATCATGAATTAATAATTAATAAATAATATAGTTTTAGCCTTAACTCATGATAAATAGACTTATATTTTTGTTAAAGTGTGAAAGTGGTTTTTAATTTTTAACGTAAATTCTTGGATAATTATGTGATTTTATATAAATTTATATAATTTTTATAGTCTTATTTTTGAGATAAATGAAGAAAAAGAAATAAAAAAATATAACAAAATAGAAAGGACCTGCCAACCAACTAGGCCCGCAAGTGGGTTGGAAATGTAGTCGGAGAGAGCCATAAGTAGGGGCTCGAATGGCTAGGACCAATGGGGGCCTTTGTGTGCCACTCCTCTTCCATGTCACTAGTGGCTAGTTGGCTGTGGGGTAAGAAGTAGTCATACACGCAGGAGAAAGGGACTTGCTTGTAAATATAATATTCACTTGAAACTTCGGCGCACAAGTGATGTGGAACTAAACCCACATCACACCTTTTCTAGAAAGACTTCAATGATTTTAATACCTATAATATCTCTTATTTATAATAGAAATATACTGTGATCATGTAATTTGATAAGGGTATTACAGTACTTATATCAATCTCTCTCATGTAAGCAAACAATCGGCGTGGGTTCAAATTTTTTTAGAGTCAAAACTCATATTTTTTATCTGATTATTGTAACTTTCCTACAAATCGTTAGTGAAGGATTAAGTGACTAAAATTATTGGATCATCGGCAAAAATCTCATTAATGCAATTCGTAGAGCATTGTTACTAAAATTGTTGAATGATTCATGATAAAAGAATTGTGAATCCATCAAGTAAAGCATCTCTGATTGATTGACGAACAAGCCGTTGTCGAGAAGAGGACGATCTGTCAAAAAATGAGTCGCCACCTCCTAAAAGTATACTAGATGTAATGAAAAGCCTCCTCTTACTATGTGGACCAAAGGATGAAGCTCCCTAACATGCACCCCACCTCCATCCAGCTCCTCTCCATCAGGTGACAATTATTGAAGAGCTGTAAAGTCATTATTTTTTTACTCTATCGGGTGATAGCCGCCGGAGACAATTCAACGACCTATTTTATTGATCTCTAAACTTCACAAGGAGATCTAAAGATTGCCCATATCGTCTTTATATAAAGAGAGCTTTTGAGGTCATTGATACTACATGACGATCCTCTAGAATGTTCAGAATTTTAGTGCATCGTCGACACATCACCACTGCAATGCTGAAACTATATTTTTCTACTTTCAACTTAATTTCTACTTTATTTAGTGATAATTTATATGATTTAAATTTCAAGATATACTTCATTCAATTACGATTCTTCTAGCTTTTACAAATCTTAATTTGATTAATTAAATCATCTGTAATCACTTATATAAGAATCACCAGACATAATTCTATTTTCGTCTTATTTGCATTCATCGAGTGCTGACATCATCTTGATGTTTGCACCTTTATTTCCCTTTTTCGTGAATTTCAAATATATTTTATTTTTATTTCTTAGTGTAAAATTTATAAAAAATAGTATTCTTTAAGAAAAATTCTCAATAATTATCTAATATTATATTACATCCTTTGATCAACCTAGAAAATTACCACTTTTTATAGAAGTTTTTATTAAATTATAATTGATATATTTTTTCAGAAATACTTCTAAATATCTAAAAAATCATATTTTCTAATTTTATAAATTTAAAATTTATGTGATTTACTATACAACGACTAAGTCACATCAATGACCTTAAGAGGTAGAAGGATAATCAAGGTTACCTATTGAAAGAGAAAAATTCAACATGTCTAAGGACCTTGGATTATACCTCATAGTTGGGGTTGAAAAACATTCAGATTCCTATGAGAGATGTCTTCATTATAGCCTTCAACTTTTCCTTTATTTGCTTTGTTAGTAGCCACAAATGGATTTGTGAGATTTTTTACCCTTAGACCCAAAATCAAGATGATTACCAAGTGATCAGGTTACATCAGCCATGCTTCTTATCTTGATTGATCTTCGCTTACTCTAATAGATAAGATTCAACTTTTCCCTACCCAAGTGTAAGTGACAAGAACAAAACTCATGAATTACCTAGGTAAAGACAACTTGAATAAGCTGGCCTGACTATCCCCCATTCCAATAAGTAAAAGTGAGAGAGATAGACAAACAAATAGATAGAGCGAGTCTTGATCTTTTGTACATATTCATATGCATGTGATAGACCATATATATGGATAAATGTAATAGGACACTGATAACATGCTAATTTTGCTTATTAATATGAGTTATCATATGTGTTTTACATGATTATATGATTATAATTAGCATGTTATTAAGGTTAATTAATAGATTATGAATTTCATATGAATTATTGATTTTAACGCATAAGAAGCTAAATTGATCATGATATTTTATTGAATAAATTAGCATCCAATTATTATTATAAGATCTAATTAAATTAATTTAAATCATGATTTATTAAGTATAATCTATATATTTTTCATGATCTATCATTTATTTCTTAAGTCCTAAAGTCATCTCATGCACAATTAATTTATAATCTAAAGAGATATGACTTGCCTATGTAGTTATTTTCTCTATTTAATTAAAAGGACATGAATTAAAAGGACATGGGCCTATTAGAAGATCCACACAAATCAAGGAAGGCCCATGGACATGGGCCCATCACCATAGGAAGGATGAAACGATCACTTATAAATGAGGAAACCACCTCATCTAAATAGGAAAATTGTCCACCTTCCTCCTTTGAAAGAGTTAAAGAGGGTTAGTTGGCCTTTTCTTATCGGCCACATCCCTCTCCCTCCTTGGATAACCTTTGGGACTATTTCAACCCCTTAATTAGCCAAATCCAAAGGTTGAAATAAGTCTTAAGGAGAGGAAAAGTGAGAAGACACCTTAGGAGCCATTGATAAGTCTTCACTATTATGAGTTAATAATTAATTAATAATATAATTTAATCTTTAACTCATAATAAATAGATTTATATTTATATTAAATTATGAAAAGTAGGTTTAGTTAATTAATGTAAAATTTTAGTTAATTATGTGATTTTATAAAAATTTATATAATTTTTATAATCTTATTTTTGAGATAAATAAATAGAAATAAAATAATATAATGTAATATAAAAAAAGACCACATATCAGCTAGGCTCACAAGTGTGTTAGAAGCATAGTTAAGTAGAGCTATGAGCAAAGGACTTGATCAATTAAAAATCGATAAGAGACACACGTGCATCACTCCCCTCCCATGTCATTGGTGGCCAGCCAAGTATGGGGCAAAGAGTGGTCATACACATGTGTGTGAGAGAGAGAGTTATTGATTACAAAATCTTATATTACTATATATTCATATCATCACTCAAAAAATAACTGATGTGGAACTAAACTTGCTCATAATTGTTTAGAAAGTTTTTAATAATTTTTAATATCTATAATACCCCTGGTGGTGAGAAATAAATACTCTTATAACATTACCTTATTAATAGTATTCACATTCTTATTTCACCCTCTCTCATACAGGCAAATGACCAATGAGTGTTTGAATCTCACTAGAGTCAAAAATCATATTTTATTTGATTAAATCATGATTCTCTTACAAAGTGTCATTAAAATCACTCTATTATCAATAAAATTTTTGACAATGTGATTTATAAAGTAATGTTACTCTAAATATTTGAATAATTTTAGATAAAAAGATAATTTGTCAACTTACCTCAAATTATTAGGTGATAACCACCGAAGATAATTTGCTGACCCAACTCATTGATTTCTAAACTTCGTAAGAAGATTTAGAGATTGTCTACATTGCCTATGTCTATAGAGAGTTTTTAAGACTATAAACATTACATGATAGTCCTCTAGAACATCTAAGAATTTTGACGCATCACTATCACTATGCTGAAATTTTATTTTATTATTTTTAACTAGTTTAATCTCCACTATTATTTTCTCGACTTCAAAAAGAGATACTTTGTGTGGAGAGTCATAGACATCATTTTTGAGGCCATAGACATCACTTGATAATCTTTTCAAACACATAGAATTTTGACAATCACTGTCAAGAGTCTGGAGCTTGGTCTTTCTTATTTTAACTTTATTTTACGTAATTTAGTGATACTTTGTGTGATTTTAAATTTTAAAACTCTTCTTCATTAAATTATATTTTTTCTAACTTTTATAAAACTTAATTTGATTAATTATATAATATGTAATCACTTACGTAAGAATTGCTAAGTGAAACTCTATTTCTATAAGATTTATGTTCGTCAAGTCACTAACATCATCTTGATGTCCAGACTCTATTTCCCTTTTTATGATTTTTAAATATAGTTTATCTTCATTATTTAGTCTAAAAATTATAATAAATCGTATTCTTTGCAAAATATTCTAAAATATTACCCAATATTATATTGTATCTCTATGATCTACTTGAAAACTCTCCACTATTTTTAGAACTTCTTATTTAATTATATTTAATTAATTAATTTTAAATTTTTTTAAAATTTTTAAAATTAATATTTTTTAGTTTTATAAATTTTAAATTTACATGATTTACTATACAACAATTAAGTCACATCAGCTACCCACCTCCCTTGGGTTTCCATTTGAGAGAAAAATCTTATCCAATAGTTATGCACTCTCCTTTATGTTTCAAGGGTTGAGAATGAGCATGACTAAGAGAAGAATAAAAAGTCATTTGAGGGGATAGATGAACATTCTTTACTTGGGAGAGGAAACCACCAAGAAAAGAAGAGGAACAAGTCTAGGAACTTCACCAAGGGAAGCATCTCCAAAAACTTTTGAGGAAGAATCCCTTTGTAGCACTCTAAGGGTTAACTAAGTAGGCACATATATTATATTTTATTTACATTTTATGAACCTCTTGATGTAATATATAAGTTTTATTTCTTGATTGTATTTTCTTCTTCTTGAGACCCTCTTGGTGAGAAAGAGTTGATCTGATTGCAAAGTAAGGATTTGGTTCTTTAACCCTTAGAGTGACAATAAGTTGATCTTAGGATAAAATTCAATCCTTCTACCCTTCCTCTACTCCCCTTGATGTGGATCTCTTAATTTATCAATATTGATAACATTTCTAAGAGTGAGAAAGGGAAGATAGATTTAGGATACTTTATATCCTTCTCCTTTCATATTCTTTTGCTCCTTCAATTCATCAAACTTCAGCATTGATTGGAAGTAGAGAGAGATTAAAAGAGATTAAGAAGTAGTCTAGGAGTATATTAGATTCCTTTAGTTTTACTATTGATATTTTACATGACATAAGAGGATCTAGGAAGATTAGAGTTTTCACTTATACACATTAGGGTTAAGGAATTCACTATCTTCCTACATTTTACTATATATTTCTTATCTGATTTTCTTTCTCTTGGTGATTAAAAAGTCATCAAAAGAAGATTTGTCTATCCCCCTTAATGCGTCCAAGTCAATTTTCTTCTACCTTTTCATCTCATTCTTTCTTGAAGTCAATCATCTAGTCATCTCATTAAATTCATCCTAGATTAGATAATTTCATGTGGATCGACCTGATTTTCCACTACAATCATTAGTTATATCTTGTTGAAAATTTAGTCTATGAATTGTATTAGCGACAATTTAGAGCAATCATAGACCACAAATATGACATACAAAAACTAGCACACCAATGATTCTCAAATGTTAAATCAGGACATATTGTTTTGTACCATGGAGATTAACTAAACAATGTACATGGGATTAACCAAGGAAAAGGTAAGGTAGAATTCCTCAAACTCTTGACTAAGACATTTATAATCATATGGATAAATCCTCATACAAAGTATGCATCTACTAGTTTATAAAGTAGATGTACTCCAAATCATGCCCTTCAATCAAGAACATGGTAGATCTTGTTGATTCTCTATGATAATACTTTATTTATGCTTCTATTATTTAGATTATAAACGTATATTTTAATATAGATGGCATCATTATGATTTGATCAATTGGCATGTAATTGTCATGAATTATGCTTAAAGTGTGATCTATGAGCTTAGCACATTATAGCACCAATTTGCGTGTAACAACTTTTTAGCCTATAAGAAACAGTGAGTGAAATTTTAATTTTTTTTTCAAAACTTATTTGGATGATATTTCGAATTTTAAGCATGAGATATAAAGTCTTTATTCATTATGGACTCAAAGCTAATTTTTAATAATAATGGGAGTGTTTTTATACTTTGTGTGATGTCATTTTATGTCACAAGAGATTGAGTGGTGGAGAGCCACTTAAATATCTCACATGAGTTTCGTTTAAGCACTTGCCTACATAATGTACATTAATTTGTATAATTGCAAGAAATGAATAAAGAAAACATGACATGAATTATTTGAAACAGCCATGGAATGAAGGGGAGGCAACTAGATATTCAAGATCCACAACCATCCATGATGCTGTGAAGAAGGAACTGAATGAAAGGGCTGAAATTGTCAAAATAACCTTCAATATAAACACTCTTATGGAGAGTCTTCTCTCAACCCTTTTTCCACAAAGGAGACTCCAATTAGAAGTATAATTTGTGAAGAATCTTCATTGGTATTAAATATTCTTGTCATAGACTATTTGAGGAACTATTTGAACATCTCAAAGAAGTTTGTAATCTTTCTCTCCTCACTCCAAGGAAGTATTTTTAGAGTCTATTATGTGATTGTTCTAACGAATAAAATATTGTGGGATTCTTGTGTCCTCATCATCCAAAGAATTATGGTTATGGACCTGCATGCAGGTTTAGTTGGCCAACAAGTCTCCCTTTTTTCATATTTTTATTTTATTTTATTTTATTTCTCTTTATTTATTTCAAAAACATAATTATAAAAATTATATACATTCATATAAAATCACGTAATTGACTAAAAATTCACATTAACAAACTAAAAATCACTTTTCATAATTTAGCATGAATATAAATTTATTTATCATGAGTTAAGACTTTAAATATATTATTAATTAATTATTAACTCATGATAATGAAAACTTATTATATGGATTATGATGCATCTTGGTAAGTACCATTGTGCAACGTAAAACTTGCTCAAACTTGTGGCAGGTGATGACCACTATAACAACCATAGAACGTATTCCTTGGAAGGTGCATCCTCTAGTTGATATTTATGAATTCTAGTTGAAGTATTTCACACTTGAATTTAAGGGCTCTTCTGACCCTTACATCTTGTTTCTCTTCATCTTTAGTATTTGCTAGAGTTGATTGATACTATCACCTACATTGGTGTTCCTAATACCAAGGTCACCAACAAATCCAGATGTGCTTATTTAATTTACTCATAGGAGCTGTACTCTTTGTATTTTTAAGCATTCTTGAAGCATTTAATCTCTACTAAATGAGATTGATTGTCCCTAGGAATGTAGAATAAAAGATGGAGTTAGAGGAAGATACTCAAATCGAACAATGCCCTAAAATTAGAGAACCTCCTCAGTCATCATGGTTATGGTTTTGGCTTCTCACAAGGCATTTTTGTTGACTTCGACTTCTATATGTATATATGTATATTTTTGACCTCATAGATTTGTATACACATATACATTAGTAAATTTAAATGTAAGAAACTCTTTATACAGGATAAATGAAAAAATCATCTAAAATTTTGAAAAAGAAAATGAAAGACAAAATATTTTGACTAACATTTGATTTTAGCTTTTGGTATTTTATCATCTTGAAAGAAAAGGACAAAAGTTTCAACTTTGGACTAGAAGTTCCCATGCACAAAAACAATGTCAAAAGTTAAAGTTTTCTAATTAAGAATGAAGTGCCTTGTCACATATATTAAAAAGCAGCCCCATGACATTAGGTTGTTCAAGTTGAGTGATACTAGAATATTAAAATTGAATTGAAACATGAAAATTTAATCAAAATCTCTTTTATGTTAAAATAGTGAGTATAGCAAAAATTTCTTTTATGATACCATGAAAACAATTAAACCCCCAGTCATGTAAGAATAAAGACTCTATAAAACTAGAGGTTTTTATGGAACAAAGGACAAGATTAAGAAAAGCTCCCACATGGGTCTTTTAGAAGATATTATTATATATGTAAAAGGGTGTAGATTTTTGGTTGATTTTTTGAGTTTAGATCTACTCATTTTAGATGATATTACTCATACACCAATCATATTATGATCCCCATTTCTTGCCATAGTTAAAGCAAACATTGATTATGAAAATGGGATTATAAATATGAAATATGAAGGTAAGAATATTTCTCAGAATGTTTTCAAAAGTTCTAGATTTCTACCTAAGGATGATGATAACATAGATGATACATATATGATTGATTCGTGCATAGAGGAAGTGAATGACATTCAACAAATTAATGAATTAATTCCTCAACTCGAAGTCCAAGCATTGGATCAAATATTTCACAAGAAAGAAGCATTAGATCAAGGTATGACACATATTAGATCATCATTTGAGATTCCTCCAAAATTGGAATTTAAATCTCTTTCTAATTTATTGAAACATGTTTTCTTGGACCTAATTAGACATTAGTTGTGATTATGTCCGCTTTATTGACACTAAATAAGAAAACAAAATCTTAGAAGTTTAGCAAGACATAAAAGGGCAATAAGATGGGCAATGGATGATCTCAAGGGAATCATTTCATCAATTTGAATGCATCACATACATTAAAAAAAAAATTAAAAACAAACTAGAGAAATACAATGTAGGTTGAACCTAAATATGAAAGATCTGGTAAAGAAAGAAATCATTAGATGGTTATATGAAGATATTATTTATCATATTTCTAATAGTTAATGGGTTAGCCCAACATAAGTGCTTACTAAAAAGATAAGTTTGACGGTTATTAAAATGAAAAAGGTGAAGAGTTACATACCAGACTTACCATGAAATGGAGAGTATGCATTGATTACCATAAGTTTAATGTGGTCACAAAGAAAGATTTTCTTTTTACCATTTATAGGTCAAATTATAAAAAACTTACAGGGCAAAAATATTTTGTATTTCTTAGATAGATATTTAGGTTATAATTAGACATAATTTTTTTCTAATGATCAAGATAAGATAATATTTACATGCTCATTTAGAACATATGTATTTGAGTGAATATCTTTTGGTTTATGTAATTCACCAGCCACATTTCAAAGTTGTAATTTCTATATTTATTGAAATAATTGGTGAATTTTTAGAAGTCTTTATGAATGATTTTTTAGTATTTGATGATTCCTTTGAATTCTATTTAGGTAATCTTAAAAAAGTACTTATGAGATGTGAAGAAACTAATCTACTTCTTAACTAGGAAAAGAGTAATTTTATGGTTAGAGGAGGCATTATTTTGGGGCATATTGTTAGTGAATGAGGAATAGAGGTAGATAGAGTAAAAATAAATTCTATAATTAATTTATCTCCATTCAGTTCTATTCGTCAAATTAGATCATTTTTAGGGCATGTTAGTTTTTTATAGAAGATGTATTAAGATTTTTTAAAAATTACTTGACCTCTTATAGCTTTACTTGCTAAAGATATATTATTTAATTTTGATCAAGCATGTTTAGAAGCATTTTCTATACTTAAGAATGTATTGACTAAAGCATCTATCTTACAATTGCTTGATTTGTCAATTTCTTTTGAAATTATGTGTGATAAATCAAATCATGTAGTGGGTGTTGTTTTAGGTCAAATGAATTGATAAAATAATAATAATAAATTATTATACAAGAACTATCTCTGATGTATAGATGAATTTTACCACTATAGAGAAAGAACAACTTGCAGTGATCTTTACTTTAAAAAAAATAGATCTTATATTTTAGGATCTAAAGTTATCATGTATTTTGATCACATGCATTTAGAATTAACAGAAATCATGAAGTTAGGTGTAAAGAGGTTGAAACTTCCATAAAAATTATTAGAAGCTACACATTCTTAGTATGAGGTATCTCAAGTAGTTGACCATTATGTACTAAAAATAAATCTTGGATTTTTTTTTCAATCTCAAGTCATGGGCATCAAATATCATTTGTGCATATATGCTTTAAATTTGAAAATACTCATAACTATTACTTTTCATATTGATGTCCAAATAGATAATCATTGTATATTTTATCAATCTCTTATACATGTTGGTTGGTCAATTGATCACTATTAAAACACTTTGGGGATATTAAGGCTAATGAAGTCAAACAAGTTAGACTCACTCCCTCAATAAGTTTTGCTGCCAACTCTCTCTCTCTCTCTCTCTCTCTCTCTTTCTCAATCTACCTTACCTTATTTGCTTACAAAGTTCCTTTCTCATACGAATCTCATCTCTACATGAGAAACTCCCTTTCCAGCTCTCTCTTATAAGGACTCCACTCCTCTAAAGGCAGTGTCTTTAATTTTACAGTTTAGTACTATTCCTCCTTTCACCCTAGTGTGACCCCCACACTCTATTCCCCTCCTCCTGGTCATCAATCCCCTATCTAATTGACCCCCACACTCTATTTTACAGTTTACCCCCTACCATTTTTCCCTTTTGTACCCTTACCAGCTTTCTTATTCTATCAAGATGGCAATATTTCTTAGAACATTTTATCATGTTATACTATTAATAGTAATGGATCTTTTGTCTCAAAAGATTATTTTGATATATTCTTTATATTTGCATATTTTTGCATCTCTACCTTTATTTGTATCATATTCAAGGAATATCTTTTCTTTTTTCTAGATACCCCATCATCTGCTTTGAATCGATAGACTTTAGATCTTGGCCGTTGAATACTTAAGAAAACCACGGTGGTCCGAAAAATGACGGCGGGTTATTTTAAGCCCCCCACTCCTTCCCGGGTTCTGAGTCACGGGAAAACCGCCCTCTGTGGACCACGGTTTCAGTCTGGTCGGGTGTTACGAGGTGGGTTTAATTTCTTTCTTTCTTTGTTCTTTGTCTGTGCTCTCCGGGACCACGCGAATGTACGAAGCCGCTGTTCTGTGGATCCGCGAGGAGCTCGCTCGCCGTTCCCCTGAGCAATGCGTCTATCGGTCTTGATCGTTCTCGGGAGCCCACTGGAAGGAACCGAATAGGTCCTACGCTCGGAGCTCTCCTCGTCTCCTAGGAGCGCGATCCTCCCTCCCCGGTTTTCTTCTCCGAGGAGTCTACTCCAGCTGTCGATTTTGATTTTTCTCCTTTTATATCATCGTGTTCCTAAGTGGAATTTTCGGACTTTCAGACGCTATTATTTTCTTGGTGTCCTGATTGGTTGAAACTCTTTTGCTACGATTTGATTAGTTTGTGTCAAGGCCCGAGATTGGGGGAGTTTCACGAGCTGATAGTAATATTTTCTCCTTGAAAGTTTGAGTGATTTTTAGCGAAAACTACACCTGGCGTCTCTTCTGATTGTCATCGCTGTTATTGCTGTCGCATCAATCTGTTCTGCTCCCTTTTCCCTTCTCTGGGAGAGTTTCGATGGATGTATTTTCTCGTGTAGATTTTTCACTAATCATCCACAATCCTTCTCTCTCGTGTCACTGACGTGATTTGTATCTCTTTCATCGAATGGATTTCTGAGGACTATATATCTCTTCCTTGTTACTTGGCATGCAGAGAAAAGAACGTGAGTTGCGATCCACGATTTTTGGTGCTAATCGAAGGGGAATCGTTTTTTTCACCTCTTAGGTATACTTTTCGCACAAGTACATAAGATCAGATATATTTGACCGGAACGACTTTACTTGTTCTTTACCTTGCGTAATCTGTATCCTATGTGTTTCTTTCTCTCGAACAATGTGGTTTATGTCTGTCCTGGTTTGAAGCTTGTTTCTACTTTCTCTGTAATGATAAAACCAGGACAGTGTGATTCGGTGGTCTTGAAGATGGAAAAGAGACTAGAATCTTTCCTACTTGTTAATTATTATTATTTTGATTGTTAAATCTGTAAACTTATCAATACACACCTTTGTTTCCTGTAATTCTGGATGGCTCGCCTGTTCGTCACTCTCTATCCCACTTGACGAATTAATCTTGGCTGGGGATTCCTATTGTTGGTGAAACCATTCAGGTTGCAAGTTATAGCCAACAATGGTGGCTTATGGTCAACATTTTTAAGTCCTTATACACTAATGTCCGTTGATTTTGCTGGCACTAAGAAATAGTCGACCCTTGTATATATTGTGGTACCTCGTCAATCTTTCACTAGGTTCAATCTTTTCATAGGCAATCGGATATTGTGGTACATAGTTTTGTTGTGTCATTTGGTTTATTAACTTGTCTTCTAGTGTATTGAATGGGCATTCCCACTTCTCACCTTATTGGCTTATGAGTACCTCCTTGCTGTTGATGTCTTTTGGGATTTACTATTTAGGACTGCTGTGAGAATGATGCTCTTGCCTCTTCATTTCCTTATGATTGTGCTTAAGCATACCTACCAAGCTACACCCGACAAAAACTTCTGGATTAGGATCTTGTACCGTTTGAAATAAAAAAAATTTGAGCTACACTTGACAAAAACTGCTACATTAGCATCTTATTTCGTTTGAAATAGAAAAAACTTGATAACACTTTTATTTAGTAGACTGAACTTCATGATATTTTTATTTCTGAGAATTGGAAGCCATATTTTTGTTTTTCCATTTAAGCTGAGTCCTGATTTTGAGGTTTATGTTGTGATCATATCATTTGGCAGGACCTGTAGTCTTTACTACCTTGCCAATCAAATACAAGGTAATAATCTAGGTTATGGTTTATGTTAATTTTGATATGCTGTTCTTAATAACAGCTGTGGGTGAATGTGACGCTCTATTAGTTGCTCCGAGAATATATTTGGATTTTCATTAAATTTGAACAGCCGACTGTGCTAAAAACGTTTCTAACATTTGTATCACAAGGAACGTGGTTATCATAATAACATAGTTCACTTCCTATTTATGCCATGACATGCGACTAATGAAAGCTAAAAGTAAAATGATAAATGTCATGACAGTTACATAAATGCAAAACGCTTGAAACGAGGATTTTTTTAGGCCCATATTGGCAGAGTAGATTTAATTGATTACACAGCAACACGGCTATCCTATTAAATGCCTGATTTTATATGAGGCCTTTATCATGCTTCTCAGACTGCTGTTTTTTACATTTATTTTCAGAGTATATCCTATTAAATGGCTGTTATTTGTTACTGGGAAACGACTCTGGTTCTCTATTTGGTTCTCACATTTTTTTGCATTTATTCTCCATTTCTTGTCAATTTATTGGATTCTCTATTTGGTGCCTTAAATAAATGACTTTCTTGGACATTATATTGCACGCATTGCGCAACAGATAAAGACTACATGCTGCTTCTTTCTACGGATAAGCATTATATTTTATCTCTCTGAAGGCTCTATATTTTGCCTCCTTAACAGCCAAAAATCCTTCAAGTTTTATGTTTGCAAGAATCAGACGACTGTGTTTTATTTGTCCGTTTAAAATTGACCTTCATTTGTATCTGTCCTTCTTCTTCATAGTTTCAGATAATTAACTTAAAAAAGGGAGAATTGTGTGTTTAGGAATTCCAAAAAAAAAATTGAATTTTTCACTCTACTTACCTAAACAATAAACAAGATATAATTTTAAGAGAGAAAAATGAGGAGGTTTTTCCATTTCTTCTTTGTTCTGGTACCTCGTGGTTGTCCAAATGTGACTCCAGCAAGTCATAAATATATGCTTGGAATTGATGTATACTATTAGGTTGTACTTTTGAATGGCTTTAAGATTGATGATCCGCCATAAAAGCCTTTCATATGTTAGACCATGCATTCATCCAGAGAGAAAAAGACTGGTGAATTGGACTTCATTTGAAAGAATGAATCTTGTTGAGCTACATATGTTACTGTGAATGCACAACTAGAGTGGTCAATTATGTTACTGTGAATGAATCTATCGAATGCTGTCATGTGCCAAGTATGAAAGTACTAGAAAGCGTCATATGTTGCTGCACTGGGAGCATAATGTTTTGTGCAAATATTTATTAACATCTGCATGTTGTGTAGTTTACATCTTACGGAAGGAAAACATTAGTCCTTCCTTTGTTGATATCCTGTGGAACTTTTCTGATGCTGTCGTTCTACTTCAAATAGAACAGCATCAAGCATTTTCTTTTAACATCAGATCATCTTATTTTTCCCATCAAGTGTTTTCTTTGATATGATTAATAAAACTTGTCACCTTGTTTTCTTTTTTTTTCCAGTGCATTGCCAATGTATCAAGGTTAAATTTTTCAAGTAGCTAGAAAAGATTAGGATAAGGGTGAGCATCCTGATCCTGTACAAAGTTCTTCATAAGAGAGAATTTGACAGCCGGTAGCATCTGTCATCACTAAAGATGTCAATCTTATCAAAGCTTCGATGTATCACCATTGACGTCACTGGTACCCTAATAGCATACAAAGGCGAACTTGGTGATTACTATTGCATGGCTGCTAAGTCTGTTGGGCTTCCTTGTCCAGACTACAAGCGCATGCATGAAGGCTTCAAGAATGCTTATTCAGAAATGGCAAAACAGTACCCTTGTTTCGGACATGCAGCAAAAATGCCAAATATTGTCTGGTGGCGGACATGTGTGAAGGATTCGTTCATCAAGGTAATTGAAGTTTGTCTTATTCATCCTAAAATATATATGTATTTCTAATTCAGCACTGTACATCACGAGGAGCGAAATGGGCTAATTTGGGATACTATTTTTGGCAGACTTTTTTGGATAAACTAATCTGAAAACTTCCACGTCGTTCAGTTTTTTATTTGCTTTATGATTGATTAAACATTCTAGAATTACTTTACCTGGTCTATTTACTAGTTCCCAAGATTTTTCTAAAAGACCCCTCTTATGGTAAAGTTTTGGCAAAGATGGCAGTAAGTTATCTAATTGTTGTTTACCTGCCTCATTAATAACAATCATGTGAGATTACGGATTGTATGCAGGCTGGTTATGATTATGATGATGAAACATTTGAGAAGGTATTTAAGCGTATCTATGCCTCTTTTGGTTCCTCTGCGCCCTACTCTGTATTTCCAGATTCGCAACCATTTCTTAGATGGGCACGTCAGAACAATTTGATTGTTGGGATTGTAAGCAATGCAGAGTACCGGTACCAAGACGTTATCCTCCCTGCCTTGGGATTGAATAAGGTACCAGAACTGTACCTTTGCATCCCTTTCTCATCATCTATCTTCTTACCAGATACAATATCATTTGATTTGGCATTTCTCTTATATCATCATTGATGTAAAATTCTTGACATTTTCGTAAGTTTCATGAATCCAAGGAGTCAAGGTATGTGATCCGTGGACCCTTTTTTTTTCTGTCTAAATGTTAATGGCGGTGGCAGGGATCTGAATGGGACTTTGGTGTCTTCTCTGGGATTGAGGGCATAGAAAAACCAGACCCTCGGATTTATGAGATTGCATTAGAGAGGGCAGGAAACGTGGCACCAGAAGAAGCATTGCATATTGGTGATAGCATGCGCAAAGATTACATGCCAGCCAGAAGTATCGGAATGCAGGCCCTGCTCTTAGACAGATTTAAGACGGCTGATGCAGAGAACTGGAGGAAGGCCGGCGCCCCGGTCCTTCCCGACCTTGTAGCTGCTCGAGCTTGGCTTACCAAGGAAGAGAAGGTTGCTGCAGGGCAGTAAACATGGGAGCCCCTTCACACCAAACTGGTATTCTCGTTCACCCAATTCTCTTTCACTGAAGTCTGGGCTGCTCGAATGCTCTCTGGTTCAGTGTAGGGCAATGGTTTTTACCTAAATAGGTTAAAGGATGTGTCCGCTTGAATCTTTCAAATTGTGGACGATTTTCCCTGCTATATGATGATGGACTCATGATTGAAATGAGCAGCGGACGAGGCTGAGTTGCTGGAAAGATCTCAGCGTCTCTGACATTCTTGTGCTCAATCCCCTTTTTTATGTATTAGTATAACGTAAAACCAGAGGTCCTGGAATGAAGGAATGATTCTGTGCTCTCCGAATCTCATCTGATCCTGAATGCAATTTCGTTCTTCATCTTCTAGGTTGTCTTCATCAGTATAAGAATTTCCCTCATTATCAGTATCTATATCATCATCATCATCACCATACTTTATTGAGTTGTCCAGTTCTCTGAGGATCAGGGTTATGCATCTGATTTAATCACTCTACTGAATACCCATTCAAGATGCTTAATTTATCTTCTTTCTTCTTTTTTTGATTCATCCCGTCGTATTTTCCAAGGCAGCATGGTATTTTCGAAGCTTACATTTTTGGATTCCATGCATGCATTTAATGTGTTTTTTTTTTACGCGACTAGCTTAATCAAATCAATCTCCTGAGATTTATTCATTCGATTTTCACGTACTTAGTTGCCATCTAGGTAATTACTGAATTATCCCTAGAAAAATAAACCATGGCTCAAATCGTCGCATCATTTCTTGGCCCAAAGGAGGAAATTGTTGGGCACAAAACATTCAATTCTATTTCGCATGAGAGGAAGAGAGAGAGACTCCTTCCCCGTTCTCTCTCTCTCTCTCTCTCTCTCTCTACCACCGTCACATGACAACATACCGATCAGTCGCGCAGTTACCCTATTTTCCATACTTCCGATATCACATACTGCATCAATCATATGAGTAAACGTGAAACATGAATGCAGAGACTGCTTAGAAAACTGCAGATACAGACATTCGACACCCGGCCACAGGAACTCTCAAATCAGCGAACGGTGACCGACATTCTACGGCTCAACGTCCTGTACAGGAGCTCTCTCGAAACCCCCCTTCGCGTTCAGTAGTGTACATAATCAGAGTGCTTGCTCAATCATCTCAGCTCTACCATCAACAGAAACTCTTCTGCAGCGAAAAAAACGAATCCCACTGGTCAGCCATGGAGAAATGATATGATGCCCGGCGCAATGTGAAAGCGCCCGAATGGCAACAGCATGAAAGCAGGGCAGCCCACAGCGATCACTGGCGCCCGAGCTCCTGATAGTAGTCAGATAACAACAGCAGATGCAATCACGACGCAGGGAATGGAGGGAGCAGCAGGGGCTGAATAGAAGTGCTGGGAGACTGCCAGGCGTTGACAAATGTAGAAACAGTCTCTGGTGATGCAACGATATCACCTACAGACTGGGCAACACGGGGCAACCACTGGGGGTATGGGGATTGCTCGCAGAGTCTCTGATTGCAGTGACGATTCAAGGAGAGGGGAACCGACTGACATCTCTGGATCTCATGCATACGGGACTGGACCAATCGAACACAAGTGCTGGAACTCAAGTCCGATTTCTGTAGGAATAGAGTTGGA
Source organism: Spirodela intermedia (assembly GCA_902729315.2). NCBI lineage: Eukaryota > Viridiplantae > Streptophyta > Magnoliopsida > Alismatales > Araceae > Spirodela > Spirodela intermedia. The sequence continues at coordinate 4,032,333 of LR746278.1, forward strand.
ACAGTTGCAGAAGATTACTGAAGTTGTATGCTTTATTGGACCTAAATGACCAGCAAAACAACCCAATAAAGAAGTAATCATTCAATATCAACAAAGGTTTTTAAAAATTGGGAAATCGATCCAAAGGTTAAGAGTCTCAGTGTCCAACGTCCTTAATCTCTCTCCTCATAACATTCAGAAACGGAATAACATTTATAACTCGAAATGGGCACGTACACATGTATACCATTTATGTCCCTACCCACTATGTTGTGTCAAATGAATTGAGCATCCATTATTAGATCGGTTCTTCTATTCAGTGGTAGATTCAGCATGAAACTGTTAAACCACTGTTGTCTCACAGCTAAATCCAATGTCAGGGTTCCTGGGTATCAACTTCATCTTTCTCTGGTAGAAGTTCACTAAGGTTTCACCATTATTATTATATCTCCCATGTTACTCTCAAAATATTAGTGAGATTCATCTTCTTGTAAACTAGTACATCCGGTTGATAAGCATGCTGTTCAAATGAAATAATATGTTTGAATGACTTCGGAATCTCTACCAAAATAACGAGGTGCATAAGATATCTTCATAGTTTTAAGAGATTATTATCATTGCAAAGATACTTGCCAAGTACGTGAAGGAACGACCATTGTCCCTAGAAACCATAATGCTGCTACTGGTACGCTGACTGGACATGTAAAAAAATTGAAAATAATATGGTGGATTTATCACAAACGGAAAGACCGCATAACAAAAGAGTCAAGGCTTCTTCTATTAAATCTGAAGCGGGAAATGATGTTGGGGTGGGTTGATGGCGGCTCTGCTTACAGGCAATGGAAAGCAGAGAATAAAGAGAGCAATGGAAAAATGGAACACGTTTACCCCCCCTCACCCCCAACACAACAATCTGTTCTAGTGTCAGGCTTTGACCAGTTGAGAAATAGATTATAACCCCATAGATAATCTATTAACCTTGGTACTCTGTGTTCCTGAGTGTAGGTGATACACCAATATCACCTGTAGAGTGAGCAAATGGTTGAAATTCCCACCGCAACAATAAGCAGTGGCTACCATGGCAGATACTAACAGGAGAGCGATCATGGAATGCCAGATGGACCGTTGCAGCTGTGCATTGACCATGGGCACTGGGTTATCAGCGACAAAGGGCTGGACAGACTGCAGAGTACCCAAGGTCAGGAAGTCACGCAAAGAGGCACCTCCAACCAACAGAATTGACGGAAAAGGTATGATGTCGCTTCGTTGGCACAGTGCATAAGGTGGGTAGAGATGGACAGATGGTGATGGCTGACAGCGAGAGGAGAGAACAGAGAGAGAGAGAGAGGAACGATGGGAGTGACAGGAGAAGACATCCACACCATGTAGAAGAGAAGGGTACCGAACACATTCAAGCACTTCCAATTTTCTCAAAGGATTCTTGCCTCATGTGGGCCTTATATGAATGGAAATACACACATGGGGCAGCTAAATACGGTAAAGAGAAATGAAAATTTTCACAATATCCCATGAAAAGTTACATACAAAGAAATACCTGAAACTATCTAAAAATTCCATAAAAAATATCCTATGTTCCATCAAAATGGGAAAATATTAGTTGTAGTTCTTCATAAAATTATTGCTATGTTTATTACGAATCGTCTTGGGCGGTCACTAACCAATATAGAATTATCAAACAGAAAAAAAGAAACATCTGCAATTCATAATCAAGAACTAATGGAACAACATGAAGATCTGTGGTATCACATTAATTTTCTTTCTTTTGTTTTGTGACATCAGAATGTAGTGTGTTGGTCCCCTTGTCATTTCTTTCAGTTTGAAGCTTTGAGAATGAAGTTCCGTATGAAGTTTGTTATCCAATCAAGATGGCTCCTCTGAGATACCAAGAAACTTTAGCCTGTGGAGTCTATCAGCAGAAGGTTAACTGCCACGAGCTCTCAATGTTCCAATGGCTACTCTCTTTCCTTTATATGTAGATGAGATGATCTGATACAGTAGAACCATCATGTTTGTCCTTCCAATGTCTTTCCAATGCCCTTCCATTCTTCTTCTTCTTCCACTTTGTGCAGCTCCCTTTTTTTTTTGTTACTACAATCAGAAGGCTATTCTCTGCTTTAGAATCTATGTCTAGTGGCCAGAGGTGAAGGAGGAGATCTTTCTAGATGATTGCGAGCCTTAACTCTTACGTTTTGGCTGGCAGAAATATTTCCCAGATAAAAGCAGTATTCCTGGATATTCTTGAGCCAGTCTGATCAGTTCCGCCAGCCACATCTGGATCGACTTCTATAGAAATTAGCCAACACAGGCTGGTATGCCTGAATCCCTTCCAAGACAATTCAAGAGACGCTTAATTTAGCAACTCTTACTAATATAAAATGGCTTATTCGATCCGGAATTCGCAAAACTTGATGATTCAGAACTCATGTTTCAATACAAAACTTTGGATAATAAATTAACACCAAATTGATAGGTCCAGTACATAACAGAAGAATCTTCCATCAATGACAATATTGACAACCTTATTCTGATATGAAGGATTCTAAATCCTGAAAATTCATATCAACACATCAATTCAATCTAAACCATGAAAGATATAATAGCTGTCACAACAGTGCATGAAGAAAATATCCATCCATCCGTTACATCTTAGCAATTACCCAATAATCCGAATATGATCATATCCACTGGCTACTCTGTAATTCCCAGGAGGATTTCTCCATGCTAAAAGATGATATAAACTTATATTACTTGAATGAAGCGATCAAGCATTAAAACATTAAATGGAAGCGATCACAGAAGTTAATAAATCCAATGTAGGATAAGACTTGAATCGTGTGAGAGGAAAATTTGATAACGAAACCATAAAGACAGAAAAAGAAGTCAAGTGAGGACATACCGAATCAATCAATATGCTCTCCGCACACCCTTTGGTTTCTTAACAAAACTAAGCCTCAGCTTCCTCAACCGCTTCCTCTTCCTCTCCATCTTTTCTGGCAAAGTCAGTCTTCGTGGCTTCTTCTTCTCTTTTGGCATTTTCACGTATCTGGGGTCCACGCTGTATGCTTGTGCTGCGAGTGTCACTCCACGAGCAACTGCCTCCTTAAGCAGAGTATTGGCCCTGCAGACCTGGTTATGGGCCCACAGCTTCTCAATCAGCAGGCCATAAGTCTTGACCCCTGGCACAAACCCATAGCCCTTTGCCATCCTAAACACCTTCATTGCATGATCCACCCTCTCGATCCCACACAGAACCTTGATAAATCCATAGTACGCGTTTGTATCCAATGCGGCACCAAAACCTGCCGACCGCATCTTCTCAACCATCTCATCACCTTCAGAAAGCCGGGCCGCCTGGTAGAAACTTCTGATCAGAGCGAGGTAGATTTCAGCATTGGGAGAACATCCCCACTGATCCATCTTATGAAACATTTCCATGGCATCGTCAGTTTTGCGTATCTTGCAGAGATTGGAAATAAGAACATGAAATGTGCCAGTGTCGCGGGGCACCCCTCTGGCCTCCATCTCTGTCAGGACCTTGCCAGCCTCTGACTGCAATCTCAGGGGGTCTTTCTTACGGCAGAGGCGACAGATACAGTCGAGAATAGAGTTGTAGGCTGGCGTGCCCAACTCGAATCCCCCCCCACTCATCTCCCCCATCAGCCGTAGGGCCTGGTCCAGTTTCCCATCGACACACCAGGCACGGATGAGCTCATGGCAGATATTCACATCAGGGAAGATCTTGTCGGCCACGTCCCTGACAATTCGCTCCGCGTGCCCCCCAAATCCGTGCTCGGAGAGCATCGACACCAGCGCACGGAGGAGCTCCCGATCATGGCCAATCCCGTAGTCCTTCTCCAGGTTCTGGAAGAGGTGAACGGCCTGGGTCGACCTTCCGGCGCGGATCAGGCGATCGAAGGCGGCGCGGAGAGTTTTCGGGCCCACGTAGCGGCGGAAGTCGATGAGGAGATCCTGGATGGACTTGAAGTCGCGGCGGCGGCCAAGGAAAGCGATCATGTGAGAAAGGCTCTCGTCGGAGGGGGTGAAGGACCGGCGAGTGACGGCCCAGCGGAAGAGATCGACGGCCGTGCGGCCGGCGGGCGCGGAGATGTTCAGGATCTGCTGGAGGAGGGCCGTATTGAAGCGGACGTCGGAGAAATGGAGGGAGAGGTACTGCGGGACGTCGGTGTGGGGAGTGATCGACGATGCCTGAGCATGCTTGATGAGGGCAGATGAGATGGAGCGGGCCAGTTCGGAGGCCTCGTCGGCGGCCGCGGACGCGAAGATGGTGCGGGTGGCGGAGAAGGGGAGACGGGGTGGGCCTGGTGGTGACAGCGACGCAGGTTGCCGGATCAGAGAGGAGGAGAAGGGCTGTCGCGGTGTTGAGGAGGAGACGCAGCGGCGGAGGAGCTGCCGGAGATGGGGGCCAGCCATTCTGTCTGTCTGTCTCTCTCTCTCTCTCTCTCTCTCGTGAACTCTGTGAGCTTTTCTTTGATTATGCCGATGCCCTCCCTGGTGGCAGTGCCAGGGTTTTCGGAGTTCAAAACCCTACCGGCTGGCTCGTGTAAAAGGCAAAAGGTAGCCCATTAACCTAGCTTTCATGGGCTGGGCTCCAAAGTTGTCTGCTGGATTGATCCGTCATGGGATAGGCAGATAAAAGGTTAGAACCAGAGTAGAGAGAGAGAGAGAGAGAGAGAGAGAGAGAGAGAGAGAGAGAGAGACTCCCTCCCTCTCTCATGTCATGTCCTTTGTTCCTTCTGCCCAAGTGGAAGCACCCTTATCAGTATGACTCCAAGAAAAAATAAATGGTCATATCCTCACGGTTTAATGTGGATAAGATTTATAAATACCATGTGGAGTCACATGAAGGCACAAGGATGAGTTCCTTCTTAAATAAATTAGATTGATGTAGGCTTCATGAAGCTAGCAGTTCAAAAAAAAATCAATATTACAACATGAATTGGTATACTTTAAAAATAAAAAATAAAAAAAGAAATCTTTTTAAAATTGAGATAATTCTTTGGTTGTACGACTATCTTACGAAATTTTGATATCCCAATGTCTAGATATATCTTAAAGTATACCCTTATGAAAGTGAAGATTCTTTTCTTGCACTACTATTTTAGAAATTTTGAATATTGCAATGTCTCTCTAGTTATATTTGAAATTGTAGCTTTATAAAAAAAAATATTATCACGCCCTTATAAACTAGAGGATTTTTTCAAGGGTACCACTATTTTAGAAATTTCCAATATCATAACTTGTCTATAAGTTTTTTTAAAAATTTACCCTTTGTAAAACTGAGATTTTTTTCGTTTTATATAATATTTTAAATTAAAAAATTGAAAATTGAAGTTTTTTATTGTTGTTTAGGACATCATCTTGGTCTTTCAATTTTTCCTTCCATATGCCCATTGTTATACTAAAAATAGAAACTATCCAAAACTTAGACATGAAAAAATATAAGCTCATATCCTAACTTTCGAAAAAATTAACATTTAAAATTTATCTATACCTTTTTATGAATCATAGTTATATTTTGAGTATTTCTCTAATTATAGAAATTTTATTAAATTCGAATTTAAACCATGTAAAATAGAAAAAATGAATAAATATAGAAATATGTGATATTGCATTTTTTATATTATTTAGTGACTCATGTTGTTCTTTCAAAGATTCCTTTTGAGTAGACACATGTGACGTGACTTAATTATTGTATAATAAATCACGTAAAATTTAAATGTATAAAACTAAAAAATACCATTTTTTATTTTTTAGAAATATTTTATAAAAATGTATCAATTATAATTCGATAAAAGGTTCTAAAAACAATTAGGGTTTTCTAGATTGATCACAATGATTTAATATAATATCAAGTAAATTTCATAATTTGTTAGAAATAATATGATTTTCTATGTTTTTTAGACTAGATGTTTAAAAGAAAATCTATTTGAAATTCATGAAAAAGGAAAAATTTGAGTGTTGGCATCAGGATGACATAAGCACCCAAAAAACAATGATTTATGTGGAAATAGAGTTTTGCCCAATATTTATTATGTAAATGATTATAGACAATTCAATTTATGAAATTGAGATTTGTAAATATCAAAAGAATTGTAGTTGACTAAGAAGAGTTTTGAAACTTGAAATAAATTAAAATATTATTAATCTAAATATTAAACTAGTTAAAATATATAAGACAAAATTTTAACGTCACGACGGTGATGCATCAGAATTTTACACATTCTAGGTAATTATCATGCAATGTTTATGGCCTCAAAGGCTCTTCGTAGACATGAATGACATAGGCATTCTCTAGATCTTCTTTCGAAGTCTAAAAAATGATGATAGAAGTTAAACTAGTTAAAAATAGTAAAATAGAGTTCTAACATCGTGGTGACGATATATCAGAATCTTAAGCATTCAAAGGGACTATTATATAATGTTCATAGCCTTAAAGACTCTCTTTTGACATGAATGACGTAGATAATCTCTAAATCTTTTTTGTGAAATTTAGAAGTTGATGGGGTTGGTCGACAAATCATCTCTAGTGACTGTCACCTAATGAAGTGGAAATACAATGACTTGTAATTTTTCAACAACTGTCACTTGATAGAGATAAATTGAATAGAGGTGGGATATGTCTTAAGGAGCTTCATCCTTATATTTGTGAAGCATAAAGTTTTTCATTGCCTCTAATACACTCTCAAAAGATGACAACTTGTCTTTGGGTAGATCATTCTCTTCTTTATAATGACTTGTTCATTGATCAATGAGAGATAATTTACTTGATAGACTTATGATTTTTTTATCCATAATTATTTAAAAATTTAATAATGATGCTCTACGAATTGTATTGACAACATTTTTGTGATTGAGTAATTCTAACGACTTAATCATTGATTAGCACTCTATAAGAAAATTATGATTTAATTAGATAAAAATATTAATTTTGGCTCTAGTGGGATTTAAACCTTTGTTAGTCGCCTACCTATATGAGAGAGAGTGAAATAAGTATGTGAATATTCTTATAAAATGACATTATAAGGATATTTTTTTCTCATAAATAAGGGGTATTTTAGGTATTAAAATTATTAAAAACCTTCTGAGAAGTGAGACTAATTTAGTCTCACATTACTTTATTTTTGATTTTTGAGATGCATATATAGTAATATAAGATTATGTCATTAATAAGTCTCTTTGTCATATGTATATGATCACTCTTTGCCTTATACCTCACTGACCACTGATGATGTGAAAGGGAAGAGAGACACATATGTCTCCTATCAGTTCTTAGTCACTTCAACCTATTGCTCATGGTTCTACTCAATTGTGCTTCAAACTCACTTGTAGGCGACACTAGCTAATGGGCCCCCTTTTTTTCTATATTTTATTTTATTTATTTCTCTTTATTTACCTCAAAAATAGGATTATAAAAACTATATAAATTCACATAAAATCACATAATTACGTAAAAATTCATATTAACTAACTAAAAATCACTTTCGATAATTTAATGTAAATATGTCTATTATCATGAGTTAAGATTTAAAATATATTATTAATTAATTATTAACTCATGATAATGAAGACTTATTAATATTCATGTACTAAAAATAAATGTTAGGTCTGAAACATAATTTAAACTCAAAAAATAGGAGTTTCTCTATAAAAAATTTAAAAGAAATATTTTACAATTTTTTTTCACTATTTGATGAATCACTTTTACCTTTCTAATATCTTTCAAACATGATAAATTCAATAAAATGTCATAAGTTCATAACAATGTTAGATTTAGAATATTTTTGCACCATTTAGTGCATCATGTAGCTTTAGAGTATATCCAACCCTATATTAGAAATACCAAACTTGGAATAAAACTTAATTTAAAATTAAAATTTTGAGTTAATTAATATATTGATATTTACAGTATATCAAATCATGTTCATTTTTCAAAGATATTTCTAAATTATAGAAATTATCCTAAACTTTTGAATCTGAAACTAATAAATCTAAACAATTTAAAACATGAGATGTTGAATTTTTTTCCATTGCTTAATCCATAATGAATCCCTTTCAAGTTTTTATTGTATTTAGAGTTAAACAAATCAAAACTAAAATAATGTGAATTAATATTTTAAAAAATTGAAAAAAAATATTATTTAATTTTTTTTGGGGTATTACATGAATAATGTTCAACTTAAAGTATCTTTTGAACTAAGCATAATTTTTCTCTAAGTTCGTATTTAAAGCTCAAAAATGTAAAAACTATCATAAATTTGGAACATTTTGAGATTTCAAGATTTTTGCACTCAATTTAGTGCTTCTTGAGGGCCTTTCAAATGCTTTCTAGTAGTAGAAGTAAAATTTTAGGCCTAAAATTTAATTAAACCAGAAGAAAGTATTTAGAATTGTTTGCACCACTTCATGAATCATGTCATTCTTTTAGTATATTTTTAATTTAGATAAACTATGCTTGAAAGTCAAATTTGAATGTCATAAAATCTAAAAACTTGTATAAATTCATAAGATTAGAATTTTAAAAAAATCGTGCAACAAAAGATGATGGCCTATCAATCTTTTGTTAATTGTGATAATCCTTAAGCTAGAATTAGAATCATTTATCAAAAATGAATTTTAAAATAAAGAAATTGTGTTAATGACATAACTTTTGAAATAAATAAATGTCTACCATTTTTTTTGTCTCATTTCATGAATTATTTTCATCTTCTAACATCTTTCAAACTTAGATATATTTTCGTATAACTTTAAACCTTTTAAAATAGAAAAAAATTCTTGGAACCATTTAGGACTTTGAATTCATTTATGCTGTTTAGGACATATTATTAGTCTTTCAAATTTCCTTTTTGAATTTAGGACAAATTTAAACTTCACAACATATAAGGTAAATTAATATTTTACAGTATTTTTGTATCATTTGATGAATCATATAATCTTTCAAGAATCATTAAAATTTACAATTTTTTTTCAGAATTTAAATTTTGTGAAATGTTTTAAAAAATAAAAAGTTAGGTTGGAGAATTATGTTGCATCAATTTGTTAATCATGTTGGCCTCCTTCCTTCTAGTTCTTGTCTTTTGATCTGATTCACAATCTAAAGAGAAAGAGGTCCCATAATCAGTTAATAAAAAATTCCCTCACCACAAAAATAGAAGCCATTGAGTCACAAAGTGGCAGAGGACATAAGCCATAGAGCAGACATGACCAGTTTCTGAGCTTTCATAAATGCAACATTTTGATCAATAAAGTTTTGGATAGTTCCATGTTTGTCAATGATAAAATGCAAAAGGAATTCATGGAGTGAACAATAACTAAAATGCTTTTCCTTTGAAGTTGGTTTTCAACAATACCCAATGTTTCGATGCTCCAATGATAACCTAATCATTGGATCCAATTCTCCATTGGGGCAATGTCAACCCCATTTGCTAAAGGTTATACCATGATCAAGCCAACTATGTCAGGCATCAATGTTGGGTTTGAAGTATTAAAAAAAAATTATGATCTAAAAGGTTATTACATTAAATTCACAAAATACATAATCATTTAAATAATGACGTAAAGCTGATATTGAAACTATTCGTTAAAGAGTCAAACAGGAAATGTGCAGAATGTTTCTCATTACATTCATCAGTTTTGATTTAATATGACTAGTGTGCTAAGTCTAATTGAATTAAGATATATTGTTAACTTCCCATAATTTCATATAGTAAAATAATTTCTCCATGGCAGGATTTAGATTGCAAACACTAGCTTGCAATATTTGTTGGAAAGCTGAAATGAGGAGGAAATCGACATATCAATAAAATCGTAGAAATATCAACGTTCTGGTTTAATAAGGATTTTACAAAACCTGCAGATATATTTTTCACATGTGTTTTCAAGTGCACCCCATTAGAATGAAATTCTTCTTCAGCTTGATTCACTTTAGCTATGAGTATTAATCAAGAAGTATAGAGTGAAGTTACTAATCACATGGTTTGTTCAATATGACTCAAACATGGTCTATCTCTCCTGTCCTGAAATCAACTTCCTTTCATTAATGGTTTTAATTTCATCCCAAAAGGTTTTCATTTAAATTTTTCTTTGTGGGTGAAAATTTAACTAAGCCTTATTAGACATTCTAGTAGGCTTTATCTCACATACTGTTATACATTATTGTTCTTGTGGGTGAAGATCCAAAAATATTGGGAAAATGTTAAAATAAGAAAAATCTAATTAATCTCCTTTTTATTTGATAGATACAGCACCCTACCCTAGACACTGTGACACTAGATTGACTTTCTATTCTCATTATAAATGGAATGACGCAAAACTTTTGTTGGTCAACAAATTATTCATCTTTTCTTTAAATTTATAATTTGTATATAATTTTTTATGGGTTGTTACATGAGTAAACACATTTTCTCTCTCCTATCTTTTTTCTTTTAAACCCGTCCTTTCACTTTGATTTTGGGGAGGGATTGAGGGAAGGGAGGCAGAAGAGAGAGAAAGGAGACGGCCAGGCACACACGCAGCAAAGGATCTTCACGTGGCAATGACGACTATATCATTAGCATATGCTTTTCCACCATCGTTACGGCTAATATATTACTTCTTTCTAAAAATTTGAACGACACGTCCGTCCGTCATGAACGTTCTGAGCTTTATTGGGCAGATCACAATACACAGTACGCGAGTGTACTACCGATCGATATACACGAGAGGTTGATCATCTCACAACAGGCAAACCAGGCACCAAACACCCTTCTCTCCCTTTGATTCCCCTCCCTTGATCATCCATCTGCATCTTCCTCATGTGTCTGCAACACGGGGATTCTCTCTCTCTCCCTCTCCCCTCTCTCTATTTCGAGAGACACCAGAAATCTGGATTAGCCGGATGGGTCACAAGGAGTTATTCAAAGAGACGAGAATCTCCTCCGGGGGGATGAAATAGTCCCCGGAGAGGCCGGGGACGTCGAAGGCCACGTCATCAATCCTCCACAATTCCTCCATCCGCGTGCGGGTGTGGCGCGAGGCCCCCTCGCCGAAGCGGAAGATGGTAGCCACCGAGCGGCCACGGTGCGCCACCAGCACGCCGTCGACCTCTCTGTAGTCGTCGATGGTGCTCTCGATGGTCGTCTCCCAGTAGAGGGGGGCGTCCCTATCGGTCGTCTTCACCCGCGCGAGATGCGAGTCCTCCATGCAGACGAGGAGGCCGCTCTTCTGGCTGAAGTAGCCGTAGAGGACGTGCCGGATCACCTCCGCCGGCCCCTCGCTCCGCCTCGCCACCGCCGCGGGGTCCGCAGCCGCCTTCAGCACGAAGCAGTCGTCGCCGCCCCTCCGCTTCTCGCCGACGCACTGCGCCTCCACGAACATGCCGGCCGTGCTCTTGGGATCCAAGCCCTGCGCGGAAAGAAAAGCAAAAGCAAAGTATTCATCTTGCTTTCGGAAGGAAAGATATATTGATAGCATCATCCATCCGTTCGTCGGTCAAGGCCAGGAAAAAGCTGGAGATCATATATATACTAAGATTCTGGAACTGCGTTGCCCTGTTCCCAGTCTATGAAGACCGTCTGTCTGACCGAATCACAAGATTCCTGAATCAATCTAGACCACTTCATTCCTCACCCTGAAGGCCGCCTGCTCTGCTCAACAGCGGTGAGCTTCCCCAGAAAAATGCCTCGTTAATGGAGGGGATGTTTGACCGCTGGTCTAGCGTTTCTCTTTACCTGAATGATGCGGCGGAGGGGCCGGAGAGGGCCCCTTGCGGCGTGGGAGCCGAGCCAGGGCAAGTGGCGCCAGACGATCTTGCCGTTGCTCCCGGCGACGACCTTGCAGCCGGCGACGACCAGCTCCACCGACCACATCGCTGGCGACATCTGCCACAGAACGAAGCACCCACCGCCCTCCCCAGCCAGCCGCGCTGGCGCGTTCCTCGCGTGCATACGGCGGGAGCTCGTCTCCATCTCCCAGCAGGACATCTTCACGGTGCCTGCTGTGTACACATTCTTCGGGCTCCTCCGCAGCTTCAGGCAACCCGTCGCTGCCAGATACTGCTGTATGATGTAGCCTGCTGAAGAGACCTCCTGACAAGAAATTATTCACAGTTGGAGCGAGAATATTGCCTACCCTTGTCATGCATCAGTGAAAGAAAGTGGAAGACGAAGGGCTACAGGAAGGTAAGATACCAGTGAGGTCCCTTCGAGGGAGAGATGACGATGTACTGGTTCCTCAGGTAACGGAATCGGAGCGAGGGGGCAGCCGAGGACGCCGAGGGTAAGCTGTAGATCCACCTTCTTGGAAGAGCTGGTGCTGCAAGACGCGGGGAAACGGCCGCTGAATGGTGCTGTGCCGCTTCTATCCATGTGCGTCCGCACCCAAGCTCGGATTGAATCCCACGAGCTCTCCTTCTTCCCACATTCTCCTTGCTCCTCTGGATCGGGCCCTTCCATGAGGGGCGTCAGCTGCTGCACGCACCCTCTGTAGCTCCTGCTCCTCCCCCTGAGACCCATCGACTTCCTGGTCCCGACGAGACCTTATGAACCCCACAGTCAACGACTGCAGCAGTGAAAATATAAGGGTGAGGAGACAGAGGACGGCAGACTGTTATATGATGACGACGAAGATGAGAACGAACGGGGAGAGGAACCGAAGCAGAAAAAGGAAATATAATGAATCTACACCGCACCGCATTAGAGAGGGAACAGACTGACTGAGGAGGAGGGAGAGAGAGAGAGAGAGGATTGTTGGATCTGGTGTCTTCTGTGCATGTGGCATCATCTTCTGTGCGGTCGGGAGGAGTAACGGAAATGTTTTTTTAATTATCTGGAATGGCAGGAGACAAAAGGGAAAGCCCATCTGGCCACGGCAGAGAGAGAGGTAGGGAGGAAAAGGTGGGGAGACTCAACAGGAGCCTCGTATGCTGGTGATGTAGGTTCTCGGGCTTTGCCACCGCTTGCGTTCTCATCTCATCCGCCTTTTGCTTTAACCCCTTACCGCCCTGCCGCCGTCTTTGGGGAACCCGTCCCTCCTCTTCCCGTACCCGTGCTCCTTGTTACTGGATCAATCATGGAGGAATGCACAGCGAACCAACGCGGCTGGATGCTCCACCGTGGTGAGAAGAGATTCCATGAAAGGCATCGTCGAGGTTTCCAATGTGCCCTCGGCCTCCCTGGTGGGACAGCAGCGTCGAAAATCGTTCAGAAGTAAAGGCACCCGGGGAAGATGGCGCGTCCCCCTCGCCGGAAGGTAGCCGATGACAATTTTGTGCGGGTGGAGCGGATGAGGGTGACCATCCTGTAAGGTACGGTGCCTTGCAATGAGGTTCTGGAAGGCAAATATTTGATGTCCAACAGGAACTAGGGGCCCCATTGACAGACGGTCCTTGAAAGAAAAGTCTCATCGAACATGGCCTACAGTTTCATCACATGAAATTCTTGAAACACTTCGCAAGGCCCCTTCTCGGTCTATTATCTCTCTCTCTTTCTCTCTCTAACAAGATGGAGGGTCAGTCCCCTGTTATGGGTATTACCACTCGCTTTCTCTCTTTGTAACATGATAAAAGGTTAGTCCATGTTATGGGTATCTGCCTCTCTCCCTCTCTATCTATCTCTCTCTCTCGCTAGGCCTAGACAAAATGATGCTCGAGCCCAGTTCCGCCTCGACCCCACATTCACACAGGTACCCGTTGATCGGGTGAGAGATCGAGGACGGAGAAGATATGTCTCTGCCACATAAGTACTCATGTGACAACTGCATGACAAAAAAACAATGAACTTCGGAGTCGGACCCTATGACAGCCTGACCGCAGGCAGACCCGAATAGTGGCTGGACTGAATGGATTGGGTCTACCGTCCTTCAGGATTGACTACTACACCCGACCAGGAGTCGGATATGGCTCCTGGTTGACCGGTACATTGGCACTACTGCAAAAACCCATATTAACTTTTTTTTCACGGTAATATAATCAGCCTTTTAAAAAGTTTATGGAGTCGTTTATAGCCTGGATCAGATTTCCTACTGAAAGCTAGATAGGTAAAAGATTATTTAAACCTTGATTAAAAGGTGTATCCTCTAACAGATCAATATTGACAACTGAGATGCTCCTACTAGACCTAGATTTTACCTCAAATCCTGCTCATCGAACTCCCCTGGGATCTTTAACACAGCCGACCAGTAGTCAGCGATCTGATGGGCTCGCACTACGTCTCTCATCCTTCTCACGAGATTACCACACTCGAGGTCACCCATGGCGGTATGAAGAAGACGAAGAGAGTCCAACCTTCCCTCTCTCTCTCTCTCTCTCTCTCTCTCTCTCTCTCTCTCTCTCTCTCTCTCTCTCGCGCTACGTCTCTCATCCTTCTCACGAGATTACCACACTCGAGGTCACCCATGACGGTATGAAGAAGACGAAGAGAGTCCAACCTTCCCTCTCTCTCTCTCTCTCTCTCTCTCTCTCTCTCTCTCTCTCTCTCTGTCTCTCCCTCCCTCTCTCTCTTCCTCTCCCTCTCTCTCTCTCCCCCCTCTCTCTCTCTCTTCCTCTCCCTCCTCTCCCTCTCTCCCTCCTCTCCCTCTCTCTCTCTCTCCCTCCTCTCTCTCTCTCTCTCTCTCTCTCTCTCCTCTCTCTCTCCTCTCTCTCCCTCTCTCTCTCTCTCCTCTCCTCTCTCTCTCTCCCCTCCCTCTCTCTCTCTCTCTCTCTCTCTCTCTCCCCTCTCCCTCTCTCCTCTCTCCTCTCTCTCTCTCTCTCCCTCTCTCTCTCTCTCTCTCTCTCTCTCTCTCTCTCTCTCCTCTCTCCCTCTCTCTCTCTCTCTCTCTCTCTCTCTCTCCCTCTCTCTCTCCCTCTCTCTCTCCCTCTCTCTCTCCCTCTCTCTCTCCCTCTCTCTCTCTCTCTCATATGTACGACCCGATTGTCCTCTTTTGCTTTTCCAATCTGTGTAGTTAATTTTGTCCCTTGGATGGCTAAGCATGGTGAATACTGGTTATTGGATTCCTCAACTTGGTCGGTTCATTCTTCCCTTTTCTCCATCGTGTTATGTTACTTGCTAAGCATGGTGAGATATCTAATGTACTCCCTTAATTTTATTGATCTATTCATAAACTATAAGCCAAGGGATAATTTTGCCAAGCTCTTGAACAAGCTGGCGCATCAAGTCCAAGTGATTACCTGGCCTATGTGTTATGCCCCTAGCCCAGCCGATCTAGGACCATGGGTGGAACCGCACTACCAGCAAGGGGCTGAGCAGTGATCTGTGCCAGCATGCATGGCACCCGCTACAAGGTCGCTGCAGCTGAACGTGGCACAACTCACATTGAAGAGCATCGTGTGTGTGAAGGCGCAGTGGCCTGGCAGATGTGCGTAGCAGGCGTCGGCATGGCAGGCCACGTGCAAGCAACCGGCGACTCGCACGTGGGTGTGCTCGACTTGGGTGGCCGTAGACAGAACAAGGATCAATAAGTTGCTCCTGTACCTTGTGAAGCACATGCAGACAGTCGTTGTGCTGGCATGACGCAACAAAGTGTAGCACGGCACCAACATATCATGATAGGTGTAGAGGTCCATAGCGAGCATACATTCATGCGGAGTTCAAGCAGAAAAACTTTACATACATGAAATAGGTTCAAGTGAGTATCCTACAAACCTTCAAAGAGATTGACGTGACGTAGCATAATAATGACATGACTTTAGCATGATGTGGAACACATTGCTGGGGTATTAATTAAATAATATTTCAATGATGAAAAATACCCATAAGATCAATAAATGAATAAAATTATGGTGGTTACTCATTACACGAGTTATGAATAAATATTATTTTAGATGACGATAAATTTAATTACATATAAATTCATAAAAAATCAAAGTGATAATGTTAAATATCTAAATAGGAATTTAAGAAATATATTTGAATCTCATGATGTTGAATTTAAAGTTTAATATATTTTATTACTTAAATGATTACTTTGATTATTATTGTGAGAAGTAATAATATTTATAGAAATTATCTCTAAAAAAATTAATGACTAATTCATTAGAATCAATGTAACTATTAAGATAAATATGAGTATGAAAGTTTACTCAATTTACTAGATGCTCACAATGCAACTTCATTGTTTCTAGTTATTCTTGATATTGAATTAGTCAATTGAATCTAGAGTGTTTACTCAACAACTCATAATTTTCAAAATATTGATAGATAATAATTAAAAATAATTTAAATTATCTTATTTCATTGAAATTATTATTTTAAATATTGAGATAATAATTTAGTACGTTGATTTATTATTTTCCACTTATTTGAGGTAATTAAGTTAAGTTTTGAATAAAAAGTCATTATTTTATTTTGAGATGTATTGATGATTATGTTTCAATGACAGTAGATTCTTACCAAATCTATTCAAATCAATAAAATTTTGATTTATACATTAGTGATTAATGATCATATGTATTAATTTTTAAACCCTTAAAGGTTATCTCTTAGTGGTTTTTGATCATTTGAGTTTCTAATTAATTTTGAGATTTTTAATGTTCAGAAATGAAAGAACATAAAGGGGGCTTCAAATCAAATTTCTTTATAGATTCAACATAATTTTAATGATGATCAGTTTTGAATGATCACTATGACCTCTCTAGCATCTCAACTCTCTTACTAATATTTTCTACAAGGAAATATAGGCAAATTTTATTGGTCTTTGAAGCTTGGTCAAACAACAAGAAGACAGAGTTGACGAGGAGAGTTCAATTGATTCAAGTTCTTTCTCTATCTAAGTGAAGTGTCAGTATTTTCTAGAATAAAAAAAAAATATAATGTAAAAAACATAAAAAACATTAAATCCAATATACTATCCTCTTCATTGAATTTATTTCTAATTTAATCACTGAAGAGAGTTAATCTTTGTAATGAGTGGTGACCCTCTTAGAGGTGTGAATCTAGAAGAAAATTTCAAAATGAAATTATATGAGTACTAAGCATTGTGATTTATTTAATAAAACATAAGAACATGATCTTCTTAAAAAGTAGATGTAGATATGATGTCAAACCATTGTAAAAAATAATTTGAGTAATTTATACTTAGATCTAATAAGACAACAAGATTTAAGATCGGAGAATTTAGAAGTAGTTGATTAAAGTCAAAATCATAATCTAATTATTCCAACTCCCCTTTTGATCTAAATAAGACCTCAAATCTAGCACATGTGACGAACAACAAGTAGATAAAACTGTGCATGACCAAATAACACAACATAATGGGTCAATGAAAAGTACAATCAATTATGTAACTACAATGCGCATAGTGCAAAGTGGGGGCTAATACTTTGGCTTCTCCCCCAAACATTGTGCATGCCACACACTATTTGTTACACACCCTCCTCCCATAATTACCATCAGTTCATGGCACATGATTAAAGTGTGTGATGTGTGGCTCTATAGGTTAAAATAGGGACAAGAACCAATATACTAATCTCATTGGGTGCATGATGTGAATTAATCTTTCTATAATAAATCACACAAATGTAAATTTTATAAAACTAGAAAATACCATTTTTTAGATTTTTTGAAATATTTGAGAATAAATAAATAAATTATAATTACATAAGAGATTCCAAAAATAGTTTAAAATTTCTAGGTCAATCACAGGGATGTAAGATAATATTTTATAATATTTTAATTTTTTTTACAAAGAATATAAACTTTTATAATTTTTGGACTAAATAATAAATATATCATATATTTAAAAAATCTCAAAAAAAGAAATAAGGACGCAGGCGTCAAGATGATGTTAGCTGCCCAACGAGCATGAATCGAATGAAAATAAAATTCCATCTACTAATTCTTACATAAGTGATTATAGACAATTTAATTAATCAAATTAAGATCTGTAAAAGCCAAAAGAATTGTATTTGACTGAAGAAGGTTTTCGAAACTTAAAATCACATAAAATATTGCTAGATTAAGCAAAGATTAAGTTGAAAGTAGAAAAAGCATAGTTCTAACCTCGTGATAATAATCACTAGAATTCTATATTCAGGGGGATTATCAAATGATGTCTATGGCCTTAAAAGCTCTCTTTGGACAAAGAAGATGTGGATAATTTTTAGATCTTTTTGAAAAGTATAGAAATCAATAAAGTTGGTCATCAAATCGTCTCCAGTGGCTATCACTCAATAGAGTGGAAAAATGACAACTTTGTGGATCTCTATCAGTTGTCATCCAACGGAGATAAATTAGATGGAGGTAGGGCACGTCTTAAGGAGTTTCATCCTTAGATCTCTATAGTAAGAGAAGGCTTTTCATCGCATCTAGTATGCCTTAAAAGATGATGACTCGTCTCTTAGTGGATCGTCCTCTTTTTGGCAACAACTTATTCGTTAATTAATTGGAGATAATTTACTTGATAGATTCACGATCTTTTCATCTAGAATCATTTAGAAATTTAGTAACAATCTTTCACGAATCGCGTTGATAACATCTTCGTCGATAATTGAGTGATTCTAGCAGCTTCCAAATCTCTAGTGACTCTATAGAAAAATCACGATTTAATTAGATAAAAATATGAATTTTGGCTTTGGTGAGATTTGAACCCTCGCCGATCACTTGTCTGCATGAGAGAGAGTGAAATAAGTACACAAATACCCTTATAAAGTGACGTTATAAGGGTATATCCTTTTGATTATCAAGGGGTATTTTAGATATTAAAATCATTGAAAAGCTCCCTTTTTAGTCCCACATTAGTTATTTTTTGAGTTTTGAGGTGTATATATAATAATAGAAAATCCTATGATCAATAAGCCCCTCTCTCGCATGTGTACGACCACTCTTTGTCCCATACCTAGCTGGCCACTAGTGACATGGAAGAGGAGTGACGCACACGTGCCCCCTCCACCTATCCTTAGTTAGTCTATCCCCTTCTACTCGTCGCTCACCAGATTGTACTTCTGACCCATTTGCGGGCCCCTATTGGCTGACAGGTCGTACCCTCTTTTTTTTATATTTTTATTTTATTTTTCTTTCTCTTCATTTATCTAAAGAGTATGATTATAAAAATTATATAAATTCACATAAAATTACATAATTAGCCAAGAATTCACATTAATCAACTAAAAACCACTTTTATCATTTAACACAAATATAAGTATTTATCATGAGTTAAGGTTTAAAATATATTATTAATTAATTATTAACTCATGATAATGAAGAGTTAATAGTGCCCAAATGTCAATATTTCATCTAAGGCAATTGTCCATCTATTTATGATTAGTTAAGGTTTTTAGTTGGTTAATTTGAATTCTTGGCTAATTATATGATTTTATGTAAATTTATATAATTTTTATAATCATATTATTTAGATAAATGAAGAGAGAGAAAATAAAATAGAAATATACAAAAAATAGGGTATGACTCGCCGGCCAATGAGGGCCCACAAGCAGGTTGGAAGCACAATCGGGTGAGCAATGAGTAAGAAGGGATAGATTGACCAAGGATAGGTGGAGGAGGCATGTGTGCGTCACTCTCCTTCCAATGTCACTAGTGGCCAGTCGAGCGTGGGGCAAATAGTGGTCATACACACACAAGAGAGGGGCTTATTAATCACAAGATTTTCTGTTATTATATATACGCCTCAAAACTTGGTGATGCAGCCCAAACCTTGAGGCCCACTACTGAAGAAGCTTGAAGCTCAGTATTGATGCACCTTGGAGCCATTACTATTGCAACTTGAAGTCTACTTTACTTGATACACACTGGAGCCCATTACTATTACAATTTGAAGTCCACTTTACTAGCCCAATTACAAAATTAGGCCCATTGAAATTCAAATTTTTATTTGAAATTTAAATTTCATCTAAAATTCAAATTTTCGTTTGAATTCAAATTTCATCTGAATTCAAATTTTCGTTTGAATTCAAATTTCATCTGAATTCAAATTTTCATTTGAATTCAAATTTCATCTGAATTCAATTTTTTTTTATTTGAAATTCAAATTTCATCTGAAATTCAAATTTCAACCAAAAATTGATTTCAAATTTAGATTTCATTTGAAATTCAAATCTTGGCGCCCAAATCAAGATGCTTTAGCCTATTTAAAGGCACCCCTTGTAGCCCTAGAGGCACATTAACTTTTTTTTCAATACAATTTCATGACTTTTCTTCTCTTGATGTTCTCTCCTTCTATTAGTGGACTCCAGCACCCTTGTGGACTAAGAGAACTTGTTCTTCATTTTGTGGATTCATAATCACCCCCTTGTAGAGTTAAGGACCTATTCTCTTCACCTTGTGGATTCAGACTGAAAGGACAACTATTAGAGCATGTCTTTTGAGGATTCAAGACATGTCTTCAATGTCCACAACATCAAAGTTGATCACAACTCGTTCAAGTCATTGCCTCCTCAAGTTTCGTTGTGTCACTTAGAAAATAACCAATATGGGATTAAAGAGGGAGCCTTTCAATGATCTTAATACCCACAATACCCTTTGATAATGAGAAAGATATACCCTTATGATGTCATTTTATAAGGGTATTTGTGTACTTATTTCACTCTCTCTCATGTAGACGGGCGACTAGTAAGGATTTGAATCCAAACAGAACCAAAACTCATAATATTATCTGATTAAATCTTGATTTTCTTATAGATTACCAGTGAACGATTAAACCGTCAGAATCACTCAAACATTAGCAAAAATATCGTCAATGCAATTTGCAAAGCATCGTTATTAATTGTTGAATAATCACAAATCTATCGAGTAAATTATCTCCGATTGATCGACGAACAAGTCGTCATTAGAAAGAGGACAATCCGTTGAGAGACAAGTCACCACCTATTAAGAACATACCAGATGCAATGAAGAGCCTTCTCTTATTACACAAACATCAGAATGAAGCTCTTTAAGATGCGCCTTACTTTCATCTAGTTTTTACTATTCTACTAGGTGACAATTGCCAGAGATGATTCAACGATCAGTTTCATTAATTTCTAGACTTTCTCAGAAGATCTAAAGATTATTCACGTCTTTTTTATTCAAGAAGAGTATTTGAAGCCATAGACATTGCACAATAATCTTTCTGAATATACAGAATTTTGGCAATTATTGTCGTAAGGCTAAAATTCTACCATTTTTACTTTTAACTTATTTTTTGTATCTTGTGTGATTTTAAGTTTCAAAAACTTTTTTCAGTCTAATATAATTCTTATAGCTTTATAAATCTTAATTTGATCAATTAAATCTTCTATAATAGCTTACATAAGAATCAACAGGCAGAACTCTATTTCTGTTCAATTCACATTCATCGGGCAGCTGACGTCATTTTGACGTCTGCACCCTTATTCCTCTTTTTTGAAAATTTTTAAATATATTTTATATTTATTATTTTGTCTAAAAATGATAAAAAATCATATTCTTTCAGTAAAATTTTAAGATATTAAAAAATATTATCTTACATGCCTATGATCGACCTGAAAATTCTCTACTATTTTTGGAATGTCTTATCTAATTATAGTTTATTTATTGTTCTCATATATTTCTAAAAATCTAAAAAATAGTATTTTTTAGTTTTATAAATTTTAAATTTGCATGATTTATTATCAAATGATTAATTCACATCAGTGCTCGACGTTTGCTGTGGGATCATCATTTCTAAGGTAAACTAATAGTTGATGCCATCTTTCTTCATTAGTACCAAGATCAAGAATTACAAGTCATTTTTATATCAAATATAATGAATATTTTTGTGGTATTAATAAAGAAGACTCATATTATTTGATAATATAGAAAAATATATGAGAACCCTCGATTACAAAATAAATGAAAGGGTAGGCAATGTATCATTCATTCACTTAAGCACTTTGTACATCTCCTCTCATAAGCACCTCGTTGCGTTATTTATCTCATCCGTATTGTTGTATTCAGGAGGACATGAATCAAATTATTTACATGGATGGATAAATAGATAACTATTTTTAAACTCGATTCTGAGAACCGTCGGTGTGGAGTTGGATCCATACCGACGGCTGCCGTCCATTCCCTGGCGAAGGACTCCCGTTACCCTTTTCAGATGCTAAAACCCTAGCATCTTCGCCGTCGGGAACTCTGCCCGCCCCGACGCCCTCATCCCTCGTCCCTCTCTCATCGGTATCACCACGTCATCGTCTTCTCCTGTCTCAGACGCGTGACACCGTCGTCAACATTCGGTTTTGCCGTCGGTTCCCATGCTTCGGACACCAGCCGCTGCGATCCTTAATGTCACCGGCAGTCTCTCAGCAACTCCTCGTGCTGGTAATCTCTCTCGCTCTCTCTCTCTCTCCCCTTCTCCCTTTTCCTCCCTTGGTCCCCTTTTCGCCGGCGAGCCCCCCCCCCCCCCCGTGCGTATCTACGAGAAATCGAAATAATTTCTTATACATGTTTATTTTTGTGACGAACCGACTTTATTTGTTTGCTCTGGAAAGCCAGCCCGTCTTTGGTGATTTCCTACGATATTTATGTGCCCTCGTCTTTGGTGTGTCAGAACTGCATGCAGTTGGAAAACCGTGGAAGATTTCTGATGCAAGGCTGGCACTCGAGGATGGTTCCATATGGAGGGCCAAGTCTTTCGGTGCCCTGGGAACACAAGTTGGTGAAGTAGTGTTCAATACATCCTTAACTGGGTAATTTCCATGGCTCAACCTTTTCTGCTTCTGTTGGAAACTGCTAATTGGTAATGCTGTGAATGCCTGAACAACATTCCGATGTGAGATACGTATTACTGCGAAAACTTTCGCCGGGGATTCTTCCGAAGCAGACTTTTATATTTATTTGAACTAATAGACAGCATTATGTTTTTATTTACCCGTGAAGAGGTAGACCTATGTTGTATACGCCCTCCCTGTGGTCTTCAGAACTTTTAAAATTTAGTGAAAGGTATTGGAGAAAGAGTTCATCAATTGTGTAAAGAGTAGAGTACGCATTGACCATTTGGTGATTGCTGTTCGTGAAATCTTGCATCTTTGCCGTCTTTAGACGCCACTCTACATGTTTATCAATGTTTGTAAAATTATCCCATATTTTTTGGGTCCGATTTTCTGATACTTGTTGAAAGGTTTCATGACTTGTAGTCCCATAACTTTGTCTCATTTCTCTTTTAAATTATGATGACAGGTACCAGGAAATTCTCACAGATCCAAGTTATGCAGGCCAGTTTGTCCTGATGACGAATCCTCATATTGGCAATACTGGTGTTAATCCTGGTGTGTTTTTATTCCTCATTTTGAATTTTCCAGCAAATGCTTTATAATCTAGATGTTAGTAAAACTTGTGTTTGGACCTTCTACAGGTGATGAAGAATCTAGGCAATGTTTCCTCACGGGTTTAGTAATCAGGAGCCTCAGTATTTGGTATTCTCATTTCTTATCATCTATCATTTTTCTCATTACAGCTGAAATGAGTTATGAAAAATAGTTTGACCAACCTGAAATTTCATAATCATCTGTGATCAGTACGTCAAACTGGCGGTGCACAGAATTACTTGGTGATTACTTGGCGAAAAGAAACATCATGGGAATATGTAGGTGCACTTGTTAAGTTCATGGATCTTTTTCCCTTTGTCTCGAGTTTCTGTCAGATATTTTATGTGATCTTATGAAACAGATGATGTCGATACTCGCGCCATCACTCGTAGATTAAGACAGGATGGTAGTTTAATAGGTGTTCTGAGCACCGAGGAATCCAAAACAGATGATATGCTTCTGGAGATGTCCCAGAAATGGAAAATCGTCGGTAAGTTTCAGTTTCACATTAATCATTTCGTTTTCTTCTTTCTCTAGTATGTAAATTTATTGTCTGCCAGTAAGTTGGAAGTCGGCTGTATTGATTTTATTCTATCTCCCCTATTCCTTCCAAAGTGAGTAAATCCAATTTGAGGCAATAAAAGATTCATCCTTTCCAACTTGGTATCTTTCTCCAATAAAGTTCAGCCAATTTCAAATGAAGATTTTAAATTTCGGGCCGGGGTATCCCCTAGGAGCTCTGCTGATCCTCGTCTGACCATTATTGCAGTTATGACACGACCGATTTCTACACTTATTTTTTGGTTTGTACTTTGATCCGTTGAAGGATTCATCTGAATGGATGAACACTGCTCCATTTATCAATTTGGTTACAGATGTCTCAGTCCACATTTTGAATGACGTGATTAAACTAAATGTAATGTAGTAGATATTTCCAATCTTCTCAAAGTGTATTCATTATATTTTATTGACGTTTTCAATCGAAATATAACCTAAAATTTGTACAGCCTTGGAAATTAACTTCTTGATGTAAACTTTTTTTGGTCTTAAAGTTGTCTAATGGATGAAAAATTGATATCATGATCATTATCTTGCTAATCATCAGGCGCTAATCTTCTGAAGTGTCCATTCGTCGAGTTATTTAAGCTTTACGCCTGAAACAGTTTATAGTTCTTGTAAACACTGCTGAAGTATAATGTCTTGAGGAATGCTGCTATTTTCCAATCATACACTTTCTACTCATTTTGTTGATCTGTTTGTCTTGAATGTGATTCCCATTGCTCTTCTAAACTTGGCATCTTTTTTGCATGTTACTATGGCTCATGTGCTTCCTTGAAAGAAGGGATTGATCTTCCCATGTCTCTGTAGGTGTTGATTTGATAACTGGCGTCTCTTGTGATAATCCATATGAATGGACAGAGAAAACTGATCCAGAGTGGGAATTCAATGAAGCCCAGAACCTGGCAGAGAAATTACATGTTAGCATAATTTAATCATATAGAAGATTACCTTAGAACATTCATTCAATTTCTTTTATTAACATTTTTTCTTATCTTTATAGGTCGTTGCATATGACTTTGGGATCAAATATAACATCCTGAGGAGACTGGCGTCTTCTGGGTGCAAAATTACTGTTGTGCCTTCGACTTGGCCTGCATCGGAAACTCTAAAGATCAACCCTGATGGAGTTCTTTTCAGCAATGGCCCAGGGGATCCAGCTGCAGTTCCTTATGCAGTACAAACGGTGAAGGAAATTATTGGAAAGGTTCCAGTTTTTGGAATCTGCATGGGTCATCAGTTGCTTGGCCAGGCTTTGGGTGGCAAGACTTTTAAGATGAAATTTGGTCACCATGGAGGAAACCATCCCGTCTGTAACCTTAAAACAGGTCGTGTGGAGATCAGTGCTCAGGTTTGACATATTTTACTCAGCAATAATTTATAAATTTTTGGAATCTCCATTGACACTATTAATTAATGTGGTCGTTTGATCTACACAATCTGCCCTATTTTTAACTGGCATCTGCTCTCTCGTTTTCAATTCAGCTATATCTTGTAAGATATGATAAGTCTTTGTGCTGTTCCCTTTTAAGAGTTATGTTCTAGTTGGATTCTATACTGTGAAAGATGGTTATCTAAACCTCATTGACGATTGTTTTCTTTACGTCATGTAGAACCACAACTATGCTGTCGATCCGGCATCACTCCCTGCTGGTGTGGAAGTTACTCACATTAACCTGAATGACAACAGTTGTGCTGGTCTTTCATGCCCTGAGCTAAAGTTGATGTCCTTGCAGTACCATCCTGAGGCATCCCCAGGGCCTCATGATTCAGATCCTGGTAATGTCTCGTCACATCTGGTGATAATCATTTCTACGAAAATAATTGTGAAAAATAATCGTGTTCATTTCTCGAGTCAAATGGTGTCTATGAACGCAAATGGAGAGAGACAAGATCCATTTCGATCACATATTTTAACCTTCTTGGGTTTTGACTTGAACTGGTTTGTGAGCAACAGGAAAATTTGACACATTATCATTGATTTATTTTTTTTCTAATGGGCAAAATGGAGTTAATATTTATCGAACATCTGGATGGTTATTTTTCTAATGGCATATTTCAACCTTCTGCCCTCTGTATTTATTCTTTCTTTTCTATTTTCTTTGATTGTGGGTGACTGTCACGATGGATTGGGTCTGACTCTGCCGTTAGAAGTTGTGATTACCGAATGCCGACTGCGCTCCTCTCTGAATTCTTGTTCATTTCAAGTCTGGAAGAGTCCCCTTTCTTTCAATTTATTAAAACATAAAAAATGTATCAAACTTGGGTAATCTTTTCTTTATATGGAAAGTTCGACAGTCTCTTACAGAACTTGCAATGATGCTCAAATGCATGAAACTATCCATCTGGGTCCTCACTTCTTCATAGTTTCACTTTTCCGTCTGTCTAGTGCTCTGCATAATCTGCTTCTACTGGCACCTCAAGAAGAAATTGCTAAATAATGTAATCTTCTTCGTTGCAGCTTTTGGAGGTTTCATTCAATTGATGAAGCTAGTTAAGCAGAAGAAGTAAATGGGATTACAGTCGATGCTTTGACAAACGCATGGGACTGAGTGGAATTTGTGACTTGCTCCATGGTTTCTACCAGGATGTGCCAGATTTTGTTGAGTTCGAGTGGATATGACGCAAAGATCTACATGTTCCACACTCACAGGGCTCTTCGAGTGGAGGTGTAGTGATTCATGGGCTCCTCCAATGGAGGAGATGTCAGCCCAACGCAAGCTTCATCTCCTTGCTTTGAATCATCCTCTAGATATGCCCATCAAAAGATTACATCTTCTATCCTCCTCTTGGTTCAAGAAGTGAACGGTCATCTATTTAGTTAGTTATATATCCTTGTAAAACCCTTCTATTATCAGTTAAGTTCTTGTCTTTTATACATCGCAATATCAGGACATATACCATCTTTTGCATTCTTTCAATCATAAGTTAACCATAGTTGAAAGGGGCTAATATTTTACCTACTACTGAAAAAAGATTACATCTTTGAACTATCCTCAGTCAGCCTCTTTCAATCCCCGCTCTCCCATTCCCATTTCTCGCCGTATATTCTCTCCCCTCTTCTCTCCCTCTCTTCCCATTTGTCTCTGTATCTCTCTCCTGACCCCTCCCTCCCATGAGCATCATCCTCTATCTCTCTCTCTCTCTCTTCCTCTAGAATAGCTATGCACCTCTCTCTAGACCCTCTCATTTCCCCATGTCTCTCTTAAGATGAAAGAAATTTATGTATATTTCTTTTGTAATATATTATCTCTTTCATCCCCGGTTGATGACTGAAGATCACAAGAGGTGATCCAAGGTTAGAGAGAGAGAGAGAGAGAGAGAGGGCTTCCCTGATATAAACTGTTGTCACAAGATTGTGCCTCAGTAAAGGAGATAAGATTACTGAGAAAGATGAAAAAGGTAATTAATCATCCAAAACATATAACTAGTTCAGAGAAATTCAATCTGATGCCCTGAAAAATTCCCAACTGAGATTCAAGACACAAGACTCTGCTTCCATCATCCGGGACAGCATGGAATCATTGATGGGGAGCTCCCCCACACCTTCTACTCGCTGGCGTCTGTACTGATGCCGAGCTTGGACACCCAGTAGCTGAGCTGCTCAGAGACGCATGCAGAACCCGTTGACCCATAGGAGCAAAACTTTGACACCGAGTTGTTGACTCCTACAAACTCGTAAACATCCTTCTCAAATACGGGATCGATGGCCGTCAACTCATCGAGACTAAGGTCTGAGAGTTGACAGTCTTTTGAGAGGCAGAAGGCAACACATCTTCCAACTATATCATGAGAGGTCCTAAAGGGCACGCCCTGCACAAAAACGTCAGAAGGTCAGCAAGCTGCCGTCCAGACAAACTGGTCAACGGCCATGAGAATCGAGGAACTGAATAAGAATGTGAGACTTTCTGCACCAAAAGTATTCTCTTAAAGGATCAGCCGCCTCATGAAAATCTTATATCCAAAAAAGCCCATGTACGAACAAGGATTGATCTTATCATTTCCTGCCTTTGTGTTTAAGACTATCTTATCATACAAGCTAGAAGAGAATTTTGTTTTGGTTTGCAATTTATGGGAAAAAAAAAGTCAACAGAGCACTTACCTTCTTAACAAGGTAATCGGCGAGGGTTGTTGCATCCAAATGCCCAGCTGGAAGAGCCCTTTGTATTCTTTCATGATTGAATGTGATATTCTGAGCGAACTCAGCAGTGACCTCGAGCATTCCCATAATGGTTTTGACACTATCAAATAATGGCTCCTTATCTTCCTGCTCCATGAAAAAAGATTCATCACCGAATGCCAGACAAAACAAAAGCAGAAAAATTCCTATTTATGGGCAATAAAAACATTTCAGAGATAGTGGGTACTAATCAGGATGGTTGACCTGAAGATCTCGATTGTATGCCTGGGGAAGGCCCTTGCAGAGGACCAAGACTGTGATCAGGTCCCCTACAACCCTTGCAGATTTACCACGAACAAGCTCCATTGGATCAGGGTTCTTTTTCTGAGGCATGATGGAGCTTCCAGTGGATACTGAGTCACTGGGTACCAAGAATCCAAACTCTTCTGATGCCCACAGGACCCACTCTTCACCAAGACGAGAAAGATGAATGGCAGCTATAGAACTAGCTGATAGAAACTCCAGGACAAAGTCACGGTCGGATACTGCATCAATGCTGTAACATCACAGCGTACTAATCAGGATGGAAAGGATATTAACTCTAGTAAATGCTTTACCAAGTGAAGAGAGATGAATGCCAAAATTCTGGCCAGGCAGTAAATCAAGGCGAAAAATGCAATATAAAAGCCAGGAACCACGGAAAATACAACACTACTAAAAGTAGCAACATTCTTCTCAAAGTGGATAATACTATCACAAATGCGTTAAATATAATATCTACTCTCATTACTCCTCTGCCAAGCACAGCTACAAGAGGTTCTCAGGGTAGGAAAAGAGGAAACCATTCACATGAGTAGCCTCTTGTATGAAATCATGATCCACATCAGAATCTTTAATTTCAATTGACAATTGGAACCCCACAAGAAAGGACTGAGCTTCCATCTGAAATGGAATAGTAGACACTGAATAACGAGTTTGGCATGACAATCCCAATTTTGGCGAACTGATCTTCCTCATTAATGGAAAACTTTCTTTTTTCTCTAACTTTTTCTGCTTCTATCTTCGCGATCCTGATGAGTACACATATCAAATGAATAGGCTAGATGGTGTAGCCACGCACTAAACAAGTATTCCCTTCATTTGAGAGGATATCTTTTGTCTACGAGTGCTCAGGAGACAAGACACATGGTGAGTTCCGAGAGAAGACATAAAGGAAGTAACTACACACCCTGAGATCAATAAAGCCCCCTCCATGTGTCTCAGATCTTCATGTTCAAATAAAGTAACATACTACTCCAGTGCCATGAAAAGAAGAGTATCTTTAATTCATAGAATGTGAGATAATGGCAAATCCTAACTCACCAACAATGAATGGCCAGATTTGCTGGAATCCGTAATGATGGATAGCATATGTAACGAAAAAATATGAATGGTCAGATTTGGTTCAGATGAAGGATACGTGCATTAGATATAATTAGAACTAGGGAACATGGTTTATTTTCAAAATATACCCATAAAAGTAAACTTTTTGTCTGAGTATATTGTGGTACCGCCCCATGCAAAATTAGACCTTTCGACATCCGGAGAGATGGTATTAAACATCATGGTTTCCGACAATGTGCAAAAAGCTGATGTCTGTAGGTTGTGGACTCTGCAGTGAATATGATGAACTATTTACACGGTTGTAACATTCATGATGTTTAAAACCAGGGATAATCAGAAATGACATTGTGCACCATTTACAAGTGAAAGATAACATCATTGAAGAATTCAGAAAACATCAAATCCCCCAAGTTGGATTCGAACCTATGACCAGATCAGACAGTGACGGTTGTAGTTAGGAGACAAATGTTCACCTAGTTCCACCCAAGCTTCATCCTGGTCATGGATAGATTACCCATGTTCAGGTTCATAAGCAGTGACAATCGCCCTGTGAAGAAGAAGCTACTATCTTTCTTAGGAGAGGTGAGGCTTCGCTGATTGAGAACACTCATGGCCTACTCCGCTTTTAAAATTATAACAAATAGTGGAGCGCCTTTGTTACCATTGAGTGCGGAATATCTATCCTTTCATATTTTCCCAAATCAAGACGGAAGGAAGACTACCAATACAATAGGAGTAGATGTCCTTAGAAGAAGCTGAGTTGATAAAACAAGAGAAAACGTTACCAGTCCAGCTGAATCTGAGAATTCTAGACTGAAAGACTATCCACTTGCTGACTAACCAACCCAAAGCCCACAAAGGAAAGTTCAAATCCCAAACTGTTTCCCTGTCCTACTTGCTTTCTGATCTACCATGGACAAACGGACGACTTTACGTGGTGAACTGCCCAAAGAGAGGAAAGAGCTTTTATCTTGTTTTCTTCCTCTGGGCTACTGGACACACATGCGCTAAGTGAATAACGAAATAAGCGTCTACTCATTTCATTGTTGGCAAGTAGATAGCTAAATTTAGCCTCGTGTCTCCCTCCGGGGTACCCACTCACCGAAATATGAGGCCAGGGGACTCACGTTTCACCCTTTGGAAATAAGAATAAAATGACAGGAGTGGCTCATAGTTTCAAAGGCAAAATGCATGGATGCGGGCTTAGATAATTTGTATTCATGAAAGAAACAGAGGAGATCCTTGCGATTATCCCATTTTCATACTTTCATGTCTTAACAACTGTATTCTGTTCTGTGGGAAAGAGCATATAATTAGGAGTTTGGTTCTCAGTTGGACCGTTTCCTAGTTGTTAGATAGTTTCTTTGTTTTGTGGCCTTGGTACCTGTACATAACAGTCATCTATGGTGTGAATACAAGTAAAGTTTTTCCTCACCATATCCTCTTAGGGTTTGCGCCACTGTTCACGATACGTTTACATTATGGAAAATATCTTTTTGTACATCGATTTTTTTTGTTAGACGATAGTTAAGTCCAGAGTAGGTAGCCTAAGATAAGTTGCTTAAGCTTAGATTATATTTGAAGTTCTCTGAAAAAAATTATGGACTAAAATCCCAATTCAATAACTCAAATTAATCCTCTGAACGAGAATGAAAAATAATCAGATAATTATTTCATACAATAGATTGACATCAGCCATCAATATCTTTCTCATTAAAGTACACCTAGGCCCAACATATAGTCCCATATGCAAAAAAAATATTAAACAATAACATAACAGATCACCTAAATTTCTTGTCTTGTTAACGTCAAACAGAGAGATTGTCTGAACCTAAGACCGAACAATCAATGTACAACAGAAACTGAACAAAATTCCTTAAACAGAAAACGATTCTCGGCAGCTTCTGTGGCACGCTTGAGAAGAAAAATTCCTTAAACAACAGGATGCTATTTCAGTTAACAACATTGATCAGTGTGCCGCATCTCAATAAGAATTATCAACTCTGAATTCTACTTCACGGGATGGCGCTTAAACCTGATACTCTGAAACAGTGTATCTTAGAAATAAATAAATAACATAAGCACAAAGAGACAAGATTTATTGCAAGGAAAAATCCCAGACATTCATAGCTAACCAAACTAGTCAAAGCATGTGGAGAAAAACACTTAGAAGTCACAAAAGATTTAACAGGATAATCACCAAAGAGTCAGAAAACTGGTCAATCCTGAATGCTTTCAGATTACTTTCTTAGTATCTGACATCTGAAACAGAATTCTTCTTCTGTTGGTAATCACTGAGCATGTGTTAGAATTTCTAAATGAGAATAAACGGTTTGATTTGTCCAAACTTGTGAATTAAACAATTTCCGGAAATGTCAGATTGAAATCAGTGAGTAATAAACGACAAACTAGCATACCTGTTCCTCAATGGTGCAGTAAATCCCAAGGCATCTGAAGTCATAAACCGGTCAATAGGAAGACCAGTTCCGGCCAAAGCACAGGCACCCAAGGGACAGAAATTCAAACGGTTTTTGCAGTCTATAAATCGGCCAGCATCTCGCTCGAGCTACAGAACCCACCGAGAATCAGTAAAACTTGAAGCTAAAACAATAACAAATCATTGCTTAAGAAAAACAACAGAAATACGCACCATTTGTCATAAAAAATTAATCAAACGTGTAGCACAGAAAAAAGAATTAAAAAACGGCCGCTCTCAGATTTTACGTGAAGTAATGAATAAGAAGAAAATAAAAACGTTCACTCCTCTATTAATTTCGATACTGGACAGACATCTCAGTGAGGAGAAAACATGCTATAAAATATAGGGAGCTGAATAGCGTGATTATCCAGAAAAAAGGGTAAATTCACAAAACGAAAGGATTCAATAAAGACAAATTAAGACAATGGAGTCGATTCATAATAACTCCATGTGGCAGCACGTTGATTATAATAAGTACATGCCAGTCAAAGAATTTCGCACAATCAATCTCTAATGCCTTAAGAACATTAAGTTTCTACCACTGCCAAAACGTTTTGGCTAACAAATGGAGTTGAAAGAAGTAACTAATAAGACCTCAAACCACAACGCAATTTAGAAGAAATTGGTGAAGGCATTGCGGTGCTTAATAATTTAACATGAATTTCTTTCACTGATTCTCTTAGGTCATGAAGTTCAAGTTTATCATTGATTATTTTGGTCATTTCTAGAAGTATTTAAGGCCTCTCAAAGACCCTAGGGTATCCCAACCGTTTTCACTACTTTCAAGAGTGCGGCCGAGATTCTAACCCATTAGTCATCGGAGCTCCTTGGATTTCTAGGGTAGATCTAAGAGCGCCCCTTCAAAGGACTCATGTTGCTGCTAAATGGGAGGTTGAACTTTATGCAAAAAATAATAATATTTTGAATGAATATTTTACTGCTAGCTTCTCCAACAAGGTCATGGTCCCCCGGTATGAAATCAGGGTCCCAAAGGGTGAAGCTGAGAGTTACTGTCACGGATTTCATCCTTGTTTGATTCTTAGCATTCATTAGGCTGTGCCGGCATCTCTATGCCTCCAAGAGAAGCATGGTCGGTTGGCTGTTTTCTCCAAGATCGTCAACTACAAGTCGCCATCCACGGAATCAAGTATAATTTTTGCCAACCCTATTCTGGACCTGTCATCTAATTTGTCATCAAACATCTTTTATTCCCGGCTCTACTTGCCTCTAGGTTCCCACCAGTTCTACCTCCTTAGCACCCTATTCTAGTCCACCCTTAACAAATCATAAACAACCGCGCTAGTCAGAGAAAGTTTCTATGCTTCCAATGATCTAAGTCCAGCTTTGAATGCAAGGCCCCCTCCTAGTGACCTTAATTACGAACATAGCCCTACTGTAACTAAAAGAGGATATTTATTAAAGTCGACAACCTTCATTTAAACTGGCATTTTCCGATTTAATCAGTCACGTGCAAGATGTATCCCACACCAGAATTTCGACAAATGACAAAATCATTTGACAGCATATTACTAGCAGAAAATAATGCCCTCCTGGCTAAAGAACTCAGGCTTATATTTTCTCCAGAAGATCAAGAAAAAACTGTGCAAATTGAAATCTTTAACATCAGATGGAAAACTTATCGAGAAACGGAAAGGGTAGAAAAACAAAGTGTAGTTACAATGCAAGATGCCGTCAAGAGTCAGAAAAAAATTTCACCACAGGTATTGGACCTCAAAATTGGAGAATACACAGAAAACTATCCTTACCTGTTCAACATATGATAGAAGCAGATGTTGTAGGAGAACAGGTTGCGCCCTTTGCAGATGAGTGTATCCTGGAACTATCAGGCCTTCATTTCTCATAGCTAAATAAACTAGGACTACCTGAAATTATCGAAAACATTTCGAAAGCTAACCATTTATACAAATTTCAAAAACACGCGAAGTTGACGAGTCAAGCATCAAAACATAGCCATGCAAAAAAAAAAGTAGCATTCATAAATGTACATCAGACCAGAGAGGGAACTGATTGAAAACAAAGAAAAAGGTCACCCTATATGATACTCATGTTCTCTATCCTTTTGGACATACATCGATACATTTATTCTCCATTAGTCTAAGAACACGTTTACAAAAAGACGAATCTTTTCAATCATTGAGAAACAGACAGAACTGGAGAAATTTCTCATCTAATTGAAGCACAACACGAAAGAAACTGCAACCGAATATCAAAATTACATACTCCCTATACCAAGGGAAGAATGTTTCAACACTTAGTACCATTCGTCACATCTTTTTTAAATGGATATGTAAAAAAGAAAATGTTTTATTAATTAAGAAAATCTTGATATGAAAAAATAAAACCAAAGTAAAACATCACCACAGAATTGCCTTATAATGAGGCCAGTAAAATATCACACAATTTATGTTAGAAAGATCATGAACAATCTTGCATTCCCAAGATTGAGAGGTTTATAATCTTCAATTGATATAAATTTTAATTAACATGGAGTTGGAGCCTGTAATATTTTCAAAGGGATCTTTTCCCAAACTGTTAAGCCCCATGCTTGTTTGCACTTGGAGCCACATCCTTGTTAAATGTAGGAAATAAAATTGAATTTACCCTAATCAGACAGCCAAACAAACTCACAGACCGCACCAGGACTAAGTGCATGATCTTAAGGATCCGTCTGGGGACCTTTCGATATTTAGCATAAAATTCAGTCCAACAAGAGGTTATGAGGGATGCTAGATTTTATTAATAATTTTTGGAGGCATTACTTTCATCCTAAAATGAAACTTGAGCTAAAGGGCCTAACGTCCACATCAAGATCCCCAGGGTAACCAAACCTTTTGATCATAATAAAGAGAATAAGCTGGATTTCAGATATATTAAATATGTTCTGTTTTTGACAGGTTGCAGTTTACAGAATGCTTTCAGTATTCTTCAATCATTAGCCTGGGTATGGCAATACAATTACACGACATGACACAATACTAGATTCTCGAGAAGAGGATTGAGATCTTGACGACGCATAATTCTTTCTGCTCTTGAATCTCTTAATGATGCTCTCTGTATGCAATAGCCCAACCCAAATCAGCCACAACCGCACACATTTATCATACGGTGAGACGAAACCCACACAATAGGATCATTATTAAGGTCAGGTACATAACGTTTTGCTACCCACCAGTATATAATGTTCAAAACGTGTCCATCATAAGCAAACACATGGTTAATAGATGATGTCAGAACCATTGGGTACATCAAGAAAAATCTTATTGCATAATTAAACTCATGAACAGCAAGAAAACATATGCAGATTTATAACACCTTGGTTCTTCAAACTGTTAAATCAACCGCCAATTCTTTAAATTTGCATGCGCCATTCAAAAAAAAATAGAACTAGGCAGCAGACAAAAAAGACGTTGAAGAATCAAATATGTCCTTTCTATGGGAATGCATGCACAAAAGATAAACCATTTTTTATCATGATACTATCATGATAATGTAAGTTAGGACCATTTTTTACGCATGCAAAGATTCTTGATGAGATGATTTGTTACAGAATCGTTATACACACCATTCTTGGTGAATGCATAAATTACAATCTAGGTTTATTCTCTACCAGTTAGGTTCATATCTACAGGTAAGAGAGTTGACCCTTCTAAAGGTTCGGGGATTTGGCGGGGATTAACAGCAAAAGGGGATCTAAAAAGGAATTAATTGAAAATTTTCCAAGAAAAATGACATCTTTCATACGTCAAATAATCATAAAACTGTCTTCCTGAGCTGGAGTACTGGGGAATGATATAAAGGTTTGAATTTAAACAATTATTTTTCATCAAAAATAGTTTCTAAAAATTATACCATATGCTACATGGCATAAATTATAACAAATTAGTAGCTAAAATATAAAGAAAAATTAAATTCATCACATTCATTTTCTGACAATTCAAAGTTTTTTTTATTTCAGCAGTTTATTTTACATCTTGCAGTATTCAATTCGGCGAGATGTGCATTCATAAACATATCATAATTTACAAGTAGGCATGGATTCAACCACAACATAAAGAGGCATCAGAAGTTATTTGTATATCTAGGTAACCCGACATCAGTAGATCTGAAATCGCATAGCCCAAAAGTATAGAGTTGCCCTCCAAGAGATGCTATGCTATCAGTTGACATGAGAGAGTGAGATTTCCCTCATTCACAAGTCACAGCTAAATTGTATTTTAATTATGATTCTGTGTAAACAGTGCAAGAAAAAATTTAAAGCACTTGAGTTCAATTCATTACATGAGCGTTTCAGAAATCAATATGCACAACAGATGACATGAAAGAACCAAAACGAACATTACACCAATCTTGGATGAGATATTACGCTTATAATTTGAATTACTCATCAACGAAAAAATAGTCGCTAGAAGTGGTTTTTGCACAAATGGACATTCAAGATATTGATAGGGTTAGAGGAGGTTGATGACTCGCATCAAGTGTTAAGACGGTTTCCAAACAAAGTAACCTCGTGAGGCAATCGGATACAACCACGAGTTACCTCTTAAAATGGATGTCATGGGTCAGTTCTGTTCTGCAACTATGAGTAGCATAGTGCCAAAAATCTTCCAAAATAGCCCTAAATATCATGGGAAGTAGTCACTAACCTCCCTTAACGAGGAGAGTCTCATGGGTTGCCATAGATGTATGCAAACAAATTCTTGCATTTCCCGCACTGAATGGCATAAAAATGTAATTTCTACCGCTTAATCACGACCAACTGCTCAAATATTAATTCTCACTAACTTCTTCACCTCTTAGGGTGTCACAGTGGAGAAATTGGAAAAAGAACAAAAAATGAAAGTCGTATTAATGTAACTTCCAAATAACTAGTATCAAGACAAAAAGAGGTATATAAACCAAGTCATCCCCAATAGGGCATTGGATGATCAGCAAGTTACTTCATTGCCTTGTAGCAACATCTGTCTTTCAAGTAGTGTTTCCCAACTCTACCGTCCAATCAATTATGTACCACTTAATATCTTTCTTGTGGCCTATTTCTGAATGTATGCATTTAAAGATCATCGTAGGTCAAGTGAACAATTAAGGAGATCATTTAAAGTACTACTCAAATGAATGTACCCATTTAAAGATCATTTGAAGTACCATCCCCATCATAGAAAAATACTTTATTAACATTGAACATCTCCTTCCACATCATGCCAAGCCTCAACTCATGTATTCACAAAAAATGTTCCAAATGGCCCCACAAGTGTAAATCTCTAGCACAACTCCTAAGATTGACTCAAAAATATCTAGAAGAATTAGGCAACGTTCAACAAATAAGAAAAATCAGCAAAGTCCCTATTAATTATCGACAAGTTGTAGAAAATTTCTTTAAAAGTTCATCTTCGAAAAATGCCATGCCTCTGATATTGCCTTTCCAACGACGATTACAAATCCTCATTGGATACTTATTCAACTGTTCTACAAACTTTGGCTTTCACTGTGCTATTTTCCTCTGGTGAATATTATCAAGACAGCACTAATCTTTATCTCATTCAATTGGTTTTTTCAAACATCTAGAAGGATTTCAACCCACTTTTGTGGTTCATCATAAGTTTTTGATACTCAATCATACTTACATAGATTATACAGCATTAGAACACTAATGCCAGTACAAAACATGTACTTGGAATGATTAGTTGGGAATGGGTTAGTTCAGTCCACTCTGACAATATCTGAACAGTCTGTCATTTATCAACTGGAGCCAGCCACCAAGGGTCCTTCCTCTCCCCACTGCACCCATTGTCGATGGTAAATCACTGTCCCCCATACCAACAACAGCTGGGCATGTGGGTGGCCAGCCTGGGACGGCTTCATAGGTGTCTGTGTCAAATTCCACTTTTGCAGCTTTACTCTGGAACAGGCTTTGTGAGGCCTGTCCACCTGGCCTAATTTACTACTTTTATTGGGAAAAGAAATGTCTGCATCCGAAAGCAAATCAAAAGGTAATGTCTGTAAAGCTTGAAAGTCAATAAACTGCCAACAGAAGAGTCCTTTTGAAATAACAAACTAGTTACCCCGGGTTACAGGCTTGGCCTAAATCTCAACTCTTCTAATGAAAAGAAAATTCAAGAATTTTAGATATCAGAGAGAAGATAACATCATATAACGCAATGAAAAAGCAGAATGGTGGTCCGTGGAGTTGTCATAATCCAATAAAAATCGCAACCGGCATCCATTCATGGCATGTAGATTTCAATCCCCACCCTTTCATTTTAATTTGGATGAAACCCCAAAATCAGGGCAACATAGTGTTTGAGTGAAAATCCACCTCACTAAAGATTCCTACTTAACCAAAGGAAGATATTACTTTTACATTTTTTATTTTCATAGAGTCTAATCTTTGGGAGAAACAACTCATCTCACCTAAAAACTGAGGAAAATGAGTATTTTATTTTGGAAGATAGCAATTAAACCATAAAAAACTGCACCGTGCACTCAATAACATCTATGGATTCAGTAGTACAATCTACTAGAAGTTTCTACGAAAATTTTGCTTCTATTATTCCTGGAAGATTTCCTAATATACAATGCTCTCAATCTCCCCATTAATTGACGTCAATAACAGTATTCTTCCAAAATAAGTTAACGTTTTCACCGGTTTATTTTGGGCAAACTACTATAAGATTCCACAGATAAATAGAATTACGAATGTGAAAAAGTTTTAGATATGTTTTGAAACCTTAATTATATTGAAATGGCAACATGGAATCAGTTTCTAGCACATTTTGAACACGAGATAATTTATAAAATTTTGGAGTAAAAAGAGTTTAATCCAATGAAGGAATCAAGAATTAGACACTAAAAAAGGAGTCAAGAAGTAGAAAAAAGATATCAGAAAACTCCTGGATTAAATTAAGATGCATGCAGCTCGACTACCTCGATGACAATGTTTTATCCATAAGGAAAAACGAAGAAGAAAAGAACCTGAAGCTTTTTAATATGAAAAAGAATGCTATCAATAGCATCTCGACACCATAGACGGAGATCAGTGACAACTTGATCATTCCGACTTCTAGCAGTATGAAGCTTTTTAGCGGGTTCACCAATCATGTCTGTCAGTGCTGCTTCGATGTTCATATGCACATCCTCCCTGTCAGTTCTCCAGACAAAATCTCCGGCCTCAATGGTTCGTTCTATCACATCAAGGCCATTCAGTATACTGTCTCTGTCACTTGTGGTGATCAACCCCTACATTACAAAGGTGCCATGATTTAGAGTGAACAAATGCAATCAAGCGAGACAAATAGTTTAAATTTTCAAATGAGAACCAAGATTATGAGGAAGCAAATGAAAGAGAAGTATGAACATCTTTCCTATTTCACTGGCGAACCAATTCCAGCAAACATAGAGTCTACAACTATATGCACCATCATACACAGCCAGAATCTACCTCTGACACTTGAAAAATATTTTGAGAGCACTTCAAAATCCGTTTTCTATGACGGTATCGCGATGGAAAAGGGGCATCGGATGATTACGAATAACTTCTCAACTTTTCTGTCAGTTCAAAAGACAGCAACTTCAAAGATCTAGAGAAAGAATAAACGTGTTATGTCACCACCTGTGCCGCTAGCATTGTTGCGTGGGCTCTGCTTCCCCTGATGTCCTGCTTGTAGAGGGCCTTGTCGAAGGAGATTGACTCGCTGAACCTCTCGACAGCGTCCGTTACGCTCTCCTCGAACCGCCCTCCCCACAGCTTGTTCTCCTTCGACAGACTCTTCCCTCCGGCGGGAACAACTGACGAGGTAATGGTTACAGCAGCCTTCTGGCTGTCCATGGCTTCGACGGCCCACCGTTGGCGTCGCCGCCGGGAATGCTGCCAAAGGTAGGGGCTCGGCTCGGGTATGTCGTTCCTCGATGTGGTCGCCTGCCGGAGCAAGGAGACGACTGGGGTAGCCGGTTCTATCAAAGCCCTCATCGCTCGAAGAAACCGCGCGGCGGCAGAAGATTTCGGGGGGGTTTATGTTTGAACAGTCCGCCTTCGAGAATCGGATCGCCCGGCAACACTTCGACAAGAATCGAGGGATCGCCAAGGAAATCCTGCTTCAGGATAAAGAAAATAATTAATGTAAAACTTCATAAATTCCTTCTCAAGAATCAATGCTGCTGGAATATTCATATCTTCTCACTTCCCACTGTGAAATATCCTGAAATTGACAAATGGGTAGAGTTATTGACAAAGAAAAAAGAGATATTTCTCTTGGATCATTATATTTGTTAATAAATAATACACTCTTCTTCAGTTTTGCATTATATATGATTGTCATTGAGCGGCAAAAAAGTTTGGGACATCAGAACATATACTAATGTATCAAAATAGTAATATTTTAGAGGAAAATTCTATCCATGGAGCATGTAAATAGATAGTCTTAGGCTTTGCTCAAGGGAGACAAGGGAGGGGGGGGGGAGGCTCTCATGGATAGAATGTGTATATCATAGATTTTAAATGTATATATGTTTTAGCATTCTTAGATCTTATAAATTGAAGCAAGTTAAGTTGAAACCCATAAATGTCTACTGATCCATATTTTTTTGACAATTATGATGCCTAGATGTACCTTCAGATTCAATTTTTTTGTCAAATAACATGCAATAATTAAAGGTTTGATTTTTCAATATACAACAAGTAGTTGCCTAAAAAGATTAGTCAAAAATTAATAAATACTATACTAAGTCAATAAACATACTAAAATATCCACAAAAAGAGACTACCCATGACATGCAAGACTAGATCTTATTTCGTATTGTAATGCCTATTTCCAATGTGAAATGATTATGATGTAAAGTATTATAAGGATGATGTCGAGTTTAATGATTTTCATGTTAATATTCAATCACACAAATAAAAAATGAAATATTGCTGGAAAATATGTTTGAATACACATCAATCAAGATCTAAATCCTTAGGCCTTATTTCATTTTTTGTATATATATGCTTGTTGAGGCCTCAAATGGGGAAAAAATGTCAAGAATTATATAACAAGAGAGCCAAATAAAATCAAGAGAAATGACCTCATTATTGAAAAAAAATCAAAGGCAGACTAAAGTGAGTTGATGAAAGAGAAACATGTAGTCCCACAAAATTGTGTCAACTTATTTTGGTCTAGAGAGAGAAAGTATATCAACTCATGTGCAAGCCTAGTTAAAACAAGCAAAGCTTGTGTTGGCTTTAATTTTTTATGTTAGTGAATTATCCACATAAATCTAGTTTGAAAAAAATGATTCACATAACTCAAGTGCACATTTTTGAATCACTCTGACTTGTTAGATCCAGTTTTCATTTTTTTAGAAATGTATTCTTTAGGCCTTAAATTAATAAAAGTTAAGAATCACATAAGCATTAAAAAAATAAAATCAGATCAAATAAGTTATTCTAAACTTTTTTTAATAAGATAGAATTTGCATTGACCCTAGAGCTTTATGAAGAGAAAGAATCATGTGAATTACAAAAGTATGTCATATTTTTTGACAAAAGAGGAAAGTGTGTCAGCCCATGTGCTGATGTAGTGAAGTTAGATAAAAAGTTGAAGAGAGAGAAATTGAAAAGAATGACAAGAATAGTACATCTAACAATGGTAGAGAATCTCTAACAAGGATAGCATATCTCAACACATGATAGACTATTTACAACAAGGGTTGCATGTCATGATGCATGGTAGAAGAATATTTGACAAGACATATCTTGACATATAGTAAACAAATCTCTAACAAGGACAAATATCTTCACACATGGTAGACCAATTTATGACAAGGGTTTATGATGTATTCTTATTACTAATTTTAAATGAATGTTTAAATATTTATTATTAAATATAATTTTTAGGCCTATATGAAGAGTTAGATGAGAATAAACTAGATTTAAAATTTATTTAAAAATCATTTAGATGAATAATTGGAAGAGAGAGAAAGTGTGTCAACCCATTTCTAGTTAGAAGAGGAATGATACAATTCTAACAAAAACAATGCATCAAATACGCAGCAAAATATCAAATTATATGAGTGTGCGGCAATAATCAGATGCAAGTGACATGTGGTGACAATTTAATGCAAGAGACATGTGATGCCATCTATAACATGTTGCATTTGGACAACAAAAATGACATGTAATGAGATATTTGCCTACATGCATGACACATGACCAAGTTTGGCCATTCAAAATTGCCATGTGGCAACATATCAAAGATTTCACATGTTATATGGCAAGATCTCTCACACTGTAGCTAATCTTCTATGGAGACATCTAACAAGATCCTCAAATCTTTGGCATGGACAAAATATAGAATACATCTCTAACAAGCCAACTAACATGTGGTAGGAGAGTTTTAGAATGGCATCATACCCTGACACATTAAAAAATCAATGACATGTTAGAAGATTCTCATCTAATATTTTGAAGTTTGACTCAATCAAAAGCTAGTCAAACTAATGACTTTAACTAGTTTAACTATAGTCTACTAGTGGATCAATTGACATGTTAACCAATCATATCTTAGTTGTTTGAACTCCAATGATTGAAACGTTGGGCTTTATAAAAGTCCATTTGGATGAGTTTTGAAGTAATCTCTCACTCATGATAAAATTTTCTCATTTCATCATTTTAATTTATATGAGAAATTTTCTATCTATTCTTACGAGTTCAGAACTTCCTCCCTTGTTCAATACAACTTCATTAGAAATGAAGCATGCCTTCAAA
Organism: Spirodela intermedia; assembly: GCA_902729315.2. NCBI lineage: Eukaryota > Viridiplantae > Streptophyta > Magnoliopsida > Alismatales > Araceae > Spirodela > Spirodela intermedia. The sequence goes on from LR746278.1 coordinate 4,074,883, forward strand.
CATTATCTGGTCTCTATAAGTTTAAATTTTTCATTCAATATGAGGAGTTACTATGGGGAGTGCTTGATATGGGTAGACAACTAAGTCAGTGCCTTAGTATCTACAATGGGGAGATAAGCCCATGAAAACTATCATTTAATAAGAGGATTATAATGTCACAAAATCATTCAATCTATAATTTTGTGATGGAGAATAATATAACCAAGGGTAGTTATTCTTGGAAAGTGGATGTAGGCCAAAGGAAGAATAATATAAACAATGTCCTAGATGTTTTAAAACTTAGTCAAGTAAATGAACATTGACCTAGTTTAGTGACTGATTAATCATATATCAACCAACTATGTCAACCCACAAAATTTTATGTTGACCCAAGTAAGACTATATAGACCACTAGAATTTAAATTTTAATAAATATTTTAAAATTATACTAAAAATACTATAATATATTATAAAACTAATTCATCCACTTTTTGGTATATATATGCTAGCCAAGTAGGGACCAAAAAATTGGTATTAGAATTAACCTTAATGTATAGGAAGTAAAAATATTTAAAGAATAGACCTTACAATAAGGACATCATGAAGTGAATCTATAGAAAGATATTAATTGCATAGACTATATATGTATTCTAAAATTCATATGAGAACCTATATTTAAGTAATATATTTTTGGGTTTGGTAAGTTATAATTAAAGGGCCTTACAGTCAGAAGAAAATTATTCTTAGAGCATCAAGTAGAGAAATTATTGTCTCTAAATGTGAAGGCCATCAATATCTCATCAATATTTTTTAAGCTGTAGTACAATAAACAAGTGGGATAATAACGAAATAACTTATTAAGGAGAGCCAACGTGGAGTAAGTATGACTTTGCTGAGTCAAATTATCATGAAGAAGAAAATTTATGCCTTATAGATGAGACAACTATTGGTACACATCAATGGCAAAAATTATAATTTTCTATATATGAAATGCATGAATTAATTGCTGAAAAATTTATTGCATACAAAAATAGTAGGCAATAATTAAAAAAAACCATTTAAAGTAATAAATGTTTAAATCAAGAAAAAATGAAATTAAGAAATGAGTATGATCGCCATAATATTTTGTGTGATGAACATAAAACAAGACTCTACATATCAAAAACCCAGAATTTAAATACAAAAACTTGCTTAGAAAAAATGTCTAGAGGTAAATGATAATGTGTTTTGTTGATGACTGTGACTCGTAAAGAATGATTTGGATATTTCAATGAGTATGAAAATGTAGAAATGTGGCCCTAAGTATTTCTAGGATAGTCTAAGAGGACAAGGAAACTTAGGTGTTTAATTTTTTTTATTATTTACCAAATAATAGTTTCGAATACCATGGTGATTTATCTCAATTTAGTTCAAGTACAATCTCTTGTACTCAATGGTACTCAATAATGTACTTTGGATCGGGGCTTTGGGTGGTTTATGACTAAAAGTCTGCCCAGATCTACTTGATTTGAGGACAATTCAAGTTGACTTGAGCTATGAAGTTGCATCCTAACCTGCCTCCAAATTTTTGGCTTTTATCTAATGATTATCAATTGATGTACTAGGTAATAAACATGATCGCATAACAAGGGATAATCAGCAAAAAAACCATTCATTCAACACCAAACGTGATCAAGGAGTCATGAAGTATCCTTATGTCAAAAGGTCATGTCATCGTTACTCAATAAATAGGTGGTCATGTCATATAATATAAATTATCAATTTCCTTATGTGGGTTAATTTTTATTTAATTTGAGTGAAAAACTCATGAATTCCTGTGCAATATCCAGGCTCTTGTTATTTATCCAGAAATTTATAAATCTCTTAGTCAAACTAGAGCTTTCACCTTTATGAGATACTTCCTACAATAAATATTAATTGATACTTCCTAAGAATTAATTCATATTTGGTAAGAATTGTATCTTGAAGGGAATAAAAATTCCCATGGGTTCATAGAAGAGCTATTAATGAAATAGCTGAATAGAGAGAGTATGAATCTATGTGGATTATGTGCAGCAAATAGATAACATAGGTTTTTACATTCCATGACTAAATGATATTCTTGACATGATTGGTAGTTTAAATAATTTCTCAAAAAATGATTTTAAATAAAGTTATCATGAAATCTCGATTCGTGCAAGTGAGGAATATAATTTTAAAAATAAAATAAAAGTAATACTTTATTAATGGTTGGGTATGTTAATTGCTCTGTCTGATACTGATGTTACATTTATGTGGGCCTAGGCAGACATCACGGTGGAGGTAGAGAGAGAATCAAGAGGCACTCTTGAATCTCGCAAGCAAAAATACGCAATGGGCATGCACGTTGACAAGAAGTGTCTGAAAGCTAATTAGCACGACATGCATGGAAACGCAGAAGCCACATGCGTGTACATGCAGAGCTCAAGCAGAGGACTCCTCGTGAACTCCGCCATCATTATTTCCTCAATTTCGTGGTTTCAGCAAGCTTAGAACGAAGTTAGGAATAAGTCAGCATCTATCAGATTTACTCTATAAATTTGTTTGCTTGAACTCCCTGCCCTTAGTTGATGAAGCATTTGATGTAAGATGAAGTTTGAGGAAGGCTTGAACATAGTTCGTTTTTCTTCTCTTCATGCTCAAAGATTAAGATATTATTAGGCTTGAACTCCTTGGAGGAAGCAGGTGGAGGTGAAGACACTCTTTCTCTGATTTAATTATTTTAGTTTGCTAAAACCTTGATGTTGGGCTGAAATTGCCCTTTTATATGCAGCATATTATGCTGTCAATGGTCATTGCAACGACTGGATAATCATCTATTTTGGGTTACTTGAAATAATATATGCTTTTTGATCTTGTGAAAATCATAAAAATTCAAAATCAGATAATTTTGATGTGTGTTTTTAGCACATTTCCCCCTTCCAACTAGTTTTCCAGTGAATTGGCAGCCTATGCTTGTGAAACTTGCATCTAAAAAATATGGTAATCATCTGATGTATAAATATAGACTATTTTTCTTTTATGTGAATTTTTCCTGGGTTAATTATCTTAGTTAATCTATAGAAATTCACAATAAGTAACATAAATTTACCATCCAGAAATTATCATATTAACCTTTTTCATCAACAAAACAATAAAGGCTCTCAGAGCCACAACAAATTCTCATGGTTTGCAGATGGCTCTTCTTCGGATCAAGCTGTAAATAATGTATGGAGACAAACCCTTGAATGGTTTTTTGAATTAGTAGATTATTAAGTCATCAAAGAAAGAAAAACAAAATTTCTGGAACCTGTAGTTCTTATTTTCCAGATTTTTCTGATTTCTGTGTTGACTAGATGAACAAAACCAAGTCTTTCCAATTGACTTCCGGCCCCATTGATGAACATTGATAAAATAGCCTAAAATCCCCCGAGGACATTCTCTGACGGTGCTTTAATTATTTCCATGGATCTTCAGGCCTGTGAATGAAGCTAAGCCAAGAAACCTCTGTCCAAACAGGGTAAAGGATGTGTGGGGACCCTTTGGACTAATGCCCCAGCGCAGTCACCGTTAAATTGGTCACTTAACACTCATACACAGTATATTTGTCTACCATATACTGTAGCTTGTGTACATCAGCAATTCCCAAAAACATGCAGGGAAAGATGCAGTCTTGAATGTAAAACGTGAAGCAAACAGCTGTAGAGAATATCTGGATGTACAAACATGATTCGTACGTCATTTGTTTGAATAATTTCGCGCTCTGTGATCAGAAATATTATCTACAAGCAATAAATGGTGGTGGAAGGAATTCTGTCAGGAGAAAATTTTCATTCACCAGTAGTCTCCACAGGAGCAAGATCCATTCTTGAAATGGTGAAATCTCCGGACATCCCTGAGGACGATCTCCCTCTCTACAATCTTCGAGATGAACTTGGCAGCAGCATGGCAGTCATTGCATACCCTCAGGTTCTTGGCGACTCTGATAACAGAGCCTGGGGCAGAGTTCAGTATGCCAAATGCAATGGCCACCTTCTCACTGTGCCCACACAGGAGCATCTCCTTCTGACTGTCATCAACATCATGGAGAACGCACGATGTGTCGGGCAAGTACCCTTCTTTCCTCATTCTCTCCCATAAACTCTCGAGGTACTGCTGGACTTGCTCATTCTTGGGGTGCAACAAGTCGCCAACCATGAACTGGTGGACCTCGTCACCAACCTCTATCCAGCTACACCCTGGCTCCTTTCTAACTCCTATTTCCTTCATGTTCCTCCTCACTTCCATTGCTTGGGCCCAAAGCCCAGCAGATGCATAGATGTTGGAGAGCAATACGTAGTGGCTGGCAACATGGGGCTCTAGTTGAAGGAGATGGCTGGCTGCAATCTCACCGAGCTCTACATTCCGATGAACACGACATGCGCCGAGCAGACTACTCCATGCACCGGCACGGGCTCGGCCTGTTTCCATTGAGCAGATTAAATCATATGCTTGGGCCAATTTTCCCGCCCGACCAAGCAAATCTACAACACAGGCATAGTGCTCAGGTGTAGGTTGGATCCCATAATCTGACTTCATTCTGTGGAAAATCTCCAGACCTTCGGCAACCATCCCAGAATGGCTGCAGGCGGCGAACACAGAAATGAAGGTCACCTCGTTTGGCTTAACATTGTCACCTTGGTTTCCCCTGGTCACCATTTCCTGTAGCAATCTGAGGGCCTCCACTCCAAGCCCATTCATCCCATAAGCCATGATAAGGACATTCCAGGTAATGGCGTTGCGCTTGGTCATCTGATTGAATGCTCTCCTGGAATGCCTTAGGGATCCACATTTTGCATACATATCTACTAGAGCGCTCCCCACTGCAACATCTGAAGCCAAGAGATTTCGGATTGCATATGCATGGATCTCCTTGCCCTTTCCAAGTGCCGCCAAAAGGGCACAAGCTGGAAGAACTGTTATCAAGGTTACACAATTGGGCTTGTCGGCACCGTAGCTTGAACCATCCTGGTCTTCAGCCATGGCGGCCACCCTCACCCCTTGCATCTCACAGAGCAAATTGAAAGCATCACCGTAGGACTCGTTGATGACATAGCCCATGATCATCGTATTCCAAGAAACAACATCTCTGTCCTCCATGCTCTTAAAGATTTTCTCCGAAATAGCCAACATGCCGGCTCTGGCATACATGTCCAAGAGGGCATTTTGCACATAGCGATCACCTTCAAAGCCCCTCTTCACCACATATCCATGGATGTCTTCCTTCCGCGGGAAACTGGCCGAGCGCACACAAGCAGGAAGCACACTGGAAATGGTAGTCGCATTCGGTGTGAGTCCTGCATCCATCTCCATGTCTATGAAGAGCGACAAAGCTTCCTCATCGAGCTCATTTTGGGCGTACCCAGAGATCATGGCATTCCAAAGACCGAGCCTTCGCTCTGGAATCCTATCGAACACCCGGCGACCGTGCTCCACTCGACCACAGCTGCAATACATGTCCACCAGTGCACTCCCGACGAAGGAATTCTGACGTAAACCGTCGTTCCTCATGACATGCGCATGGATCTCTCTCCCCCAGTCGAAATTCTCCAGTCCGGAGCATGCGGGAAGAACACTAGACATGGTGATGCCGTCGGGTCGGAGACTACACCCCAACATCTGCCGGAAAACAAGTACTGCCTCCTCGAATTGGCCGTTCTGCGTGAGCGAGCTGATCATGGTGTTCCATGTCACTATGTCGCGGCAGTCGAACTGCTCGAACAGCATGCTTGAATCTTTCACCCTGCCCAGCTTGGCATACATAGAGATCAAGGAATTCTTCGTAAAGGTCTTTTCTCCAGAGTATAAACCAGTTCTCAGTCCGTAACAGTGAACCTGCTTGCCCATCCTCAGCCCATCTCTCCTCCTCAGATTCGAGCACGCCGACACGACGCTTACGAGCGTAAAGGAGCTTGGTGCCTCTGCGCTCTCCTCCATCATATACCTGAAGAGATTCAGGGCGAGATCCCACTCCTCGAACATGCAGAGCGCGCCGATCATCGAGTTCCATGAGACCTGGTCCCGATCGTGAATTCTATCGAACACCTTCCGGACACTGTCGATGTCGCTGCATTTGGCGTAGAATGTGATGAGGGTATTAGCGACGGTCACGGGTCGGGTGTGGTAGCCGAACTTGACGGCCGCGGCGTGGAGCTGCCTGCCTATCTCCAGGTCCTGGATCGCGCCGGCGGCCTTGAGGACGGCGGGGAAGGTGAAGTGGTCCGGGGGGAAGCCGGAAGAGGTCATTGAGACGTAGGTGGAGAGGGTCTCCCGAAAGCGGTCGGAGCGGGCATGGGAGCGGAGTGTCTCGACCCATGTCGCCTGGGAGACGGCTGAAGACGCCGACGTGTGACGGTGGGTGGGGGAGGATGCGCTGCGGATGAGAGGAAAAGGGGATGGCTGCTTGTCGCTGAGGCCGTTGGCGGAAGCGGGCGAGGGTTCCTTCTGGCTGGAAGGAGGGGGAGGGGAAGTGGGAGGGAGAAAGACGGGGGAGAGTGGGATGGCGGAGGCCATGGTGGAAGGAGGGAGAAGGATGTCGAAGGATAAGCCATACACTTGACTGGACTAAATCTCATCGTCTAAAGCCAAGCCACCGGCATCTCTATCAACCATATCATGCAGGACATTTTCACTCCATTCCTGAAAAATATATCTATATATATATATATATAATTTCTCCCAAGCTGACATTTTAAGCTCCTTCTGTCGCATTCTGTTTTCAACTATTTCTCCTTGGCAATCGATGCCTTTTACACGGAGCCGCCAAGATATTTTTTCTATAAAAAGTAACTGAACTTCATGTGGCAGTCTAGGTAGTCGTTATCTCATCCCCTCCCTCCACTGACTGAGATTCTTACAGAACCTCCGCACTCATCTAACCATGTTTGGATTTGCGTGCATGAGTGGTGGGCATGTCGGCACGACACATCATGGCACACAGGTTAGCACCGTGTGCACAAGAGTGTGCGGTGACATAGAGTGGTAGACATAGAGTGTGCGGTGGCATAGAGTGCGCTCATCTACGCAAGGTAGTGGGATAGTTGGAGAGTGGGTGAGGTTCATGATAGCTAAATACATGCAATGGAGTGCATGGCTCAATACATGTTCATGTGAGTGGAGGTGCCAATATGCCACAAGACTATTATAGTGTGCATGCGTGCATAGAGGATGTGCATGCATGCATGATTGACACGCACATGTCACATGCCAATGTAGGTATGTTGGATAGTGAGGGTAATGGGCCAACATAGTTAACCTTGTTAGCATCACTCTTCAAGGTATCTCACACCAATAAATTGTTATCTCAAGGGAACAATCTAGCCCATTGACATTAAGGGGCAATTATGTGACAATTTAACCATGATGTGGTATTGATGTGTAAGGATTAATATTGATATTTTTCATGGGCAGCCTCCCCTATAATCAGAGGGGTATATTTGTTGGAAAGGCACATTTAGTTGAAATGCCAAGAGGCAGGATTACGTATTTTTCAGATTTATGATTAATTTAAACTGAGATATATCCGTGTGGGAGTATGTATTTACATATGCTGTGATAATACTTCTTAGTACGCTCTCATCAATAATATCAAACTTTTTATACTAGTTAGTCTACCTAGTTACCTATAGTCATAAAGGGAACTACCTTTTTTATTAATTTTCTCCTCATAACTGCACAATGATTTTGATGAGATAAGCTACTTGGTCACTCTTGTATGAACTTTATCTTCACAAAGATTTGGTCACTCTCATATGAAATACAATTACTAGTGTCTTGTGTCTTTGTCTAATACATTCTTTCCTCATCACATAACTATCTTAAGACTAGATAAAGAGTAATGGTTATAGTAGATGAGTTGATCATTTTTCATATTGAACTAATAAAGAGGATGAAACTTTTTCATTTGTTGTTGATGCATACAATATGAAGAGTTAGATGATGAACATTAACTCTTTGTATTTTTGTTGTAGTTTCAGTCTAAAACTCTTCTCCAATAAGTAAACCATTGTCTTGTGTTAGTTTTTCTAATTTATGGGACCTTCAACATTTAAAGTATACGTTAAAAAAAATTATCATAAGGTTTGATCTCAATGAAGTAAAATGTAAAGACAATTTCATGATAAATAGAAAACTGAAAGCCTGTATTAGAGTTATCTAACATGTTATGAATGTTAGTTTGATGGATCCTTCAAGTGGAACCAAGAATTGGTATTATTTTGTACAAGAAAGTTACTGAGGAAAACTTTCAAGCTCAAATGTATCATGGAGTTCCACATGTGTTCAAGGAGTGATCTTACAATGTTACTATCTTACATCTGCATGGCGTCTTTGTCACTAATAGAGTCATTCCCAATGAAACTTTTATGTCAGTTAAAAAATAATTCTAAGAAGATTTTAATAAAATCGGCATATTTTTAAGGATTAAAGTTAAATTTTGCCTTGTATTTCGTCACATCAGAATTTTAGATTGAGATTTTAAATATTACACATAATTTCAACAGCAACATAGTTTTCTTACCATTAAATTCATATTCTAATCTTGAGTTATCTTCTTGACTTTTTTGTGTCGCAGCTCCTCAAAAAGTTTTCCCTTTTAGAGTGTAACTAGAAGATGATTGGTTGATTTGTAACTCATCTGCATGAACTATAAAATAGATGTTATATTCCTCATCTAGATGAACTAGTAAATAAATGTTATGTTCCTCATCTATATCAACTATTAAATAGCTAAATGTAGGAGCTCTCCTCAACAATATATGTTCTAACCATTTCTATATTCACTTTTGCTATTTAAATCGTGTTCTCAAAATGCCTCTTTAGTTGTAACACAGCTTGAGACATGATTAAACTCATTAGAGTCAATTCAACAAAATAATTTTTTATAATTTTGATGTTTAAGTATAGAAAGTTTTCTCCACTTGATCATTTGAAATTTCTCAAAACTTGTGATCATAAGGACCATTCTATGTGAGTTTCTAGGCACTATAGTAAATTATTTTAATAAATATCTTCATAAAAACTTTTCAATAAGAGTAACTTTTTCCACTAAAATAATGGGCTCTTGTTGGTTAGAAGATATTCATGTTGACAAATAATCATAACAAAATAGAAAGGGTTATTTTTCATAAATATATTATTGCATTAATGGTTGGATGAATATCTAAATCATATATCTGGTGCTTTAGTATTATATAGTGAAAATAATCTGCATAAATATTTATATGTGAAAAAAGTCAAAATAAGAATAAAATAATTTTTTTATAAATAAAAATAGTTGAGAGAAAATAAGTGTTGACCAATTGTGTTAAACTAATTAAAGTAGAGAAGGGGGAAATGTATCAATCTAGTGGACACACTAGATTTAATGTGACCCTGTGTAATGGCCTAAATATTATTTTACTAAAAAACTCTCATATATCTGAATTCATATTATATAAAAGTTAAATCATAAGAGTTCTCAAAATGCATCTCACTAACTAATCAGATTCTCCAACTTATTCTTGCAACATTTCTCTTGATACCTGTCAAAAGCTTGCACCTAAAGAGACCATAATGACTGCATTGGGGATTTATTGACATGGTGTAGTAGCATGCCATGCAGATATATGAGAAGATGAGGAAATTGAGGAAGTCCACCAAAGAAATGGTTTCTTGAGAAGAAGCTTTTTTATACAAATGCCAGCCCTTCAGATTCAATGAGAGTTCTTACATGTGTGGCGAATAGGATTTTGTGATGCACTTTGGAGACCTCTTTATCTAGTGGAACAAGTTTTGGCCTATAAGAATGATTATCAAACTTCAATTTTTGACTTTTATGCTGGGGGGGGGGGGGAGGAGGCTAGCATTAATAAATGTAGTTCGAAAATGAGATACATGATGCGAATGTTCTTCTCTTTATGCACAGATGGACTGGAACCTTCTCAAGCAAGAGGGTAGAATCCCCTATTTCAAATATAAACCTTTTAGGGAGATACAGATGTCAATAATAGAGTTTGTAGTGAGTGTTGCAATGTTTTGTAGATATTGCATGGTCTTAGCCATGTAGTGCAAGTTGATTCCTCTAATTGAATAAATGTGTAAGGCAATTGGGTAGCAAATCATGTTCTTGCGTACATATGTATATCATATGTATGTAACTATACAAGTTATTATTTGTGATTGGTACACATCTACAAAAGAGAGTGGTAACATTAGATAAACTTGCAAAGTTTCCACATGTAGATGAATTTCTGTGTATAATATCAATGGACCATCTCAAGAGATAGGCTGGGCCCTGTCTTATAAGAGTGATTTATTGGGTGTTCATTATGGTTTCCATGTGACAGGAAAGATGAACTTTTGTACATTGTGGCACCATGCATGGGCAACCTATACTCTCCTAGTTAGCTCCAGTAGAAGAACTACTAAGAAGGGAAAAGCTCGACTTTGCTTCCTGAATAAAGAATCACACCATGGTGAGGATTGAAACCTTTTGAACATCTTTAAATGCCATTGACATGGGTGAGGAAGCTAAATGAGCTACAATTAGATCTTCCCTTTGATGGAGAGAATACCATAAAGAGTTAGTGGTGGGGTAGCACGTATTTTGTTAAGAATATGTCTTAGACTTCTAAGAAAACTGCTTGAACTACCATCACAACATGAAGAAATAAGAATAGGTAGACGTCTTGGACTATGGAGCCTTCTTTATTTGGCTTCTCCTGTGATATGATTGGAATGTTTTGACTGTTGGTAAACACCAATCATGGAAATTTGAAAATTATTTGAATAATGTGATTTTAGAGGATCCTGCAGGATACCTGAGTTCAGCACCTTTGAGGGACACATCTATTCCTTTATATGATGAGTCATATGACATATGATTAAGCACCTTTATCCATTATCTGTATAGTTTCTCTTCCCCTCCCTCTCTGGATATAACATATTTATATTTACATATATAAAGTGAGCACATATTGTGTTGTTTTACTCATTCTTCACTATTCAATTTTATATGTTGGTACATCACTTTCTTGGTTTAGATAAAAATGCTTACTAACCAACCCATCGTGGAGAGATATAGAGAGAGATTTATTCTACAGTGACGAGACATTCATGGATGTAGCACATAATGGACATTGAGCGCACACACGAATCACTAAAATCGATGAGTAAATCCCCATTAGTTTCTTTCAATTGTTCTACCTGATATTTAGTCTTTGGGGCAAGCAGTTTGTCACAGCTCATAAATTTATATCAATTGTTGGTACATGATTATACTCCTATTGAAGCAATCATGTTTAGTAGAGGAATAATTATATCTCTTATTCTGACTCTCTCCCTTTGTTTCTCTCCCACTCTCTCATTCAATACTTTTCCACCTAGTATCCTTCCCTAGATGAGATCAGCGAAGAATGACTTTAATAACACCTACCCTAGTAGACGTTTACATGGCCTTGTTTAAAATCGAGCTACCTGAATTTATACCGTCCTTAAAGTAAACCCTATTGTAGGATTTTTACTATTCTTTTGTTCTTGAATCTCTTCCAATTCTATCACACAAAAATGGAGGAAAGGGGAGAATGTTTGAGGAAATCTACTCTAAATTCACATCAAAGGCCTTGGCCTTGACTGACATACTTTGAATTAACATTCAGAAGGATGTGTTCCAAAGGAGACTCTGGCCTTGTCCTCAGCACCAACCCCGAGCCTCAACTTCAGTGGACCATCAAATGGCATGTTGGTTCATTGATGCTATCTCGCATGTTGGAAGCCCTTAGTAGAGATCCTTGCTCTTAATATCTCTATCCTTCATTTGAAATCTATTCTTTCTACAAAATATGTGACGATTTTTCTAATTAATTTTGTAGACACTACTCGAAAAACTATTATGGAGGTGTTGGGCATCAATAGGTTCAACCTATATCATCTAAAGAACCATCTCTAATCATGCAATATTGATGCAAAAGATAACATAATCATGTTTGAATCTACAAAGCATAAATCTTGAAGAAACTAATTTCTTAATTTATATAACTAGAGCCCTTAACCCTTCAACCCACAAAGGGTTGACGTTCAATCCACAAGATCGATAATGGACCCTTAAATCTACAAGGGGTTGCTCGATTCTATCCAGTGAGATATGTACATTGCCTTGAATAACCTTTGAAGATCCTTCCTTTTTTTTTTAAACGTTTCTATTTTGATGGGAAATTTCGTCTTGGGAAGAAACACATTAATTTAGCAGCTCTTTCCAAAAGACGAGAATGCAATCACTCTACCAAGGATGCAGGAAGAGGTTTTATCCTCTTCCTGTTTCTCCCACAGTAAGATGAGCCGTTTCAGTGATAAATTATTAATATATTTCATTCTTCTTCCAGTGGATTTATCAGCCACAGATACTTTATTAGATCTCCATCATGTTGCAGGCTCCTCTCCGGGCAAAGTCTGTCAATCTCCAAATGATTATGTTCCGCCATAATTATCTTAATTTCAGTGGCATAGATGCCAAAATATTCATTATACATTCCTGAAATTGGTTCTTCTATTGAGAAACGCATAAGTAATTAAAATTCACCACTAGGCTATTAAATATGCAGGATCTACCACATTGCCGATGGATTTAGGATGCAGGTAGGACTTCATGAACAGATAGAGATTTTCACAAGGATAGTCTAAAAACCTATTACCGTTTAGTTCATATCTTCCCATAACTTAATTATTGTATAGTAATAAAGTACACAGACTATTACCCCCCACGTCAAGGAGTTTTGTTTCCAAGGTGCGGAGACTCTCGAAGCAAGGATTTAGGCTCATGGGAAGTACATTCAGGCTAATGACAGAAATCATATCAGACTCTCGCTGGCGGGAATATCACTGTCGGGCAATGCGGCGGCTGTGAGGGCAACCAAGGATTAACTGACGTGGGATTCACTCTAAAATGCCTGCAACCCCTACAGTGGACAGAATCTTGGCTTTTCCCAGCCGTCCCCCCAGGGACAGAAAAAGTTAAGCAATGGCAGGAGCGAGAAAAACCCCTATAATTTGTTTTGACGATCTCCAGCTCCAGCTGCTAGGAACAGGAGCGGCTTGCATGGGGTCTCTTTCAGAGAATAATCCCCCAAAGGGTTGCCGGCTGCAACCTCGCTTGTGTGGTGGACGGTGGACTGGTAGCGGTTCCCATGCATGAGTTTTACGAGACCAAATCCTTTCTTGCAGATGGTTCCACAGGGAGGGAGACAACTGAGACATGATAAAGCAGGAGAGACCATCTCCTTGGAGTAATCAACTTCAAAGTCCCAAGGATTAACTTATCAAGGAGACCTTGCACGTGGGGTTCAACTTAGCAGCTTTCGACGAAGAACTCATGCATTATTTATTAAGTAATGTGGTGGATGTGCGTATTTGTGCTTCCTAACAGCCACTAGAACTAAGTTTAGCGGTCTGCAAGTTCTTTTTATGGATAATTGGCCATTATCGACGTGTTCATGTTCTACTAGCCTTCATTACCTCAACTAATTCATCCAAACGTTGGCTTAGTCGACGTTCTTAGTTATTAATGTTCATCTTGATGAGCGAAATCATTCTCAGATTTGAGATCTCTGTAGTATGCTTTGAAGAAAAATGCAGAAATTTTGAAACATATTGTGCTATAGTTGCCTTCGAAATACTGTCAAGTTCAAGTATTTCTCTGATAATTAGATCGGTTTCACTATATGGAAGTTAGTGTTATATGAATGTCAATAGAACGATCACCCAAAGCGCTGCATAACAAACTCGGGCTGGGGGGACCTTACTGGGCCAGCGTTGGGCCCAGAAAAGCCCACAAAGCCCAGAAACATCACCGCATCTTGATTGCATGATCAAGATTGCCAATAATCTCCACGTATTAAGTGAGAAGAAAAAAAGGAGGCATGAATAGTTAAGAAGAACTCTTTTGGAACCAACTGCATTGCAAAAATCTGAATCTCTTCATAGCAACATAGTGTGGTGATTTGGGAAAGAATGGCGATTCTAGCAGACTAACCTCGAGCCTCTCTGCTTTCTGCAGAGAGATGGGGGTAAGGTTTCAGAAGAGTATTCTATCCTGATAGAGCTCCAGTGCTTGGATCACCTTCTCTATGAACGATTTCCGGTGCCACCGATACCTGTTCAGTACCAGGACGGGCGAGGATCAGTGAGTGTTCCCAAGAAGAAAACAAGTGTAAAACTGTTCTCAAGTCAGAGGGAGGCCTAGTTTTCATTAAGAACCATCGTCACATACTTGACTGATGCTTGCAGGGTTCTACTCATCTGGGGATTGGAATCTGCATATTTTCACCCATGAAAGAAGAAAACAGGGTTAAAATGAGTTCAGGAAGTGAAAATCCCAAGAGATCCGACTGTTGGTGGTCAACAATACCGAGGATCTGCTTATCTTGGTCGGAGGTCGTTGGGAACAGCGCCAATATTTGATGGCACTCCTCCTGCAGCTCCCTTGCAGCATTCCTCTCTGCACTTGGGATTGGGGGAGTGTCCCCTTCAGACCAAGATGGCAATGTTCTAGCGGCGGCTATCACGGCGCCATCTACAAAGTCTTCTCCAGCGGATAAGTTGTCTACAGGTCAACGAGAAGAAGACCGTATGATAACTCTTTCAGCTTCATTGACTGAGGGAGGGGGATGTAAGGCGAGATATGGCACAAGACAGTAGAAGTCAATGACTGAGAAACAGTAAAACGTTGCTTACTGTTGTGATAGTATCCTTCTGGCAGTCCTGATATGTTGAAGACAGACAGAAAGGAGTCCAAGTGTACTTTTGCACCACCAGAGAAGGGTATGTTATCCCATGGATTCTGAAAATTAAAGGGTACATCAGACTGAAGAGCGGATGAGGAGGGGTATTGTGATTGATCATATTTAACTAAGTGCGACGTTGGAATATCAGATCGTAATCTTATTCATACTGTTTATTAGCACATTTTCCATCGCATAATACTTCAGGATGTAGAAAAAAGAAGCCATTTGGGGTCTTTGCTTTTGTTAATCAGTGGGACTGACCACGTCACTGAAAATGGCATAATACCATCCACAGGTGATTATGGAACACAGAAAGCGCCGGTACAAAGCAAGATATGATTTTTTTCTTTACCACGAATGGAAAAGCAAGCAGGAGACACAATATATCAGAAGGGTTTCTTAATTCGGCCTTCAATTTACTACAATCTTCAAGAATCTTGCCGAGTATCACTAACCCCACCAGACATTACGAAGGAAGCTCACTTCCACACAGCTAGAGTGAAGGCGCTAAACTGCTTGAAATCCCTCAAATGTATACCAGCTGTTCTTTCTGAGCAAGAATCTCCAGTAACTCGCAGGAATGCTAAAGAAAAGTAAATAAATCAAACAACAGTCTTCCATCGCTCAATATATTCCCAATGCAGTTTCTTTTTCTTCTGCAACACTCATTTCACTTTCAACTGAGGTGAAATGAACTTTTTCTGTTTAAATACCAGAAGCTTGATGCCCCGCGGATGCAAATTCGATAGCCATTCAGGGAAATAAATTGTTATATTCTGGTGAAAACCATTCACTTTGGAGGCGTAAGAGTTGAATAAAGGCATGAGAGCATCCCGATTTCGAGGCAGAAATTGAAAGTCTCTTTTCAAAGGTGGACGTGAAGGGAAATGGTTACCCAAACAAAGAAATCAAGCTGTGAATAGTGATAAAGAAAAGCCCAGGTCTAACTGGATAGTAAGATTAGCTTCCAAGTATATTCTAGTGAGAGTGCAGTTCTCCTCAAACGTACTTTTGTTTGACCAACACAAGAACATAACCATTTGTTTAATTCCAGATGGCATGGGCAACATCAGTTATCAAAGCATAGTTCTTAACAAGATAGAGAGTCTTAATCTATGCTGTCCGCATCGTAACATGTGATTTGAGCAGGGATGAAGAGAAGGATCGAGGCGTAATAGTGAAGGCACTTGCATTTACAGAAAAACAGCAGAAAATAAGGAGAAATAAACTAAAAGGTGAAACAAATTGAAAGCAGAGTGTGACGGTGATGTGCAGGAAGAGTGTGGCAAATTTAGCAAAGAGAACAGTTAGATTAGATCCGGGTTTACATTATTTGGAGATTAAAGGTATTGTTAACAGTGAGGGAAGACATTAGAGAGAGAAAGAGCAGATATCAACCAAAGTGAAAGAAGATATCAGGGGTGGGTACTCTCAGTAGATCTATGGGTAAATAGACATGTCTATGGATCTCTCAGTATCCCAGTATCTATGGCAGGATATGTACGGCACCAATAAGGTGGTGGAAACCGTTGTCAGGTACATGTGTCAAAATGCAACCCAACACGAAAGAAGACACAAGACCGTTGTCAAGGACCTTCTGAATCGTGTTAAAGATCATTTTAACATACTGACTCAAAGATCTCTTGAAATTTTTAAAATACTGAGAAACTTTACATCTCAAATTTGTAATTAAAATAAGCTGAACAACCTACAATGTCACATGATAATTTAATCAATTGATTCATCGTTCATGAGAGTTGATTTTCTGATTTCATCTCCACTGGTATGCAACAACTGAAATAAATTTGACAGGGCATGGCAAAACGCATAAAAAGAAAATGATTAAGCAGAGTGAATACCATAGACGACGAAAAACCATATCTTTCCATTAACATATCATTCTTCTGCCCACTCATATAGCATATAGTCATCTGTCAACATTTCGAAACGTTTGGATCAAGAAACCACAAGTATTATGAAATCAGTGAGACATGCAACATGGCTATCATTGTAAACGAAGAACTATCATATACATATTTTTAATCGGTAAGAATAGGAAAACACAGAATAAACAGAGAAATCGGTCAAGTAACCACATAATCATACGGTTGTTATACTTCTTGCAGGCTGCATTATGAAAACAATGCATTATTAATTGTTAGACTATGATCAAATAATCTGTGACGAATGGAATGAGACTGTTTTATTCAACAAAAATTTCCACAACAAGAACAGTGAATTATGAATATCAATAATAACAAATGCAAGTATTATAGGACTTGACAAAGGGATGTATATGATTACCAATAATCCAATCACTAATTATGAATAGCCTTTCAGCCAAGTTTTCTGAAAAGCTAATAATGAATAGCTTGATTCAAACATTTATTTAAAACAAGCAAAAAAAGCATCCATAATTTCTTTTAAAGTCATGGGCTTTGGGGTCTTATCAGATGCAATACAGACTCTACTACATTCGTCTTAAGTTTGATCTGATTGCATCTCTAATTTTACATAATACTCAGATCATAAATTTGACTTGACAGTATGCAGAAAGAATTCATCTGAGTTTATAAACTATAGGTTTCCTCACTAAATTACTTGATGGAAAGGTATAAATCATTTCGTGTCCCCGAAAGTTTTCTTTTTTTCCTCGAAAATGACACACAAGATACTACGTAAAAACTTACATACAGAGTTCATCACGAAAAAATCCAACCATGAGTTAAGCACTCACTCTTACCGTTTCATTAGATGTCAACTAGACAAGGCAAGTAAAAAAATAGCATCACTAACTTCATGACAATTATCCTCTCCCATAATCACTGTTGCGAAGCCTTAACCATTCCTAGTTGCACAGTCGGGTAGGTATCTAAACCACTTATCATCAACTATATACTTTGCCTATTATCAAATCCAAAGACTGAACTAATCCTCATGCTGTTAAGGTAGCTCCTGGATTGACGAGAGCACTTGTAACCCTTCTATAAAACTAGTTCTACTCTATGATGATGCTGAGGAAGATACTTTGCCCTTGCATATGCCATTCCCGCTGTTATCACTATGTACTCTCTTATCGTTATCCCTGTATTTCCATCGCCATTGCATTTCCCTAAGCAGATGTCATCCCACATTGCCATCTTTAGCGGCATTCGCTTGCAATGCCATTACCCCACATTTTCATCAACCCGCACTGTTGTCTTTCCTCACCCTCATACTCCCGTTTCCCTTCCTTTTGATCTGCACATTCATAATTCTTGGCATTGAATAATAACCATCACTCAACAATTACCATTACCCTAGGGTTCAATCATTATCGCACCTGCCTAGGGCTTTTCTGCTGCAACTGCTCCAATCCAGGAACTCCACTCCATTATCTTCACCTTGCCATCTTTATTGCCTCATTCTCCCCTCTCCTTGTCGTCACCCTTACAATGTTCTCAAACTCATTATTGCCTTGAACGGTCAATATCCCTAGCCAGGGTTCTTGTAGTGCAATCACCCCCAAAAGCTGCCACCTACCCCCTTCCCCAACACCCCCCTGCCCTCTCAACCGGGGGTACCCAACCTTCCAGGTCTTGACCAGAAAAATCAGTTCGATACCAATTGAATGAATAGTATGGGTCTCAATCATTGTATATTGTTTTTGGGGGAATACTTGATCCCCTAGAAAGTGATGCATGTATTTTTGTGCTGATCATGGAAATTACCTCAAATTACAAATATGGATGATTCTCGAACAATTCAATTTAAATTGTAACCGTAACTGGCCATAGGATCACAGGCTGTAGGCTGTTTAAATCAGTGAAAAACAATGCTTCCATTGGTAATGGTACAGCACGATTTAGAGTGGCAAAAACAATTTGATAGAGCCCCAGTCTGTCTCTGGGAATCAGATGCATTCAATTAAAAACGGTCAATCTATAACTGTCCTCAGTGCCATAAACAGCTTTGATGTTTTGACCAACTCCAGTATCAAAAATTTCACTTATTTCCGTTGACGACAGAAGGCAAGGTACAAAATATTTTAAAAAATTGATCATACAAAGCCGAAAATCCGCTATTACATACAAGCCAAGACTTCTGCTGTGCATTATACAGGTTGAGCCTATATAATCAAGCAAAGTGAGAAAGATCGGGCAGCATAACACCCATCAATAAGTCATGATGCCATTCTCTCAGTTAATGATATGTTACATTTGATGATTCCTAAGTTATCCACTAAACTTATAACTTCGAAAAGTTTTGAACTTGGAAACATGAGAGATCAATGAAGTTTTAGCATCCCAAAAGTCACAAGAATAAATATAAGGATCATTTGAAATATTTGGTTATACAATATATCTAAATCAAACTTTTATAATTTAATATCACTCAAAGACTCCTTAGTATGGTAAGACATTAACATGAAATGCAGCACGATGTTTAGCAATGAAGTATTGAAAAATCAAAAACAACGGAGGATCAATAGCATCTCGGTTCACCTCATCCCCTTTCCTGATTCTTTGGCCAGCATTTATCAAAACCTCAAGCATGCGGTCCTTGAAACGCCAGTGAAGAAAGCAGTTTGGTTGAAAAGAGTGATTCAACATGTCTACAGAAGGGCAAGTAATCACTCTATAGAACTGGTACACCATAAGGACAGTTTAATGAATTCTGGAAAATATATGCATATCTTACAATGGAGGTGCAATGAATCTGTTAATGAAGAAATAAAGTTGGATATAAATGAACTAATAGCATTAATAATAGAGGTGATAGACGGGACTAAAATGAAAGGGATAAATTTAAATCCAGAAACTTTCAAATAACTTGTAAATAAAGGTAAGGATCAACATCACTTTAATTAGTCAGCTAAATGCAATCTACGGAACTAGGTTCCTAGTGATATTTTAAGCAAATATCATGTTATCCAGCCTAGTCAGCATTAGAATAAACTTCAAACTCAACGTGTTCTGCTCCATAGTAGAATATATCCCTTTCTGGACTCGGTATATCAAGCAACCACTCTATAGCCTTCATATGGGTGCTTTAATAAGCAGAGAAACTAGCTAACAGCAGAAATAATATGATTAATATCAAGTCTTAAGAGGATGAACCAAAATTTACGAATTAAACAATGTTTTCCCAAGAGAAATTTAACAATATTAATAAAAACATTGATGGAAACTGAAGAGATTGATGTACTCCATTCCTGAGCAAATTTTCTAGCACCATGTAAAATTGCTACTGTTTTTGTCAGCATTGCTGAAGTGAATATATTATTAACTCGATCTACTAAATATCATTCCTCATGATCACCAAATCATCAACAAAAACGATTAGAATGAATATATTTCCGTCTCCCCATTTGTCACTCCATATACTTGATTTTTGCAATACAAAGATTTTTGCAATTTAAAAACTTCCTCTAAAGAGTGTACCCAGAAGTACATCACCTGAAGACCTACTCTTAGTGGTCCCAATTCAAAACATCATTTTTCACATAAATATAGATAAATTCCATTGGTATCCGGCCATAAAATTTAAAATATGACCACAATCTTGACCCTGAAAGTCCAAATCATAGGTCCATGCAAGCTCTTTGGCGTAGTTTTGGCCCACAACCCATATACTTGAGATTTGATACCAGAGACTTCAATCCAACAAGCTTTTTCTCTTTATGAGGTTCCGTGTTATTCCTATGTTCCACTTTCCTAAAGAGATCGAGTTTCCTCATCTATCATATATATTTAGGAAAGATCATTTACGATCTATATGAAAGAAGTGATGGTGCAGGCCAAGAGAAATGGCAATGTTATGCACCTTATATCTCTCTTTCGAAAAGGAGGAAGAAGATTATATACTATTTCCTAAGGACCCATTACTCCTAAACGAGGTAGCACTGGTGATATCAACCTTGACTTCAAAAGTATTAAGCTTAGGGGAGTATAAACAAGCATTCAAATACTTTGGTGGAAGATGAAAGAAAGGGCTCTTAGGTGGAATAAAATTAAAACATAACCTGTGCCTGAGGATTTCGATGACATTCAGTTACTAACAAGAAAAACTGTGAAAATGACATCCACTCAATTTCTAGCACGATCATGCTCCTACTGTTGGTTCTTCCACTCGATGATCCTTTTTGCTGAAATTATGGAACACAAAGCCACCTCATTCTGCTATGGAATAAACGCACTTGAAGAATGTCAACATGCTTCACAAAAATCTGTGATGTTTCTTTTCATGTTCTACATTATTTTTTCACAAGATAAGTTTTAAAAGAGTCAAGACTAGTATGACTAAACATATCCCAACATACAAACATTATTAATTACAAAGAAATGTCTCCGAGACAGGAATCGCATATGTATCCTTTTCGTTTGACAATTTTCATCATAAGCCAACCTTAAGGTGTAAAAGGTTGAGAATATCCCAGGTGAGAGGTAGAAGAATCCTAATTCGTGATCGTCAACCGTTTGCTTCATCTATAAATTTCGAAAAAATAATATAATTTGGAGAAAACGTCAACACTCTTTTGACATTTGACAGAATATATTAACAGACAGAAAATACATGGAAAAGGATCATAAAAGAGTGTTGGCGAAGATGAAGTGATCATCAATGCAAGTAGTACCTTAATCAACAGATATGGCGATGGAGATAACTGACATGATCACTTTTCTTAAAATTATCTTCAGTAGGATAACAATATCTTTACGATATATGACATGTAATTTGCTTCTCCTATTACATCGACCCAAAAGCGACTTACTGAGTGACTAGCCGCTCTCATCCCCAGCCTACTAAGTAGATAGAAACAAGGGATCTAGCTAAGAAAGGTTCTTTCTGTGTAAAGCAGCTCTATCATTAGAAAAACCCACTTTCTGGATGACTATTGACCTTAAATTTATAAGTATACTACCTATGAGCATGCCTCCTGTATTTGTTAGCAAACAAACTCGACTTTCCTTTCTTGAAGTCGTTGGGATTTTTTCTCAGGGTATTGAATGCCCCAGTGTGTCTCCCAGTGGTTAATCATGCTTAACGACTCCATACATGCTTGCCCTTTGCTTTGTCCTTCTGTGTTCCGATTTCTCCTTGATTGAGGTTTCTACACGTTATTAACTACTTGAATGGTTCACCAACAGTAGTCATTAGAGAAGGATCATCGATTCAATGCATGATATTCCGCTTGCTCTCTTCACTATGGATCTCGTAGTAAACTTGTCCCCAGAGAGGTAGGGCATCTTTGTCAAAAATCCGATTTAGAGGTATTCTTACAGTTTTAGTGGACATCTTGAAAGCGTTCAAGGGACGCATGATGAATAAGATGTCGCTGCTTAATTTAGAGAAGCAATGTGATGCGAATCTGCAGGTCTCGCAATGGCCTGGTATGCAGTATGGAGCTGCATACACACTCATGGAACAAACGGATGTGGGAGATGAACCTACAGGAATCCAATTAACACCGTACATGGATATATGGGTTCTGCCAACACGAGGTGATACTGGAGGAACCAACATGACACTTGATGCTGTACAAGGACGTATGGGTAAACACAACTCCACACCATGCTGTGTATGATGCAGAAGGTTGCTGTAGTCACAGAGATGAGAGGCGTACCTCTGGATTTATAGCAATGCGTCCTGATATCATGTGATGCAGCAGAATGCTGCATGACAAGATGGAGATCCCTTGTGGGGTCTGAAAAGGAGAATCTCTTGGTGGAAACCACAGAGTTGGTCTGCCATGCTACACCGGAGAAAGACTTTTTTCTCACCAAAACAAGCCATAGGATTTCATAATAAGCACCAAAGAATCTAACACCGAAGATCGTGTCTGTATGGGTTATTAGGTTCATCATGCCCAATAACTAAATGAATTGCAAATAAGAAAAACTAGCAAGACAATGTAGTGCCGTTAAAAAGACATGACTCAAAGTTTGAACAGTGACATAGGAAGAGAAAGAGTACTAGAAACTCCGAAAGAATCAAAGGCAAAAATTAGTTCAATGCCTCAGGTAACAGGGCATAAGTTATAATTTAAAGGGCGTACAAGAACCTAGAAAAGGTTAATAAAGTGTGCATGATCAAAAAAATAAATTTTGGATAGCTTTCTCATCCAAAAAAATGTTGACGTTGTAATTTGACTTCAAACAAGTACCCCAAATCAATCATTTAACATCTATAGCTACTCACAGGATTCAACTCTGAGTTACTACTGGAATCAATGAATAATGATCCGCTTTCAAATCAAGAGGATGCATTTTAGTCAAGGATAGAACAAATGGCACATGAGGAAAGCAAACTAATTGAAGTCTCGGATGTTCAGCAGCAATTACTGACGTGTGTTTTCAATGAAAACCCAATAACATAGCAGTACCAGCGGGCATGACCCAACGAACTTAAATCAGAAACAGCACCTGACCCATCTATAACTATTCAAGCGTTTACAGATCTATCCAGTAGCAAAAACGCTACTTACCTTTTCACCTTTCAAACACATCTATAATTACTTTGCAGACACTGTGAAAACGTCATCAAAAAAATGAAGTAGAATTTTTCCCATTCACTGGTTCATGCCCTGAGTTCTGGTTGTCGAATGTACAGAAAGTTAAATGGATCTGATTGGCAGGTCTATCTTTTTCTTTAGAAAATGATGGACACTGACAGCATCACCGCAGTTTGATTTGTAAACAAGGTAGCAACCACAAACTTTAACAAAATGGCTAAGAACATATGAAGAAGCATACAGTATTGTTCTAGCTGTACTTGAGGAGCATGGAAGTGTTATAGAAGATGAAAAAGAACCTTAATTCGCAACAAGTTACAGAAGTTACCAGCATACGGAACAAGCATGTTGGCATCTTGAACAAGTGCACCAACCCTCATTTGCATGTGGTAGGAACGAGTCTGGACAATGCCTAGAGCCCACATGAATCTTTCTGAATCTTGAGCAAGACGCTTGATCCTTAAAGGAGCTGCAGAATGCTGATTAAATGAATTATGAGACGAATGCACCAAATAGATCATCATCCAAAAAATAAAAAAATTTAACACAGAAATCTCACCCAGTGTTTTTCCCAAAATTCTATTGCCCTCTGCTGCTGTGTTTTAATCTTAGAAGCCAGATTTTGATCTTGCAACTCCAATAGCTCATCCTAGGGTCACAGACAATAGAAAGCATGTTGCCAGCACATTATTCCGATGAACTTTATGGAGATTGAGGACTGCCCACGTGGAATAAAGTGCATTTAATTTAAAAAGTGCATATATTTCATGAACTGAAGCTCTTCAAGTCAATCATATTCATTGTCTACTTCTTCAAAGAAGAGCAGAATCTATTTGCTACTTCAAGAGAACACATCATTATACACAACTAAAGCATACACCTAAAAATCAGGACTACATTTATCCTGATACATACTACGATTCCTTGAGATCCAAGGAATAAATGGTGATGAGCCACATAAAAGTCAGCATTGGCTGACCCTTTTGCATCTCAGGTCGAAACTAGAAGTTATTTTTAATCGTGAGCCTCTACTGACCTTACTATTTTCTCTATTCCGCAAAACTATACCAGAATTAGTCATTCTTAATTTGATGGCCCATGCAGATTCAGGCTTCACAATTCTGAGGACAATATATAGAATGATACTTTGCACATGCAGATTGGTCGAAAAGCAATTGGATCTTTCTGATAACATAAATCAACCAAATCCAATCATCAAGTCTGGATATAGACTCCTGAATGATCAAAAACTTAATGAGTGCCCCTATGTACACACCATAAATTAGTAAAGAACACAATTAAACATGAAGTTTAATCAAATATTAGCAAGAATTGGGGCTAATTTAATTTTTAGCCTTTTTGAGTTTTCTCATTTTTTGTAGCCTGTCCTTTAATAGATCAAAAGCTTTTCGCCCTTCTTTTTTTTCAAAGTGATGTTCTACATTAGGTTGACACCTTGAAAAGCGAAGATGCAATAGGTGAACTAAAATCTAATTGAATACCTACAGTGCTAGATAAGGAATGGGTTCATTAGGATTGACTGATCATTATTATTGATCATCATATACCACTAATAATCTCCATACCAGCAGTGACATAACAGCACAAACTATTGAAGAATGTCAGTACAAATAATTTGAATAAGGCAGCAACACTAAACACACCATAGTTTTCAAATGATGTGCTTTACAACATGGTATTTGATTCCACATATGCACATTACACAAAAACAAAAAGAACTCAAATAACAAAGAAAACAGTAAAGAGTTTGGTAGCTAGAAGAAAGCAGAAGCTAAACAAGCCCCTTCCCCGACCTTGACATGTTCATTCCTTTCTCTACCCCCTAGGGTGCCTCAGAACATTATTCAGAGATCGATCAAACACAGAAACCCGAATCATTTTATGTACTAGCAGGTATAGATATTAGTGACCCCTAATTGATCGAATCTTTGCTGCGAAGTCTATAAATTAGACGTTGCAGGTTGAATTGGCCAATGAAATTTCACATAAAATTCTAGCATCAATACAATCTTTTGCTAATCAAAATTACTGTCAGTTAGAGGAATTACGTTTTAGCTAAGAATAAATCAAACCTTTGAAGCGAGAAGCAAGCTGGTGCACTCATCCAGACTAGGCAAAAAGTCTCCATATAGTTGCCAAAAGTTACCCTCCAAATCAAGTGCGAATAGAAGAAGGCAGGCCAACCTTAGATCCCAGTCAGACTGTATAAAGATAAACAAGGAAATGACAATGATGTATTAGATACCCACGTCAAAGTGTTAGCATGCAAAAAAAAAAAAAAAAAAAAAAAAATCTTTCTCGTTCATGCATCAAATTAAATAATAATAACCACCCACATCTACAAGCCAACATATTAGCCTTTTGGCAAAAAAACCAACGGTAAAAGAAATGGAAATGGAACCCCAGATAAAAAGCCGTGTGGAGGAAAATAAACTATTTCAGTTTTCTTTAATCAGCATTGACTTTTACGATCCATAAAATCATATAATAACCCTCATAAAGAGTGAACAGAGAACAACTCTTTCATACAACCCAGAAAAACACCATTACTTTGACTTTCAAACATTATTTTGACTTTGATTAATTGGCGTTTACATTTTACCGCTGGTAAGGTAAACCGTACAACAGAATTTCTAGAAGAAAAGCTGCTGGATATTAATATGATTAAAGGTGCTCCAGTCCCCTACCTCTCTTATGTTAGTGGGGAAGAGACATTTTGTGAAGAGAAAAAACACAAAGCAGGCAGTACAACAGAAGAAACAGCATCTTGAGGAGTGTTAGAGGATTCGTACAGTTTCAACAAGTGCAAGCCACAACCATATTCCCATCCATGGTAGGAAATATACCATTTACAGAAGCAAGCTTAGCCACCTCGATGCATACTACGAATTTCATAGGTATTAATTTTAGAAAGCAAACCCACATAAGTCTAGTAGAGTGGTATAATCGGTGGAATCATAAATTTGACATAAGATTCTTTTTAGAGCCCTGTCCTAATAGTGTCATGACTTTGAAAACCCAAAGTTGTTCCTTCATAGTTTTCTGCACAAAGTTTGAAATGACTTGTGCTTTATAATATCGCAGCATTTGGTATATTATTTGATGCTTAGTGAAAAAATTAACAAACTTTCCAGACTTATGGATAATGATCCTTATTGTCACTGCAGAAATCTTGGAATGGATTTCCACCTTTTATTTTCGGTATTCACTTAAATTCTAACAGAATGATCAACGGACAGTTAGATTGTAATATGTTTCTCAAAATTCTGTTAGTAGTTACAAAGTTATTCATGAAGCAACGGTTTCCTGTGTTTACTGCAGCAAAGACGACCTAAGTTTTTGTGAAATACCTGTTTCAAAAGACAAAGTTTAGAATAAAACACTCAGCAAAAGAAAACTGAATTATCATAAAATACTGCTTCATTAAGTTCTCACAAAATTGAATAACACATCCTGAAGACTGTAACAGCGAGACCCAGTCTTTAAAATCCAATGTTGTGAATATTTGGCACTTTTCAACATATTTATGGATCTTCTTTCAAGCTTGTTCAAAATAGGGCCAAATTCAGACACCAAAGAAATTTTAGTTATTCAAAAAGTGTTAGATTATCATCTAAGGGAACATTTCCTCAGGTATTGACAGGATCGAAGTTCTGAAGCTAGAAGTACATAAGGACCATTTTCACTGAAAAGATCAAAACATTTTGATTAACTTTTCCATTCATTATTTCACTATTTGTCCAGCATTTTTTCTACAGTCCAATAAAATCCGTTAATTGGTTTGTCAATGCTCAATCCTTCTGTTCATTCTTTTATAGATTCCAAGGCATGCTCAATGTGAGTTAACATGGATTAACGAAACCTGCAAGAGAGCGGAGCCATATGCATCATCATTGGCCTAGGCATACATCCAACTGCCAATGCTTTATCACTTCATTATTTAATTTATTTCATAGCTATTATTCATTGTCCTCAGTATTTAATTAGAAATTTCTCATTAAAATAAAAATTTGGTCCCCTCTAATGTCAATCAGTTTTCTTGAAATTAATAATCGGAAAAATAGCTTCTACAAAACGATGAGGCATATTTTCCACACAGATGATTAAATCTGACAAGAACATCTGTGGTTAAATTTCATCCGAATGACTAGTTATCAAATGTCCGGGAAATCACAAGGACATCCATGTGATTAAATTCCATCCAAATGATTAGTTATCAAACGTCTGCAAAACAGGAGTCAGCTTAAATTGTTTGGTACTCTACAAAAAAGCAAAAATACAGGGCATTGTAACTATAACATCAGAGAAATAAGCCCGCCAAAGTCAGCAAAAAGTATCTGAAGACAGCATTATTCATTCAAAACATCATGAATAAGTGCAAATCATAACATAATTGCAAAAAAATTATATTCTACGTCAAGAAAATCTCGAAAGTTTCAACCATTGAATGGCCTGAGAAAAAGTAAATATAAATAAACATAGGAGTGACTTTGGTCGGAAAATGAAATGATTTTTCTTCTCACAGACTTATTCTCGTATATCTACACAATGGAAAAGTTTCAAATAGACAAGGGAAACTAAAAATACCGAAAGCAGCATAATCTAACTTAAGAAGAAGATAGTATCATCAGATAGAGCACAGGCTTACCTCTGGCTTTGTTGAATTGATTATATCAAATATAGGATGACCAACTGGCACAACATCTGGAAAAAACATCCAAGGAAGCTTCTTGCTGATGGTTAGCATCAACTCCAGTGGAATTTCCATTATTATCTGATAAAAAACATTTCACCAATAACCAACCAAAGAAGGAAAGCATGGTAAAAAGTGAAGGGAAAATTATTCCAATTAAAATAGAAGGATGAAGAAAGTACAGACAGCATAAAAAAGGAAACATGGGAACAACCAAAAAGTGAACGTGAACACAAAAAAGGAGCATATTGCACAAAATTTTGCTTGTTCTGATAGTAAAATTGTCAATTGAAGATTAGGTCATTACATAGTTCAAAACCTTAATATTTGATCCTTTTCCCGGTAATTATTTATCCAGAATTATCCCCCATGAAACTTCAGAACTTGTAGAAGCGAAATGAATTCCAGAAGCTTTTTGATAATTCAATTATGCTCTTAGTGCAGTTAATGAATACTGTGAAGTACAGTTAAAATAGTTGGGAGAACCAGCAAAACAATTCTCGTAATCAATCATGAAAAATAATAAAATTATCATGAAATGTAAGAAAGGAGGCATTGAT
Organism: Spirodela intermedia; assembly: GCA_902729315.2. NCBI lineage: Eukaryota > Viridiplantae > Streptophyta > Magnoliopsida > Alismatales > Araceae > Spirodela > Spirodela intermedia. The sequence continues at coordinate 4,103,422 of LR746278.1, forward strand.
CGCATGCCATCACTACATTTTAAGAACTTGTCAGCTCAAACCCTCAGTACCGAGTTGAATATTAGAATTCTTAAAAATAGGGAAACTAATACATACTGGTGGCATCTTGTTGCTACCTGATGATTGATCTAGTCGTTCAAAATAGAAAGCAGTTGCATGATAACACTATAAGGCTTGAGGGTGAAATATTTTAGATCATTTATCCATTCTAGTTATTGGCACCACTTAACAAAAACCGAAGGCTCAGACTGAGAGAGTCTGGGATTCAACGAAAATAGTCCAGAGATAGGCTTGGAAATAAGGTTAGAAAATGATGAAATCTCATTCGAGCATGCTTATTGGCTGATGATCACTGACATGTATTCTTGAGTATTAAGTTTGTTCTCATCTCTTTCGAGAATAAAAACATGCATCTGTAGCAGATAAGAATCAAAATCAAATCATTACTTCACATTAGTTCCATTTTCAAAATCTTCCCCAGTTTAAGACCACCCAAGGATCCTGAGGCACAGACGACAGCACACCCAAGTAATAGATAGCACTAGTACATTAAATACTCCTGTTTGACAGTCACAGCAGTCTCCTGTTAAGCTTGGCCAAAATTTACACTACAAATCATCAAATTAACAGATTAATTCATCATTTACTCATGTCCTAGTGTTGGGATTCATGAAGCTCCATGAAAAGCAAGTGGTGTGACACTTTCATGAATTTTCATCAACTGTCCCCCAGTGGAGACAAGTCCCAAAACAAATAAGTTTCTTGTCAAGCTCGCAGATCCCTGGTGAGATTCTCGTTTCGTCGACCAGATAATAACATAAGCCACAAGAAAATCAAGAAAACTCACTTGTACTGATCCAGATTATACAATCTATCCTGTCCCCTGTACGGCAGCCTCCAAACGTGATCACAGTAACACAATGAAAACGTAATACAAGGGAAAAATAGTGTGCTACCGAAAATGGACCATGCAGATCGTGAAAAACCCAGTCCAAGAAAGCAATGAGATATCTTATAGATTCACAGATCTTAGCGTACGAAAAATCGAAAAGCACAGCAAATGCTACGTGCAGACGTATGCTCTGTCGGCTTCTGAAAATTGAGCTTCCCGGAGAAATTGTTTAGTGTGAAGTACAATCCTCCAAAGAAAATCACTCGAGGTAAACTCACCCTCGCTCTCCGCAGGGGCTCAACATCCCGAGAAGCGTACACTCCAAACCCATCCGGCCCTTCTTTGAACTCGACTCCATACGCCCGAACACTCCTAACGTACCCAATCTTGTAGAAATCGGGGTCCGCAGATTCCAGCTACGCAAATAAACAAGAAAAGATAAGGACAAAGGCATGGCATAAGAGAGACTCTTCCCCAGATTAAACGAGAACACGGAAGAAACGCCGAGGTTAGAACATTGCGGAGAGGAGGTAAGGGAGTTGTAAGCACCTCAGAGGACGACTCCTCCACATGCGGCGATTCGAATAGCCTGTATGGAGGCGTGCTGATCGAAGCTCTGATAGCATATGATGTCCTCCGCCTGTTTCCCAGCATCAGAGGATTGACGCTGTTTTCGCTACCCCTGAGATGCGGCCATGTGACCACACTTTGAAACCCCTGCAACTGATCGACGAATGAAGAGGGGGCAGAACTCAGCGGAAGACATCTTCATTGAGGAAGCACGGCAAGAGAAAGGATGTTGAAAAGCAGGAACAAACAGAGACAGAGAGAACCATTGCGCACCTTACCACCAAAGACGCTTGAGTGGGTAAGGCAGTACTGCAGCGGGAGAGAAGAATCCATGGTGGCACAGTGGTGGGTCGACGTTTTTACGCATCCATCTTCAACTCTTGGAAGAGGAAGAAAGGAGCGTTAGAGAAACGTCAACAGCAACCGGATAGCAGTCAGCTTCTGCGCTTTAAGAGGGCTACGAAGAAGAACAGGAAAACATTATCCATGGGCACTCTACCCTGTCAACCACCAAGTGTCGACGCCAGAGCGTTGCCGTTGCCCTGCTCAGACCAGGCTCGTCCAACGTCTACTATGGGTTTAGGCTATTTATAGATCAGATGGGCCCCACCTTTGGCTGTCGGAGTAAGCTTTAAATAACAAAGTCTAATCCTGAATAATATATAACTTCTAATCAAGATTCTGAACTCAACTCAAAATCGTAAACCCTAAATTCTAATCCTTAATTCTTACTCTTAATACTAATCTAAAATTCTAAAACTTCTTAGCCCTAAACAATAACCTAAATTTTAAATTATAAACCTTAAAATCTTATCACCCTAAATCCTAAACCTTAAACCTAGCCTTAAACCCTAAACTTTAAACTTGTCAAACTGTAAAATTCTCAAGTCTAAGCAAAATTTTAAATCATAAATCCAAAATCTTAAACTATAAAATGTGGAATTCTACCATACCCACCTCTACGTACTTGAAATAGTAAGTGCACATGAATGGGTACATATGCCCACCTTCCTCCATTTTAACATCAATAGATAACACTTGCAACGTGAAAGCTAACCTCAAGAATCACCCGATTCTCCACATAGGGTCTGTATCACTAAGCAAAAGTGGCAAAATGGCCTCATAAGTTTTTTGAGCATTAATTCTCATAGGACATTATGTCTTAAGCTATATATTCAAAATCTTAAACCATTAATCTTAAATTGTGAACCTAAAAAATCCTTAAACCTAAACACTAACATGCTAATTTCTTAAATCCCAAACCCTTAATCTTAAATGTCATTCCTAAAACTATAAACTTAAAACCACAAACCAAAATCTTAAAATCTTAAAACTTTATCTTAAAACTTTTGTAGAACAACAACCTATTTTTATAGTCGCGAACACACAGAGAGGTGAACTACACCCAAGTTATGACAATAGAATACCATCACGGGGTTACACTGATGAAGGGGAAATGAGAATAGTCTCATTTTTCTCAAAGGAGATCTCCTAATTGACAAAGACCTTCTAATTTTCACTGATAGAACACTTCATCACAAAACATTCCCACTTTGATGATATCTATAGGATCTATTTAACCCTTAGATATTTTCAAGGTAAGGTAGTCATCGGCACTTGTGAATATCAGAGCGTCTTTATCCATTTTGAGTTCGAGGCTAACAATCGAAAAGCTTGAAGTAAGACCACATGGGAGATCTAAGATACTATTATGCATACATATAGAAGGACCCTACAAACAGATGGTATTTTTAGAGGAAAACAATCGCACTCTATTCTAATTTGGATAGGTTTCTCCAGCCTACCAGCACATTTGTTCACGCCTAAGACATTTGAATCTTTAGCGAATGCATTTGGGACATTTATATGCCTAGACCTAAGCGTTAAAATATTTAATCACCCAAGTTATGTATGAGGATGTCTAAAACTAGACCTATTGTCCCCCCTTCAGCACATGATCATTGTGAAGAATAAGGATGAGAAGATCTACCAAACGATTATATATGAGAGACTATCTCATTTCTACATCTACTACACAGTTTTCGAACACACCATCCACACTTATCAACATAAGATCACCCCAACATCTTCAGAGTTTACCATGATTTATCTATCACCCCTCTTGTATGATGATTACATCACTAAGGTGGAAAAAACTACACTTAGCCACCCTCTCAATAGAGCTCACGTGCTCCCTCTCGACTACTATCGGTCTAGACCAGTGTCCCTCTAGCTGATCTTAGGAGGACAACTCCACCTACGTTGGTCTCACATCTTATCCCTCGAGTATTCACATCCACTCAAAAGGAGAGAAAGATGGTAGTAGGCCCAACAACCCCCATACTAGTAAGTAAGGAGAAGATAGTCAAGACATCGAATGTTTTCGAGGCTCTAGGTACTTTAATTAAGGAGGTTGACAATGTTCTCATCATAGGGAACGATATTAGCCCACGAGTTTGATGACACTCCCCCAAATAGGGGGGCCTACTACTACTTCATCCTCAACTAGCTCCTCTCTATCCATCAGACCTTCACTTCCTACTACCTTTCTGTCACCAACTAGCTCCCCTTCATCCATTAGACCCTCTCCACTCTCACATCTTCTATTACTTATTAGCCCCCTATCGCCTAAGTCTACACCCTCCCACACCATACCTCGCCCACCCTCTCACCCCCCTCCATCACCTGATAAGGTCCCTAATAGGATCCCATCAGGTACATCCCTATCAAACCCTTCTTTTCTTTCCCTTTCTCTTTCTCTACCACCCCACCCTCTAGATCCATCATTGAGCACACCCTTAGAGAGCTTGATAGAGTGTAAGAGCCCTAGCAAGGGAGAATGCTCGATGAATCATTGAGTAATCTCCCTTTCATTCTTAGTGGAGGACACTAGTAAGCGTTCTATATCGAGTGCTGAGAACTCTAGATTTGAGTCCTCGTCGGATTACCCAATTGAGGGCATTGATCTTTAGAGAGGGTACTAGACAGAGGTGGTAGATAAGACCTCACAACGACGCTCTCCATATGTCATGAGATTTAGGACTTGGGGCAATAGCCACCACCACCCATGATACCTAGCCTTATTTGGAATTATAGAGGGTTAGATAACCTTGAAACACAATCCCACATTATTGAACTCATCAATAAGTACTAATTAGGCTTAATCAGGCTTATTAAACCTATGATACCATCAAATCATATTCACCCATTACTTAGACGCCTAGGCATAGATCAGTTTCATTCTAACCTTACGAAACATATCTAGTTGTTTTGAAAAAGATCATATTCTCTATAATTACTAGTTGAAGGGCCACAGCATGGCCAAGAGCTTATATTCTCGGTCATTTATGTTTCACATAGACATTAAGATCGTGAGACTCTTTGGGAAGACCTAGTATGATATATGCGAGATTATCTCATACTAGTTGATTCTTCTTAGTTCATAGTCGAAGATTTCAACTACATATGTAGAGTCACTAAACATTAGAGGGGGCAGGTCTCTCGGGCCCATCACATGAAAATGTTTAATGATTTTATTTTTCATGTGGTCCTCATCGAGCCTCCTACTTTAGACGAGGTTTAGACGTGGTACAACGAGAGACAAGGAGGTGCAAAGATATATGAGCGCATTGATCGTTGCTTCACTAATAACATTACATCAGTACAATGTCTCATATTAATCACACTCCTACCTTGCTATAAGTCAGATCACATGCCGATCCTCATTGTCTCTGACTCGAGAGCTAATACCCCTAAACCCCTTTTTAGGTTTTAGAATATGTGGACTTAGCACGAAGGCTTCTAAAGCTTCGTATGGAGTCATTAGCACAGAGATATCTCAAAATCTCCTATAGAGAACCTCAATTATAAACTAAGGAATCTCAAACTTCATCTTAAATGATAGAATTAGCATGTATACGGGAATATCCACACCCAAGTAGAAGAGCTGAAGAAGGAGCTAGCTGGTGTCAAGAGACAACTATACGTTGAATAGACTAACAACACTTGGGAGAGACGAGTTCGAGTGAGTGAGCAGTTAGAGGAGGTTACGTGATGACATGAGATATATTATTTCCAGAAATCATGCATCTAGTGGCTATGTGAGGGTGATAAGAATACATGTTTCTTTCATGTCTCGATCGCACACCGATCTCGATCCGATTATACATCTCTTCTAGAGGTGTATGACCAAAACACATCTCGTATGCAAGATATAGGAATTATGTACTTTCATACCCATCTTGCCTCTCAGTCGATTGAGATCTTTGATGATATACTCTCATCGATTTCATCCTTAGTTACCCACTAAGAGATATCATCAATTATGATCATACCTACTAGGGAGGAGACCCGAGATGTGGTCTTCTCAATGAGTAGAAATCGAGCACCTAGGCCTTATGGTTTTTTAGCGGATTTTTATTCAACATATTGGGACATCATCAGAACAGATTTAGTTCATGCCATCAAAAAATTATTCTGTCACAAAGTCTTCCCATGAAGTTGGAAAGTCAACTTTATTACACTCATACCGAAGGTGGTCAACTCAACTTCTTTTAGAGACTTTCGGCCCATCAATCTTTGTAATGTGTGCTATAAAGTTATTTCCAAGATCATTACAGCACACTAAGTGTTTTTCTTAATAGGCTCATCATATCTTTAGAGTAGTACAGATTTGTCAAGAGACGATACATTCATGATAACATCATGCTAATTCACGAACTAGCTTAATCCTTTGACCATGACATCCGCAGTTTTAACGTCATCATCAAACTAGATATATAAAAGACTTTTGATGGGATCAAATAAAATTTCCTTACTATAATGCTTCGACACTTCAGATTCACTAACGAGTCTATTGACCTAGTCGATGCATGCATTAGGAATAACCATTTCTCCCTATTGGTGAATGGCACTTCCACACCTTTCTTCACGGCCATGTGAGAGTTACAGCAAGGTGATCCCCTATCACCCACTCTCTTCATATTGGTTGAAGAAGTCCTTCGTCGAACCCTCTCAAAAGCAGTGACACATGGGTTTATCTAACTATATCATTCGAAGAGGGATTACTCGATCATATTACATTCCTTATTTGCAGATGATGCGATACTTTTCCTTAATAAATGTGAAGCGTCCATCAAGGGACACATGACTATCATCTTGAGCTACGAGTGGGCCATAGGTCAACTCGTTAATGTCTTGAAGAGTAACTTCATGGTGACATCTTCTACCACCATTAGTATCATACGACACATATAGGACCTAATAGGGTTCTTTTGTGGTCATCTACCCTTTGATTACCTTAGATGTCCCATATTCTTTGGACGCACTCGAGTTCATTACTTTGATTCCATTTTGTGCAAGTTGAGGAAGAAACTTAACGGATGAAAACTCCAGCTTCTATCCCTAGGGGGTCGCATCTAATTGATATGTTATGTCCTCATGAGTATATCCTTGCACCTACTTGCAATATAGGGGGTACCGGACATTATCTTATGATCTGTGAGGCGAATTTGTACCTCCTTCTTATAAGATGATCAGCTCGATGGGCCTTATGGTCAACGTCGAGTTTCTTAGGAGAAAGCATGCCGACTGATGGATGAAGGTGGCCTAAGGATTAGATGCCTTGAAGATATCTTCGACATACTTTAGAAGAAACTAGTATGGCAGATGAAGACGATGAGATCACCACTAGGGACTTTTGTGTTAGTCACATATGGTAATTGGGTCAGCCAACTGACCAACATAAAAGAAAAGAAGTGATGGGTAGACTAACAAAGACATTGGCTATATGACACTCCTTTGGCCTCCTTTATGTCGTCCTAACCTCATCTCATGGTGGCTCAGCTTCTCAATGGAGATACTAGTGATGATCAACCCTTGTAGACTCTTTTTTGTTTGGATAACTATCTTGGGTCAAACTTCTCGAGAGGTCACCCATCTCGGTACTTCACACACCCAAGTACTTTGGTGCCTCTCAGGCACATTCTTCGAAGTTAGGGGCGTCTTGGCACGGTGAAATGGATGCCACATATGCCTCTTAGCCCATCTAGGGACTACTCCCACTTGAGCACGCTTAACTCGAGAGTTCTTATGGGATCCGGTGGCAACTCTCCCACTTAGGGGGGTTAACCCTTCTAGACTCTTACCTTAAATCAGAGTTTCTCTTGTAGTTCTTCTTAGAATTACTTTAGAAATTATTTTCCAAAATATTTTTTGGAAGATCTTATTTGGCACCCTACTATCGTACCTTGAGTCTCTTTCTCCATATGGAAATTGATGCATTGTAGACTTCCTACGGATGATTGTATGTCCATTACAGGACATAACATTTGTTCTAGGTGTCATCGTTATTTACTACTAGAGATCTCCATATGAAAATTGATGAAACTATAAGCCACTTATTTTTTCATAGTGTTGTTGTTATGAAATGTTGAAACCAACTCTTATTGAATTGGTCCCCAGTATTTCATCATTTTCCATCTCTTATAACCCTGGAGATTTTCAAGAGAGTCTTTGATTCGCCGCAAAGCTCTAAGGACAGCCCTTATCTACATATTTCCATAGCATACATGTTATGAGAAATATGAAAAGGACGAAATCTCTCTCATTTTACAAGTCAACAGATGCGCACCTTAGAGATCATGAGACACATCACACAATGGCTACGAAGTACTCATCCTTTGGTGTCACCTACAGCGATATGCTCAGCCTCCATTTGTGAGGCCCTTAGGACTTAGGGAGTCCAAGCCACGCGTACCCACATAGAGATCTCCACTCGGGTCATTTGATAGAGACTATCGTCAATTGAACACATGAAGTTGAACATCGACAAAACAGCCTAAAGAAACCTTGGACCTACAAGAGGAGGCATCCTAGGGGATCATATGGGGAGTACTCTCTTTGCCTTCTCTTATTTTTATAACGTTCAAACTAATACTACAGTAGAGGCTATGACGATACGTGATGGTTTGCTCCTCTATGAGGAACGCAATCTCCATGATATCATCATAGAATCTGACTCACGAGTACTTATTCAAATGCTACGTGCAAGTTCTTATTCCCATTGGCAGCTCCAAAGTACTTGGACCGACATCATGCATTATAGAGGGAGGATCAACACCATTACACACCAATTACGTAAAGAGAACTAGATGGCATACGCACTCACTATACATGCAATATGCACCCATCTGTGCTCTATATTCTCCTCTTGGCAAGAGATGCCGGCCGAAGCTCGAGGTCGACATTGTTTGATGTAAATCGACATGCCAGCACTTCATATACAGTGAACATGGATACCTGTCACCCCCCAACAGTGGTGGATCGTTTGGGCCAACCCCCAGCCAACACACAACCTGGTGTACACAGCATCGTCAACACAAAGCCATCCTCGCACTATGGATGGGAGGATTTCCCAACAATCTCAACCAAGATGATCAACCTCTGTTGCATCTACCACTTCACCTTTCATTTACCACTTTCCAAAGAGAGCTATGTCTTGTCTCCCCTAGTTCTCACATATGAGGGCTCAAGGATAAACATTTCATCAACATCCATATAATCAACCTTTAACCAAAAATAAAAAAAATAAAAAATAAAAAAATCCTAAAGATTAAACCTTAATCCTAAAAAATAAAACCTAAGTCTTCAACACTTAAAACGTAAAATGTTAAACCCAGACTTAAAACCACTAAGCCATAAACCCTAGTTGTAAACCTTAAATCCTAAGAAAACAACATTTGACAACAACAACATATACGTGCTTGAATTAAGAAGTGATGTGTCAATGGCTATATATGTGCACCTCCTACTCTGACAATAGTGGAACTTGCAATTGAAATGGTGGTCCCAAAACTCATCCTTAGATGAGAGTAAAACCCTTCTTCTATAAGCCTTGTCTTCTACTGATTTTCATGTTTTATGGATCTCCAACATTCCAAATCTCCTTCAAAGACACCATTTTTCAAAATACACAACAATGATATTTTAACCTTTCAATCTTCAAATGCCCTTATTTTTACAATCATTTTTTCAAATTTTAACTAAAGCTTCATAACTTAAAGAAAAATCAATTGTATGTCCACTTTGGATCCAAATCATCAAGTTTACCTTCATATTTTTCTCCATGTAAATAAATGGCATACCATCATTGTGATCATCTCTTCTAAACTTGAATATATCATTTTTAAAGGACTACAAAACTTGTCTAGCATTATTTTGAATTACCATTCCATTTATAGATGATTCCTCAATTGATACTCTTTCATACTTAAGTATTCATAAGGTAGTAGAATCACATATATCATAGTCTAAGCAATAAGTTGACTTCCCACTTAGTGTGCTAATTCAAATGGCAAGTCCAAACCTAGTTAGGTTGTTAAAATAAGCCTATTACTCTTTCAGCCCACCTTGAGAGCCACGATTCTTCTCTCTCACTATCTACTTGGAGGAGCCACCCCTCTACTACTTAAATTAGGACAATGTCTTGCTTTGATATATCTTAATTTTTATGTTTTCTTATTTTCTTTGCATCCTTCTTCTCTTTTTTCCTTGTCACCTAGCTCTAGGTGACAAAATTAGAAGATTACTTCTATTTTGAAGAGAGGCAACCCTTTGCCCAATTCTATTTGTTTCATAACATTACTTACATATTCATATCTAGAAGATTATCTATATCAAAAAAGGGTTTACGTAGCATTCAAACATAGAGGTGTGTTGTTTGACAATGACAATTGGATCATAGTGAAGTTCACTTGTGGAGTGATGAATCTTAATTTGACTTTGTGTTACATAGTGCCTCCAAATCAGACCCCATGTGGACTGTTCTGGATGTCCATTGGAAGATCATTAGTATTGGGAAAGTTTATTCTACACTAGTCTCCTTAGTTAGTGAGCATGAACAACTATGGAATTGTCTATATCCCGATGGATATAGTTTGTTTCTAGAAATAATCAAAATGATAGTTTCCTTTAGATCTCTCTACTATCTATAGGTTTTTCATAAAATGAAATAACATGAAAATTTTAGAATAATGTTAGGATCAAAACATGATAGATTATTCTTTTAGTGCTAAGACCTCCCAAAAAACTTTTGTTTAAATAAAGAATAGAACATTACTAGAAATTTCAACTATCATGTTGGTAAAGAATAATTTGTCCTAATATTTTTAAGTGAGGTAATAAATGTTATATGTTATATCATTGATAGAATTATGACCAAACCAATAGGTAAGGAAACTTCTTATGAGTGCCTATTACAAGAACAAATGGATGAAACGTAAGCACTAGTGCCTATTACAAGACCATCCTTTTATATGAATTTATTGTGAAAGAAGATTTCCCAATGATGAAATTAAAAAACAAGTATATGAGGGTCAAAACCCTAGTCTTATACATTAAGAACATCCTAGTTGTACTCTACAATGGTTTAAAAACATTTTATTGTCATAAAAAAGAGTCTAGAGCTTCATATAAGATGTGGTCATGATCTTTTCATGATTTTTTTTAATGTATAATGATAAATGGTTGTCTCTTAGTCATTGTATGAAGAGATGCCAAATTTAATATTTACAAAAATTAATTCACAATAAGTTAAATCAAAGTAGCTATGATGGGTTTAGATAAAATCCATAAAGAAGACAACAAATCTGATGATAGTTTTTTTCCCTAAAAGAATATAAATGTAAATAATAAAATAGATGAAGGAAATAATGGAAAGACAGAGAAGAAGTGATATTTTTGCACTTGATCATTGCAACCAGCTCTGAACACCCCTTATTTGCATTTAGTCCCATATCTGTGGTAATTTTTACCTTGAACCCTTAAGAAACATATATGGGAATATGATCACAACTATTCGACCCATTGAATTATTACATAGATTTTTAGGATCAACTTAGGTGTCAGGTTCTGATAGAAAAAGGCATGATTTTGTAATAAAAGATATTTAGTAGAGGCAGCTATTTTATACCAGAAAATAAAGATAACTCTTATGAGAAATTTAGAAATTTTGAATAAGAAAAATAGATAGTGAGAGAACTAGAAGTGGCCATAGTAGGTTGCACACTTTCATAAGTTTTAAGAGAATGATTTAGTTCATAATTCTATATACCATGCAAAGTAACAAAGAGGACAGAGAACAAAACTAGAGATTCCAATATTACCATGAATTAACTAGAAAAAGAAGATAGGACCAACAAGTGTTTATTTTACAGGAAAATGCAATGTAGAATTAGTAACCTTCCTAAATAATAAAGACGAAAGAATAGATGAAATATTGGGCAGCTATAGTTTATAAATTCATTCATGGCATACCATTTGTTGGTTACTAACCCAAATCCCCCAACTTATTGTTGTTTGCTCCAATGACACGGCTCCTCGTCTTCCAATAAAAAGTGAAGCCCCCAGCATAGTTGTGCCCATTTTTTGGGCTAAGCCCAAGCATTATCCTACTCACGGAGGATAGCCAGGACAGATCTTAGAAGCCATAGTCTTAGATCTGGTGATGGCACAATTGTTGCATTAGACAGTAATTGATCATAAAATATTCAACTGCAATAACTATCAGAAAGTTTGGACGTATGAGGATAGAAATCTACATCATATCTTAAATTTATTTATTTATTCGTTTTTCCTCTGCCCAAAATTGGCATGTGCTGGCATCTTTAAAAAACACATTACGAGAGCCACATGGATTAAAAGATGGAAGAGGAAAGTAAATACATGATAATTATGGGTCGTACATATTCGACTTTGATCCAAAATCCTACGTTTTTCTCTTGATCCTTGAGCCAATTGGAAGTCAATATATAAGTCAACCCCAAGTACTTGACATGTTCTTACGGCTAGCAACCAGACTGATGCCATTCCTTGGAAGAGAAGAGGTTATTACCTTTTCTCAGACACCAAATGCCAATCTATCGGCAATCTATTGGAAAAGTAAAGTCTACCAATCGATGAAATGAAAATACATATTATACAATTATGGCATAAAAATCGAGTTCATAAAAGGTTTAAAATACTTCATCATCATGACTCAGGCAAGACATCATTTATAATCGAATAAACGGAGACAAAAACATCATTATAAAAAATTTGTAAGAAACAGAGTATATTGGATTAATCCAGAGAAATCAAAGACAGGTTCTTACTTGAGAAGGTATGCTCCACCCACAAAGGGACTAGAAAACCCATCGTTCTGTCTCACTGGCGGCAGGGTGGTGTGGTCATTACCTGGATTCCTCCTACAGTCAATGGCGGCAGGGTGGTGTGGCCACCGCGTTGGTGGAACGCAAGGCGCTGATCTCTTCCTGACGGACGCACGGAATCCACGCCTCTGCGTAATCTAATCCCGCGTCTTATAGAATACGTTGCAGCGCAGCAGACGCGTAATTTATTTGTCGCCATCTTCTTCTTCTTCCTCCTCGGTCTCTCTACCAGGGCGAACGATGGGACGCAGAAGCAGATTCGATTGAGAGGAGCATAGAGACGGAGCCGGAGGAGCTGCAGTTCCGGGGAATTGTGGGAATCTTCAGGGAGGCACAGAAGACTCCGACGTCGTGGAGGAAGATCTTCTGCGGCATCGCCCTGGGGACCGTTCTCCCTCTCTCCTTCATCTTCCTCCTCCAATTCTAGATCTCCGAGCTTATCTTCTCCAAGACCAACAGCAATGAGCAGACCCTCGAGGACGCCCCCGCCGGCAGATGCACCAAGGACAGACTCAACCGCCTCGCCTCCAAGTGGGCCTCCTACGAGGCCTTCCTGATCGCGTACCTCCTCTTTGTTCCTCGTCCTTTCCCTACTCTCCACCTCCGCGGTCCTACACACTCGCCTGCGTCTGCACCGCCAAGGACGTGACCTTCCGCAAGGGCCTCCTCTTTTTCTCTCTTTCTCACACAGCGGGTTGGATATACTTCAAGTAGCTCACCAGGTTCTACGGAGGGTTACACCTCTTGCTGGGAGGTTCTCTGAGTCTCCCGGCGTGAAGGTAGAGGTCGGCGCGGCGCACTAAGCTTGCCTCGACGCCCTGATCACGGCGTGGGTCTTCGAAAGTCAAATGCCACGGAATCGAGAAGGAGAGTATCATACCCCAGCCCTCGGAGAAAACAGAGAAGGGGGAGCTCCTACTGATATGCCATCTCCATCCGCCATCTACCCCCTTTGTTTCTTCTGAAGGGCAGGGTACGATACTCTCTCCTCCTCGATCCCGCGGAGGATGCCTTCGAAGTTTTCCTATCACCCGCGCAGCCGCTCCATTTGCCTTTCGAAGATCCTCACCGAGAGCAGGGTGTCGACGCCGACTTGGTGCGCCGCGCCGACCTCTACCTTTACGCCGGGATAGGCAGAGATCAGAGCCGGCCTGAGGTGGAAACCTCCGTAGAAGCTGATAAGGTACTTGAATTTATGGATATCCAAACCCCTCTGTAAGAAAGAGAGAGAGGAGATGGAACTGGCCACAGAGTGCAGGTTAGAAGGCATTTCATCGTAACGTTGGGCAAGAGGGAGAGAGAGAGAGAGAGAGAGAGCCAGGTAGAAGCTGGGATACAAGATACACGGTGGAAGAGTGATGAGACTACCATACATGGGAACTTTATGAGCTACCGCCTTCTACAGTATATTGGTGAAGATTCACCCGCATGCTGATGACCGGATGTAACCGTCAAATATTATTCGCTAGAGGAAACTAGAGTGCACAGCATGGCCGGCGACGGCGGAGGTGAGGGAAGTGTGGGTGGGGAACCTTCTGGCGGAACTGGCCGGAATCGACGGCTACATCGCAACCCGCTACACCAACTCTAGTGCGCTGTAGTTAGTCGGCAAACTCCGGGTAATCGGCACGAAGTTCAGAGTTTTGGCATGAAATGAGAACAAAGACTCTAAAAGGCGGCAGTTCATCCAGTCCCGATGAGTAGTAGGCCTCTCTCTCTCTCTCTCTCTCGTTTATAGATAGATATATATATATATATATATATATATATATATATCTGTCTATCTATCTATCTACCCTACCTATCTATCTCTCTCTATCTTGTATCCCAACCACAGGGCCCCTTTCCTCTCTCACCGTCAGTCTAGAAACCTCTCTTCTGCGCCGACTAGGACAACGTCTTGCTCTAATATAGTTTTATTTTTCTGTTTTTCCTTCCCTTTCAATCTATGTTCTCTATTTTTCCCATCACATCGCTCTAAGAATCAGGATTAGAAGTCTGCTTCTAATATAAAAGGAAGCAAGAACATTTCTTGGTTCAAGTTTTTTCATTGCATTCATTACATACTCATCCTTAGATGATTTTCTCCGTCAGAAACGTTTTATTAACACTCCAACACAGACTGGTGTTGTTCGAGGAACACAACTATATCACAACGAAGTTTCCTTCTAGAGTGAAGGATGTAAATTTAACTTTTCTTGGCACAATGCTTTAATATTAGACCCATCATAGGGTCTTGTGCGTATCTCTTGGAACATCTGAGTGGCTTTGCTTTAGGCCTGTAGAAGTTGATTCTACGTTAATGTTTTTAGTCAATGAGATTTAACAAAGTGAGATCAACTATTGTGAAGGTTACATTTTGTTTCCAATAAGACTCAAAATGTTCTTCTAGCACCGGATACGAGAGATAATAACTTATTCAAACATGAATTCAACTTGGAACTTTTACATACAAAATGTTCTCAGCATATAATGCATAGTTCTTTTATGTCTATAAGCTTCAATTTGTTGGATTGACATTAAGTTTCTATTCTAGATTATTGATCTATACTATTTTCCCCTGAGCTTTGCATCCATTGAAAAGATTGAAATATGTTGGAGGATTGAGAATTTATTTCCCGTTTTTCCACCTTTATTAGGTATCTTGCACTGCCACCTTCTTGTTTTCTACAAATCCAGCTTTGCACTAAATCATGGTTGGGAGAAGGAATTAAGAGATCAGTAATTTTAGGCTATGCAAACATCTCACATTCATCACTTTCATTGTGATAATACCTTCTCTTAAATGAGAGAGCCACTAATGGAGTAAGTTTTGTTACAAAAAACTTTGAGATGATGGAGATGAATTTAGGTTGAAATCCAAAAGACATTCTAAAGTTATTTATCTTGATGACTTGATTGATGGTGATGTAGTAGTAACATGGAAGATAAACAAGATTTAGGTTTGAATCCACAAAACTCCAATCTTAGAGAAGAAATCAGTTTTTGAATCTATAGATTCAAAATCTTCAACCCTTAAATCCACAAGAGAGTGTCTAAATCTACAAACAAGATGGAAAGAGTTTCACAATAGAGAAAATTGATTCAACTAAAAAGTGAGGTCCTCTTATTACAATGGGGGCTTTTGTATAGGCCTAGAAAGGAAGTTGAGTGCTCTCAAAAGAAGGATCTTGACAAATCCTAAGAATAGAGTCTCACTAACTCTAAAATGACTTCGCAGACTCTAATAGATTGAAATCTTGGACATATCCTCTAAAAATACTCTGACTAACTTTGAAATGACCTTAAACAGACTCTGATAGGTAGATATATTGACATATGTGGACTCCTTTTTAGCACTCTTCACTTTATGGTCTAAATTTAAGATAAGTGGACACAAATTTGAAGTTGAGACTTCAACTTGTATCTTGGGCTACATCAGTCTCTCCTTCTTTAATAAAACTCCATCTCGAGTTTTCATTTGAATTGTTATAATAGACATATATATCACTAACTTTGGATGTAGGTGAAATAGTCATATTCGGTGAGAGCTCAATGAGGTATGTATTATCATTGATCTTTTATGAAACTTGATATGGTCCATATTTCTTTGGCTTCAACCTATTGTAGTTACCTATTGAAAATCAGTTTTTGTGAAGGTATACCATCATTTTATCTCCAACTTCAAATATCTTCTTTCTTTTTTTCTTATCTATTGCTACTTTATATTTCTCATAATTTGTTATGAGATTGTAGTTACACCTTCATAAAATATTTTGATGTGATCTATCATGTTGTTTGTGGTAATACTAATTTCAATTGGTCTTAGTATTTTTAATAAATCTAATAGAATTATTAGAGGAAAACAATATACTACTGAAAAATGGAGATTAGTTAGTTGAATGATTAATCATTAAATTATAGGTAAACTCTACTTGTGCCAAAGTATAATCTCATTATTTTGACTTTTCTCTTGAAATATAACGAATCAAATTATCAAGAGTTTTGTTCACAACTTCAATTTGACCGTTAGTTTGTGAGTGACTAGTACTACTGAATTTTAAAAATATGTCAAACCTTTTCCAAAGAGTTTGTTATAAGTTAAATATAAACATAGAATCTTTATCAAAGGTAATTGACTTAGGAATTCTATGTAGACAAATAATTTCTTTAAAGAAGTGATTGACTACTTAACTTGCATCATTTGTCTTTTTACATGTAATCAAGTGTACCATTTTTGAAAATCTGTCGACAATTATAAAAACTGAATCAATTCTTCTCTATGTTTTGTGGCAGATCTAATATAAAGTCCATAAAAAAATATCAGTCCATAGATTTTGTGGAATAGGTGATACAGTGTATAGTCCAGTATTTTGACTTTATCCCTTGTAAGTTTGACAAATCTCACATTTATGAACAAAATTTCTACATCTTTTTTTAGTTTGGGCCAATAATACCACTCTTTAGTTGTCTCCACAAAGGTGTCCTATTAAACCTGAAAAATGTAATTCTTGTAGTAGTTTTTCTCTTAAAGAGTTGTGAAGAATATATAAATGTGTTCTTAAAAATAAGAAATCATCTTGTAGATGAAAACTTTTAGTTGATAATCCTGACATACATATCATATATTGTTGAGAAAAATTATCATCATTTAGGTATAATTCCTTGAGATAGTCAAATCCTGTGATCTTAGCACGTAAGTTCACCAAACATGCTATTTTTTTACTAAGATCATTTGCAACTCAATTCAATTTCCTTGACTTGTGTTTAATAACCAAAATAAAATATTGAATGAAAGAGATCTATCTAGCATGTATTCTATCAATAGAAGTCTAACTATTAACTGATTTCAGAGTTTGATGACTAGTATATAAAATAAACTCTCATTAAATCAAATAGTGTTCTCATGTTTGTAAAACATGGACCGTAACATAAAATTTTTATTCATATGTTGTCTATTTTTTTCTTACCTCAGAAAGTTTTTCACTAAAAAATATTATTAGCTGAGCTTCTTACGATAATAAACTTCTAATGTCAGCTATGGATGCATTGATAATTTATTGCAATTTAGTAGGGCTAAAATAAGAGCAGAACATAATTTTTCTTTTATATGGTAAAACTTTTACTAGGTTCATTAGTCTATTTAAAATTACCTTTTTTCATGCATTAAATAACTATTAATGTTATTGAGTTAAAATTTCAAATGAATCTTTTATAAAATGATACCAACCTATGAAAACTCCAAACTTGATGAATTATGATTGGTGTCGATCAATCTTTAAAAGGTCTAACCCTTTTTTCATCTACTTTGATCTCATCTACACTTTAAGCATATCCTAACAATAACAAACGAATAGTTATGAAGTCACATTTCTTTAATTTAATGTATAATTGATTATGTTCTAACATTTTAAACACTAATTTGAGATGTTTCATATGTTCTTCTTTTATAGTACCATAAATAAAAATATCATCAAAAATAAATAATAATAAATTTACCAATAAAAAAATTCAGAACTTGATTCATCACTCTTCCAAAGGTACTAGAGGTATTAGATAAGTCAAAAGGTATGACCAATCATTCATAAAAACCTGCCTTAGTTTTAAATATAGTTTTCCATTCATCTTCTAGTCGAATTCAGATTTGATGATATCTACTCCTTAAATCAACTTTTGAGAAAATTTTAGAAACATAAAACATATCCAACATGTCATCTAGGCGTGAAACTAAGAATATATACTTAACTGTTATCTTATTGATAATTCTACTATTCACACACATCCATCAACTTTTATATTTCATTGGAAATTGTAGAGTAGGCACAAAGTATGGGCTCATACTTTCTCTTATCAATCTTCTATTTAATAACTCTTTGACTTGTTCTTGAAGAAATTGATTTTCTTCTAGAGTCATCCTATAATGTGGAAGATTAGGCAAACTTTTTAATGATATAAAAAATTAATATGATGTTATACATCTCGCATTGGTGGAAGATGAGTAGATAGTTCTAGAATTATAGAAAATTTAGATAAGAGACTTTCAATAGCTTTTGGTGTCACATTAGCTATTTTGATATTGAATCAGATTTTTTAATAACAAATAATTCAATATTAATATCAAACTCTTTGAGAAACTCTGTCTAGTTGATGAGTATTACTTTTCTTTTTTCCTTTTCTCCTTTGTTAAAATTACTATCTTGTAGTGAAGTTAAAATATTTTTTACCATTTCTATAGAAAATATAAATATTTTCTTGCTATAGTATGTAGCATCAACATCAAACTGCCATAGTTTCTCTAATATCATGTGACAACTATTCATCTCAGCAACAACACATTGCACTTCATCAAAATAAGTCTTACCAATTAAAAATTTGATGAGACACATCTCTAAAACTTTAGTTTTTGTTTCTTTTTTTATTTAATCAATTTCTTATAGATGAGGGTGTGAGCATGTCTGCAAACTTAATTTTTTAACCACAATAGAAGAGACAATGTTCTCAATATTGCCACTATCAATAATTATATCACATACCTTAGAATTCACAGTGCACCTTATTCTAAAACTGTTATGACATTGTCCAAATGAATATGATAGTACGTCTAGTATCAAATTGAATATAATTTTCTTCTACCTCACCTTCAATTTCTGATTCTTCATATTCAATTTCCTTTATGATATAATCTATAAGGTTTACTATGCCATGTTTAGGACAAATTTAATTTTTGTCAATTTTTTCCACACCAGTAATATTTAGGAATGACATTAGGAGTATAAGGATTTTTGTTAGTAGAGAATTAGGTAGAAGAATTTTCTTTACTTGATCTAATAGAACTTTGATTCAATCACCCATTATGCGGTATAAAAGAAACAATAGTAGATCTTTCTCTATTTTGTTGAAGAGTTGAATTCTGGCTTCTAAAATTTCAAATTTTGGTTTTTCCTTTCTGTAATAACTCTTCAACATGCTCTACAACCATTACGATATCATTAAGCTTAGAAAATAATTGTAAAGCTACTTTATCTTCCATTTCTCATCTAGGATCACCTTTAAATCTTAAAATCATATATAACTCAGATTTTGTCAAGTTAATTTGAGAAGATAAATAATAAAATTCTTCAGCATAATCTAAAACTGATTTATTTTCTTGTTTACAATTTTTTTAATGTTGATATAAAATTTGTTCATAATCTTGGGGAAGAAAATGAGATTTCAAGAGTTTCTTCATTTTCTCCCATGATGGTATAGGTTCTTTCTTGACCTTGTACGTGTGATTTATAATTGATCCCACCAAGCAAAGGCTCCACCCTTCAATTTATAAGCCAATAACTTTACTTATTTTTCATTAGAAATTTTCATATACTTAAAGAATCGTTCTACTTCAACTAACCAATTTAAGAACTCTTCAATCTTCAAATGCCATTAAAATATGGTAAGTCAATCTTCATATGAAAATTCCAAAAATTATCTTCTTCAAATCTTGATTTAAAACTTGTAGACCTAGACATATAGTGAGTATATGACGAAGATTCAACATAACTGAATTTTTGAAGATGTCTGATTTCATGATCTCCAAGAGGGCATGAATGACTCTCTAATGTACTCATTCTTATCAAAAGTTGTTTCAAGGTTTCACTAATATTATCAAATTTTTGATCTATTCGATTTTAAATTGTAATAAAATCTAATTTTGAGATAGGAAAAACTTCAAGTGAATCAGCAACACCAATATGAGTAAATTTATCTCGTGACTTTATTGAACCTTTATTGAAACGTTGACTTGTTCTAATACTAATTGACGTAGTAATAACATAAAAGATAAATAAGATTTAGGCTTGAATCTACAAAGCTCCAATCTTGGAGAAGAAATTAACTTTTGAATCCACAGATTCAGAGTCTTCAACCCTTGAATCTACAAGGGGGTGTTTGAATCCACAAGAGAAAAAGATTCTCACAATAGAGAAAACCAATTCAACTAAAAGGTGAGTAACTCAAGTTATAATAGGAGCATTTATATAGGCCTAGCAAAAAGGTTGGGCGCTCTCAAAAAGAAGATCCTGATAGATCATGAGGACACAATCTGAATAACTCTGAAATAATTTAAAATAGACTTTGATAGACTAAGATCTTAGATAGATCTTCTAAAAATACTTTAACTTACTATGATAGTTAGAGTATGTGGTCCTAATAGGTAGATATACTAAATAGATCTTAAGCAGAGACTCTAATAATTAAAGATCCTAAGCAAATCTAAGACTTTGATATTTAGAGATCCTAAATAGATCTTAGGTACAAACTAAACCACATTAAAATCCCTTCTAGAAGAAAAGAGACATAAAGTGTCTTCTAGAAATGAAAGAACATAAAGTAGAAAATAAATATTACTTTTCGGATCTCCAGCCCACTAATGACATATGTGGTCTCCTTTTTTAGTAATTTTTAATTTATAATCTAAATTTAGGATAAGTGGGCTCAAATTCGAAGTTGAGACTTCAACTTATGTCTTGGGCTACATCAAATTGGTACTTTAAAAAGACCTCACTGAAATCATATGTTGTAAGAAGATGACACTAGAGCCACACTAACATTTGTGGGAAATATAGTCATCTAAGGTTTGAAAGTTTGATCTTTTATGCAAAGAAAGTAGTTAGAAGTTGAGGTTGCATTTTAGATTATGATGAAAGTATGCACTAATCCTTTCAATGCCACCATAAGGAATTCAAACTCAATGCTCCAATTTTTGGCTTAATACTTGGTGGGAATGTGTTGGCCAATCTTACATGAGGAAGGGTAAAAAAACTGAAAGGGAAATAAATACCAATGTCACATAAAAATATGGAGAAATTCAAAACATATGCCACACAAGTGAAAATATTTTTTTATTGTGTGAGTTGCCAATAAGATAGCTATGAAAAACTTCTTTCTAATTAGTTAAAAGTTATAAAATGGTCATTTAGGCCTATATAAAATATTAAACTTTACCGCAATTGAATTTCCCACCAACTATTTCTTCCTATACAAGGTATTTTATCATTGATTCTCATGTTACAATAGAGTTCATTAGGTATAGTCATTTTCTCTTATTTTAATTTAAAATTTTTAATCGAAAATTTTAAAATTGCTTCTTAGTTTGTTGATGATACTTCTTTTTAAAAACTGTTGCCAAAAACTTTCTAAAATTTTATGTTCATCTTAAATCAATTATTCTTACATCAACTTGGAATGACACATTGATGATCCCTGAGGAAAAATGTTCAAGAATTCTAATAGGTTCACATTACAATTCCTTTTTAATAAGGAGCATCATCATCTAATCTTATTAGAGTCTTGATATTCAAGGAAAATAAGATTTTGCAGGCAAACCACATAGGGTTAAATATCATTCAGTCTTTGAAGGTGGATTTGAAGAGAAAAAAAAAATAGAATAGGTAACATAGACCAAGACCTTTAGCCGTTTGATGGAAAGAGATCAGATCAAGACCTCCATTCTCCAACTACTCACTTTCTAATCCTAGATGAATCATCTAATCATGAAAATACTCATATCATTCTCTATTACGCCATTGGATGTATGATGTGCACTTATTGTTGTGTTTAAGTGCACATTACTAATAATATTTATAACTAAGATTTCGTAAAATATTAGTATAGATGTAAGTCTTAGGTCAAATACATGGAGACTGATTAATCAGTCGTGAAAATTAATTTAGTTTAAATTTAAAATTATTTTTAATATTCTATCAATATTTAATAGAAATAATAAAATAGAGGGATGAGGTGAGAAGAATAAAAGAAGTAGAGCAAAAAAAGGAAGGAAGAAAAGAGAGAGAAGAGAGAAAGCTCACAATTGATGGAGAGAGAGAAAAGTCTTATAGAGAGAGAGGGAGATTGATAAATCAAGAGAGAGATAGAAAGATCTCATGAGAAATAGAGAGAGAAGAAGAGGTCTCATGAGAGAGGGAAAGAGAGAAATAAGACGATAATAAAGAAAGAGAAAAATATGGTCAAACCATTTTTATGGTGACCATTATTCTCGAATGAATGTGTGTTCGAAAATTCACACACATGACATTAGGTTAGTTGTGAATGTCTCCACATTATTTTAATAGTTCAATGATCATTAAGCAACCTTTAATCTCGTTGATTTTATGCTCGAAATAGAAAGATACACATTATTCATGAAACACTGAGAACATGAATATATTGAGATTTAATCACAAAAATCAATGAAGAATAAGTTGACACGATCTTAACTTGATACCAAATGAGTTTTAAAGGAGTCAAAAGAACAATAGAGATCATTCATCAAGTTTTGAATTAGTTGTACTCATTTTAATCGAAGTATGTATGAAGTAGAAATAACTTGTTGTAAAATATAAATAAATGACATAAGTAGGTAAATAAATACTAAAAGTAAAAAATAAATCATTACCCAAATTTAGTCTACCTCCTAGGCAACTAGAGACATTGGTGTGACATCTTGGTTTTGTTCGAACATGCTACACCACACCGAAAGTCACAGAAATATCATCTAGAAGTGTTGCATTACTTGCTAGAGAGATCCACTGAAAGGAGGGGTTAATCATGCCTTCACCATCATATAAAGGGGAGAAGGGAAGAACTGACCACTTGTCAAAGGCCTTGAGTGTAGTCAGGGGAGGAAGGAACGAGCTCGTTAATCACTAGAGGCATTGATCGTGTGAAAGGAGGGAAGAATGGATTACTATATTCGCAACTAATGTTGGGATTTCAAAATAAGTAATAATATTTATTTTATCATAAAATAATTAATTATTATCTTTTGATCTCTAATAGTGATACATGCGAGAACTTAAGTTCCTAGTATTGTGGCTCTTTGAGAGCTGTCAAATCAAATGTGCTTGTCATGTGGCATGTTGAGCAATGCAAGATTAACCTACAACAAACCGCTGTCAATCGGGAACTTAAGTCTTTGGTATCGTGACACCTCCTTAGCCATCGGAACATCATTTATGACCACATACATGTTGAGCGCCATCAAATTCATGAACCATTGATAGTTTGCTTTACGCATCTGGTATCGTGGTGGATCACCCATTACAAGATCTAGCTCATTTGATAACGTGGCTCGCTAAACACTACTAGATGCGATCCATACAGCTTCCTTGAAATACATGAGAAACTTTAGTCTCACATTAGAAATATTTTGACAACTATGTTAAATATAAATTAGAGTTATGTTATGTTAGGAAAGATCTCTTCTCCCAAAATAAAATAATGTCCAAGACCATCTTAGGAGAAGGTAAAAGGTGGTCCACCCTCGCACGCACAATTGTGTACAATGCTCCTTGCTCCATGATTGGTTGGTCATTGGGATGTGGCAGGGGATTGATACACTCGTGTGTAGAGCAAGTCCTCCTCAACTATTGAAACCCAACTTGTGGTCCCCTAGTCTAGGTCTACCCACTTGACCACGGCATCCCTTCGGGTCAACTACTGAGTGTCGACTTGCTAGCAGGTGGTGATATTTTTTTATTTTTATAAATAATAAAAAATTATTCTAAGTATTTTAACTTTAAATTTCTAAATTAACAATATATTCTTATATTTATTCTGAAAGTTAACAAAATAAAATAAAATAATATAACTAATTAAAACACAAAAATATAATTTAACCAATGCATAACTATACAATATGTAGTATGTAACTATCTTGGGAGGCATGATCGAGCACATGTCTATGGTACTTGCAGCCAAAATGCACCCTTGAGAAAATGAAGAGCAGCACTTGTTATTGTCTCATAGTACTGGCAACGTAGAGAGAATGTATTTCCTCAATGTCCTGCATCAATCTTTTTGTCTAATGTACGAAAATTAAAGTCTACTTGAACTTTTCACAAGGGCAGCTATACTATAGCGTCATAAAATCTACATTACATAAATCATCTCATCATGAGTTTGCCGGAGGATAGAGAAAGGAATAACAACATTAAAAAAGGAACGAAAAACACATGAACAATTTAACATATATGCCAAGAGATTAAATCAAGTTAATGACCTCAAATCTTTAAATTGATTACACAGTTGTCAAATCTGCAGACTCAAGGATTTTGGTCAAAAGATTCAAAGCACTTTCAACAAGATTTTCTCTATCTTCTGCCTTAGTGCCAACAGAAGCCTTCTGAAGGTATTCAACAACTAAGAAATACATGTAATTAGGCTACCCGTTGAAGTAGCCTGGGCATCCATCGGAGAGTTTTCCATTAGTTTATTCTATATGCCTCTGCCATCTGGACCAATGTGGTGCTGCAACCAGAAAGAAAACAATGAAGAATGCACAGATATGTTTAAGAACATCAACTGCCTTGTTGATTACAATTCCACACCAACAACAACAAATCTAAAAAATGAGAATGAAAATCAAGGCAACAAATAAAATGACAACAATACATTATATAATCTCGTTTTCCTCTTTTGGGTTGAAGTATGCAACACTATCTAAGCTTTCTGAAACATAAAGACATGAAACATGATTCATCTAAAGCTATCCATAGCAGCCCACAAATGAAGTAATATTGATGCATTGTGCGAGATACAAAAATAAAATTACCTCCATTAGACTAGAAATAAGCCTCACTAGGATCTGGTTGCCTTCCTCATAACAGGCTAGCTGATGGAGTGTTTAATTGAACTACTTTTTGTTCAAAAAAGCAGTTGGAGGAGGTCCCAAGAAAAGGCTAGCTGGAGGAGCTCCACTTGGTATGCCATCCCCACCCACCTTCTACTCTGCTTCTCAGTATGTCAACTACGTTGAATAAATGTTTCATTTTAGGACTGGTTCGAATAAATCATACCAAAGATCCCAATATTAAACCCAGATATAGCTGATTGATGCTCAAAGGTTGGGAGACTCAATTCTTAGGTTTTCTTTTTTTTTTCAAAAAGAGCTTGATATATTTCACGAGAGGGAGAGAGAGAGGGAGAGAGAGTAATATTATTACAAAGACTCATATTTAGCTGTCAAAGAAAGGCATTTGTACCCTAACAATATACAGTGACGAGGGTAGAAAACAATCTGAGAGAGAGTTCTAGGGAACAAGATGTTTTTTTCCTTGAAGCTCATACAAGCATTAAGAGGACAGTGAGCAGGCATGGGAAATGGTTTGAGGTTCTGTAAGGGCAGAAACAGCTAGGTAATGATGATTATTTGTTTTACATGTTTTTTACCCATGCCCACAACAATCTGAGTACGTCAGAAATCCAATGGTGACAAGTCAGGACCCTCGGTAGCCATTGCATTGAAATGACTTGTTCAAAAATAACCAATGCATTACAAAGACAAAAAGGCATCCTCTTTAAAGCAAATGTACCAAAAAAACATATAATTGTGGTATTTTCTTAATCATCTAAAGAAATAAAATTTTGATTAAAACCTAACTATCCATCTAAGAAATAAATATGTTTTTGAAAACCTAACTATCCATCTAAGAAATAAATATTTTTTTGAAAACCTAACTATCCATCTAAGAAATAAATATGTTTTTGACCTACTAACATTTCTAAAACTTGATCCACAAATGGTAAAAAAAATTATCATTTTTAGTTTCTAGATTAAATTTCCGATAATCAATGCAAACTCACCAACTAGTGGTTAATTTTGTTTGAAATTTTCTCTTTTCTCATTTTTTATTACAGTCAATCTAGATTTTTTGGAACCACTTGGATAGTTATCATCCACTTGCTATTTGAAAGTGCATGGATAAAACCAGCATCAAGTCATTTCACAATTTCATTCTTCACTACATCCATAATATTTAGATTGAACCTTGTTTGAGGTTGTCTACTAGGTTTAGCTTCTTCTTCTAAATAGATATGATGTGTGCATATATGTTGATTTATTTCCTTCAAATCAAGTGATCTCCCAACCAATTGCTTTTTTATATTTTCTCAAAATCCCACGAATATTTTTTTCCTTGATTGTCAAAAAAATTCTGTACACAAATCCACATGATTTATTTTATAATTACTGAATTTTCTACTCTTTTAAAAAAATTAATTTCAACAATTTGATCATCACATTTGATTTTTTTCTATTCATGTTGAGACATCAATATTTATTTCAACAGTATTAAAAAATGGTCTACACAAAATGATGGGTATTTCACTAAATATAGAACGTAAATTCATTTCTAAAACCACAAAATCAGTAGGAAATGAACATCATTTCATAGTTATAACTACATCTTCTAACATTTCTTTTGCATTTTTAATTTGTAGATTTACAAATTAAAGCATAATGGAATATGGTTTTAAATTAGAAACTTGAAAATATTCATAAACTAATATAAGCAATAAATTAATACTAGCACCAAAATCTAATAATACATTCCTAAAAACATATCCGCCAATATTACAAGATATTAAAGGTGTGCCTACGTCCTTAAGCTTTTGTGGCATTTGATTCAGCAACATGGCCCTTGTATGAGTAGATAATTTTTCAGTTCTTGATGTTCTCTTTAGTGTGCAAAGTTCCTTCAAAATTTTTGCATACATTAGAACATTCTCTACTGCTTGTAAAAGAACGACTTTAATATAAACATCTTGAAAAAAAATCATAAATTTTGATTGACTTCAGATTTCTTTTCTACTTTGATTTCAGCACATCTAGAAAAGGGACTATTAAAGTTAGATTTTTATGTTTTAACTAGTTTTGTTATTTTATTTTTGTGCATTAACTTGCATAATAAATATAGTAATTTATTGTTAAGTTTAAAAGTCTGAAGTTAAGGGACTTAGTGCAATTTTTAATTCTTAAAATATAAAGAGAAAATAAAAATATCGTTGCCCACTAGCAAGTCAGCACTCAACAATTAACCTAGAGGAGCATTGTGCTCAAGTGGGTGGACCCAGACCCGAGGGAGCCACAAGCTAGGCTCGAGTGGTGAAGGATTCACTTCACACACATGCATCACTCCCTACCACATCCTGGGGGCCAACTGGTCGTGGAGCAAGGAGTGTTGTACACACATGTGAGCATGAGGGTGGACCACTAATTACCTTTTTACAAGATAATCTTAGGCATTATTTTATTTGAGAGAAGGGATCTCTACACTAAGAATGTAGCTTTGATATATGTTCAGCTCAATCACTAAAAAACTTCTAATGTGAGACTAAATGTTCTCATTTGTTTCAGCGTAGTGGTTTGGAGTTCCTGCGGTGAGCAAACCACCATGATACCCGAAGCGTAAAGTAATTCATTAGCAATTCACAAATCCTACATCGCTTAGCACGCACGTGACCAAAAAAGATGATTTGATGACCAGTGAAGTGCTAGGGTACCAAAAACTTAAATTTTCAATTGATAGCAATTTGTGGCAGGTTAATCTTGCATCACTTAACATGCTATATGACCAAGTACACCTAATCCAGGAACAACTAAAGCATCACAATATTGAAAACTTAAGTTTTTGCACGTATCACCATTAGAGATATAAAGACAATCATTGATTATTATGTAATAAAATACACATTATCGATTATCTTTATAAACTTAATGGCAGGTCATAAAGACGATATTCATTCTTTCCTCCTTTTGTGTGATCAACACCTTTAGCAATTGGCAAGCTTGTTCCTTCCTCCTCCGACTACACTCAATGTCTTCAGCAAGTAATCACCTCTTCCTTCTCTCTCTAGATGACGGTCACAATGTGGTCAACCCCTCTTTTAGTGAATCTCTCTAGCAAATGACATAGCACTTCTCAATGATACTTCTTGACTACGGTGTGGTATGACACATCTAGATGAAACCAAGTTGTTACATCATTGTCTTCAATTGCCAAGGAGGTAGACTAAACTTGGCCAATAATTTTTTTTCTATTTTTAATATTTATTTAAATTTTTTTAAAAAAATTATATTTTACGGTAAGTTATTTATGTTTCATATATCTTTAGATTAAAATGAGTAGAATTGATTCAAATCTTGATGAATGATCTTTGCTCTTTTTTCAAATCTTCGAAAATTCATCTAAAATCAAGCTAAGATTGTGTCTAACTTATTTTCTATTGATTTTTGAAGTCAAATCTCAAAGTATTTATGTTCCCAATGTTTCATGAATAACAAGTATTTTTCTATTTTTGAATATGAAATCAATGAGATTAAAGGCTAACTACTGAGTATTGAATTGTTAAAATAAGGTGGAGACATTCATAACTGACTTTATGTCATACATGTCAATTCTCAAGCACACATTCGTTCGAGAATCATAGTCACCATAAAAATGGGTTGACCATGTTTCTCTCTATCTTTATTATCTTATTTCTCTTTCTCTCTCATGAGACCTCTTCTTCTCTCTTCATCTCTCATGAGATCTGTTTCTCTCTCTCTCTCTCTCTTTTCCTCCTTCCATTCTCTTCTTCCCTCTCTCTCTTTTTCTCTCGAGACCTTTCTTTCTCTATCTCACATGAGATTTCTCTCTTTCTCTCTTTCTTTTGTCTTCTCTCCCTTCTCCACTTCCATTTTTTTCTTCTCCTCACCTCACCCTTTTATTTTATTCTTTTTGTTAAGTATTTGTAAAATATTAAACTAAATTAATTTTTCATGACACATTAATCAATCTCGCTGTGTTTGACTTGAGACATATTTATATTAATATCTTATTAATTTTGAGTTATAAATATTATTAAATAATAAGCATTTAAATACAATGAGAGATTGATTAATGTAAGTCTCCTTAAATTGTTGTGGTTGCTCTTATTCTTCATCTTCCACCATTGTTGGCTCTTTTTTTT
Source organism: Spirodela intermedia (assembly GCA_902729315.2). Taxonomy (NCBI): domain Eukaryota; kingdom Viridiplantae; phylum Streptophyta; class Magnoliopsida; order Alismatales; family Araceae; genus Spirodela; species Spirodela intermedia. The sequence continues at coordinate 4,132,837 of LR746278.1, forward strand.
CTTGTGCTCCTTCCATCTCTTCACATATTTCATTCCTTTTTTCTGCACCCTCTTTCTCTTCACATGAATTCTTGAGAATTTTTCCACTTCTCAATGGGATGACCACCCATATTTGTTCATTTTGAGGCACTTTATACTTATTTTTTCAGCTTGGTTCTCCTTGTTAAAAAAAATTGTTGACTTATTTCTCTTTTAAAAAATTTGTTGAAATTTGCAGCTATCTTTTGCTCCATTTGCATCATACTTTTTGAAATTGTTGTTGCTGTTGCTCAAATTTGTGTTGCATCTCCTGTTGAAAACTCATTTGACTTCACATCATTTGACTCATGATTTATTGCAACATGTTCATAGAAGTATTAATTGTGAACATGGAACATTAGATTAATAAATTGGAGGAACTTGCATATATCTAAATTCATTTTCAGTATGTTTATTTTGACAAAATTGAGATTTCAAAGCTTTTGGATTTGGAATATTATTTTTATTTCTCCAATTACGATTGTGTTCAGTGGCAAAAGAATTAAATTTAAAATATCCATATGTATCTTGAACTTTAGTTATATTTGATTGTTCAGGTTGTTCAACATGTGGACAATTTTCTTCATTATGTCTCATATCTCCACATATTGAGCAACCTAAATATGGCATAGCAAAAGACTTCAAATTCTTTTTAATCATAAAAATATCAAACTTTTCATATAAAGATTTCATCTCATTCATTTACAGTTTAATCTCTTTCAAATCAGATTTCAATTCTATATCCTCAAAATTTCTTATATCAATTATTTATCACCTTCTAGATGATCTTCTATTATAATTAGATGCAAAGGTATGATTCATCAGATTTTCACTAAAGTTTTCTAAAAATTCTATGCATGATCTTCAGTTATATTTAAAAATAATCCTCCACATGCTCCATCTACCATTTTCTTAAAAGGCTGTCGTAAAATATTTTAATTATTTGACTTTTAGGAATATCATGATGTGGACATTTTCTTATCAAATCTTTCATCTCATAAGCTTCTCCTGAATTTTGTGAAAATCGTAAAATTACCTTTCTCATGCTTTTGGTTTTTCCTCTAGGATAAAATCTGTTAAAAAAATCTTGGAATAATATATTCCATGTTCTATTGTTTCCATCTAATGTAGAAAACTAATAACTAGCTTTATCCTTCAGAGAAAATGGAAATAAAGTTAGTCTCATAAAACTATCCACTTCCTTAATGGCAACGTAAATTCTTTGAAGTTCCTTGAGATGAGCATAAGGATCTTTATATTGAAGGCCATAAAAATAGGTATCATTTCAAAGACACAAGGTTTTATTTTCCTAGAGCAGCAAGGGTTTGTAATACATCTTCACATGGATATACAATGAAATTATCCTATAATACTCTTATGTGGTTCAATAGCATTTTGAGGATTCATATTTTTTCAATTTTCTGCTACAAGACTTATTCTTTCAAATTTCAGAAAATTCTAACCTTAGGCTTAATGATCTCATACCTAACATGCACAACAAAAGATATAGCAAACAATAAAACTAAAAAAATAATAAAAACTGAAAAGAAATAAATAAATACAACTATCACATTTTTTATAAATATCAATTTTTTTATCAATCACATGCATTATAAATAACACTAATTTTTAAAAATCTTTCCCAACAATGGCACCAAAAAAATTTTTAATATTCTCTTACACTATTAAGAAAATTCAAGAAATTTTAATTTTATAAATATTAGAAAATAAGCTAATTTAGAAATATTTAAGTTTGTAGAGATTTTCTAGGTCAAACACAAGAAAGATAAAAAACTTATTTAGTTATATTTATAACTTCCAATTGATAGATTAATTTTTAAGAAATTTTAATTTTAAAAATTAATATAATTAATTTAAAATATTAAATTAGGGATTATGAGGTCAACAAATGTCAGTCTGCAAAAAGCACTCCAAAATTTGAGTTGCCAAAAATACATCAACTCTTATTTCTCTAAATCAAAGCCAAGATACTTTGATTAAACTTTGATTTCAAAAGAAAAATTATTCATAACATGATTTAGAGCTAGATCAAATTTTTTAAAGATTAAGAAAAATTAAAATCATGTAGTGAATCAAGTTATATAGAAGAATGGATGGACGACTGTCGATTGAATTTCCACTTGAATTCGATTAATTTGTGTAGGTGCAGTGCATATAGTGGATTCCTACATAGTCTGTAGTTGACATTCCACGTTCTGTCTTTTCATCGGACTATGATCCGTAGAAGAGACCAGAAGGCAGACAAGTCATGAATGATGATCCCAACAATTGTTAGTTGTTGGAATCAATCAAAGGTTGTAGTTTGACTTTGAGTATGCCGTGGCATCTAGAGAAGGACCCTCATAAGAAATTTTTCATTGTTTGTATTGGGTGAAGAATGGAACGAGTTCATGGCTGAAGTTTAGCTTCTATAGTAGTTGAATCAAAGAGAAAGATCCTCATAAGAAATTGAGAAGAAATCCATCATTTGTACTACATGAATGATTTGGGTGAATCTTACATTCGTTTCTGCTATAAGAGAGCAAATTTTGTCGCTTTGAGCGATAGATTGATCGAAGATGCTCCATTCTTCCTCCCCTAATATTTTTTTTCATCTCCTTGTGTGTTAATTTCATTGATTTCATTAATTTCATCACATCATCCACCATACTTTTCACTTTTTTCTGTTACATCTGCTGTTGATGTGGAAAACCTAAAAAAATAAATTAGTCCCTTATTTTAATTTTTTTATTATTTATCGTAATAAGCTCAAAATAATTTAAAAAAATTATAAAAATTCATAAAAATTCAGAAAAAATGTAATTAAAAATAGAGGCATTTTTATAATAATAAATCCATAGGTAAAACCTCTCAAAATATTTCATGGTCAATTTCAACATGTAATTTCTATAAATTAACAAAAACATCATATAAATAAGTTTAATATAGTTTTCCTAGATTAAAATAGTTTTTAAATATTTGTGAAAAATGAAATAATAAATTATTAATTATTAAGAATTTTATATGTAATTAATGAGAATTATCTTCCTAATCCTTAATTCCTTGTCACTTCTTTTTTCTTAGTCAAATTGGTAAATTTCCCAGCAGTTTCATCTTTAGCTTCTAATAAAAATGGATACGGAGGCCTTGAGGAAACATGCACTGATATGAACTCATCCTTTTCTACCAAAACTTGATGCCTTAGTCGGTCCCAAAAATCTGTATAATGATTCCTAGTGTTGACTAGTTGTCACCATATTCTTTGATATTTGAGCTTTCTTTGCCAACTCTAGTATAATGTAAGTGTTATTGTCAAAGTTTTCATCTAAATCAAAATTTGATACTCCTCTCACTCATTGAAATTTCTATAATTTTTTGATTGCTCTAATGCCTACATGTTGAAGTCATGTCATAGTTTCATCAAATTCTTGGATTCATACAAAACCAAATAGATGTTTGATTTGAAGAACTCATGAAAATAAGTAACATAAACATTACTTGTTCTTGAATCAATAAGAATAATGTAATTTTTAGTAACTAGTCTTAGTTTTTAGGCTATAGTGTGTTGATTTATTTTATGGTTACCATATCTTATTGCTTTTCCTTTCACCTTCAGTTTAATTAAGAACTTACTAACTGAAGCACCTATTTTACAAACTCAAAATTGGTCTTTTTCCATTTGAAATCATGTGTGATGCATCTAATCAAGCTAATAGGGCTTTCTTAGGGCAAAGAATTGATAGAAAACATGTGGTAATAGTATATGCAGGTAAAATAATTTATTGATCTCAATTAAATTATACAACCATAAAAAGAGAATTATTGATAGTAGTCTTTGTATTAGAAAGGTTTAAATATTATATTTTAGGATTTAAAATAGTTATTTATTCTGATCATGGTGCACTTAAATTTCTTCTTACTTCCATGATGTTTTTGCATCTTAATATTTAGTATACAAATTTTCAACTTGTGTAAACTCGACAACTTTAGTTTCATGATCATTTTGTGTTCATTACAGGTAGTTGAACACTTTAGATCAAAATTTCTAATCAACCTTTGCCCAATTTCATCCAACATACTTCCTCTATAATATTTGGCTATTTAATGTAATAAAAAAATTATAAACATTAAAAATAATTAGATTTGGGTTTTCTTCAATTTAGTTTCCATCCATGATATGTAAAATTTCTTTCACCTATTTATGTTTGATATATTTACCTTCATCTATGGATACAACTTTTGATTTTCAAAAAACTAAAATCAATAATAATATAAATAAATAAATAAATAATCAAGAATGTCAATTTTTTCTCATTTTTCACTCTCCACCCCCTAGCTAAAATTAGCATTGTCCAATGATGTAAAGAAGTCTAAAAATGTTTGCATACATGCTTTCATTCTTGTTATAATAGCAAAATAGATTCTTTGACTCTTAATTTTTCATTCTCCAAATAAATATTTAATATTTGGCCATTTACCTTAAATTCTCTATCATCCATGGGATCTTTAAAGAGAACATCACCATTATTACAATATATGGATCTATCTATTTAGACTTCAATTTTCTTGAAAATAATGTAAGCCTGGAATCATCTAGCCATACTTTTTGTTTGTTTCAAATTGTTTCTTTCAAATATATCTATCATGAAATTCTTTAGTACGAGCTCTATAAATTTTACTATTTTGATATGCCTAATTTCTAAGCTCTTATAATTCTTCAATTTGTGGTAATCTATTTTTTTTCCCTTCTTCAAGTTCATGTTACTTGTTTTAATGCTTATAATGTTCTATGTTCTATCTCAAAGGTGTTTTAAAAATGGTTTGATAAGCCTACAAAGCATCATCTAACTTTTTGGATCAATTCTTCCTATCAAGTCTCACAATTTATTAAGATTCTTTATATTTCTCTATTTGTTACTTCAAATTGTCTGTTGGTTTGTGGATGGTAAGATGTTGCAATCCTATAGTTCACACCATTTCTTCTTAGTAAGTCTCCAAATTGATGATGTGTAAAATGAGTTCCTCCATAATCTAATAACTTTGGGACAACTAAATCTAGAAAATATAGATTTTATAGTAATTTGGTCTAGATTTTGTAATGAGGAATTCTAAAATTCTAGAAGTAAGAAGAAGAGGGCTTAGATTCAAGAACTATGAAATGATAATATGAAGTGATCGGATCTTATTCATGGAAAGATAAAAACTCTTACATTTCTGATTATATGATAATTTTCAGCTGAGAATATTGATTTTTTTTGGTAAAATGAATTTAGATCATAACATTAGAATGAAAATAGAGTTTATAGTCAATGAAATTACATGTTTATTTTCATTACTAAGAGACTAGCAATGAGGTGAGTCAAGAGGTGTGATAATTCTCATTAATTATATGATAAATAATTAATACTTTATACTTTATCACTTAATTTTTCAGGAATATTTGTAAATTACCTTAATCTAGAAATTACATGTTGAAATTGACCATGAAATAATTTGAGAGGTTTTACCAATGATTATTATTATTATCAAAATACTTATGTATTACTTATTTTTTTTGAAATTTTCCTATTTTTTTCTAAATTTTATTAAATTTTTATGAGCTTCTTACAATAAAAAAAATTAAATTAAAATACGGGACTAATGATTATTATGTTAGGTTTCTCACATCAACGATGAACATAATGGATACAATGAGAAATATGGTTGATTGATTGACAAAATCAATGGAATTAACACATAAGAAGATGGAAAAAATGCAAGGGAAGGAAGAATGGAGCATCTTCAATTAATCTATTGCACTCTACAACCACATTCTCTCTCCACAGTATCAATGGATATTGGATGTGCCCAAATAATTCATCTTGATACAAACGATAGGTTTCTTTTCAATTTCACATTGATTCAATCATTATAGAAGCTGAAATTTATCCACAAACTTATCCTATTCTTCGCCCAATAAAAATGGTGAAAAATTTTCTTCCAAAGATCCTTCTCTGAATGCCACAGCACATTTCAAGTCAAACCACCACTATCAATCAATTCCAAAAAGTGACAGCTGTTGAGATCATTTATTGATTGAAGATCATGTAAGAATCCACTCAATTTACCACACCTAGACAAATTAATCTAATTCAGGTGTAAATTTGATCAATAATCGTTTCACTTATTCTTCCATAAAACTTGAATCTTTGCATGATTTTTAATTTTTTTGATTTATAAAAACATTGATTCAGTTCTAAAGCATCAAACAATTTCTATTTTGAAATAAAAGTTTAATTCAAAGTCTTTTAGGTTTGATTTCAGGAATATGAGTCAAAGTATTTCCAAATGACTTGAATTCAATAGTGTTGTTCATGAGCCATGTTTGTTGATGTCATAATCACTAATTTATTTTTTTTAAAATATTTTGATTAGTTTTCACAATTAATTTTTTTAAGAAATAATCTATCAATTAGAAATTATAAAGATGACTAAGTTTTTAGTCTTCCTTGTGTTTGACTTGGAAAACCTTTAGAAAACTAAATATTTCTAAATTATTATTTTACAGAATTTATAAATTTTAAATTTGCTGAATTTTCTTAACAATGAAAGAAAATATTTAGACAGTAGTAAATTGAAAAATCTAATTATTTGTAAATTTTCTTGATGATCCAAAAATTCCATATAAGTTCTCTAGTTCTAGTTGCAAATCTACAAAATGTTTTCTAGGTTAAATTCTGGGTTACATTTCCCATATACACTTTTCTAGGTTACATTTTGCAAATTCCATATATATTCTAACTTTTATTTTCTCATGTCCTCTATCTTGACCTTGACCATTTACTATCAAAGTTTCAACAATTGTAGAAGATGTATTTTAACCTCATTGATAGTAATGTATTTAACAATGGCCATCTTCAATTTGTCAGCACTATATAAAATATTGGTCTTCAGGTTGTAATAGGGATGAGAAAATGACTTAAGAAGAATAATAGCTTGACTTTCCTTCTCTACATTAGTCTGCAACTAAGACACAAAAGGCTTGAAGACATGATACAGTACGATTTAAATCACTTAAAGAAATCTTTCTACATTCATGAAGAGGGCTATTGATATTTATTTTGTAGAACAACAAATCAATACAGAGCCATATAGGATATTTAGAGCTTTTTCCCATCTTGATCTTGAATGTCTTCCTCTTTAATTTGAAAAGAGATAGAAACCAAAATAGAAGAAGTTGCACCCTAACCCTTTTATTCTCTGACCAGTTCTTGTCCTCCCAACCTTTTACAATCTTCCAACATGCATGCACTTTCTCCCATATCATGATTGATGAAAAACAATTCCACAAATTTAAGTTATCTTGATTGATTAATATTGTTATGCCTCTCTAAAAATATAAAACTTAGCACTTATTCGGAGAAGGTATAAGATTTACTTTGAGCACTTTATTTTGATTTAGTTTGTTTTCTCCTTTTTTTTTTTGTATTTTAATAAATGCAAAGAATACCAAGACCAATGGATGGCTGACACAACAGAAAATGCACCAATCTCTCAATCCTTATGTTTTTGTACCTACCTTTCCACGTAAGCATGATTTTATTTTACATCTAGCTACTATTTTATTTACCTACGTTGTGTCATCTGGGTAATAATACTTTAAGTTCTGGGGGGGTGAGTATGAGAGAAGATTATTTGTTTCTTTGAAAAATATATTCCTATGTTCATACTTGTAAACTTTTTAAAAAAATCCTTGGTGCATAAGTACATATTGTTGAATGAATATATATTAATGTAACAAACCCTAACCTATATTGATGCTTTATATTTCATTCATGAAAGGAAAATCAATTGAAATATTTGACCTCAAACCACATTAGGATGATTATAGTCTAGATGAGAACTCATATCATGTTGAATCAAAATTCCTTATGAATCCAAAATATTAGAAATTTTCATTGAATATATCTGATGAGTATATACTTTATACTTCAGAAAGTACCATCTAGTAGGTGTTACCAACTCTAGTAAACTCAAGTTTGTTTCAAATTCTATATTTTTAATTAGAATACTAATGAGGAGAAATCAAATACTTGAATAAGTAAAAACAATGGTACCAAATAGTCCCAGAGGCATGGAATTACAAGAGATATGTTTATCCACCATCCTATCCTCATGAAAAATGAACAAAGCAAACCACAAGGGAAAGTCTAGCAATCTAGGTGGAAAAGAAAAGACACTATGAAATCACGAAAAAACAAGTCATCAGACATGGGAAGTGTTTATCTACTCTCCTCTTGTCAGAAAAAAAAAAGAAAAGAAATGATTAGTCCCATCATAGAGTATCATTATATAAATAAGGATAAATAAAATTAAAATCGTTTAAAGTATGACATAGAATTTCATAATTGATATCATTCCATTGCAGTGGATGGAAATTCTCACACATGAAGCATCTGAAATTTCTTGGTTATAAATATTGATTGTATGAAAAAAAACAATGAGAAATTTTAAATGTTATTTTAAGGGGTTCTGAAACAATAGAGATAAATAAATATGCTATTTTATGCAGAAATTCTGATTTTGACTTCATTTTGAATTCATTTTCTCAATCAATTTGGGTGATAGGTATATCTATTGAGGAAAATTTGATTTCTAAGGTGATTGGGCATCCCTCTCGCAGTAGGGAATCTCCCCCTGCCTTGCTCTTGTGACATGTTACATAATTTAATAGTATGATTGTTTTTTCAATATTCCTTTATTATATGTTAATAGATATTTCTTGAAATTCCTTAAATGTATCATAGTTGGAGTTTAAATTCTGATTTTATAGGTGAAGTTAATTTTGTCCTGCGTTAAAACTGTTGCTTCATTTTTTTTAAAATTAAAGATTGTTTTGAAAATGTGTTGATTTCTAGGGGCATTCTTAGGCCTTAAAGGAAACCCAGTAAGAGGTCCATTGGATCACTTTATTTCATTAAATAAAATTGATTTGAGAAAAGAGGAATGACCATAAATGATGTTGAGAAATGAGAGAACATAGGGGAGGCCTTATACATAAATTTCTATATAAATTTAATCTCTTCTTTATATTTTCGAGGATGGATTAGTTCTATTTTCATCTAGAAAAAATATTATGCAGCAAAAACTGATCAATTTACCCTATATTTCAAATTGATTCATCTGCCTCATCCCCATTGTCCTAGGGGGATTTTTTATCTTTTGTTACTGAATTGGCTCTAAACCCATTTTCAGCCTATAGTCTTCTGGTTTTCATATTTGATTTCATCTAGTTTCTCTAATATATGTCCTTTATTTCTATCCAAGTGATAGAACCCATCGGCAAAGTCATTTCTCTCTGTGCCTCTCTTCTCTCTCTTCCTGTTCCTCTCTTTCCTCCTCTGGTCTCTTTGGTATCCATGGACTCTTATATATCTTTAAATATTTCTTACAAGTTCATGTTAAAAATTACAACATATCTTGGACTAGACAAGACAAAGGAGTGTCAAACCTAATTGTAGCTGATCAAGTGCAGAATATGTCTTCTTCTCTCTCTTTGTATCCTCATCTTCATTTATTTTATTTTATTATGTAGATTCAGATTGGTTATCTTTTCTGCGGATTTGACTTGAACCAACCATTGATACTTGATTTAACTTAATGTTAATTAAGATTCAGAATTATTAAATTTGACATCTCTACATATAAAAACTAATAGATAATTATTCATCATCCTACATAAAACTAGTTCCTAAAATAATCATGTCCACCTCTTATACGAAGCTCTTGATTCTTGTTTATGACAATAAAAGGCTTTAAACAATTTTAGAGTGTAATTGGGATCTTATGAACTTATAACATGAAGGATTTAACCACATATACTTGTTTTTTTAATTTCATCATCAGATTTTTCACTCAAAATAATATACAATGACCACCTTCTAATAGGCACTAGTGCTTAGGTTTCATCCTACTATTTCTGTATCAAGTTTTTCGTCATCATTTAATCTTTTTCGAAAAGTTTCCTTTAGCTTCAGAAGAGATAATTCTGTTTTCTCAGCCACTAACATCCAAACTTTATATTTCTTAATCTGACTTATTCCTTTTTCACAAAAACATTCAAATTTTCATTCGTTAAAATTTCTTCCCAATTTTCTTATTGAATCTTAAATAGTAACATGGTAAAACTTTTTGCACTTTCCAACCAAGATCAAGTATAAACTGATTTCTTAACACCTTCCTTGACACATTTTCCATTCTTTGACTAGTGTCTCTCATGATAAGTTTCCTCAAAGGGAGAATTGCATCATGATTTTTGAAAATTTTATGAAATTTGATCACAAATTTCGAAGTCTAAGATATTTACAACAAAATGGTCAAAACTAAATAATCTTTGATTTCTTTTCTTTAAATAAATCGTAGGAAGCTTTGTTAACAATTCATTTGATCATAATTCTATTCAGAACATTTTAGACAATATTTTACTATCCCACTCAGAAATATTTAGGAAAATTATTATTTGCCAACATGAAAATTGAAATTTTTAATAGTGTTCTATTCTTCGTGTAAACTATATTGTGTTATATCATGATCTTGACAATAGTCTACAAACCTGTAGGCAGTAGAGAGTTCTATAAGAAACTACCATTTTCATTATTTCTAGGAACAAAATATAACTATCTAGATAGACAATTCAAAAAGATTTCATGCTCGCTGACTAAGAAGAATGAAGTTCAATAAGCTTTCTCGGTACTAATGATCTTCCGATGGATATTCATAACCGCCTACAAGGGGTTTCCAATTTATAGGCAGTGTGTGACAGAAAGTCAAATTTGCATCCATCAGTCCACAAATGAACTTCACTTAGATCCGGTCGTGATCATCCTAGTGCACACGTGTATGCATAAAACCTAAACAAACCATTTCCCGACAGAGATAACCATGTAAATAAGAGTAAGTAAATAATGTTATCGAGCAACTCCAAATAGAGAAGAGAAATACAAAGGAAAGAAGAAAGCACAGAGATTGATCTAGAAATAATCTTGTAATTCCGTTGACTGCACCTAGGTGACAAGGGAATCAGAGATGAGAAATACAAAGCGAGGAAAAAACAGCGGGATTAGACTATACCAGAGCACGGAGTTGTCCTAGTTTGGGCTGTAGAGGGGTGGGTCTCTAGGCAGAAGGTGAGAGAGAGGACAGCGGTCTCTGCGAGTGGGCCGAAGAATAATGAGCTTATTTTATCAAGTCGACGGGATCGGACTCCCCGTTTGCATTCAAAGCCTAAGCCCGAAACGAAGGTGCGCGCGCCAAATTTCAAACGGTCCGTGCTGAAATTCCTATGTTGGGCGGGGGCGGGGGCGGGGGCAACGGCTAACTACGCAGTCTGCGTAGATCTCGGCGAAACTCCACCAAGAGAAGGAAACCACTGCCCCTTCCATCTCGGAGAGCCGGTTTCTGGTCCTTGCATCTCGGAACCGAAAGGCGCTTGACACCCGCTAAAAAAAAAGGGTGCCCTCCATCCCCGTCTGCTCCTCACTCAACATCGGCGCTCTCAGAGAAAGGGCGAGAAGGAAGCGGGAACTAGGCTTGCGGGAGCGGCAGGGCTGGAAGTGGACGGTCTGAAGCTGATCCAGCTCGGGTTCTGCTTCTTCGGCGATGGCGGACGGCGCCGGACCTGGCAGATAAGCTTCCGCGACTTCGACGTTGACTCTCCGGCGGATGCGCGATCGATGCCTCGGTGGAGCTGCTGAAGAGGAGCGGCATTGATTTGGGCAGGACCAGAAGAGAAGGGGTCGACTCGGAGGTCCTCTCCGAGTTACTGCGGAGATGCGATTTGGTGGGACGGCGCAAGCCCCGGTGGGTCAAGTTCCAGGGCCTTTACGACGTGGCGTACCAGGTGAAGCTCCTCACCGGGGCGCCGTTGCTACCGACGGTCCCCGGGTTCGCCAGCTGGTCGGGGCCACCCTCGGCAGGGTCATCGACGTCAAGTACCTGGCCAGGTTCTGCGGAGGGTTCCACCTCGGCCTGGCCCGGCTTGCGGAGACTGTCGGCGTGAAGCTGGAGGGCGGCGCGGCGCACCAAGCCGGCGTTGACGCCCTGCTGACAGCATCGGTCTTCGAGGTTCAAATGGAGCGACTATGCGGGCGCGAGGAAGAGCTGGAGGGCATCCTCCACGGCATAGAAGAGGAGAGAATCCTACCCCAGTGCTCCGAGGAAACACAGCAGGAGGAGGAGGAGGAGGAGGAGGTCTTCCTGATATGCCCTCTCCACTCGCCGTCTACGCTGTTCTTGACTCCTGCTGCAGTGTTCCCGTCGATGTTAATCGGGATGACCGTTCCACTTCCTGATACTATGTGCTCGAATAAAATTCTTTTGAAGACTGTCCAAGCAAATTGCTCCAAAGATATGTGTTATGAAGCCAAGTATAGTCGATTAATCCTCAAATATAGTTCTAGAGGCCCCATTCTTAGCTCTATTTTTCTTAAAAACTAATCTACGTGGAGAATAAGAGAGAATCACAACGAGAGAGAGAGAGAGAGAGATCCTCCCACTGTCGAGTCCATCAGAAAATTGTTATTTATACATATAGAAGTGGAGACTACCTCCCATCCTCGCAAAGTTCCTGCACCCTTGTCTTCGGTGTTGACACTGGGAATATCGTGCAGCTTTCAGAATTTTCTTCTGTCGACGAGGAGTCGCCTTACTGAAGGAAAAGGACAGACCAACCAAGGAAGAAGGCTCCCCCCCCCGCCCCCTTCCTCCCTCTTTTGGTGGAGGAAAAGGGGAAGAGAGTGCTCAGGGAGGGGGCACGTTGTTCATTTGCTCTTGCAAACTTGAGTTAGATCGAATTTGACCGACGTAAAAATTTCGTTATATGACGAGTAGTTGACGTGTTAGCAGATATTAATGAACAGCCCATTGTGTCTGGACCGAAAAACAAAAGGGCCACTTCATTTTCACCAAACTTGCCAAAAATGTGCTGAGAAAATAAAGCCTTGAAAACGCACCTTTGCACGGATTCCAAATGTGTATCCCCCCAAGAGTCACCATCGCTTCACGCCCAAGCTAGCGGAAAACCGAGGCTCCGCTGACTTTTCTTTCTCTCTCTCTCTCTCTCTCTCTCTCTCGCTCTTCTTTCGCTCAGTAAATGTTCAGACCAGCAGAGAGAGAGAGAGAGAGAGAGAGAGGGTCTGACTGAACGTACGAGACGCACCAATTCGGGGATACCTCGGCAGGGAGCGGCTCAGTTCCCCTCCGGCCTCGTGGACCATGCACGCTTCACCGTGGCGGCATGTTTTTACCTTGTTCGTCGCCGTACACGACGGCGTTGGCGGCGGCGGCAATGTGGAAGACGAGATGCACCCCACTTCCCCCACGCCGTCTCTTTCTCCGCCGCCTGCTTTCCAAATACCTGGCTTTCAGGACGCACAGGCGGCATTTGTCCCGTAGCGGACAAAAATGTCCCCAAATAAATTCAAATATGGAATAAACTATAAATTATTTACTATCTTATCTCTAAACCGAACGGGTTGACTTTTAGTATATGGACGTGGAGACTAAATCACTGCCTGAAATGGTCCTTATCCAGGCCGTCCCGCAGCCACTAAGCAGCTCATATCGACCCCATACTCAGGTGGGGGCCGGCTAAAGGATCATGTTTCCTCGCAGCTAGACACCTGATTGGAGGGTAGAGTTATAGTAGCCGGAAGATGAGCGGGAAAAGCACTCGAGTTCATTGATAATTAGTGGAACTTTGAGGGGTCAAAAGACAATTACGCCTCAACATTTTAGGGACGCGCTTCAGTCATTTAGACGTGGTCGAGAACACGTGGCGCTCACCAACGGCCAGAAACGACGTGAAGCACGTGATAGTCGCCCTCAATTCAACCTTCCTTCCTTCCTTCTTCGAAGAAGCCCTCTTTCCCTTTCTCTCGGAAAAGCCGACACAGCCCATGGGGGCTTCCTCCCATCTTCTTCTGATTTTCCCCTTCGCGGCAGCCTCCTCCAGTCCAGCCATGGAGGCGCCGCCTCCCTCTCCTTCCTCGAATCTCCTTTCCGCTCCCTATTTAAGAGCCCCTAACTTCTCCCTCCATCTGCCACCACAACTCCGGCAAAAAATTGCGATACGCCCATCTCGGAATCCCTTCCTTCCTCCCTCCCAACCGAAGTAGAAGACGGTGAAAGCTCGCCGGAAATATGGCGAAGAACGGTGGCGCAGCTGCGGCGCGGCTCGGCGGCGTTTTCGAGGACCACCTGCCGGTGATGGCGGAGAGGATGGGCGGGCAGGCGCTGGTGGAGGAGCTCTGCGGCGGGTTCTGGCTGCTGGCGGATCCGGCGAGGGGGCTGATAACGTTGGAGAGTCTGAAGAGGAACGCGGCGGCGATGGGGCTCGGGGGCTTGTCGGAGGACGAGCTGAGGGCCATGCTCAGGGAGGGGGACGTCAACGGCGACGGCGCCATGGACCAGATGGAGTTCTGCGTGCTCATGTTCCGGCTCAGCCCCGAGCTCATGGCCGAGTCCCGAAGGGTCGTCGGCGAGGCCATCCGATTTGACCTCATGGCTCACAAGGGCTTCTCCTAATCCCCCCCCTCCCCACTCCCCACACTATTTCCTCTCTCTTTCTCTCTCGTACCCAGATGAAGGGAAAGCTTAGATCTTGGAACGGCTCTGCTTTGGAAGTTCACCGATCAATACAAGAGAAAAAAGATACCGAAAATTTCTCACGTTTGAGGGTATATTTCTCGGACATTCTCCGAGAAGTGGATATGGAAACAAATATCGGCAATTATTTTCTAACAATTACCATTCATTTAATGCCCAAGTCAAAGACTAGACCGGTGCTTAGGAGAAAAAATCTATTAACTAAAAGACAAAAAACAATTAATGAAAAAAAATATTAATTTAATAATTGTGGGCATCTTGGCAAGACGTGCCAGGTTGGAGGAGGGAGGGAGTCAAAGCCCAAAACTCGAGGGTTTGACCTCGCCAAGTCGCACATAAACGCGGTTAGTCTTAGGAAGTTAATGTTCCCTGACCATAAATTAAGCGACCGTTTAATGTTAGCACTCATTTTGACCAACCGAGAAACGCGGAGGCGTTGACTTTCACGACGTTGACCTGTGCTTCCTGTCTGAAAACTGAGACATTGACACGGGGGGGTGGTGATTATATAGTCAACTGACGGCGATAGATGGTGAGTGCTCCAATGCAACGTCGCACTTTGCGGTGGCGTAGCGACCTTTTGAAATTTGCCTACGTGGCCTTACGTCAGGCTACCGAAGACTTTGGATAAAAAAAAGAAATAAATCGTTTGCGAAAATATCGTGTTGTGTTAGGTAGCCAGAAGAGCTCCTTCCTGCTATTAGATGAATACGCCACGCGTCGGGACTGATGAAGCCATTAGGACTTCATCTTCCACGGAGGATTGTGACCGTGAGCTGGTTCACGGTGAGAGACTCCTCCACGCGGGTGTAGACCGATGACGAATTCACAGGTCTCCTCTCGGTGGCGGCGACGCCCGGCTGCTTCGGCGGCGGCAGCGCAGGGCCGGCACTGCCGAGCATCGTCACCACCGTTGCCATATTCGGCCGGTCCTCGGCACGCTCCTGCACGCACAGCAGCGCCACCTGCACGCATTTCGTCAGCTCCGGCGGCGAGTAGGAGTTCGCCATGGCCTCGTCCACCAGCGGCGAGCAGTCCCCCTCTGTCCACAGCTTCCAGGCCTGCAAAAGCTTCTCCCACCATTGTTAGGGCGCTGCTCCTTGGAAGGAGGGGGATGGAGGAGAGTGATGGGGGAGGGGGGCGTACGAGCTGAGTGATGTTCATGAAGGAGTCGTCGTAGTAGAAGCCCTTGTTCCGCTTGCCGCTGATGATCTCCAGCACGAGAACGCCAAAGCTGAAGACGTCGGACTTGATGGAGAAGGCGCCGTGCATAGCGTACTCCGGCGACATGTACCCGCTGCGCCGCGAGCACAATGTTAAAAGGCCGCTGGCGAGGAAGACCCACAGCAGAGGGAGATACGTACTAGGTACCAACGACTTTGCAGGTTTTCTCTGCGCCGCCGTCCCTGTCGCTGCGGAAGGCCCTCGCCGCGCCGAAGTCGGAGATCTTGGGGTTCATCTCCCTGTCGAGGAGAATGTTACTGGCCTTGAGATCTCGGTGGATGATTCTGAACCTCGAGTCCTGGTGGAGGTACAGCAGGCCCCGAGACACCCCGACGATGATATTGAAGCGAGTCGGCCAGTTCAGAAGGGTGCTCTTCTCGTTGTCTGCTCAAGCGGGGAAAGCAGTATAAGAAGGGAAAGATGCTGCTTGCTCGACTCCCTGGAACTGAAAACCTAGGAGGAGAAAGGGGGCGGACCGAAGATGATGGAGTCCAGGCTCTTATTGTGCATATACTCGTAGATAAGGATCCGCTCGTCGCCGTCAACGCAGCAGCCGAGAAGCCGGACGAGATTCCGGTGCTGGAGCTTGGCAATTAGCTGGACCTCGTTCTGGAATTCGGTGAGCCCCTGGACAGACGTCTTGGAGAGCCTCTTCACTGCGATTTCCTGCCCATCTGGCAGCTGACCCTGCATGACACGGCAGCCCATGACGGAGTCAACACCAGAGTTCTCTCCCCTCGCGTGAAATACGTCAAAGGATAATGGTTACCATCCTCTCTCGTGAGCACGGGTTATCACCTTGTAGACCGGACCGAACCCCCCCTCGCCCAGCTTGTTGTCCTCAGAAAACTCGTCCGTAGCAGCTGCGACTTGGTCGAAGAGAATCAAAGGCAGCTCGAGGTCGTCGTCGCCTCCTCCTCCTCCTCCTCCTCTGCCGCCGCCGCTACCTCTTCTCTGGCTCATATCCTCTCTGCCGACACCGCTATTTCTTCTCTGGCTCATATCCTCTCTGCCGCCACCGCTATTTCTTCTCTGGCTCATATCCTCTCTGTCGCCTCCGCCGAAGCCGCTATTTCTTCTCTGCTTCAGATCTTCTCCACCTACTTCGCCGACATCTCCATTCAAATCTAATTCAGTACAAGACTTGTTGTAACAAAAAGAATAAATCTTTGTTTATTGTCGTTGAAGGGTTCTCACAGTGATCGTTTGACCTCCTCCTCAAAAGGATGAACACGCCGCAGCCCAGAAGTATCAGCAAACCCCCGACGACCCCAACGCTGACGCTGACGGCTACCCTCTTCGTCCTGCTCCACCCGCCGCCGGTCGCTCCACCTTATCGACCATTAAAATAGGTCAACCAGACGAACCATAAAGATTATCTAATTGGGACTCGTATCCTCTTTGACGGAACCATTCGCTAATCTGTCCCAGTCTCCGGAAGCTGGTGGGTCAAGGCGATAAGGATGGAGCCTCTTGTGTGTATTTCCGGAAGCCCAAATGTCGGTGGGAACCCTAGGGGATGATAAAAATCGGGCAAGAAGAAAGTTTCTTCTTCGATGCCGTAAATTTGGATCTACGCAAAGGAAAATTCTCAACGAGAGAGCAAATATGGGTCTGATGTAAGCTGTACTCACCAAGGAGAGAAGCAGGCGTCCTCATGTACACATCCTGGCCGTCCTCCAAATAGTGTCTGAGATCGGTGAGCTCACCGACCCACATGATGCACCCGCTTCCGTCTCTGATGTCGGCGGCGGTGTAGGCGGCGCAGGAGCAGTTCCTCAGGCAGGCCTGCTCGCACTCCTCTATGCTCATGTTCTTGTACATGACCGCCTGCCACGCGTCCGGCAGTTTCATCCCGGACATGGGGACGAACCCTTCGCCAGTCCCGCATTCCAGAGGGATCTCCCTCTCACACCCGTCTGTGCCATCCCTGAGGGCCCAGTCCGTCGGCGACTTCGGCTTGAATCCAGCTAAGCAGCTGCAGACGGGGGATCTGTTGGAGTCGCAGACGCCGTAAGGGCCGCAGAAGCTGTAGCTGTCGCACTGGTCCTTGGGCGCATGCCAGTAGTTGTTCCACCGTTTTTCCAGCAGCACGAAGCGATGGAGCTGGCCGTAAGTGGTCACCACCAGCCTCGACACCAGCTCCTTTTTAACCAGCTCATAGGTGTAGTAGACCTCCTCACTATTGGCTACAAATCGGAAGGTGAAGATATCGTTAGACTTCATCTCCGGCACGCCGCTGAGGCGGACCCCGTTCCATGGGCCACTCCTGTACAACTTCGCCGTCTGGTTCATGAGGAACATCTGCGGCGATCCGTGGATGTTCATCCTGAAGGAGAAGTCCCCCGGTGACGGGTCGTCAGGTCCCTTCCAGGAGAGGAGGTACCGATCCAATCTCGTCTTTAGATTCCACCCGAGCTTCATCCCTGGCAGGAGAGTATCAGTGGGGTAATCGAAGCTCTGCCAGAAGAATTTCTCCTCATCCTTCTCGGCCTCCGCCTTCAAGACGAGGTTTCCTGTTTCAAGGAGCTCGGCAACGGCGCCGGGCGAACCCGAGGAGGAAGACCAGATGACTGCACCATCACCGCCAGACAGGGAAAGCTTTCCTTCGGTGCTTACGCTGAGGGCTCCGGGAAACGTGGTGATAGGGCTTTCTCTGTTGGCGACCCAGACGATCGTCCTCTCGGGGATGTTAGCGTACCATATGCCCAGGTACCGCCTACTACCGCCGCCCGCGGGGAAGAAGCCGAGCTGGAAGCTGCCGCCGGCAGAGAGGAGAGTTTCGTTTTCCCTGAGTTGCTCGCCGGGCTTTAGGACGGCAGCGGCCGCCGTGGAGAAGAAGAGATTGCAGAGCAGAGGAAGGAAGAAGACGAGAGGAGGGAGGAGGCTCTGCCGACCACACATGACGTTCTCCAGTGCGCGTGCGGTCTGGGGAGGCGAAAACGCAGATCCTTGTTCATATACCCATACTGATTGACGTCTGATTTCTTCTGTGGGTCCTACGAAAATTTGGAGAAGTCAGAGGGTATGACGACGCGTCCTTAACGTGGGAAAGGATACCAAACGGAACACCGTGTGGTCAGGGCCTCCCAATGTCACGCGTTTGAAACTTGTGACTATTCAACCCAGCCTTCCTTTCTCTACGAAGCAGGTATGAATGTTGGTGACGTGGAGCGGCAGGAACACATATTATTTAGCTCCTGTCGACATAAAAACTAACCCAGATCCCATCTTTTCGATTATGGGCCCCGGAGTGGACCCAAGGGCAGTATAATTGAAAAATCATTTAAGGCCTAGCGCTGAGATGATCATCAATGATTCTTGGTGACTACGGATGATGGCGTTGGGAGGAGTGAGAAGGTGCCTTGGTAAACACAAGCTTAGGTTAAAGTGGAGGTGGCGTAAAACATTCATTAGTGAAAGGGAATAAATTTTACACGCGGGGCCCTTGGTGGGCCAACTTCTATGAAGCCCACAAAAGGGGAAGTGGGATTTGATGGAGGTTGGAGTCCATGGGAGGCTTTCAGGGTACATGGCACAATAACACCTTTTTAAGAACTGGAAAAGACATAGATGATGCTTTTATTTTCCTCCTGAATTTTACCTTTAACACCAATAGATGGAGAAATAGTCAACCTAACATACTCATGTTACTATGTAGTATATGTCACATAAGTAGCTCAATCAAGTGATAAAATGTGCTAACCAATAATAAAAATAAAAGATGGGACAATTGTGTAACTTTACTTTATATGTGATATGGAGTGCAATGAAAAATAGTAGTCTCATTTCCTACTATGCTGAAAATGAAACAAATGTTATATATCCTTCTTATTCTTATTGTTAAGCATTTAGATGTAGATAAATACAAATGAGAAGAAAAATTGGCCATAAATATGATCTTCTTATACTAATGTTTAGATGTTTTGCCTTAGTGAAGAATTTTATAAGTCAAGGGGTTGAGTTGTTTATAGTACTTCATGTGGTCTTTAGTATATAATATATATTAAGAGATGGGTGACTTAGTTTTTGAAGGATTTAATGAGGCTAGGTGAAACACAAGGGAGGAGAGGGAGTGACATGCTTTAATTTTTGTATAATAAATCATGTAAATTTAAAAATTATAAAATTAGAAAATATGATTTTTTAGATTTTTAGAAGTATTTCAACACAAAAATATTAGTTATAACTCAGTAAAAGGCTCTTAAAATAGTGAAAAAAAATTAAGTCGATCACAAGGATGTAAAATAATATTAGATAAAATTCAAATTATTTCTCAAATAATATGATTTCTTATGATTTTTAGACTAAATGATGAAGAGAAAATGATGGTGAGCGAGACCCATCTCCATCAGCTCAGGAGACACCGGCAGTCCGAGTTCAGCCCAATCGACACACGAAGACGAAGGAGCCTGGCTTTCACTACACGGCCTAGCCCTTCGAGACAATGATATTCCACCTCCGCGACGATGACGAGCTCAAGTTCACCCGTATCTTTCTTTGTATTTTCACGTTGACGTGTTGGGCCTCGCATTTGTGTGTTGGCAGGCCCAATTCTATGTGTGTGTTGTTTGTGTCTCCCTTTCTTTAGGGTTTTATTGGGTCTCTCTTTTGAGGCCCAATTAAAACCCTAAGGGGGGGGGGGACCTATGTGTCTTTCCTTTTGGGCCTCTTTTGGGGCTTATTTGAGTCTTCATTTGAAGCCCACTTAAGCACCGTAAGAGGGCCCTCCTCTTTCTCCTTTTAGGGGAGCTTATTGGGTCTCTCTTAAGAGGCCCAATAAGCCCCTTTTGTAGCCTTTTGTGGCTTATGGGCTTGAGGGCCTCAAGTGGGCCCACCTCCCCTTAGCCCACTTGTGGGCCCCATATAAGGGGAGGTAGGACCCCCCCCTCAAGGGAGCGCCGTATTTTTGAGAGAGATTATCGTTTTGTGAGTACCTTCTCCGTGATATAAGATAGGGAGGGAAGAAGGAAGAGGAAGGCCGTCGATACCCCCTTAGAGGACTTCGTTCCTCGTGACGCTGCTGCCCGAGAAGTCCCCCCGCCGCCTGAGACTACTGCCGCCGCCGGCCATCTCATTGCCGCCCGGGAGCTCGCCGCCGTCACCGGACGAAACGGTCGCGGTTGCCGCTGCAGCCGCCGCCGCCTCTGCTGGAACCCCGTCACGCCGTCGTGACGAAAGGGGCTCGCTTCGCCTCCCTACGAGCCGTCGCCGAGCACTCCGCCGGAGTCTCTCGACTCCTGGTTCGACTGCCGCCTCTTCCTCCGGAACTCCACCATAAACTCGCCGGAGCCGCCCTCCGCCGCTCCGCCCAGTCGCTGGCCGTTCGCCGACGAACGCCGACCTGCCGCCGACGTCGGAAGAGACCCTGCTGCCGTGCCGACCAGCCAGATCCAGTCCAAGCTCCACACAGGCCCCCGCCGGAGTTTCCCGACGATCCGCCGCCGTCGCGCCGTTTCCGGCGCCGCCTAGACCAGGAGGGCTCAACCCTCCCTAGTATCGCCGGCCGGATCGTCTCCTTGCTCTGCTCCGCTTCCCGGCGCCGCCAGAGAAGGCCGACCCTTCCGGCGACGGTTGGTTTGCCGCCCAACCGCCGACGTTCGGCATTCTCGCCGAAGCGCCGCTGACGCTCGGCCTTCCCGCCGAAGCGCCGCTGACGCTCGGCCTTCCCGCCGCCGCGCGCGCCCCGCGCGCCGGTTCCTGCGGCCCGCGACCCGGCGCCACTGCCCGCGTGCCCTAGGGCACGCCGCGCGGCTTGCCGCGCGCGCCCGCTAGCGTGCCCTTCGGCCCACCTGCAGGCCCACGCCCACGCCGACTGTGCCACGCCCTAAGACGACGACTTCCGCGACTCTCGACCAGGACCGACCGTCGACGCTGAGCATCGCTCTTCACCGGACGTCTCTGCCTTCGTCGAATCTCCGCTCTGTCACGACCCGCCGGGCTACGCAGCCCTGAAGGTTAGCTTTGTACCCGTTCCTCTTAAGTTTAATTATCTCTCGAAGGGTTTTCTCGGCTCGTCTCCACCGCCATCAGGAGAACGTAGACAGGATAGGACGGTTATCGGATCGTGACTTCCGACGCTGTGCTAGATTCGTCACCGATTGTGAGCTGCAGCCCTAGGCTACCTCATGACGACTGTTCTGCCGTCTGTCCGGACGTGGACCGAGAGGGCCTCACACTTACCATCGTCGAGTGTTTCCCCGAGTTGTTCTGGGTTGATCATGCATATTGGTACGCCTGCCTGTACTTAGGTTACATAGTCAAACCTAGAGTCTAGGGTCCATACATTCTGATCGGATCGGTCCGACTACCTCATCTCGGCTCGTGAGTTTCATTGATCAAGTACAAAGGTTCTCGCCCCGTCCTACATCAGAAAAAAAATTTAGGTGAGGACGTCAAGATGACATCAACACCTTGATGAATGCAATTCAAACTAAAATAGATTTCACTTGATGATTCTTACATAAATAATTAAAAATAATTTAATTAATCAAATTAAGATACATAAAAGTCAAGATAATTATAATTAATTAAAGAAGAGTTTTAAAATTTTAAATTACACGAAATATCAATTAATAAATAATTAAATTTAAAGTAGAAAAGATAGAGTCTAAAATTCTAAACATTATGGTGGTGATTGTCAAAATTCTAAGCATTAAGGTGAAGTATTTTTGTGCAATGTCTACATCTTCAAAAGCTCTTCTTAGATATTCATGATGTGGGTAATTTCTAAATCCTCTTGTGAAGTCAAAAATTGATGAGATTAGTCAATGAATTATCTCTAGCGGTTATCACTCAACAAAGTAGAAATTCAGTGGTGTTTGGATTTCCAACAATTGTCATCTAGCAAAGACAAGTTAGATAAAAGTCAAGTGCATCTCAAGGAGCTTCTTCCATAAGTATATGCAATAAGATGAACCTCTTTATTGCATTTAATACATTCTAGAGAGGTGATGACTCGTCTCTCAACATATCATATTGTTCTTGACGATAGCTCATTTGTTGATCAATTAGAGATAATTTTTTCAAGAATTTCTAATTTTTGTATTCAAATTTCTTAATCAATGATTAATGATGATTTACAAAGAGTGTTAACGAAATTTTCATCAATGACTTGATTGTTGGCCAAAGCTCTATAGAAAAATTATGAGTTAAATAGATAAAAACTTAAATTTTGGTTATTGTGAGATTCAAATCTTTGCTAGTTGCTTGACTATATGAGAGAGAGTTAGTAAATTACTCAAATACCCTTGACTTAGTGACATTATGATGTGTTTTCTTCTAATAATGTAAGGGTATTCTTGGTACTAAATATTTAAAACTTGGTGGTAAATGTTGGCATAAGTTTAGCCTCACATTAGTTATTTTTTAAAGTATGACATGAATATATATTTGTACCTCTTTTTGTCATCAAATTCTCTTTCCTAGAAACAAAATGGCTAAGACCACTTAAGAGGAAGGCTAAGCTAGGTGGTGCACCCCCACATACACACGTGTACAACCACTCCATGCCCAATGCCCAACTAGCCCCTATTGATGTGGTAAAGGAGTGACATGCATGTGCTCTAGAGGGTCCTTAAGCCACTTGAGGCCTCGGCTCATAACTGTGCTTCCAACTCGTGTGTGGGTCCCTCTTTTTTCTATTTTTTTCTATTTATCATTATTTTTTCATTTCATTTGAAAAATATGAATATAAAAAATATATAAATTAAAAAAATGATATAATTAGCGAAATATTTAAATTAATCAGCTAAAATCTTATTTTCTCAATTTAACACAAATAAAAGTCTATTTATCATGAGTTAAAGCTTAAAATATATTATTAAATAATTATTAATTCATGATAATGAAGACTTATTAGGTGGTGAATTGATTTTCCACCATTAGTCTACTTTTGTCTTCTGTCTATAAACACATATATTGACATGAGTTTTCTCATAGTTCTTTCATTCTAAGTATCGGTTTACTTAAGGTTCTAATAATATTCAATAATGAAACCTACCAAATTTCAACATTTTGTGATTCAAAATACATTCCTTCAATTCTTATTTGAGTACTTGTCATTTTTATTTTGAATTATTCTTAAATTTATATGAGTAAATTGAGCTTATGTGTAAAAGAATATTCAGCTATAAAATGAATTTATAGAGAATAATTTAATTCAATATTTTAATAGATCTTATGTGTATTTTTCATCATCAAAATATTATTCATTTAATGTGCCAAAAAAATCCACTTTATAAAGATTCATATTATTGCCTTCCACAATTATTCTTCAAAGAAAATTTTCCATAGAATCAACAATTCACATCCATGTTACATTTTAGATGTCTATCTTTCAGCTCTAGACATTGTGCTACTTGCCTTCCTACCCTTGTTACAAATAGTTTCTCTATGTGCATTCATAGAAGAAATAATGTACTATGCACTTATAGTGATAATCAAATGCTAAGATGGTGGCTTCTTTTGTATGGTTGACTTTAATGAAGAAAGCTTTAGTACATAATGATTTGTAGCACAATTTTCTCAAATGGTTTGGAAGGTAGGTAGGACAAGATAAGTTGAAGGCTCTTTAAAGTAGACTATATATAAACCCAAAAATCTCAATATTTATCGAACAAATATTTGATATATGATTTTTCAAAGATTATCTGAGTTGAAACATGGATCCTTTACTAATAAACTATGTAGTTAAATTGGTGTCAAATTGTCAATTTGACTATATCTGGATTGAGTCATACTATATGTGCCCTAGTTAAAGATATTTTCCCATATGTGTGATCTTTAGTTAAGCATTTGAACTTTTGACATATCTTGGATATTTTCACATGCTAGGATATGCAAATTCACTATTTTTGAGTATTCTTGAGTCTCACGTTTTGAATTCTAAAATATTCATGAATTCATTTTTCAGACTATTACATTATTTATGGCTATGAAAATTTTAAATATTTACAAAAATTTCCAATGAAGAAAAATGATGTTTAGGTCATTAGATTCAATCTGAATTGTGGAATTAAAATATAGATATAAAAGCTTATTCATGATACTAGATGACTATGATTTAGAATCAAAAAATTTATTACTCTTCATGTTTAAGCAACCAATTGAAATATGGCTATTTAAAAGACAGCTTAGAATTGTGTAAAATTGATTAATTATGATTAAACATAATTGTCAATACTATAAGTGGTTAAGATAATACGATACATATTTAAATTGTGGTTCAATATGTTCACCTAATATTCTTAATTCGTTCATATGATAATATTTTCATACAAGACTCATTTGAAGCAATAAGACTTGGATATATATACATATATGTTAGTGTCTAAAGGCTATGCACATTAGTTCAAACCTTAAAGAAAATGTAAGGTTAGTTTTACTTTATCTTGGATTTAAAAAATTTCAAATTTGTAACTAATTGAAAAAATTTACTATTGAATACAAGGGGAAAAGTTATAAGGTACTTAGATCAAAATTCTCTATATGTTAAACTCCTTTCTTAAATGATCATCCTTGACCTCCCTATCATTATGAGTTTCAATGTTTGTAGAGAATTAAAAAAAAATTGAGCATTATTTGCAGCTTGATCAAACAATAGAAAAAATCAAGTAGAATGAGTGAAAGTAATTCATTCAAGATCTTCTTCAACTTGTCCAAAGAGACAACGTCTTCATCATTTAAAAAAATTATATGAAGAGGAGAAATATAATTGAGTATAATTCAACTTCCTCTTCACTAAATTTCGATAGACATCTTAAGTTGACATCAGGTACTAAAATGTCCTATGGTGGAATTCATCATTATTTGAACACAAAAAAATCATTAGACATTTATTTAATCACTCAGCATAGTTTAACCCTATAACCAATAGTGTGAAACCAAGAGTCATAGATGTAGAAGATAATTTCAAGTGAAATTATGTGAAAGTTGAACCTGATAATATATGATATTTAATTAGGATTTGGCGATATAGATTATATTGATGTCCTTGATTTTGATACTTATATTAAAAAATTATTTTGATACTTATATTAAAAAAATTCTGTCTTAATTATTTATAGAATATTTATTAAACCATCAATAAACATCATGATATTTTTTATCACAAGTTAAACATATTTAAAAACATTCAAAATGTCTATTGATGATGCTCAATACAATCTTATGGCTAACAACAAATCTAAGGAATTCTATCCTTTAGATATTTTTTATGTCGAAATAATCTAGGGTCATATTGTTAAAACGTAAGTACAGAGGAATATGTGCCAATATATATGAAAACGTTTCACACATAATTGAGAAATGTGAGGTTACCTATGATATTCAAATGTAGGACTAAAGTGACATGGAGTCATAAACCTTAATAAGAAAAACATCTCAAAAAATCAAAATACATTTGTTTAGGCATGAGATTCGAACTCAAGATATAAGTAATGCAAAGGTAGGAAAAATGATAACTGAAATATTTGAATATCATGAAATGTAAGACATGGGCATGATTTAAAATCTGGTTCTTTGTATTAACATGTTGGAAGGATGATTAGAAAAATATAAAGCAATATCAAAGGATTAGTCACTAAAATAGGAATCAAACTCTAGTATTACACAATGGCTAACCTAGACTATCTACATAAAGTTCTCACAAAAGTGGAGAAATCATTGCCCTGTATCCTGCATGGTAACATGTTAACATCTTATATGGAGAAAATGATAAAGAAAAATGATCTACTTTGATTCAAACTCAAAAGTAAAAATATTCATTGAATATCACCAATCTTTAGAATGAAACGTCAAAGGTTATTTATGAGACAACCGCAAAGTCTCGAAGCGAGGAACAATTGAAGATCATCAACATGCACCCTAATGATAACATATCAGCAAAGGCAATATCAATGTTCAACCTTGAAATAACAAGATCAATAACATTTGAGTTCAACCTTGAAAAAAAAGATGTTGACTGATCAATTACACAATATCAAAGGCAACTTACATAAGTGCATAAAGCTTTGATTTGAAGAATGACCAAGGTCAACAGCATGAATTTTAGATGGTAATAGTCAATAAAATACTTGGACTAAATGAAAAATTAAACAACCACATCTATGCTAAACTTTGAAAAAAAATCCATTGATTTGTTACGTATCTCCAGAAAAAATATAAAGAACAACATATACAAGAATGGAAAGTATCAAACTAAAAAGCAATTAAAGGTCACCAGTACATCAGTGGAGCAATGAAAAGAATTTTGAATTTATTTCACTGTTCTCTAGTGCTGAAATGATAGGAAAACATTAGATAATAAATTGAATGATCTGAAAAAGAATCATAATTAATTAAAAATGAAGAAATTCTTTTATCTCATCCACTCAAGCTTGAGAAGTTCATACTCTTTTAGTCAAATACAAATAACCACATGCTTCAAAGAAAGACCTAAAAGTTTAATTATTCTACTTACATGGCTATGGTGATATAAGTCAACAAATTTTACTAAGATCAAGCCTTAAGGTAACTTGAAATGATGAGTGGAGAAAGGGTTAGGCTAAGACACGAGGTGCTAAGAGATAAAAAGTGTATGTGGAAGGTGTGGTATTCGTGGAGACTGATGTATTAACTGAAGCACATGATGTTGAGAGTCAAAACTTATTCGTGAGGGGTGTGATCTCTATAGAGATCAATTAGAAAAATTTGAGCCATTGATCCCATGAAATTAGTTTTTCTAGACAAATAAAATAAAATCTGATATGAAGATCCTTTGAGACTAAACGTAGTCTAGTGAAGGGTGAAACCATACAAAAACTCTTGTGTCTCACATAGTCATAAGTGAGAGAGAGACTAGAGTGAATCCATAGAGAAAAAAAGATTGACTTAGGTGAAATTGTAAACATAGTCAAGAGACTATGTGAAAACATGTGTCCACACATATAAATGTAGAAAAAATAATTAAGTAGAACAGAAAAATGTAGGGAGCCAATTCAACCCTCTTAGTGTTTCACTTAGCCATATCAAACCCAATAGATAAGTCTTCAATGATTAATTAAGAAATTATTAGCTTTTCAAAAAGAGTTAGATTTATATAGAACTTTTAATAATGCTTTGCCTAATTTCTGTAATTATTTAATATTAACATTTGAAATTTTCTTAAAAATTCATATGGTTTAAAATGAATAAAAAACATCCTATTAGTGATTTGGATATCCTTTATGTTCATATGAATAATGACCATGGAGTGATTAAGATATATAATTGAAGTTATCACTTAGGTTGTATCAAATTTGAATCCTTTACATTGAAACACATCTCTTAATATATTTTTAGATAAATTAATGATTTTAACTTCAATTTAGAACTGAAGTATGAATCATTTGATATCAATAATATGACGACTTATAATTATTCAAACTCATTGTTGAAAGATTATTTTAATTTTCATCATTTTATTTATAATGTAAGGAGTAAATTCACGAGTGACATCAATTTTAAATATTCTTTTCAAATATTGGACATCTAATTTACTTTTTAACAATCGTCAGATTTATTTTTTTCAAACATTTGATGACCAAATGGTTGCTTCTAAATAGTGATATTTTCCTATCTAGGCACTAATTAATGTTTAAGTAGATTTTGAATTATTATTATAGAGTTTAAATTAAAAATGTCAAATATATTCATTGAATTGACATCTAAACACAACATTAATAAAATATATTTTTAATAAATATTTAATTATTTTAATTCAACTATATGTTCTAATGTTGATGCAAATAAAAAGTTGATTAAGAAACAACCATTATTAGATCCACTTATCTTTCCAATGTCTGTTTGTTATTCTCATAAAACATTAGGACAATCAAGACTCTTGTGGCTGATTAAGCAGGGTTGAAACAGTTCAACCTATTAGTAGGGAGATCCTTCAATAATCATAAAATTTTTTGGACAACTTAATCATGAATTACTGTTTCATGTATCATCTTCTAGTATGAAAGACCAAAACATCTAAGGAATGCTAACCATCCCAAACGAAACCCATTAAGAGCAAGGCTATGCTATTCAACTTAATGACTTTATCAAATGAAAATAAATATATATATATATATATATTACTTGCAAAAAATTGTATGTCTACTTTGACTTGTCTTTATTAGAACACGTTTTTTTTTTAAAAGAAAAAATCCCTATAAAGAATAAAGAGCATGCACATGGTTTTCTGCTTTAAATATAAATAATTAGTAAAATGACATCATTTTCTTTTCTAGTCACTCATAGGTATCTACATAGACAAGTAATTTCGAAGGGAGAAATTCAAGGTTTCATTGTACTTTCCTTTCCTTTTTTTGTCATCCAATCCATCAAAAGAGACAAAGTGTCTTTGAAGACCACCATTAGTATGAATTATGTAGGTTTAACAATCTTTACCCTTGACCCGTGAGTGCTAACGACTCCCTGGCGTTGGCTCAAAAGATGACACGTGTGAAGGAAATTAGCCATTCTATCCTCATGGGGTTGACAGGTACCTTCCCATAGCTCAGCACCTATCATCTACAAGTCCCATCAATAGATTGCTATTTGAATTATTTGAAAAAATTGTATTTAGATGATTTATATCAATGGGAGAACAAGCAGACGTTCTTCAAGTCCCATCAATAGAGAAGAAGCCCTTCATCGTTACATGATATATGTCACAAAAATGTGAAAAAGTTGTAATTAATTTTAGAAAAATAATTTATTTCTTTAGAACTTAAAAAAGGAATTTTGCAAAAGATTCTTCAATAAAGAAAAATAAGAAATCCAACCTTCACAACATCAAAGTTTGATACTCCGTGAAAGACAATTTTCTGGTTGTAGAGGTAGATTACTATCCTAAACAAAATCAAGATGATGGAACAGAATATTCAGGACTCACCGAAAAACGGGAATCAATGACCAGGGTTGAAGAGTAGTTCACGTATAGCATGTCAGCGATCCTCAACGACAGTCATCGTTATTTCATTGGGGACACTGACTGATCGAACTTGGTGTGGGACACTGAAAAAGTAGGAAGCCTGGTCTCTTTGGTTCTGGCAACAGAAAATTCTCGCTGGTCAGCATCGTCACCACTGCGTACACGGTTGGCCGATCGCTCGGGCTCTCTTGTACACACAATAGACCAACTTGAATGCATCTCAGCAGCTCTGACTCTGGACAAGAAGTCATCACGATAGGATCAAGTAGTTCCAAGAAGCGGTCCTCCTGCCATAGTTTCCACGCCTGCGATGGACGATAACAGAGACCCCTTTAACACTTCGGCCGAAATCTTATGAAAATAGAAATAGTGATCTCTCTCTCTGTCTCTCTCGCTGTGCACTTACATGAGAGGCAAGGTTTACTTGGGGGTCTCCTGGGCGGTAGATTCCTCGGGTTTTAATACCACTCAGGACCTCTAACACGAGAACCCCAAAGCTGAACACGTCTGACTTCGCTGAGATGATGCCGCTTATTGCGTATTCTGGAGACATATATCCACTGTTCCACATTTCCCAATCAAGATGGCCATTTTCAGGAGGATATATCGTTCACCCTTTTCATTAATGATGTATAATTGATATGGAAGAAAAAACTTACTATGTACCAACAATTCTGCAAGTATTGTCGGTCTGCTGGTCTGCTCCGAAAATTCTCGCCGTGCCAAATCATGAACTTGTTACTCTTTATCACACAGAAACAAAGTATTGTCATTGTAGAAAATGGGACAGAAAAGGAATTAAAAAGTGATAAAAATCTGGATTAAGCTGATTAATCTCGTTGTCTTCATGTCACCACAAAAAATAGAGTAAAATCTAATGAAAAAAGAAATCTAATTCGCAAACATCTTCCATTACTCTGTTCATCTATCACCCTAAAATATAGTACCAGAAAACGAATGTGAAATCGTCTAAAAAGGGGTAAACAAAAATTGAATGAAAGTCCTAGTCTCGTCATCTGCCTGACCCCCAAACAATGGATTAAGAATTAATTAAAATAAAATGCAATTAAAAGAGAAATCGAACTCACAAGTTCCCAACATCGCTCTTCTTGTCTCCGCCTGTCACCTGGAAAAAACTTGGCCGAAAAAAACTTTCAAATTGCTCCAATCTTCCCCTTTCTATCATCTATAAAACTTCTTCCCTTTTTCGTCAAATTTCCTTCCGGATTTCATGCAGTAATACCTCAACAACCATCATAAAATCGAGAATCATCTACGTTAGTTTCACCACCCAAAAATAGAGCATGGAAGATGACATGTACATGAATGATGTGGCATAACTGTTTGCATGGTCCGAAATGGCTGGCTTGGCCCACGAACCGTTGACACATCCTCCTGGTGATGTGACCATGAATCAATGTATTTTTTCTCATTAATTTGATAATTTCTAAATTATTGAAATAAATTTCACATCGCTCATAAATTCCCTAAAAAATCAAAGATAAATCTATTTTCTAATTTTAACTTCATGTGTAATTTCCAGTATATTATAAAATAATTCTCAAGTCTATAAACCTTAGTTAATCATGTTAGGATATAGATTAAAAATCATAAATATATTTATTTCACATAAATTATAAAAATTAGAAAAATAAACATAAATTCATCATATCACTCTCAAATCAGTACTAACATTTCGAACTTAAATAATTCACATTTTATGTTAATTCATGCAGAAAATACTTTAATTTTACCTCAATTAGTATATAAAATTAAGAATTATCAATAGGTAGCTACACTAACTTAAGTAATTGTCTATGGGAGAGACAAATATAGATTATGCTTCCCTTTCCTTTTTGTGCCATCCTTTCCTTCATCAAAATAGACAAAATATCTTGAAATATCACCATTGATATAAATTATGTAGGTTTAACAATCCTTGTCCTTTACTCGGAGCATTAACCACTCCCTAGGTTGGATCCAAACGATGACAAGTGTGGAGTAAACTAGCCCTTGTATCCTCACGAGCTTGATCGTTATCTTCCCCCAGCTCAGCACCTATCTATGACTTGACATAGATGGCTACCTGAATTATTTGAAATTTTGTATTTATCTGATTTATATCAACTTTAAACTCAATTGGAGAACATGCAGACGTTCTTCAGGTCCTATCAATAGAGAACTAGCCCTTCATTATTACACAATATATGTCATACAAATGTGACATTTTTTAATGAATTTGAAAATAGTTTTGTTTTAGAACTAAAAAGTGGATTGTGCAAACCACTGTTCAATTAAAGAAAAAAAACAAATCCAATGTTCACAATGTTAAAGTTGGGTTACTCACTGAAAGACAATTTTCTGGTTATGGAGATAAATTACTATACGAAATAAAATCAAGATGATAGAACAGAATATTCAGGACTCCCGAAAAACGGGAATCGATGTTCAAGGTTGAAGATTAGTTCACGCCTAGCTTGTCAACGACCCTCAACGACACTCATGGTTGTTTCATTAGGGCTGAAAGGCTGATGTGTGCTGGAGGAACTTTGTGTGGGACACTGAAGAAGTAAGAAACCCGGTCTCTTTGGTTCTGGCAATAGAACATTCTCGCTAGTCAGCATCGTCACGACTTCGTACATGGTTGGCCGATCGCTCGGGCTCTCTTGCACACACAATAGACCAACTTGAATGCATCTCAGTAGCTCTCTCTCCGGACAAGTCGTCACGATTGGATCAAGTAGCCCCAAACAGCGGTCCTCCTGCCATAGTTTCCACGCCTGCGATGGACGATAACAGAGACCCCTTTAACACTTCGGCCGAAATCTTATGAAAATAGAAATAGTGATCTCTCTCTCTGTCTCTCTCGCTGTGCACTTACATGAGAGGCAAGGTTTACTTGGGGGTCTCCTGGGCGGTAGATTCCTCGGGTTTTAATACCACTCAGGACCTCTAACACGAGAACCCCAAAGCTGAACACGTCTGACTTCGCTGAGATGATGCCGCTTATTGCGTATTCTGGAGACATATATCCACTGTTCCACATTGCCCAATCAAGATGGCCATTTTCAAGTGGGTATATCGTTCATCCTTTTCATTAATGATCTATAATTGACCACGGAAGAAAAAACTTACTATGTACCAACAATTCTGCAAGTATTGTCGGTCTGCTGGTCTGCTCCGAAAATTCTCGCCGTGCCAAAGTCGGAGATCTTTGGGTTCATTGCATTATCTAATAGAATATTGCCGGCTTTGAGGTCCCTGTGGATAATCCTGAATCTTGAGTCATGGTGGAGATACTGAAGTCCTCGAGCAATTCCCACGATGATGTCCAAACGCATCCTCCATCCCAATTCTCCACGCTTTATTTCATCTAATGTATCGTCCACCGTGGGAGAGAGAGAGACAGATTGACGAAGAAGAGTGAATAAGCAGAAGCTGAGTATCTCGAGTCTACGAACAGTAATTCCCATTGTAATCAGTTGACTTACCGAATATAAAGTTGTCCAGGCTTTTATTTGGCATGTATTCGTAAATCAACATTTTCTCATTATCTCGAACACAGCAACCCAACATCCGAACAAGGTTCTTGTGCTGAAGATTCACCATTAGCTTTACCTCGTTCATGAACTCCCTAACCCCCTGTGCGGAGGCACATGAGAGCCGCTTAACTGCTATATCCCGGCCATCTTTCAAAGTACCCTGCCTTTGCAATTTCTCTGAGTTACACTTTCCCCCATTGCACGTGTACTTTTATCCAAATGCTATTTAAAAATAAAGCATAAATAAGTAATAATTATCTGAGCCAAGGAGGCGGATGGTTTACCTTGTACACTGTCCCAAATCCTCCTACTCCGATCTTGTTGTCAACGGAAAAATTTTCGGTGGCGGTTGCTACAGTCCGAAAGTCGAAGAAGGGTAGATCCGAGTCATCTCCATCAGCAATTTCACGAGGGTTCTCCGTTTTACCTAGGAACCAAGAGATATATATATATATATATATTTGTAGAGATAGAAAGAGAGAGAGAGAGAGAGAGAGAGAGAATGGCGACTTGGATTTTAAACTTTTTTACTGGCAGTTAGTGAGTGATAAGATCAAGAAAGCCTTATGATATTACCATTCAACGTGTTGCGCGTCATCTTCTTCTTCATCCAGATTCCACACAGCAGAAGAAGAGCCATTCCTGTGACGGCTCCGACAGCGCCAAATATGGCAGCATTTCTCTTTCTCTTTTTGCTTTGAAAATAACTTGACGTCGGATCTGCGCATATTCATCCAAGCAAAATTAATTTTATCTAATAGGAAATGCTTATAAGTGGAGTTACATATCCCTAATTAGAACACCTTTTCTTAGCTATTACGCTACAGGCCCATCAGGACTGTAGAGGAAGAAACGCACTCAATCTGTTTACTGTAGTCAACAGGTTCAGGGTCGATTCTGGGAGCTCTGCCATGTTACAGTATTAAGAATTCAATTACAGAATTACGGAATTATAGAATTTAATTGGGTCTTTTCAACTGATAGCCCATTCACAGCTCTCTCTCTGGTCGATGGCACCATACTCTCGCTCACGTCAACTCGAAGCCTGATAATATACTTGGTATATTATCAAGTACACATGTGCATGCTTTTAATATTATATTCGGTAGATCTGGCAGTTCTCTCGTCAAAATTGAAAATCATCAATCTAAGGGATTTATGTGGCATCTTGAAGCTGTCAAGTCATGCGGAGTGCGTCAGATTTCTAATTTAACTCGGACGAGATTAAGAAAAGTAGGTACCGCTGTTGGCATCGGCGACGCGAAGGAAGAGCTCCTGCCCGTTGAAAGTGAAGTTCACGATATCTACCAGGTCACCTTCCCAGGTTACGCAAACCCTCCCTCCTTTGCGGATGTCACCGCTGCCGTAGGCGGTGCAATTGCAACTGTTGGCACACCGGGCCCGACAGTCCTCCAGGCTCATGTTCGTCGTCACTGTGGCATTTAACAACTCGGGGAGTTTCACAGACACCACAGGCCGGAAACCGTCACTGGCGCCGCAGCTCAAGGCGGTATTGCGCACGCACCCACCTGTACAGTTTCCCTGGGACCAGTCCTCCTGAGACTTGGGGCGGAAGCCCCTGAGGCAACGGCAGTGGGGGTAGTCGCTCACCGTGCACGTACTGTACGGCCCGCATTGGCCGTAGTCCTGGCATTCCCACGGCACAGTCCACAACACGGTCCAGCTATCGCCTTCATCACTCCACGCATAGCGCTTGAGCTCGCCAGTGGGGGTCAGTACAAGCCGTGAAGAACTAGTACCGGCTATCAGGCTGTCTGAGTAATACACTTCGTCTCCGGAGGAGACGACGCTAGAGTTGAAGAAGTTGTTGGCATTATGAAACGGCGAACCCGTGAATCTGACCCCGTTCCACATACCTGGGGTAAACTTCAGCTTCGACCCTTCGAGCAGAACACAGGTCGGTAATTTTTCCACCACTAGCCTGTAGGAGTACTTCCCTGGGGACGGGTCATCGTTGGCTTTCCACGAAGTAAGGTGCTTGCTGGCACCGGTCTTCGTGTTGATCGAAAGCTTCATGACAGGGAGCAGCGTATCCCCTGGTTCATCAAAGCTTTCCCAAAGCACTCTGCCGGCGTCATGGATAACGAAGTTCCCGGTCTCCAGAAGCCGGGCCACACGATTGCCGCCGGTGCTGGAATTCAGATTTGTTGACCAGGCGATGTTGCCGGCCTTGTCGACAAGTACAAGGTTTCCATCTCCACCAAACCTCAGGATCCCGTCGCTGCCGTTGAGCGGCGAATCCCTATTTGCCACCCAGACAACGGGCTTCTCGTTGCCTCTGTTAAAACGTATGCAGAGGTACCTCTTCGCGGGGACGCCCAGGTTGAAGAACCCCAGCTGGAAACTCCCACCAGAGGAGAAGAGGGATAGCCCAGCCCTCAAGGAGCTCTTCTGGTCTATGCCGTCTGCAGAGAAGGAGGGCGAGGAGGAGGCGCCGATCACCAACAGGAACCCAAAAAACAGGATCGCAGGCGTCGCCGTGTGTTTCCCCATGGAAGAGAAGATGAATGATTTGATTCTCCGGGAGCAGAAAGAAAATCCCGATATCAAACCTCCCTCACTAATCAAACCTAATGACTTCAGGCCGACCATGCCGACGACCTAACTCCGGCGGCCAAATTAAATACCAAGTTGCTGATTTGTTAATAGTCAGCATTCATTAAATGGGAACGAACTCGGCGGGCAAACGAGGTTCAGGAGACTTTTCGTTGGTAATTCAGGGAACCACCTAAGTGGACTTTCTGTCAGCCGTTCCACCGGGGGTCGCCGTATGAAAGGAAAATTTCATTTAAGGCAGGTTAAGAAGCGAGGAGTGGCAATGACAGCACCAATGCCCTTAAATGAGATGATTTTCCTAAAACTAAAGGACCTAACGTTTCTAACAATCGAGGACATATGGTGATCACATTATTCAAGTCGTGATAAAATATACTGTTAATCGGCCATAGCTCTTCAAAGAGAACTGGCGGGCCTCTGTTTACATTGAGAAATCAGTCTTAAACTCTTAGGAGCTGGGGTTGATCCTCTGGGGCAAGTACTAATCAAAGGATTGATTCATGTTCTCCACTTCAGGTGACATGAAATTCAACCTAAGGCGATCAAGAAAACAAAATTCGAACTCAACTCAAAGAGAAATTAATTGTCGCTAGCAAAGGACGAAGGTAAAATGTAACAAACAGACATTCAAATTAAAACGAAACTATCCTCGTCTGTCACTCAAGGATGGAATAAATTCTCTTGCTGCTGTAAAAGAAGGTAATTAACGAAAAAGAAGCTACTCTCTAGCTATGTGTCTGTCACGCATACCGCTAAGATGGCAAGACCTCGAAAATAATGCGCGAATTTAACAAAATAATTTCAGTTTACGGGACCCCCTATTCCTTCGCTCCTCACTCCGTTTGTCACTCAGGAGGGGACCACGGTCTCCGGGGGAGGGAAATCAGGTCGCCGTCACCGCTGCCTAGACACCGCTTCCGTCTGTCACACGAAGGGATGCTCGCAGTCTGCGACGTGACGTCCCCATCGTCTGGATAGTGCCACTGCCGTCACGCCGCCGTAGCCACCACCGTCTCCTCCCGTCACGCGGAGGGAGGCCAGCCACCGCTTTCCCGCCACCGCCTCATCCTCTCCATTTGGTTCATCAACTCTCCATTTATGTACTATGACCAATCTTCATACAGGAAGCAGTAAACGTCCTCACCACTGAACGATAAAATAGAGTAATAAACATTGGAGAGAGAGACAGAGAGAAGCAAAGCGCATTTAGATCTACATCTAAATCTAGGAAGAAAAATTACACCTGTGACGAAGGGAACACCAATCTTGTCGCTCCAACCGTTACAGAGATTGGAGTTGGAAGATACATTGAATACATTGATTACATTGAACTCTTAGGCTCTAAAGAAAATTTCAGTGTGCCTTGGATCTGAATGTGTTCAACAAGATATCCGCATGTCAAAGGACAGAAGGGATTTACTACAAACTAGAAGTCACAAATGAAGGAACAGATGAAAGATTCAAAAATTGATTTTTAGTACATAAATTGGAACTTTTTTTAATACCTAAGAATGAATCTATTTTCAGACATGTTTTATTGATATCTAGAGGTTACTGATGGTCCTAAGAATCTGAGGAAAGCATGTTCTAATGGTGAGCTGATTAAAAAACATCCCGAGACCTTTGTGATCCAAGTGTAAACTAAAAGTGACAGCATTTTGAGAAGCCAAGGA
Organism: Spirodela intermedia; assembly: GCA_902729315.2. Classification (NCBI taxonomy): domain Eukaryota; kingdom Viridiplantae; phylum Streptophyta; class Magnoliopsida; order Alismatales; family Araceae; genus Spirodela; species Spirodela intermedia. The sequence continues at coordinate 4,170,459 of LR746278.1, forward strand.
TTTAAACAGATGGAGTATTCATGACTTGCTTGGTTTACTAAAGTCTTATGTGAAATACCTAGGGACGGCTAATCTAGTCAGGAAGGGAGGTGAGCATTCTTAATCATGACAATGATTCTGTTGAATTTTGCATGCAGCACCGTACTAATAAGGGAGGCTGAAAGGATTTCAAAGGCAAGAGATTATCGCATACAATTTATACCGTTTAATCAGCTGACCTACTCTGCTTTCAAAGTACTATGTATGATGTCACTTATTTGGGTTCCACTGAATAGAGGCTTCAACTGTCTCCATTAGATTTAATAGGTCAAATCAACTCTTCTAGATTCATGACTCTAGTGGGGCAACTAGGATGGGACCACTCATCTCTTCTAGAATGGGACAAGAATAATAGTTACTAATATCTCCAGATTATAGCTTTAGATTGGCCTTTAGAGCAAACACAATATAAACACAAATATACAATGAGTTACCATTATTGGTATTCAACTCAAGAGGTTTGACTCCTCACCTGGAACATGGATGTAGAAGTTTAATTTTCTAATTTTTATCATTCTCTTCTACTCTAACCTTAGTGTTGGCTGAAATTCCCCTTCTATATGAAACGTATTGGGAAATCTAATGATCACTTCAAACAGTTGGATAATGGTGTATTTTTTGTCACGTCCATGCCTTAAATTTGAGGCTATATCAATATTTTTTAATATTTTTAAAAATAATTACAAACCAATTTCGAAATTAGTGACACTCAAAACAGATAAAAATTTACTTCTTTGACCATTAGAAAAGTTATATTCTACTTGTCCTTACATCTCTTCTAACCGTGTGCCAAAAATAGTTTATGCATGTCCTAATGATATGATGGCATACCTCTCTCATACGTTCTCCTCTTAAGCTCCAAGCCATTTTCCTCCTATATTCCATGAATCTACCTCCATTTAAAGGGAAAGGGTTAATTTTCAGTTCAAAGAATGTAAGAGCAAAAGCTGCTCCAAATATGTGCCCTTAACATGACTTGGGGACCAAATATTTTATGACTGAACGGAATATATGAAGTCAGATGTATTATTCGTAACCTCGGACATCTTTTTGTTGAGATGATATCTTCTTTGAAACAAATACCTTTCCAATGGATTATAAGTCTTAAAAGATTAAGAATAAGTGGATTTATATTGCAGTTTCCGTCATGGAATTAACGTCCTATATTTCCATTACGTTTCTTTGATCTCTTTCATGATTTTAAGCCGTCCCTCTTGATATCTAAAGAGATTTTTCATGGGCATCATAAAATCACGCAAAATAAATTTTAGTAAAATTAAAATGGTGGTTCATAAACCATGCCTTATTAAGTTGTTGTAAAATCATAGATAAGTATTGTGCTTGGTGGCAGCGTGAGGTTAATTGGAGGTAAAAATTATAGCATGTTATTAAGCTTGCATTAGTCATCAATAAGATTGTTTAGTGCCTCATTATCCTTGTCAGTGCATTATGTACAAAACTTTTTTGCATCCATTCTCGTTGGAACATCTAAAGAATACTCAATAGTGAAATTCTTCACGATTCATGCAGCACAACCTTCAAAACTGCAATGGGCTGGTCTAATTTCAATGAACATCAGAAGAAAATTATAAGATAAATAATTTATTTTACTTGGTAAAATAAAAAATTAAAGATAAATTATGTTTCACTATTTCAATGAACACTCCTCTCTCTTGTTCTTCTCTCTCTTTCCAAATCTATCAAACTATGTATTAACTAATTATCATGATTTATTAAACTAATCATAAAAAAATGTCCATGTGGATATCTTAGTCAACCAACAGGTCTTAATTATGAAATTCATAATAGTATTTCAAAATATTTAGGAATTTCCTGTTACATGTTGTCGTAGGACACTATAGACCACACATGAGGAGTAGTTTGACAAAGAGATCACCAGAAAGCACAAAGTATCAACAACTTGTAGGGCTATGTTGACACTTCAACAACTAGACAAAGTCAACGCCTAATAGAAATTTTAAGATTTAAGCACAAAACAAAACCCACATTATACAAGAGTTCACAATTGACAAAGATGGGAATCTTCATTGAAAAATAGCAACTTCTTGACACCTGGGTTCTAAACATCAACACCAAAAAACTATATAGCAAAAAAATAAGTTGAAGTTTTACCATCATTTATGAAAATGCAATGTTCAACACTTGATGAAAGAAAGGTCAATGAGTATCTGTAGTTGGTAGAAGAACATGTCAACTCCTATTTTTTTGTGGTTGGCACCTGCTTATTTGTAGAAATTATATTTTTCAAAGTATAATGCTAAAGCACTGTGAATTGTGATATTCTACACATTAGAGCCATATGTGACACTTGGATCTACACAGATGATTTTTATGTTATGCACATCACATATTTTTTATATAAGGTTGTGATTAAAAAAGGCTTCAAAATTTGACACATTCCTTGAAAAATTCAGCCTATTGTATAGACTTTATGGGTGTTGTTTCCCTAATACGCTTGAATGTATACCAGCAAAGGGGGTTTGAATTGGTTTCCTAGTGTGTTTTAGAAGCTTTTGCCAAATCTGAATAGTTTCTATAAATTCTAAGTTTAGCAGGTGGATGATTAGTTTCTTGTGTCAACATAGTAGGTCGACAAATTGACTGACTTGACTGGGTCAACACACCAAGTTTTAGTTTATGCCGTACACAGATTTTTAGTGGTTAAGCCTTTCCTTAGGCTTTATCTGCTTCTAATAACTTGTAGTGAAACATTCTCGAGTAGTTTTCGAGATGTGTAAGATGAGATGAAGGGTCACTTAGGCATTGTTTGAAAGGTCTTCCAAAGGGATATTTATGGAGCCAAAATTACAATTGTTTAAGATCAAATCTTTGAGATATGATCAGGAAAAGATTTTTATACTAATATTAATTTCACTAGCTTTTATTCTCAAGTAGTGTGTGTTAGTCAAATATGTGATTGTATAAAATATCTTTGATCTTCTAAGAATATTTGATTATATGATATATATTGATTTTTCTAATGTGCTAGGATACACCACCCTTGCTATAGATATTTTTTCATGTGTGAAAGTCTATAACATGTCATGCACATTATATATGATTTAATTAACCCAGATGTCGACACACACTTCCATTGGTCAAATGCTTCTCTTTCTTTAAGTGGGTAGACAATTTTTAGCGGGCTGACACAATAAGTAGACACACTTCGGAGCCCTAGTCTCTATTCTTTGGGTTTTCTCCTAAAGAAGTATACACATTTAATTTCATCTAGATATGATTTTTTATGTCTATTTTTTTCATTTGAGGTCTAAACAACATTGATAAAACAATTAAAACTAGATCCAAGGATTTAGTTCTTGATTTTTAGACTAGCGTATTCAAACATATTTTCTAGTAATGTTTTAGTTTTATCTTTATATGAGTAGTTATTTAACATCAAAATCATTAAACCCAACAGTGCATGCCTGAAGAAAGGCAATCTAATTTAGGTTTTGGAGAAATATAATAAAAAAGCCCAAGGAGAGGCTTGAGAAAACGAATAATTCTTGGGTTAACTCTTTCCTATTATGTGCATGTTTTTCTCATTAAACTTGATTCTCATGCAGTAACGTTTATAGATATCCTATGTATCTTCAAGTATGGTTAGAATGATTCATCCCCCAATTTGGTCTTATGTACATAGGAAGGGCCTTTATTTTCCATCAAGGTTCTAATCAGGACAACTATTATGATGAGAGTCAATTGGACTAAGATTTCCCAACATCCAGTCCATGAGGAGTAGATATCCTTAACATAGCCACTAGATCTAAAATCTTCCTCGTCTTGCATTCCTGAGCCTCCCCTCTCCTTTATAGATCAGGCGTCTCCTGACTCCCAACCCACACTCCAATTCTGTGTCAATTCAGCCCGTAGAAAGAATCTGACTTGTTGAACCTAAACCAAATACAGCTATCTTGACTTGACATATTAAACAACTATTAAACAACTATTAAAAAACTATTTGGCTGCCTAGAGTCATGTCTACAAAAGAGATTATGGGTGAAACTTTAAGAGTTGAGCTTGGTAATCAATTATTGTAATCATGACATTCAATCTGAATGGAACATAAGAACATGAATTATTGTTTGAGAGTGAACATAGGTAAGAGGCCAAACCACTCTAAAACCTCGATAGTATTATAGTTTTAGATTGTACAAAATCAAAATGCTAAGATTTAAAGACAAAGTTAATGAGAATAGCCAGAAGTTAATAAAGAGAAACAGATTAACGTTGATCAATTTAACCCCCCTTTATTTTGTCCACTCATAACCATGAATCTAGAAGAAGATTCATAGATGGAATCTTGAGTTGATTTGATCAATTTTAATGGAATGAAGATAGCTGAAGTCCCAATTCAAAATTATATTTCACTAAGGTTTATTATAACCCTAGGAAACAATGATATACATAGTTTTTGGAAAGTAGTGTAGATTAGATGATTAAACCACTATGATTGTGTGTGAAATATTATATCTCACCTTTTAAATGCAATCATCCAAAAATTAATTAGTGAAAAGCTAATTCACCCCCAGTCATTGTACTATGCTCCCATATAGAATCCCACAATCACATTGTCATGATTAAGGCTTCTCACCCCCTTTTAGTGTACACTAGTCATTCTATATTTCACATATACTTTTAGTAAACCAAGCAATTAATGAACAGTCAATTTTTTCAAATCCTTGGCTTCCTCAATTATAGTCACTTTTGGTTTACTCTCGAGTCACAATGGTCTTAATGAGTTCAAATTAGAGCATGCTTTCTTAAGATTTATAATATTGTCATTAATATCTAGAAATAAAGTAAAGATGTTTGGAAGTAGATTCATTCTCAAGGTTTTGAAAGTAGTTTAAATTTATGCACTAAAAAGTCAATCTTTGAATCTTTCACATATTCATTCATATATATCCCTTCTAATTTGTTGTAATTCTCTTCAGCACTTTCACATGCAGACATCATTGAACTTTAAATTGCAGACATATTAAAAATTATTTAGTGCCTAAGCATTCAAGGTAATCAAGTCATCTTCCAACTCTAATCTCAATCCAGCCAGCATGGGTCTTGTCGCATGGATGTGATGGAGTTTGGGAGTGAAGAGATTGGTGCACCCTTTGTGATGGGGGTAATTATGCTTCCTAGATTTAGATGCAGATCTAAGTACGTTTTGCTTCTCTCTCTCTCTCTCTCTCGCTGTATATATATATTAATGTAGATACTCTAGCTTGTCATTTAGTGGGTTAGGCATTTAGCGATTACTGTGAGAAAATTGATCATAGTGGAGCCTGCCTCCTTCAATTGACCATGACAAAGTTGATGAGCCAACTTAATGGAGAGGATGAAAGGGGAGAGGGCCCTTCGGCCCTTTGTCTCTCGGCTCTATATTTTTGCATTGTTAAGTGAGGGGACAGACGTAGAGCAAGGGTGGTGATGTGCTTATCAGAGAATGGGGGAGGAGGCCCGCCAGTCCTCTCTATGGAATGATAAGTCTTCATTATCATGAGTTAATAATTAGTAAATAATATAGTTTTAGCCTTAACTCATGATAAATAGACTTATATTTATGTTAAAGTGTGAAAAGTGGTTTTCAATTGATGAATGTGAATTTTTAGGTAATTATGTGATTTTACATGAATTTATATGATTTTTATAATCTTGCTTTTGAGATAAATGAAGAAAAAGAAATAAAAATAAGACAAAATGAGGGGGGGACCTGCCAGCCAGCCGGGCCCGCAAGTAGGTCAGAAGCTCAGTCAGGGAGTAGCCGCGAGCAGGGGGCTCGAGCGGCTTGGACCGATAAGGGCATGTGTGTGCCACTCTCCTTCCACGTCACCGGTGGTCAGCCGGCTGTGGGGCAAAGAGTGGTCGTACACGCGAGAGAAGGGACTTTGCTTAGAAAGCTAACATTACTATATATTCGCCTGAAAAATCGGCGCACAACCGATGTGGGACTAAACCCGCGTCACACCTTCCTTAGAAAGGGCGGACAACCGGTGCGGGTTCGAATCCTCCCAGAGTCAAAATTCATATATTTTTATCTGATTATCGCGACTTTCCTATAGATCGCCGGTGAAGGATTAAGCAACGAGAATCGCTGGATCATCGGCGAAAATCTCATCAACGCGATTCGCGGAGCATTACTACTAAAATTGTTGAACGATTCGTGATAAAAGGATCGCGAATCCATCGAGTAAATCATCTCCAATTGATCGACGAATAAGCCGTCGTCGAGAAAAGGACGATCTGCCGGGAGACGAGTCGCCACCTCCTGAGAGCGTACCATATGCGATGAAGAGCCTCCTCTTGCTGCGCGGACCTGAGGATGAAGCTCCCTGACACGCGCCCCACCTCCATCCAGCTCCTCTCCGTCGGGTGACAGCCGCCGGAGAGCCGCAAAGTCGCCGTTTTTCCGCTCTGCCGGGTGACAGCCGCCGAAGACGACTCGACGACCCATTTCATTAATCTCTAGACTTCGCGAGAAGATCTAGAGATTGCCCACGTCGTCTTTGTCCAAGGAGAGCCTTCGAGGCCGTGGACACTGCACGACGATCCTCCCAAATGCTCAGGATTCCGGTGCATCGCCGACGCATCGCCGTCGCGACGTCAGAACTCTGTTTTCCTGCTTTCAACTTAATTTATGCTTCATTTAGTGATAATTTTTGTGATTTTAATTTACCAAAATATACTTTGTTCTATTACGATTCTTCCGGCTTTTACAGATCTTAATTTGATTAATTAAATCATCTATAATCGCTTACGTAAGAATCGCCAGGCGGAACTCTGTTTCTACCCGATTCGCGTTCGCCGGGCGCTGACGTCATCCCGACGTCCGTACTGTTATTTCCCTTTTTTCGTGAATTTTAAATATATTTCCTTTTCATTTCCAAGTATAAAATTCATAGAAACTTGTATTCATTGAGAAAAGTTCTGAATAATTACTAGATATTATATTACATCCTTGTGATCGACCTGGAAAATTACTACTATTTTTGGAAATTTTATTGAATTATAATTGATATATTTATTCAGAAATACTTCTAAATATCCAAAAATTTGTATTTTCTAGTTTTATAAATTTTAGATTTGCGTGATTTAATATACAACGACTAAGTCACGTCATGGAGCTAAGGCTAATTAAACTTATTTTCTATCACCACTCGAAAAAAGTGGCCACCAAATGACCTCAATACGATGATCTCAAATGTTCGCAAAATTATGTCATCTAGTGTTAGAAAAGTCATCTCATTTAATGGCACTAGTGTTGCCAGTACCACTTATCCACCTCTTAACCCGACTTACATGATATTTTAATGTCGTAATCGACTAACGGAGACTCCGGCGGCAAACACGCCGTGGAACGTTATGCAGAAAGTCAAATGAGGCGGTTCCCAGAATCTCCGGGGAAAAGTCTCTTGGACCTCGTGTGCCCGCCGAGTTCATTCCCTATTATTAATAAATGCCGACAATTAGAAACCAACAAGTTTCTATTCAATTTGGTCAACGGAGTTCAATCAACGACATGGTCGGTCTGAAGTCATCAGATTTGGTTAGTGAGCTCCCGGAGAATCTGTTTTCTCTTCCATGGGGGTACACACGGGGAGACCTGCGATCCTGTTTTTTGGGTTCCTGTCGGTGATCGGCGCCTCCTTCTCGCCCTCCTTCGCTGCAGACAACCTAGATCAAACGAGCTCGCTGAGGGATGGGCTATCCCTCTTGTCCGCTGGTGGGAGCTTCTAGCTCGCGTTCTTCAACCTGGGCGTCCCCGCGAAGAGGTACCTCTGCATACGTTTTAACAGAGGCAACGAGAAGCCCGTTGTCTGGGCGGCAAATCGAGAGTCGCCGCTCAACGGCAGCGACGGGATTCTGAGGTTTGGGGAAGATGGAAACCTTGTGCTTCTCGACAAGGCCGGCAACATCGTCTGGTCAAGAATTCTGAATTCGAGCACCGGTGGCAACCGCGTGGCTCGGCTTCTGGAGACCGGGAACCTCGTAATCAGTGACGCCGGCGGAGTTCTTTGGGAAAGCTTTGATGAACCGGACAATACGCTGCTCCCTGGCATGAAGCTTTCGCTCAACACGAAGACCGGAGCCAGAAAGCACCTTACTTCGTGGAAAGCCATGGATGACCCGTCCCCAGGGAAGTACACCTCCAGGCTAGTGGTCAAACATCTACCGACCACTGTTCTGCAGGAAGGGACGACGTTGATCTTTTCCCCAGGGTTTTGGAACGGGGTCGGATTCACGGGTTCGCCGTCTCATAATGCCAACAACTTCTTCAACTCTAGCGTCGTCTCCTCCGGCGACGAGGTGTCTTACTCCGACAGCCTGATAGCCGGAACCGGTTCATTACGGCTTGTAGTGACCCCCTCTGGCTCGATCAAGCGCTATGTGTGGAAGGATAAAGCCGATAGCTGGACCTTGTTGTGGACTGCGCCGGCAATCTCCGAGTCTTACGGCCTATGCGGGCCGTACGGTACGTGCGCGGAGAGCGACTACCCCAACTGCCGGTGCCTTAGTGATTTCTCCCCCAAGTCTCCGGAGGAGTGGCAGCAGGGAAACTGGACAGGAGGGTGCGTCCGCAACACCGGCTTGAGCTGCAGCGGCGGCGACGGTTTCCGGGCTGTGGAGCCGGTGAAACTCCCGGCGCTGCTAAATGCCACGGTGACGGAGGACATGAGCCTGGAGGACTGCCAGGCCCGGTGTGCCAACAGTTGCACTTGCACCGCCTACGGCAGCGGCGACATCCGCCGAGGAGGAAAGGTTTGCGTATCCTGGGACGGTGACCTGGTAGATATCATGAACTTCACCTCAAGCGGGCAGGTGCTCTTCCTGCGCGTCGCCGATGCCAACGGAGGTACCATCTTTTCTTAATCTCCTCGTCCGAGTTAGATCAGATGTCTAATGTATTCCGCATGACTGACCGCTTCAAGATGCCACAAAAATCCCTTGAGTTGATGATTCTCAATTTCGGCATGAGAACCGCCAGATCTACCGAAATGATATTAAAATCATGAACATAGAGTATGCTATCAGGTGCCGATAAGTACGCCATCGACCAGAAAGCTAGCTGTAAATGCGCAACCAATAGAAGAGGCCCAGTTAAAATCCTGTACTTTGTAGGTCTGTCACGAACAATTGCACAATATATTATACAACAATAGGGCTCCCAGAATCGATCCTGAGCCTGCTGACTTCAGTAGACAGATTGGGTTTCTTCTTCTAGAGTCCTGACTAGCTAGTAGCGTAACGGCTAAGAAAACTTGTAACAATTAGGGATATTTAACTCCACTTATAAGAATTCCCTTGGATGAATATGTGCAGCTCCGACGGCAAGCTATTTCAAAAGCAAAAAGAGCAAGAGAAATGCTATCATTTTTGCCACTGTCGGATCCGGCACTGGAGTGTTTTTTCTTCTGCTGTGTGGAATCTGGATGAAGAATGAGATAACGGGCAACACGTTGAATGGTAATATCATACGCTTTCTTAATCTTGTCACTCACTTAAATGTCCAGACAAAAGCTTCAAATCCGAGTCGCCATTGACTCTCTCTCTCTCTCTCTCTCCACATATATATATATATATATATATATATATATCTCTTGGTTCCTAGGTAAAACGGAGAACCCTCGTGAAATTGCTGATGGAGATGACTCGGATCTACCCTTCTTCGACTTTCGGACTGTAGCATCAGGCACCAAAAAAATTTCTGATGACAATAAGATCGGAGAGGGAGGATTTGGCACAGTTTACAAGGTAAAACGTTCGCGTGATTGGCTCATACAGCACATTTTTTTTCTTTACGATTCCTATTTCAATTGCATTTTGATAAAAAATACGTGTGTTCAATGAGAGAAACTCTAACTTGGAGAGTATGCAATGGCAGGGTACTTTGAAAGATGGCCGAGATATAGCAGTTAAGCGGCTCTCATGGGCCTCCGCCCAGGGGGTTAGAGAGTTCATGAACGAGGTAAAGCTAATGGTGAATCTTCAGCACAAGAACCTTGTTCGGATGTTGGGTTGCTGTGTTCGAGATAATGAGAAAATGTTGATTTACGAGTACATGCCAAATAAAAGCCTGAAAACTTTTATTCGGTAAGTCAACTGATTACAATGGGAATTACTGTTCGTAGACTCGAGATACTCAGCTTCTTCACTGTTCTTCGTCAATCTATCTCTCTCTCTCCCGCGGTGGACGGTACATTAGATGAAATAAAGCGTGGAGAATTGGGATGGAGGATGTGTTTGGACAACATCGTGGGAATTGCTCGAGAACTTTCAGGGTTATCCATAGGGACCTCAAAGCCGGCAACGTTCTATTAGATGATGCAATGAACCCAAAGATCTCCGACTTTGGCACGGCGAGAATTTTCGGAGCAGACCGACCGAGAATACGAGAAGAATTGTTGGTACATAGTAAGTCTTCTGTTTCTTTATTAATTAGGTATCATTTATGACTAGGATGAGCGATATATCCACTGAAAATGGTCATCTTGATTGGGCAATGTGGAACAGTGGATATATGTCTCTAGAATACGCAATAAACGGCATTATCTCAGCGAAGTCAGATGTATTCAGCTTCGGGGTTCTCATCTTAGAGATCCTGAGTGGCACTAAAAGCCGAGGAATCAACGGCCAGACAGAACCCCAAGTAAACCTTGTCTCTCAGGTAAGTACAGAGAGAGAGAGAGAAAGAGAGAGAGAGAGAGAGAGAGCACTATTTCTACTTTTTATAAGATGCTAACCGATGTGCTAAAGGGATCTATTTTATCGTCTATTGCAGGTGTGGAAACTATGGCAGGAGGGCCGCTACTTGGAGCTACTTGATCCGATGGTGACGACTTCATGTCCAGGGACAGAACTGCTGAGATGCATCCAAATTGGTCTACTGTGCGTGCAAGAGAGACCGAGCGATCGGCCAACCATGAACGCAGTGGTGACGATGCTGAGCGGCGAGAGTTTTCCGTTGCCAGAACCAAAGAGACCCGGCTTCTTACTTCTTCAATGTCCCGCACAAAGTTCGTTCAGCACAAATGAACCTTTCACCTTCAATGAAATAACCATGACTGTCATTGACGGTCGTTGACAAGCTAGCCGCTAACGAGTTGCCCGTTTCTAGGTGAGTACTGGATGGGCTGTTTTCTCATCTTGATACTGCTCAGAATACGAATCTATCCCCACATCGGGAAAATCGTTCGTTCAGTGGGGTACCCAACTTCAATTTTGTCCACAGCTGTCAATTTTTCTGAACATAGATTTGTTAATGTCCTTTATGTCAACAATCTCGTACAGAATCCACCGATTTTTTTTACTTTAAAATCAGATTTTTACTTGAAATTTAATTATTAATGTTCACATTTCTATGATATATGTCATATTACAATGAAGTGTTGTTCTCTTTTAATTGGTAAATAAAATATGTTATCATGTTGGAAAATACGTTTTGGGGTACTGATAAGTCACGTCAAGTACCCTTTTACCAATTCTACCAAAGAAAAAAAGCACCAAATACTCTATGTGGATTTTTTTATCATCTTCACAATTAAATATCATATATGTGTTTACTACAAGTTTTAGCATAATTTTGGAGAACTAATCCATCCCAATTATTATTAACAAGCCTATGATGATGACTTATAACTTCACATTTTATATTCTAAAGAAATTTTAAATTTAAGAGTAATTTTCTGAGGTTAGCCATGACATGGAACCAACCTAGAGGTGAGCCATATGTAAAATATAGGATAATTAGAACAATGAAAAATATATATATATATATTGCCCCTCTGTCTTCTTGGTCCAAATGTGGCATAAAATCCAAATTTCAGGGGTAAGAACGTAAAAAAATAGGTTTAACATTTCAAAAGAAACATTAATGACTACCCATAGCTTGTAAAAGGCATCCACTCTTAATTTCAACGGTTAGCACATGCAATTTATTTCGTAATTATCTTTTTTGAAGTAAAACATTAAAATGTTACGATGTGTCATTTACTAGCCATTCAAGCCACATTTGACATTTGGATCCAACATATTCTTGGTTTTCATTAGTCTTTTGACATTTGGATCCAACATATTGTTGGCTTAATTAGTCTTGATTGTCCTTAAAAGTATTTATCCTGAAAAATATATGTAAGAAAAATAAAGCGATCAAGTTATGAACAGAATTCCAAAATATTTTTTTAACTACGTAAATATTTGAGCATATGGTTGAATTATAGTATAACATATATTATTGCTGTCATGTATTCATATATTAGTTCATTATTTGTGCCTGACATCCATGATTCAAGTTCCAAATTAAAAATTAAAAATCACTCGACATCCTTACATTCCAGGCTGTTATACTTGCAGAAGATTATTGAAATGCAATTCACTCAACGTCCTGATTTGGTCATCAAAAACACTCGAATTGTGAAACCCAAACTAGATTAATCAAATAAATGTTAAAACATATACTACATGCGCAAGATTTGAAAAGATACTTAAAATTGATTCCACAGATGAATGTATAGACTACATCAAAACTATATTGATGATAATTTAAATAAGGATTGAATAAATATTTTGAATCATTATATGTCACCAAAGTATTGGTGTTGAATGCTAATGAGAAACTTTTGTGAGTATACCTCACATCCATTTTATTTGAGGTGATTTCTATTAAAATTGAAGTTTAAATTCGGGGCATTTCCCTCACATGCTGAAGCAAGAAAGCCCTGTCTTTTATGATATGAAATTTCTAAAGTGATTACTTGAATTCTAAGCAGGTAATATATTGATGATAAGAAATGCACTTAAGTTCAATAGTTGAATCAAATTATGAGTGCTGCTCGTTAAATATAAATTTAAATTAAACATTCTTTAAGATATGGATATTATTTTAATTTAATATAAATTTATAAATAATTTAAAATGTCAAATATACACAAAGGAATTCTAGGAATTCGTTTGAGTCCAATCAAAATGAATTTGTTAATTTTGGAGGATTTTACCACTCAAAATCATCACTTTCAATATGCATATATTTGCAAAAAAATATCATTGTTAGAGAGTAGTATTAATGCATAAGAATCAATGAGAACTCTTGGAGTAAAATGTGTACGAAAGCTTCATTTGTCTATTAATTCTCCAATACTTATTTTGATATCGACATAAATGATTGCATTTAAACTACTCAAATTGTCTCTAATCATTATACAAATATTTCCAAATATTATTTGAAAATATATTTTGCATTATTATAAGTAACCAAAGTTATGCTTATGCATATTGAGATCATGGTTTCATAAGTCTAAGACATTTTGTGATTTATTTCAAATGATTAAGACACGTTTTGATTAAGAAACTATTACTTTATTTTGAGAATTATTATCAATTCTATTTCAAAGATAATGTGTTATTATTATACTTGATTGAATAGATAAACTTTGGATATATACCTTAGTGACTAATGATAATAAAATTAGTTACTTTTAGAGGATGTATAAACCCTTAAAGATCGACTCATATTGATTTTCACCCATTCAAATTTCTAATTAATTGTGTTTTAAACATTGAGAAACATCAAAAAATAGGAGAAGTTTTCGAATCTCCATTCTATATGAAAAGTATCCCTCTAACAGCTAATGAATTCAAAATGATCACCTCTGACCCTTCTACCTCTTGAGAGTCATGTTGACATTTTCTACTAAAAAATTGATGCAATCGGGTTGTCTTCCTACTCATGTCAAATAAGAAGAAGACAACTCATTGACAAATGCATTTTAAATTATACATGACCTTTCTCAACCAAATTGAAGCCACAATGCCTTAAATTATACATGACCTTTCCAATATAAAGAAGATATGAAATCTAGTTCTAGTTCTTCTTCCGTTTAATTGAATGTTGAACAAACTTTAATTCAATGTCAACTTTTGAAAATAGCACACAGTGGAATATTTCATTGTTTTATATGAGTAAAATTGTAATTAAATTATAATCTAATCACACAAGAGAGCTGATCCTTGTAGTCACTTGTGAGCCTCCTTGAGCTATTAGTCTAGAAGATAATTCGAGGAAATTATTGATAAGCCAAGCCTAGTAATCAATAATTGTATTTGCTGAACATTTGACTTAGTAGGATGTGAGGAAACAAGGTGTTCTTGGAAAGTGGGCATATGCAAGGAGCCTAACAACAATAAAAATCTAGGAGTGCCTTAAACTTAGATCAAAGAAATTCTTAGGATTTAAAGTCAGAAGTAGGAGAATAAACCTTTTGGAAATGTTTGACCCAAGTAAAAATTAGAATCCTATCAATTCAACCCACTTCTTGATAAGAGTGCAGCCTCAAATCCAACCATCCAAGTTGTACTAATAAATAGGTTTCAAGACTAATCCATGCTTATCAATATGAGAAAATCTATCACTTTCAATAATATATATTAAAGGATTAATAGTATGCTATTAAATTTAAAAGTGCAATATGATTAAATCCGTAAATGATGTGACCTTTGGAGATAATAAATAAGAGAAAAACTTTAGGTAGGGAAATATTGATCTTAATAAGTATGTTTTAATTGAAAATGTGGTGCTAGGAAAAGGCCTAGCACAATGTGGTATTAGTCAATTGTGTGATCATGGAATGAAAGCAGAATTCAAAAGCAATGGTTACTGTATTTTGAATGATCAAAATGCAAGGTATATATTCACCCGAGTAAAAAAGAAACAATTAATGTTCTTCACTTCTCTAAATAAAAAGTTTAAATGTATGTTTAATGTTCTTGTGATTCTTAAAAATGCCTTCAAATTTGGCATAGACATTTAGGACATGTGAATATCCAAAAAATTTAAAGATTACATAAATTAGTATTACTCAAAGGAATACTAGAATTGAAAATCATAGTGGAATTTGAGTGGGTCACATGAATTAGAAGAAAATAAGTTACCAAAAAACACATTAAAGGATACGGCTGCTCTACCATTAGAATTATAACACATGGATTTATTTGGATCATCCTAGGAAGCTAACCACACTAGAAAAATATATGGATTTCTACTTGCGGATTAAATTATCAAGATATTGGAGAAATGTATCAAAAAAATTAAAATTAAGAAATATTTGAGAATTAAAATAATTACAAATCAATGGATATTTCAAATTTTGAAACGTATAGAATTCTTTGATAAGCGAGGATTTCTTTTGCATCTCAAAGTGCCAAAAAAATGTTTTTGTCGAAAGAAAGAATGGGACTTAAAATGTTGTACAACATCTTAACAAAATGTTGTTGTAAAAAAAAAAAAGTGAAGCTATATATATAGCTTGTTACATTATGAATAGAGTCATAGTTTTCTTCCCTCCTATGAATTACTCAACGGAAATAAACTATGTTACTTAATTACAATTTTTTGGATCTAAGTGTTTCATTCTTATAAATTTTTATGAGGAAATATGAATTTCTATGAACAAGTGATAAAACAATTTCCTGAATAAATTTTTAAAATTACAAAACAAGTAGCTTACACAAAAATAGATAGTTTTGGAAAAGACAATAAATGTTAAGGTGGTTTAAGAAATTGAAAATTACAAGATTTGGATGATGAAGAATCATTGGAAACTAAATGACAAAAAATTTCAATCAATGGTAATGTGAATCTCCATTAATTAGAAGATAATGAGGAGATAAAACGCTTTTAAAATAATGAAAATACTCTTAAGAAAGCTCATTTTTTTACAATTCACCAAAAGGAGCTCAAGCCATATCAAAATTGCAAAGAAAATATGAGTCTTATTATCAAAAATCTATTCAACAAATGTTGAAGTCAAAGAAGAAAATTAGATTTCAGCTATGATTGAGGAATTAAATAATTTTGATAAGAATAAAGTTTGGATATTAGTTCTTAAAAGTTTAAAATGTCTCAAATAAAAATAAGGTAAGATTTGTTGCATATGCTTATGCATGAATTCAAGGAAAAATTGTGATGAAATCTTTGCATCATTAGACATTATATCATATAAGTTGGATGTAAAGTGTGATTTCCAAAATGGTGAAGGTACAAAGATATCTTTGTGAATGAATTTTCTAGTTGTATAAATTTTGGATTCTCGTATTACATTTGAAACTATCTAAAATTATGTATGAACTCAAAAAAACCCCTAAAGTTTGGTATGAGAGCCTAACCTCTTTTATATTAAGAATTGTATTTAATAGAGGACGTAATAATAATATTCTATTCACCTAAAAAGGAGAACATATAATATTTGTTCAAGCCTATGTAGATGACATTGTATTTGGATCCACTAATGAAAAGATTCATTTACTCCAGTGTTATTGAATACTATAAAAGAAAAATTGAAATTTAATATTGTTGGATAACTTAGTTATTTTCTAAGAGTACATAGCAAAAAATTCCAAGATGTGATTTCACCTCTTAATTAAAATATACTAGGAGACTTTTAAAAAATATGAATTTATGAGAGGAAAGAAAAGAAAAGAAAATACTCATGGATATTAAGATGAAATTGATCTGCAACTAAATTCAAAAATAGTAGATCAAAAAATCTATCAGATCTCTACTACATTTAGTTGCAAGCAGACTTGACATTATGTTTGCATCTATTTATGTGCCATATTTTAAAGTGATTCCAAAGAATCACATTTGAATATAGTTAATCACTTTCTAAATATATAACTCATACTACTCGAGAATGAAAGTAGTTTCTTAAGTAATAAGAACTCAAATTTTATGTGCAATGATTCTGATCTTGTTAAAAATTAAATTCACATAAATTCACATAAAATTAAAAATTAAATTTACAGTAGTAGTTCATGCTTAATGTTAGAGGGATGATTGATTTCTTAGGCTTATACCAAACAAGTAAACCTTCCCTCTCCTTGATAGATCTATAAAGTCTCCCAAATCTTAACCCACACTCCAACTATTTGTCAATTTAAGCCAGCAGAAAGGATCTGAGTTGTTGAATGTAAACCTAAATACTACCTTTGACATTGTGCCGCTCAATGCCCCCGTACTATGCTTGGCAAATCCCAATTCAATCTCACTCACCCTATTAAAATTTGTTCTGAGTCAATTTCCCCATCCTTTAGTCACTCCCATGTTTCATTTATCTACATTTCAAAGGTATACGAGCAAAATAGATAGCCCATGGAACATGCAAGGCATCTCTCTGTCCTTTCCTTTTGATTGGCATCCATCTAATGCAGTAATCTTTTTCATAGGAGAACTGAAACATTGTAAGTGACTGGCCATTGTAAGTACCTTCACAACTAAGCAATAAAGAATAGACGAATGGTCTAAGGAGATCGAATTATTAAGTCTTTATCTTTACTTGGTGAGGATGGAAATCTTTTTTCCATGATTTTAACGATTTTAGGACTTAGGATTCTAAATTCAAAAGTTAAAATATTCTAGAAAATTGGCTCCTTAAAATGCATAATTAAGAGAGAAATTGTTTAATACGCATGCAAATCTGGTTTTTTTAATCAAGTTCATTTTTAATAAATAAGTTGGTAGTAAACACCATTGCTTTGGTGAAGCATTAGATTCGACAAGGATGATGATCGACAAAACTTCACCAAGATAATCCCCTATGTTACTTGAAATCAACACAAAAGATCATATTCACCATTTTGTCGATCTAAATCCTACCATCAATAATATTGTGCTAAATAAAATATCTCAATCATCATTGAGCACTGTCAAGTCGACCCAGTCAACTGAAATTGGCCCTAATGACCCTTCCATGAGATAATGTCATTCTTGAGGTGATTGACGATCCACATTGGAAATCAGATAGCTGGTAGTGGACCATGGCTGATCAAGGGACTCTACCAAGGTAAGAACAGTGGGTTACAAGATTCAGGCACTATACCATACCCATATGATCTAATCATTTCATTTATAGTTCAACCTTGTCGAGGATAACTGAAAATTAATATGATAATCGCAGCAAAGGAACAACTGAAGAGGTGGCTGTTATATCTAAAAATTAACGCTAAGGCCCTGAACCGCCCTTCACTTAAGAAGTCACACAAGAAACTTTGGGCTAGCCCTCTATGAAGCCACAACAGCGAGCATATAGATTCCACAGAATGGCATGGCATGGCATGGCATGGAATCAAAGACATTATAACAAATAACATGGCGGTAAATAAATGCCAGCCCTGAAAAGTTGTCACAATTTGATGGCATTTTCTCAATGATAAAGGCGAAGAGGGTGATATAAATCAAGAATCAGATGTGATTATGGAGGGCAGATGGAAAAATAGAACCAACGAGTAAATCCTGTGCTCACTGGTTGCTTGAGGCCTTTGATGAAATAACCCATGTAGCATAGGGTGAGGGGGGGATCACCGTTCTTTGCATCATCTGCAAAGGAAAAACATGAAAATTAATTAATTAATTAATTAATTAATAATCTTCTAGGAACCCATTTCATGGAGCATTTATGCTGCAGATCATTCAGGTCATGCCATTGACCCTGGTCCTGACACCCCGCCGCTCCAAGATCACCCATTCGGGTCAAGCTTGGGGCCTATTTGTGGGCTTCACACGACCAGGCTCAGGCCTGCCAAAATATAGGACCAGACTGGCCCGGGATCAGAAGCTCCATCCCACAGTTTTTTTCACACCATAATATTTTGGGTAATTAAATCCAAAGTTCATTGAAGCGCATCTCTCTCATGTCAGCTTAATTTCTACAACGAGGTTGACTGTAATTAATTTCACAAGCCTAAATGAACTGAAGATGCAAATAAAGACACTGAAGATGTCAGGATAGATGCCAATATTGATAAATAAAAATCAAAATTCTCTCTTTGTCCTTGGCAAGCCTACTCAAGCCCAAGCATCTGTTTCAAGTCTACAGTCGCCTATATCTTTATATCTCAAGATAGAAATATAGATAGATATATAGATAGATATATAGATAGATAGATAGAGAGAGAGAGAGAGAGAGGGAAGGAAGGAGAGAGGGAGAGAGAAGGGTATAACTGAATGCAACCAAAACTTATTTGCCCTTAGAATTAACTCATCACAAAGAATATGTGGAGCAGCCTCTGAGGCAGTTGCCAGTAAATTAATTAATGATGGGAAGAACAAAAATGATCAAAAAATATTGAAATTATCTCCTAGAAAATAAACTTTATGATAGCAGCATCTTGGCATCATATATTTCCTTTCATTCCTCCTAGGAATATACAAAATTAAATTAATGCACAGAAAAAAAATGAAATAATCGAGAAAGAAGAGATGGGCAAAGTGAATGAGGTCAACTACAATCGCCTGAAGAAAAGGTGGCACAGTATCAGAGGAGGGATGGAGGAAAGCTAAGTCTGAGGAGATCAAACGAATCTCTAAGCAGAACCACCAACCTCCACTGGACAATGAGAAGCAACATTCCTTTGATACCGGCGGCTTTCCACGGATGCACTCCTTCTCCCAAGCCCATCTACGTGCTAAACATCTGCTTCATGTATTTGAGGGCCGACCGAAGCATCCCTCTAGCCTTCCTATCCGGGGTGCACCCGGACAAGATCATTTCTTCGTAGACAGCCGGAACCTGTGGCACCGAAATATTAGAAAATAAAAACTAAAGGATTTCTCCGCAGAGTCAAGTCTTCCAAACATCAGCAAGGGGGAGGAAACACTTTCTGAGAAATACTTTACATAATAAATGCCCTGAAGAGGTAAATAAAGGGAAAACAAGATCTCTCTCTCTCTCTCTCTCTCTCTCTCTCTCTGTGATTTCCCCAAAGTTAAATAAGGGACAATAGGGTTAAATAAAAATGACGAAGAGAGGTTAGTGTATAACAGATTCCACATATTATCAGCCCTACGGTTAATCAGAAATCAGATAATGATTACCACAGCATTTGAACCTGGATTGTTACCACATCAGCGTCCTCACAATACAGAAATCACTGCCCTTGAGATGTTCACTCCACAAAACGCTCAGATTCCAGGACCACTATAGCTTACGAAAATTTTGATCGTTGCACTAAAAATGTATTCGTTAGCAAACCAAGAAAACACCTACCAGCAGCTTTCTTTCTTAACAACTAAACATATCTTGAGGATTTGAAAAGAAACTGTCAAGGGTTGAACTTATTGGAATTACATTCTTCTGGAAATTTTACTGTCATCAAATCAGTCCAGCCCCTAGGGGAAGATTATCAGCATGGGAATCGATACATTTTTAATAATTCTGCATTTATTTCAATTAATCCATCAATCAATGCACCCAAACGGAGGAAATGATATGACGATAGTCAGCAATTTCACGAAGCCATGCAGATGAAGGCATCGATTTAAATTTTATAAATATTATAATTATTCATTAATGAAAACCATGGCTCCGTCTTAAGATTACCTTGTCATATTTCTCCACACGAACCAGAACTTTCATAAGAGTCGTGTAGGTCACCACATCCGGCTTTATACCCTTCAAGGGAGAATCATAATCAGATAAACAAATCAAATAGTTCATTAATCATGAATAGGGTAAATTGAATACTGGCTACAGCATGAAGAAATGCATTACAAAATAAAAAGAGGCATATGAGACGATTTCAATAAGTTGCTTACTGTCTCTTTCATATACTGTAAGACTGCGAATGCTTCTGTATCTCTCCTGTCCTCGCCGAAGGCATTAATTAGAGAGTTGAGGACCAGGAGACTGGGCTTTATACCATCAGCCCTCATGACCCTAAATGCATTCACAGCTTGCTCGGACAGACCCTGAACATGAAGTCATGAAGCTCATCGGATCAAATAAGCTGATGAAATGTGATTACATTGGGTAACAGCTCACACAAGTTCAATGAAAATATCAAGAACAGTAAGAATCAATTTCACTAAAGCTTTCATGAAATTGGTTAAATGGGTTTTTTATATTTCTTTCTTTAAAAGAGGACAGGATGACAGCTAGCCTCCAGTTATTTACAAGACTCCTCGTATACTGGAAGAAGAAAAAAACAGGAAATTAGGTTGGCAAAGGACAGAAACAGTGATAGTATCATCCAAGCATAACCAGTCCCCTATTCCACATGACAACAGGGCGATGCTAAGCCCCCTGATCGATTGGAGAGAAGAACAACACACTAAGTACTCACTTCTACAGGAGATGCTAACCTCCATTACAGTGCCGTCCACATGAACTAATTTCCTCAGAAAAAACTTCCCATCGCACTCCAACTATATATATTCCAGAAAAGGAATCCACGAATGAGTGGAGGAGACTTGTCCCAAAGGTTTTCCCCGCCAAACAATGTAAATCTACAGACTCCGGCATTATAGCACAGTCAATGTCAGTAGATCAGTTACCAGCCCATTAGGAACAGAAGGTGGCAACGCCCTGAGAAATTTCTCTGATCCAGAGGCACAAAAAAAAAAAATTGAACCCTTCGAACGACTGGGATCAGGAGGAATATGTTTCTAGAAATCGAATCCTATTGTGTCCGAGGAAACAAAGGCAAAAAGACCCCTGAATGGGGTATCCTTCCCTCCCTCCATTCGGCTCTATAAGTTCATCATACACGGTTTGGAACACTCCCCCACACGGTCACAGGCACCCTTTGCTTCCTGAAAAGGGGAAAAATGTTCAGAAGAGAAAGCAGTCCACGTACCCTCTGCGCGTATGCGTTGACCAGTGCATGGTACATTGTCGGCGAGGGATTCAAACCCCCAGCTTTCATGACCTCGAGGCACTCGATGGCGTCGTTGAACCTCCCCGACTTGCCGTAGACGTCGACGAGCGTCGTGTAGGTGACCGTGTTGGGGATGAGCCCCTGGTCCCGCATCCTGGCCAGCAGGTCCTCCAGGTCCCCCCACCTCTCCTGCACCCCCAGCGAGTTGATCATGATGTTGTAGGTGGTGGTGCAGGGGAGGCACCCGCTGTGCTGCATTTCCTCAAACAGCTCGCGGGCGCGGTCGTGCAGACCTGCCTTGCAGTGGCCGTCGATGAGTGTGTTCCAGGTGACGGTGTCGGGCTCGATCCCGTCCTCCCTCATCCGCGCGAAGGCGTCCATAGCGTGCTGCAGGCAGTTGTACTTGCCGAACATGTCGATCATGACGTTGTAGAAGTGGCGATCGGGGCACACGCCGTTGCTCTTCATCTCCTTGAGCACGGAGAAGGACCTCTGCCAATCGCCCTTGTCGCGGAGGATGGCCAGCATCCGGCTGAAGACGTAGGAGTTGGGCCGCACGTCGTTGGCCTCCATCTCCTTGAGCAGGATCCTCGCGCTCTCCCACCGGCCGGCGTTGGTGTAGGCGTCGATCAGAAGGCTGTAGGTCCTCTCGTCCGGCGCCACCCCGTTCCTCTCCATCTCTTCGAACACCAGCTCCGCGTCCTTGAGGGCGCCCACCTTTACGTACCCCTTCAGCAGGGCATTGTACGCCCTCGTCCTCGGCGCCAGCCCCCCTTCCTTGAGCTCCTCGAACACCGCCTCCGCCTCGGAGACGCGGCCGGCGCCGCCGAGCGCCGAGACCACCGCCACCAGCGTGGCGGACTTGGGGCTCAGCCCCTGGCCCTGGATCACGGCCAGCAGGAGCAGCGCCCTATCAGGATCATTCGCGCGGGAGAAGGCGACGACCAGGTCGTTGAGCAGCTTGGCGTCGAGCTCGATCTTCTCCACTTCTATCTCGGTATAGATCTTCTGGAGGAAGGCCAGATCGGGGGGGTCGGGGGAGCGGATGAGGGACTGGACGATGAGGCTGTAGTTCACGTAATCCGACTGGAAGCCATCCCTGCGCATCTGAGAGAGGAGGCCGAGGGCCTTGACGAGCTCCCCGTTCCTCGCGCAGGCAGAGATTAGGGCGTTGTACGTGAGCGGGGAGAGGGAGGCCTGGTTGGAGAGGAGGAAGGCCTGGTAGAGCTGCTTGGACCGCCCCAGGGCGTGGATGAGGATGGAGTATAGGAGGTCCACGGAGTAGCAGAGCTTGTGGCGCTGCAGCCATGGAACCAGGGCGGTGGCGGAAGGGAGGGTGTCGCGGGAGGCGGAGAGGGACTTGAGCAGCGCGTGCCAATGGTGTGCCGGAACTGCCCGGTAGCTCTCCGCCAGCCGGAGCTCGACGGGATCGAGGTGCGTCGGCGGGGAACCGGCCGCGGTCGCTGCTTGGGGAGGAGCCTTGGAGGAGAGGTAATTGAGGAGGGGCGTGAAGTCATGGCGGCGGCCCTCCAAGGGGAGGACTGCGTCAACGGGCCCGGCCACCGCCGGCAAGGAAGTCGAGGCGCCGGAGGAGGTGGTGGCACCGCCGCAGATGGCTTGATGCGCCGTGGGCCGGAGGCAGTGGAAGCGCCCCACCCCCGCCGCATGGGTGGCCGTCGGAAACTGCGGCGGAGGGAGCAGGAGCATGGCTCCCCCTAGGGCGAATGTGTCCTCTCTCTCTCTCTCTCTCTCTCTCTCTCTCTCTCTCTCTCTCTCTCTCTTCCTCCCTCCCTGGTCCTGCAGGTGTCTGTGAGGTGGGAGAGGAGGAGATAGTTAGGAGTAGAGGGGAGTTGGGATATGGCTACGGTGGGAGGAAGAGGACAAAACCGATGCCGTCACCGCACGTTGGTTACCGCCGTTGCTTCAACTCCTTTCGCTGACTCTCCACCTGATGCTCGGTAGGAGAGACAGAGTACGGGAACCGAACAATCCCGCCCTCACGTTCCCGGGACTTCCATTTACAACCGTCAATCTACTGAACGGCACAGATCCACGTGTAATTATTTCTCAAATCCATAACTATTTCTTATTTAAATAAATAAAATATTTAGAAATATCTAACAGCAATTTCTCAGAGTATTGTGGTGGCAGAAGTAAAAGTATACCCTGGGTGAACGCAAAGGGATCCCAGTCAACTTTAAGATTAAAGGCCTACGTAACCAATAAAAACCCGACACGTGTCCTCATAATTTAAATAAAACCTATACTAACCAAAGAAATTATATATGTACTGCGAAAAATTCATAAGATGAAAGAATCCACATGGAGGATGATGGACATAGAAATCAACTGTGTCACGATGCAAAGGCAGAAGATACAGAAAGAATAGGATGATCCTTGCAATGCAGAACCCTATTAGTGAGGATTGAGGATCAAGGATCGAAAGAAAGTAGAAGGATGATCCCCATGATCATGGCAGATGAACAGGATGATGCTGCGCAGATTACTGGAGTCGTGATCTTCCCCGTTAGATAGTTTTCTAGGGTATGCTCTGAATCATGGCAGACTCCAGTTCTTCATCCAGTCACTTTATCCAGCCTCTTCGTGGAATAAACTGACAGAGCAGATCCTGAAGCTTACATCAGAATGGAGAATTGAAGCCCACACCACACCATCTTCTTCCCCCTGTCTAGATCCCGTCTTCTTTCTCAATGAATGCTAGAGCAGATTTGATTGGATATGCAACGGGATCGTCAGCATTCTTTGTGCTAGTTTTTTGGGGGGCTAGGGTTTCTCCGATGAATCGCGGAACAGAAAACAGATATAATGGCCAAGATTCAAGAATGGGAGATGAATTTTGAAAAAAATGAGAGGATGCTGAACAATCAGACGTGAGCAGCCCCGTTTCTCATTGTGATGATAGTCGATTCGGATCCGACCAGCGTCGCATTGCTCAGATGGATGAGAGCAGATCTCTTGAATAGACCCCTCACCTCGTCGACCTCCGCCTCCGAAGAACATCTCCTGAAGGCAAGCACGATCGCTCCTCCTTTCCGTACCGTCCGCTCCAACTCGGCCACGAAACGAGCCGGGAACAGCGCCCCATCCAGGCCGGCGCTGAACCCTAGATCGAACACGCCGTCGAAGAACGGCAGGTTGTGCGGATCGGAGCGCCTCACCAGCGGCGGCACGTCGACGATGTCGATTCCGGTGACGTCCGCGACGCCGGACTCCCGCAGCGCCGCTACCTCGTGGCCGGCGCCGGCGGACACGCAGAGGACGCGGGAGGCGTTGCCGAGGAGCCCGAGGCCGCGCACGGAGCGGAAGAGGGCCCCGAAGGCGTCCACGCGGCGGCGCCATTCCCGCGTCGACTGAAGCTTCTTCCACCGCTTCTCCGGCGGCAACGGCCGGCGGGAGGCCGCCTCACAGGACGATCTGGGGAACGGGGAGCGGGCGACGGTCATCGCGAGCGCCTCGTGGTGGCGAGAATCGAGCTGCCGGCAGGACGAGGACGAGGCCGAGAAGACGTAGAAGAGGCAGATCGTGGCGACGGCGGCGGAGATGAGCGTGATGCGGTTCAGCAGCTCCTGTACGTGACCCTCCATCTCCTAGGATCCCCCCAGAAAACAACGAAGAGCAACGTAGAAGAAGACGCACAGGGGAGAGAGAGAGAGCTGCTGCATGGGACACGTCTCGGAACAAATGGGCTGCATGATATTGGGTCCTTATTGGGCCAACATTACGGATTAACCCGTCGACATTGGGGCCCATTATTGAGGATCTGGTACTACTACCGGTGATCAGGAGAGTTGATTAACCGGGACCCCTGGGAACAAAAGAGGTTTTGATTTATTGTGGGTGTGATGTTATGAAGGGTGAGCGGACTCAGATTTTTCTGGCCCGTCGTCGAGAAGCCCTCGGGTGAGGAGGAAGAAGAGGGAAAAGAAAAAAAATCCTCCTTTTAGCAGGCCCTCGCTCATATAAACCCCCCAGAGAAAAGGAGACTGAGAAGCTCGTTTCGCAGAACCTTATCCCTCCTCTCCTTCCCTCCGTCCTCTCTCTCTCTCTCTCTCTCTCGCTCGCTGTGCTCCAATGGCGGCTATGAGCTCGACTGCTCTGGTCTTCAAGACCCTTGTGTCTTCTTCGTCTTCTTCTTCTAGGCTGTCCATGGGGATGAGCCCCAGGATTTCGGTGGCCCCGCAGCCGGCATCTCTGGGCTCGCGCCGCCGGCCGGCGAGCGCGCGGCTGTGCGTCCGAGCGATGGCGATAGACGGTGAGTACTCTTCGAGGAGGGGCGGTGGCGGCGGCGGCAATGAGCCGAGGGAGACGATTCTTCTTCCTGGATGCGACTACAACCACTGGCTCATCGTGATGGAGTTTCCCAAGGATCCCGCCCCCACCCGGGAGCAGATGATCGACACCTACCTCAATACCCTCGCCACCGTTCTCGGCAGGTATCGGATTACGCCGTCCCCACCACCTATCGGAGAAATTTATGATTCCTCTTTCTTGGTGAATCATTGTTTTCTACGGCATTTATTCGTTGCGCCCTGCTATAATTTTCCCTCCTTACTGCGGAAAATCTAATAATCCGGGCCTTCTCTACACTTCTCACCGTCGAATGATTTTGAGCCGAGCCGTATGATTCTTCCTCCCTCTGGGTTCCAGAGCTCGAGATTATGTCCTTATGTTTTCCTAGTGGGAACATTTAAAGAAAATTTTAGAACAGCCCTGCATTGGGTAAAAAAAAAAGAAAAAAAGGAAATTTTCTCAGGTCGAAGCATGCGTTATATTCTTTATGGGCTTGGATAGAAGAATTCACCAGTAAGAGTTCACTATTTAGTGCATTTATGGGGCTGGATACTGGTATGGTACATGATTATTTATCGTCATTTTTGGTAATTTACCAATGTTCTGTGTGTGGGTATGCATGGACGGGGTACTGAGGGTTTGTTGTCCTCTGCAGCATGGAGGAGGCAAAGAAGAACATGTATGCTTTCAGCACGACGACATACACTGGATTCCAGTGCACCGTAGATGAGGAGACTTCGGAGAAGTTCAAAGGTCTGGTGGCAATTATTTCGTGATTAAAAATTTCCCATTTTCCTTGGAGGTAGGTCTTGAGAAGGATAACATGTTCTCTGTCTCCCTCGATTTCAGGATTGCCCGGCGTCCTCTGGGTGTTGCCAGATTCCTACATTGATGTCAAGAACAAGGACTATGGAGGTCAGATATGAACTCTTTCTAGTCAAATGTGCCATCATGCCTCTCTCTCTCTCTCTCTCTCTCTCTCTCTCTCTCACACACACACACACACACACTCACACTCACTCACTCTCTCTCTCTCTATGTCTCTCTCTTGTTTCAGGAGATAAGTACATCAATGGAGAAATTATTCCATGCAAGTACCCGACTTATCAGCCCAAGCAACGTAGCTCATCAAAATATGAGAGCAGAAGGTATGAGAGACGAAGGGACGGCCCTCCACCGGAGAAGAGAAGACCTAGGCAGGAGTCTCAGCAGCCCGAGGCAGCATCTTAAATTATGTTAAAGACGGACCTGCATTGTTTCAGTAGTCTAATGAAATATTTCCTCTCCCTTTCCTATGATATGAATCCGGGTTATCCCCTTCTGGGTTCTCTTTAAGTGCGTTAAACTCTCCTGTGGCTGCCATCAAGAACAATGAACTATAGTTTTTTGATGTAATTTCTACATCATATAATGTCCGTAGTCCCTCTGAGGAATTTATATGACTATGAGGGTTTCATCGTATAATTCTAGGATTTCCCAAATAGTGAAGAATGTGGTGCAAAAAGAATTTCTACGACTAGTTGCACTAATCCCAGTTCAAGAATCATATAGGAATGTTAGTTTGGTCTATTGATTCAGTCGGATGATTAAAAAAAATTCTGATTATTTTTGCAGCTACTGTAATTCAATACGTGATTAAATTCTCATAGTCCTATTTAATAGCTGCGCAAGGTTTTTTGTTTTTTCTCTCTGATTAGTATGGGACCATTACATTAGATTTACCTGTGAATTGTTCAGTAGACTGTTTTAGGAAAATCAAGAACCCGTTTTGTGGAAGGGTTTGCTTGCTCTGGAGCATCCAATGCGGTGTCAGATTTTCGGACAAAGTCTGTGTTTTAAGCTTATTGCCCATTTGGATTCGTTCATATTGTTTGTAATCTAGGGTTGTATAGTACGATAAATGATTGGTTCCTTTGGGTTTATTCTTTGCTTCATGGAGACTCTGAAAGATCCCATTCTTTTCTGATTTGGGTATCAAAATTAAGCATCCAGATAAACTATGGGCTTGCTTTTCTCATCCAACCTCTCTCATCATCATTCGGGTTATCTCTCTCTCTCTCTCTCTCTCTCTCTCTCTCTCTCTCTCTCTCTCATAATTGCGTTCAAGGAATTTTCATCATGTGCCATTTTTTTTCTGGGTTTTGCCAGAAACCCAGAAAAAATAATTCCCTAATTTTATAAATTTTGAGCGTATTTTAAATAATTCCCTAAGTTTAGATCCGATGACTATATTCCAAATGCCAGATATTCAACAGTCGCCTGGTTCCACTGCTTAGGGGCGCTCCACTCGTATCAACTCAGGCATAGCCCAGAAATTATAATGATAAAGGGCCTAATAAGCTCATAAGTAACCCCCATTTAGACCGATTTTTCTTCTTTCTTTTTTTTTGTAGATTTTGCTGGATATGGAAGCCCAAATAATGGGCTAATTATGGGCCAGGCGATTAATGAGTCCAACCCAATTGGCCTGACCCATTACTCCCTTGGGCCTACTTGGCCAGGAAAAAGTCCATTAGTACTCTACTATTATTCTTTTGGGTTTTTCTGCAAAACACGGATTCCTTGACTATGGATGGGGTCATAAACATAAATAAAGTTTACTCAAATATTTTACCAAACAAAGTTGAGAAAAAGCGTGATGAGAAAACTAGTAAAAATGTCCTAGCAGAGTTGCCCAGGAAAAGCCAAAGAAATGGGTATGAGTGATCCAGTATTCTCCTTTTGGGTTTTTCAGCAAAAATAGGATTCCTTCAATAAATGCGGTCAAAAACTAACCTCCGAACATATTATTTATTTAATGGCCGACTTTACAGAAAGGTATCTATAAAAAGTAAAAATAAGGCTGACACAAAAAAGCGTGGGCGGCAGGATTCGAACCTGCGCGGGCAGAGCCCACATGATTTCTAGTCATGCCCGATAACCACTCCGGCACGCCCACGTGTTCTGAAATGGTTTGATTTTTCCAATTTATTTAGTTTCTAGTCTGTCTTAAATGCCGCCTGCTGCGGACCGTTGGCGCCACCTCGTGCTTGTTGTGCTGCATCGTCAACTCCAGAAGGAGAGACGACCCCGATGGAGCTGGACATGGCAGGCAAGGAAAACACGGAACTCAGCGCTGGCGACCGGTGGGCGGAGCCGGCCCCGGGCCTTCGGAAGAATCTGGGGATCCTCTCCGTCGATCAGGTCAGATTCCCCCGGGGTGCAGTTTTATCCTTGTTCTGATGGCGGGGCTGGCCATCTGGACGATTTTTGACGGGGAAAATCTGTTTCCGATGTGCTTATTTTCGTTTCCTCTCGAAGTTCGAATATGAATTGAAGTAAGAAACCGCAAGGCTTGCACGCCATAAATTTGATTTGATTTGATTTGATTTTGGGCTTGGTTTTCAATGGCAATTATCCGGGAGCTGCGCCCAAAATGTGCAGGAATATTTGATTACGGTATATACGATCCCTATGATTACGGTATATACGCCCAAAACCGCAAGCGATAGCTTACTGCTAAAGGATTCCTCTAATTTTTGTGGTCTTATAATTGATG
The DNA here is from genome assembly GCA_902729315.2 of Spirodela intermedia. NCBI lineage: Eukaryota > Viridiplantae > Streptophyta > Magnoliopsida > Alismatales > Araceae > Spirodela > Spirodela intermedia. The sequence continues at coordinate 4,200,010 of LR746278.1, forward strand.
TACCTTTTATGTTTTCGATTGCCAAGGTCTCTATAAATACGGCAAAGGAAAATCAAGGGACAGTTAAATTTTCTTTTTAAAATCATGTTTGATGATTAGTGCTTTGTAAGTCTTGTCTGGCTTGTTTCCATTCGCATCATTAGTAGCTTCTCCTTCATGTCAGTTGAATGCGCGGGTACCTGTGTTATGAGGTCAACGAAATCATTGGTACGCTGATCTGCAAAGACTCGGGCTGATTGAAGCTTTCCTGCGTTTTTATCATTGATGTACATGGGATCATTTACAACATTATTTTCGCATGTATTTTATCTTCTGAATTTGGTTGAAAATAAGTTTTTTAATTAAATGGAAGATTACTTTATTATAATGGGCAAATAGGCTTTGACTTGTCGCCCAAAAGAGTGGTACTAGGCTATGGCGTGAAACTCAACGTTTTCCGGTTCCCTCCCTTGAGGTAAAAGAATTCCAGCTCTTTCTTTTGTAACCTCATGAGCTACGAGACATAATGCAGATTACAATAATGGAAATAATGCACATGAGATTTCTAACCTCATGAGCTACGAGACAGCAGTCTCTAATAAGCAACTATTTGCAGGAATCAGATAAAAACTTTCAGCTCTTTCTTTTGTGACCTTCATCACAATAAAATGCAGATTGCTCGATTTTTCGCATATCAGAACCACATTTAATGTTCCTAGGAGCTCTTATTTCCATATCATTGATCTACAGATTGAACTTGCGAAATTATTGCTCAGTGAGGGACAAAATCATCTGTTCGATCATTGGTCAGATCCAGGTGTGGACGATGGAAGGAAAATCAGTTTCTTTGATCAGGTATGCTTTGTCAATCATCTTTATATCATCTATGTTTTTATATTTTTAGGAAATAAAAAGAGACTTCTCAAAATGAATTTTTTTTGGAGAGACCACTTCTTTTGTCCCTTGTTCCCATAACTGTTTCCATACTCTTACTATAATGCGAGGTCTACTGTAGATACTGAAATGGATTCGTCCTGTGCATGGTTTTTTTTTTTAATCTTTCACCCAAAACAACCTTTACACTTATGGAGACGTCCTCTCTCTATGTATGAGAAGATAATGTGGAGATTTGTCCTGTTGTTAGCATTTGTTGGGAACGAAAATTCCTGACATAGACACTAATGAGAGATTAATAGAGTGGAAAAAGAGAAGCTTACCTGAACCCCTTGTCAACTTGGGAGGAGGGGAATGAGGCAGTGGAGGTAAGACCTCCACCCGTGTAATGTGTCCAACAAAACGTCCATCTTCGTTTTGGCACCAGCCTAGATCCACTGGCTCACTTTACGCAGGTCTTGCATTCTCTTTAGCAAAATACAAACATGGTTGCATAGGGGACTGTGGCTTGTGGATGTGAGGGTGAACTTGTAAGTGACCATGGTAACATCTACAAAAAAGGAAAAGAGAAGAGAAAGAGGAAAGAAGAATGAGAGGAAATTTACAGCACAACTAAGAGATTATCTGAAAGTGGACTGACATAACATTCTTGAATCAGGAGCTTGGCTGCAGCTGAGGTTAAAATGTATCACAACAGCATCTATGATATCCTATGTATCTCTGATTTTTTCACCTGTCCTTATTAGATGATCCTCCTTTGGACCGCTTGAATTCCCTTAAATGTGGAGTGACGTACGAATATCACTGACCTGATAGATCATGGAAAGCACTTCTCGTGCTCGTTTCTATTTCCTTTTCTTTTTTTCTTTTTTTCAAAGTCGAGGGAAAGAATGAGAGAAGAGTGTTGTATTGTTCCCTGTGTGAGGAAAGAATGTAGAATACATTCACTCCCCTTCGGAGGTTTCTCCGGGGATTTGCCCATGGAATCGTCGGTCCGATCCTAACAGGAGGAGAGGAAGAAGTTCCATCACCTAAACCATTCCTTGCTTCTTATGAATTTCGGGGGAATTCACCCTTCACCCTAAATGCCTCCCTATCGGGTAAGCGAATGCCCCTCTGAGCCTGAAAGCCCACACACACAAATCCCCCTTTGCTTATTATAACCCACTAACCCAGAGGGGGAATCCACCCCGTCACCCTAAAACTTGGTAACCAGGGGACGAGTTTACCCTGGGCCCCAAAAGTCAGGTCAGGCCTAAAACCGTGCTATGTTTTAATGGTTCAACCCACCCTGTTGCTGAAAAGTCTTCTAACTTTTAGTGGCGAATCCACCTAATTGGACTATTCCAAGATCCACCAAGGTAATATTTTGTTTATGGTGAAGCTTTTATATTTGTGCCGCTTCTGTAGATGGATTACCTAGTGTCTAACTTTTAAAAAAAAGAAAAAAAAATCAGAGTTATAGAAATATCAAAGAAAAAGCTGTAAATAAATTATGAAATAAATGCTGCCCTAGGAGGTATCTTGTTTATTGAAAAGAGTAAATCATATCTAACAAATTAACATTCTTTCCTTCTTTTATTTCTCCAAATAGCATATCTACTTAAAATTTCCCCAGAATATGACCATAACTCGCAAAGGAATGCTTGAAACTTTTTGAACAGTAATCTGATGAACCTAAAGAATGACACCGTTACAAGACAGTGAAAATATTTTAACTATAGTAATGGTCAAATAAAACGTAGAAACATTCAAGCTATGATTTACCCTCGCCAGTAAAAATGCACCACTTACATCCCCTCCGAAACATTATTTTCGAGGTGGTTATAAAAGTATTTTTTTGGTTCCCAGGATATAATTAATATTGACTAGTGTCAATGGGGAGTATCCTGAATGTTACCCAGAGGCCCATCAGTTGATTCCAAAAGAAAATATTATATTTTATAACTTAAATTTTTGCATTGCTTCTGAAGCAACATTTTTTTAATTGTCTGAAGTCACACATAAAATTCCTTGCTGTTGCAATTATCTCGTTGAATGCTAGACAGATGTGGAAATTGAACATTAAAATCGTAAATAATCTAATGACTTTTATCTGCTTGTTGAGACCTTAGTTGTCCTTATTGAATATTCAACTTCCGCATCATAAAAATGTTGCAGCAGATGGAGCAATCTAATATCATGTTTTCTCTTTGAACGAACCCTTTGGTTCGATGTGCATTATCGCCACAACAGCAGAATAAGTCTGGAGAGACCTCAGTTTTCTGGATTTCATTCGTTGATTTCCTTTCCAGGCTCAATTATAATGCTTTCTTTCTTCCTGGAGTTTCAACCTTTCAGTTTTCTGATGTTAATTAATGTGCTTAAACCTTTCATGTTAGTTTTTAGTATTCGTATCATAATAAACATGGTTAAGAATTTTCTAATAATCTGGGGAACTTGCTTCTTATTCATCTGCTGTACCTCATCGTTCTAGGTTACTCGGCTCAATGGAAGTTACCCTGGCGGATTAGTTGCATACATTAGAAACGCAAGGAAACTCCTTGCTGATTCAAAAGCAGGAAGGAATCCATTTGATGGCTTCACACCTTCTGTAAGTGTCCTGTTCTCTCATATCTGTATCTTCTTTTTTCTTCGAATACTTTGTCTGATATTCTGATCTAAAACAATTACAATGGACCTTTATTTGAGAGCTATTACCTGCAAAATTAGATGGAGGTACTGTGAAGTATATTATTTTATGTAGTATTTTCAGATATACAAACTGACGAAACATACTCAAACTTTGAGATATATTAAATGGAATAAACGTGACTTTGATTTTAACACTCATCTCTAGAAATCTTCTTTTGAGCCTTTTCTTACTTATTCACGAATTCTTTAAGGTCAAGCTGTAAAGGTCAGAATAAAATATACTGTTTGTCTACTTGTTAGTTAACGGAATATGGAGGGGCTTGGGGGTGTCCCATGTTCAGCCTCAATGGTGCCCACTGTCCCCACTGAAGTGAAGTTTTTTCCTTTGACTAGTCAACCACCATGCATACTGAGAGTAACCTTAGGATGCATACGGATTTCTTGGGTTGAGTCATTAATCTTGAAATTGGATCAAAGTTTTTGATGGCAGATTATTAACTAAGGGGCCATTTGATATTTCTGCAATATAATGTGCGAAACGTAAGAAGTCACTCTCTGAAATTGGTACTAAGAAAAATAGATGAGTGAAGGAGTCAGATTAGTCCGATAGAAGAAAAGTCTAATCCGCTAATGAAAAAATATATTTTACGAGGACTAATGGGAGAAGTTGAGGTGTTTTCAAGCACAATGAAGGAAAATTTTATCAAATAGTTGTCATGATACTAAACCTGGTATACCGGTTAAAAGGATAACCTTGTTGATTATGATTTCTATCTGGTTTAAAAGAAGAAAGGCAGGAACGTTTATAACTATGTGGGCTCTAGAAATAACGATGGGGAAAGAAAATCCTTATGTTGTGAGATTCACCCACAATGATTGTTAATCAATTGAGGTAGCATGCTGTGGGGATGGACGTACTTGGTTTATCGCATTCAAACCTAAAATGGGCAAAGAATTACTTTGTTGGTGTCCCATTTTTGTATGAAGAGGGAATTTTGTGAACAACTAATTTTCAAGGCCCTAGTTGGGTATGGAAAGGCCCTAGTTTAACTGTTGTTGAAACAAAATTTTATACGCAGAAATTAATCACACGAGAAACTCAAAGTTTATAGTGTGTTTCTCTTGTGCTTTACTTGTTGGTGTTGCATGTTTAAAGATAGCAGAAACATTTTGCATCATGGAGAAAATTGCACCTTTGTAAAGATAGTAAAATATTCTTAGGCCAATGAAAACTATTCAGAGGACTTTTAATTACACTCATGCTGTATTTGAGGATTTTTTTATACCTATAATTAGGGTTATGGAAATGTGAAACTTGAAAATTAAAAAAATCAGAAAATAAATGTGGCATATTCTATGGCATTGAAGGTGACGATGCATCGATGTGAGCCTAATCATGATACGCTTCTTATCCAGGTTCCCTCTGGGGAGATTCTTACATTTGGCGATGACAACTTTGTTAACTTTGAAGAGGTCGGGGTAAAAGAAGTTCGAAATGCTGCATTTGTCCTTGTTGCAGGAGGCCTTGGGGAACGACTTGGCTACAGAGGAATTAAGGTAGTACAAAGCACCCTGCTTATTTCTTACCATTCCTTTCATTTAAATGTTGTTTTTCCTTCATGTACCATTTATTTGAGGGATGTAAATAGATATTGCTTTATGACTCCCAGGTGAATGTTTTTTGCACAATGTGCACTGGATGATATGGTCATGAATTAAAAATGATATATACATCAAAGTGGGTCAGTGGTGAATAATGACGTAATCAACTAAACCTGTACTAATACATGCTTTGATATTGCAGTTATCTCTTCCTTCAGAAACGACAACAGGCACATGTTTCTTGCAACATTATATAGAATATATTCTCGCATTACAAGATGCGAGCTGTAGTCTTGTACAAGGTCAGGAAAATATTTACTTTTACCACATAAATGTACATGGGTGCTTTCTGTTTTGGACCTTGCATTTGTTCTGAATTTTTTATTTCACATTTTTTATGTTTCTGACTATTTAAGTTCTAGCAATTATCATGCTAGTTTCTCGCAAAGGTATTTTGTATCTAATGAACTCCTGAAAAGGTGTTTCTAATATGCTATTTGATTGGTTATAATAATAATAAAAAACGTCTAGATTCAGAATTTTTTCACTTAGGATATGAAGAGAAGAGGTATCATCTCTTGACTACCATATTCTTATACCCTTGCTATTTACCCCTAGGTCAGGTCATGCATTGACGTTGGAGAGGGAAACTGGTTGAGTCCGGTGTTTGACTGATGACGAGGAATGTTTCTTATATACTAATTTTGCTTACCAGTGAAATTTCACAACCCAGGAAAAATTATTGAACGCGGACTTTTCTCTGGCTTTCATAATGTCAGCCTCTAAGTTTTTCAACTCTACAAACTATCATTGGTTGAACACATTCTGCACCATATTACTTTTTTTTGTGGTATATTGGAAAATACTTTTTCAAGATGTTGTTAGCAAGCATAGAAATTAAAAATGTTTTCTAAATCTTATGGAATACGGTGATAATTCGTGCAAGGAGGTCCTTTGCATTTATAGTCCAAAATAATCATGGCAAAGTTCCCTGATATGCCCTTGAACATGTTCCATTAAATACTATATATAAGAAGCCTATTTGAATGGTCGATGTTGTAGTAGTAAACGTTCTAGTCCAACAAAGGTGGTTGACACTGTTTTTGTGGATGAATTTATAAAGTATCATTAACCAATGAGAACCAAAGATTGGATGACACTTTTTTCACATTTCAATACATACTTGAAATTCGTTATTGGTGACTCATTGAAAAATCGTTATTCTTTACTTCCCAAATAAAATTAGTTACTATTGCAGGCCGGCTGATATTTGTAATGTGTACACTTTTTTATTAACTGTATATTTTAATTACGAAGTAATGTTATACCTATCAAAATTAGTAGATCGATTCCATATAAGATTTCTAGTATGGTACTGTCCAATTTGAGTTTTTTTTTTCAGGTCATCTAGTCCGAAAAATCATTGAATCTCGTTATAAATAATCACTTCTGTCAAAATGAGATTTCTCTCACCTTTACATTAAGAATAAATTAAATATTTCTACCGCTAATTATATTATATTTCATAGCTTGACTTTCAAAATAATTTATGTATCCAAATTAGTTAATATCATAGTATTAATCTTGAAGAGGTCCTGGACCCCTAATCTGTCTTCTATTTCTTGCCAAAATTCGTGTTTCAGTTTTTTAATGACAGCATGGTGATTTTATCACTTTTCAGGTCAGGACCAAACTCGAATTCCGTTGGTGATAATGACATCAGATGACACTCATGAATCAACAATGCAGCTTTTGAAGTTAAATTCTTATTTTGGAATGGAGTCTACCCAAGTGAAACTTCTTAAGCAGGTAGCCGTTTGTTTTAATTTTCATTTGATGCCCTTGATACTTCGATACTCTCAGGAGAAAATTTACTCAATCTTGAACTAATGTTTGAATTCAGGACATAATAATCATCCAGCAGAAAATGAACGAGTGGTGAGAATTTTCAAGCAATCTTTGTCTGAGTCTCTAACTATCCGAAAATATGTTTATGTACCCTTCTTCACATGTAAATGCTATTATAGTTTGTAAGCTAATCTCCATAGCCTGATCTTGCTCTTAAAATAATCAACTGAGATCTCAGTCTACTCAGTTGTGGCTTAGACTTGGAAAGCACCATTCCTTGGCTTTTGGGAAATCTCCTGTAATAGTCCTCTACTTGACAATGAGGTTATTGTCTAAACTTAGTCTATTAGCCAACGATATTGGCTTCATATTCATATTATGAATCTTTGATTTAGAAAGATGAGATGGACTGTGGTGACTTGGTTGTGACTAAAAGTAGGCTAGAACTGACTCAGGTTTGTAGAAGGAAACTAAGATTCCTTCTACAAACCTGTAAATCCAAACACATTAGATAGTGGTTCTTCCATGAATCATTTTAAGCAAACACATATTTTCTAAACGAGGTACATATTGAGCGTTTTCTACTTCGATTAAATTGATCCCCAGGGCCTAAATTTATTTTCTTGACTAACTACCACAGGAAAAGGTGGCATGCTTAAAAGATAATGATGCAAGACTAGCACTTGACCCTGTTGATAGTTATAAAATCCAGGTAAAGACATTTTTTTGCAACTTAAACTTTTTCATATTTCAATATTTTCTCACACAATTTGCCTTTTCAATGCGATAGACAAAGCCTCATGGTCACGGTGATGTCCATGCACTTCTCTATTCTAGTGGTCTCCTCAATGTATGGTATGCCTTCTTCATCCACTAAAGTAGCATCATCAATTAAAGATGTATATATCCAATCACGAATTCACGTATAGAATTCCACAGCATCATACAGAAATGCTGTCGCTTTTGTATCATGATGTATATCTGGATAGATGTAATACAAAAGTATCTACAACGTATGCAGGCATGATGCAGGTCTCAAATGGGTTCTATTCTTTCAGGATACTAATGGTTTGCTCTTCAAGGTTCAGCTAATTTTCCATTTTCCCCATTTACTTGTCTTTGGAAAAACGCCATTTTTCTGGAGAAAATGTGGCACTTTCATGCTTCGTTGTTCTTGTTTAGGCGATTCCTGCATCGTTGGGTGTAAGCTCTACGAAAGGGTACCATGTCAACTCTCTCGCTGTTCCCCGCAAGGCAAAAGAAGCTATTGGAGGGATTACGAAACTTACTCACACAGATGGTGATCCACTTTGTCTCCTTCATACTTTTTCTGTTGTAGATTTTTTTTGATTATGTATCAGACCTTTATAAAAAACATTTGAAGTAGAAGCACCAGATATTCATTAAGTAAGATGAAAATATTTAGAATTCTTCCGAGCTACACTTTGCTGGATTTATTTTGTGGATAAATATAGTTGATCTAGATAACTTCTACATAGAATCTAGGCGCTAGATGAAGAATTACGTTGATATGCTTATCTAAATAGTGGACGCTCTGAAGCTTCCTACGTTGACATTTAGCCAAGCAATAGGTTATTGATCTTAATCCGTTTGATTGGTAAATGCCTGTTTCAAGGTGAAAACTGCACTCGTAGGATCGACCACTCACAATTAGTAAATGCTACCTTACCGAAAAAAAGCATGAGGGGGGAGAAATCCTCATAATGGGAACTTTAAAAAATATGAGAAACAGGAGCAGTGTTCTGGTATGTATCTCATTGTAGACGTCAGAAAAATCTATTTCTAGGAATTACAACATTTTGTTAGGGTTTTCTGTTTTGTGAAACTTGGTCAGACTCTTGTCAATTGGGATTTAGTCAAGACTCTGGTCGTTGATATGGTTAGAGTGGTCTGGATCGCATTGTTAACGTTTTCTTTTAGTACTTATCTGTAAAAGAGATTTATTAAACACATCCGAATCATAGATGAGACAGGTCAAGTCATAGCCAAGTTGTCTTTCCGAGTCCCGATATGATCCTCAGTTAGCAAAATCTTGATTCGATTATGAAATTAGTTATTCAATTTAACTCTATGGTCGTATGATTTAAGATTAGGCCTTTAGTTCTCGTAATAATTCATGAAAAAACATTTCAGGTCGGGCAATGGTTATTAATGTGGAGTATAATCAGCTTGATCCTTTACTTCGGGCAAGTGGATACGTTGATGGAGATGCGAATTGTGAAACAGGGTTCTCACCTTTTCCGGGGAACATTAACCAGGTTTTTTGTGATAGTGAGAGGATTTATTTTTCATTATTGACTAACATAGATGTATGTTTTTTTTACCTGCATATAGTTAGTATTTTTTTACTGTAAATTTTGATGTAGCTAGCATATTGCGAATGTTGCATATTTTCTTCAGATCCGATTGATAAAAAAATGCCAATATCGCCTAGATTGGAGTTACAAATTTTTCACCACTCTTGTGGATTCCATTATTTCCTGTACTAATTGTGAAAGTCGTCCTTCTCCGACTAAAATTTCGTATATCATGTGTAGGTGGGGTCCTGGTGAGAGTAGAGGGATGTTCAACAACGCAGTAGTTACATGTCTGTGGAGGAACGGTTCCAAAATCATGGAGGAAGAGACCATAGGCGAGGTAGAAAATGGTCTATGGTTACTCAGAATTGGTCGTTATCTTTGCTTTTCTAGAAAATTAACATCAGAACAGATTTATGGCTGCGTGTGCATATCAGGAGGAAAAAATTACATTAATTGGGTTCTGGAAAGAACTCTGGTACACAACTGATCAAATGGCTGCTAAAGTTGGTAGAATATTGGAACGATACTTCAAATAAGAAATAAGACCGGGAAAAGAGTTTTTTTGTCAATAATAAACACTGCAGAGTCTGCCGTTAAAGAATTAATCAGACTGTAATATGTAATGATGCATACTAATTTTGAGGAGATGGATAAAGACAAAAGAAGGAAATGCGAACCGAAAGGCTGTTTTCCAATTAAGCCTTTGCTTGAAAAGTTTGAGGATGGATATTATAGGTGGAAAACTCGAGTCTAGATTGCTTTTCCATGAAATATCCTTGTAGTAACTCCCCTCTAATGTGAATTAAAGAAGTCAGCATGGTAAATGAGAATGTTATGCTCTGCAATACACTTAGAGTCTATAGATGATCTGTCTGTTGGATACAGAAATAGTTGATGTAACCTGGTAATTTATTTTAATGGAAATCAAATTTTAATGTTAGAAGTTCAGGGGAATTGATTTATGAATGACCCTATGGTTTGGATACTAGAGTTGATCTTAAAAGATATCAGTGGAGCATCTTGTAAACGGCGATTAGGTGGTGTGGTATTTTTGGATTGAGATTAAACTTTATGAAATTTTCATGGAAGATGCTCTGAGGCATTTGAATTGTTACCTAGAATGGTGTAATTGGTGGAGGACTTGTCATCAACTACAGACAGGAGAGAAGCTACTGATATGGTATATATGGAGCAAAGCTCCTGATAGGCAACTGGCATACGGAACAAAACAGCTGCATCAGCCAACATGATTGATCCCGCCTACAGTGGGTTGGGGATCTCGGAAGGCTTAGAATTCGTCTGGAGAGTATGGCTGTCATGTATATGTATGCCGACAGAATGAACGAGTACCATACTCTTTCGTGGGTAGGAGAGGCATGGTCTTTGGGTGCCTATCTTCTAGTGCACGCTCCTACCAATGACTTGAAGAGAGTGTGAAGACAGGGTGGTGAACCTAGTTGCATGTAGGTGCAGAGACCACATGCTTAATGGGTGGCAGCCATGTTTGTCAATTCATTACTCTTGAACTGTTTTCCATCCTGTAGCTTATGGCATGTCTGGTCCCGCTGGATCGACAGTGATGAGGAGCTTGTTGCACCCGCTCCATGAACATTGGCAGGGCATCTTCTTGCCATGGAAGATCCAGTAGTCAAGGATGTTCCCTGGTTAGAGCTGCCGATGTTGATGAGCCCGGTGTAGTCAGGTGACAGGACAGGGAGGGAAGTTGGGTCGCATGCTTTTACGATGCAGACTTCAAGAATTAGTTTACTTCTCACTTTTCTTCCCAGACTCTGCGTTATTTCATGAGCTAATAACCCATCCTTTTTATGGGTTGGAGTGTCACATAGAAGTGATGCCATAGTTTATGGGTTGGCTAGGCTATGTAATGCGGGAAGAATTACGTCATTTCCTCTGTTGACCTAACCGTATTTAACTATGGTCTGCTCCTCTTAAAGTAACAGATCATCACACAAGTCTAGAAGAGTGATCATGACAATTGAAAAACATTTGTTCAAGCTCGAAAAAAAAAGGCCCAACAAGGTTACCACGCCCCCAGATTGGCCAATATTTTAGCAAATACCATCTCAAGATACGATATTTTCTAGTATAATTTTCTAAACTGTGACCCGAGGATTAATTTGGCATGAAATATGAGAACATTCAAGTGCTGGTGACCACCTGCAGGCTGATTGTTTATCTTTTCTTTTTTTTCACACATGTGCCACATCACGCAGCCCTAGAACGAGACTTCTGTATAATAACTGAAAGCATCAAATCCAGATCTCAAACTACCTTCTGTATGTAGAAACTTTATGAATTGGTCATGAACAGTTGGGAACTGGTTCATGAGAAATAATCCACCATCACATTTAACTGATCAATTGAGGTATGTGAACTTATGTTATTTATTCCTGAAATACTCAATTTTGATCTATCTTTTCACTTGCTATATAGCATTATTCAACTTTTCCAATTGGCGCAGTCTACTGGTCTTTCAAGAAGGGAATCTATTGGTCATAATTTTTCCTTGTCCAGAAACTTTGTAATTATCCACGACAGAGACGGTGGGTGCTGATATTGACTAGCGAAGAAGATTGCTTTAGAACTGATGCTGATTCCTTAAATTTTTTGCTTATAAACTAAAACTGAACAACCCTATCCAGATATTGTAGGAAAGCTAGTTTTTATCGAAAATGAAATATAGAATTATTGATCTCTACACCATATGTTCAATCGGTAATTTTCTGTCGTTGTTGTGGTTTATTCTTAGACCTAATAACCCATCCTTAGTGATGCCTATAACACATGATCCATCTGTAATTTTCAATCAGTAATGTGCGAATGTACACCACAGTATTGCATTCATATATTCCATCGTTGCAATTTATGCCAACGGAGGAGGGCAAGAACTTTAACTTTCTTGCAGTAAGATATTTTCTTATAAAACCATTAATTGATTTTCTAGGAACGGATTGTGTGATATAGCTGTATATTTTTTTGGTGCAGTTGATTCTGGAGCTTGATTCCTATAGGCAAGAACTTACGAAAACACATGGAGCCATTGCAGAGTTTGTGAATCCCAAGTAATGTCTACTCGCTTTCCAAATATGGATATTTCTGGGCTTAGGTTCTAATTGCTGTTGAAGAACTCTGAGTTTTCTTGGTTCATATTTGGTTCGAAAATCCCAATATTTTATACATGAATTTTTTATTTTTTAATTAAAAAAAAATGTTCCAGGTACAAGGATTCCACCAAAACTTCTTTCAAGTCATCGACCAGATTGGAGTGTATGATGCAAGACTACCCTAAAACCCTGCCACCATCAGCAATAGTTGGATTTACGGTATGCCCATTAGAAACTGGGTGATTAATTTAGACCTAAAGTGAAACATTATATGCATATTGAACATGCATCTGCTGCTAGGAATCATTATTCTTATGATGTTCATTTTCACAAAGACAGGCCTTGCGCTGTTGGAAAATGGTTCATTTTCTTCTAATCATGAAACTATGTTTCCTTAGTTTATTTTGGCTTGACCTTCTTTCCATTTCTGCCCTTGCTAAGCATCTTATTTCTCTTCAGGCATGTAAGTATGATCGTGCTTTGACTAAAATGCCAACTGACCATTCATACAGTGGATCTCGTCAACCACGCCTTTACACGCAGTGCATGTCATCTAGGGGGCTAACTCTTCTGCTATGTTCATATATATGGTTTCATCCAAAGATGATCCTTGTTCTTCCCTGTTTAGGTCTTGGACTCTTGGATCGCCTATGCACCAGTTAAGAACAACCCAGAAGATGCTGCTAAGGTAAGTAGTACGATCAATTGATGGCTGTTAGTCGATTTTATTGCCACCATTAGTTTCTGCCTGCTGATGCTGTGTTTTCCTTTGTTTCCATAGAACCGTTTACCCTTTCTAGCCTGTGAGCTTGATATGATGCCTCTTCTGGAACATACCTCATCATTTAGCTTGTCTAGGGGTTGACCCCAGGGTCCAGGGAAGGCAGAAAACGGGCTTTGATCTTGGTTGCTTGGCCTCCTCTTTCCAAGAGCCACCCAATCCTCATTGACATGAATATTATCTAATTAAAATGAATTAATCTGCTCTAATCATGATTTTTCAGAATTTCCCCAAATAGAAAAATGGAAAACAATGAAATGGATGGATTTCTTTGACTTGATGGGTAGATGCAACGGGCCCGTGTTCTTGACAGATTGATTTCCCTGTTTTCCTTGATTATAGGTCCCAAAGGGAAATCCATATCACAGTGCAACCTCCGGAGAGATGGCAATCTACAGGGCCAACAGTCTCATCCTCAGAAAGGTAGCTCCCCTCCCATTCTCTCTCTAGAAACATCTTTCATCATTCTTCTATGAGACTACAACTATAGTTCATGGCCTGCAAAGGGCCTCGACCTGAAAGGTAGCTGCTGTTTACGCTTCTAGTCAACTCTTTCTTCCAGGCTGGCGTCCAGGTGGCCGATCCCGTGGTCGACTCGTTCAACGGCCAAGAGGTGGAGGTGTGGCCGCGCATCGCGTGGAGGGCCAAGTGGGCCCCGACATTCTCTGACGTGAGGAGGAAGGTGGGCGGCAGATGCTCCATCTCTCAGAAGTCAACCCTGGTGATCAACGGCCGAAATGTCTATCTCGAAGACCTTACCTTGGAAGGCTCCCTCCTAGTCAACGCGGTTGATCAAGCCGAGGTCTGCGTAAATTGAGTGCCCTCCATCCTCATCAGCGGTTGACCAAGTCCTGACAGTCGCAGTAGCCCCTCCTAGCGTCTTGGCTCGCTAGACTGAGCTCTGATGAGCAGTGTGATTCGATGTTCTTGCAGGTGAGAGTGGGGGGCTCTGTTCGGAACAGAGGCTGGGCCCTGGAACGCGTTGACTACAGAGATGACTCCATGCCCGAGGAGCTGCGGATCAGAGGTTTCAAGATTGAGAGGTTGGAGCAGGAGGAGGCGAACTTCACAGAGCCCGGCAAGTTCTCCCTCAACTCCTGACAGATGCTCTTCAAGACTGGAGCTTTCTTCACTCATCTACTAATAATCCTCGTACTCTGTGTTGTTTCCCCATCCACCACTGTGTGAGACTCTCTCTCTCTCTCTCTCTCTCTCTCTCTCTCTCTCTCTCTCTACTTTGTTTGAGAAGGAATAATCGATCGACCTGTTTTTTATGATCCATGGCAGTGAAAGTCTGGGTGTGTCTTGTTCTCGCCCTGCAGATGTTCTAGGGTTCTGGGTCTGGCACATTGCTCCCGAGATCTGAAACCCTGAATTGGATTTGATCTACCGTGGAAGGTCTTACAGCAAGCAAGGAAGGAAGGAAGAAGACGACTTATCTGCAGCTTCATCTCTCTCGTTGGGGTTTCTCAAAACGGAAACTGTCGGGCAGCGGCGGTGGCGGCGCCATGGATTTTCTCGTTGGGGTCTCTCTCGTGTTCATCGTAAGCGTCGTCGTCTCCGGCGCATCCTCCGAGGGCTGCCGCCGGGGCCGCCAGTGTTGCCGGATTAGCCACTCACGATGGCGGAGAATTCGATACCCGGTCCCCTCCGCCGTGCATGGAAGACTGCAACCGACGTGCCGCCGGCGAGCTCCTGACCCACATACAGCGGTCTCCGGCTAACTCCCGACGCCGGTCCCAGTTCACATCAGTCAACGTCCTTCATGGATTCTCCGCTAGAAGAACCCTAAAAGGGATCGACCTTTTCCACGCGTAAAGTCGCGATTTTCTCCCCTCGCGTTCGCGCTTGCGGTGACAGAATTCCATCCGTTGACTTTTTACGGTCATCATGATAATTAGCTGGCGTCACCCCTTCGACCAGGATCATCAAGCCCTTGATAATTTTGACGAGTACCCTGTACACGTTTATAGACGACCAGTTGGATGATTTCATGGGAGACATTCTCCCTCCGACTTCATCGTCCTCCTCCCCGAGTAATGAGGAACCAGTTAGGGTTTTCAGCCGTCGGGAGGGGAGTGGAGGGGCACTCCACAACTCTCGGGAAACCACCATAAAATGGCCGCCGACTTCTCTCGAACCAGGCGACCTCTCCAGAATCCCTCGCCTTCTTCCTCCTCCCATCTCTCTTCGAGCTTTGCCGAGATGACGGAGTTGCTGGAGTAGAGACGACGAGCTCCACCGGCGGCGATGGGTTTCCTCCTCGTACTCGTGATCAACGCCTTCGTCCTCCTCTCGAGCTTCGCCGTCTACTTCGTCTGCGCCTTCCTGCTCCGGTGGCGGGAGGTGGAGGTGGAGCCTCCGGCGGAACTCTCCGACAGGGAAAGGGCCGCCGTGGCGGCGGTCCACTCCTTCTTCTTCCTCTCCGGCTACTTCGTCTTCTTCTTCTGCAACTCCGCCGTGGCCGCCCTCGCCGTGGGGTTCTCGCTGGTCGCCCTCCTCGCCTGCCTCCTCCGCCTAGCGGAGCTCATCAAGCACGAACGGAGGGTCGCAGCAGCAGGCGGCGCCGCCGCCGCCGCGGGGCTCGACTGGGGAGATGTGGAGTGGCTGGGTCATGCCAAAGCCACCGACGGCGACTGCGCCGTCTGCTTGGGAGAGTTGGAGGGAGGTCAGAGATTGAGGAGGCTCCCTCTCTGCGGGCACCGCTTCCACGCCCGCTGCGTTGACCAGTGGCTCCGCCTCAGCGCCACCTGCCCAATCTGTCGCCGTCCCGTCGCCGCCTCCGCCGTCGTCGTCGTCATCGTCCCGCCGCCGCCGGCGCTGCCGCCGTGATAGAGTGGAGGCGAGGCGGCAAGATGAGGCTTTTTTCTTAAGAAGATAATTAGTTGATTCCGCATTTCGTTTTTTGTCATCGAGTGAAGTCAACGGAGCGAGCCGACTGCCACGGTTCGTAAATTGGGCAGAATCTGCTGATTGAAAAATAATTTACAAAGTCAACGATTCTCCGGCTTTCTCGGAACGCCTCCAGTGCCCAACTGCCCCGCCAGATATTTGGGCTCATCCGCCGCAGCCGAAAAGAATGGAAGGGAGGAGGCGGCAAGATGAGCCCTCTTTGGTCATCGGGTGAAGGCAACAAGCCCGAGTCGACTGCCACAGTTCATGTACTGGACAAAGTCAACGCTTCCGGCTTTCTCGGAATGCCTCCAGCGTCCAACTGACACGCGAGATATTTGGAGCGGGGGATCCTCAATTATAGATCTCTCCACGTGGCTGAATCATGGTAGGCGCGGGTTCAAATCTTCCACTAGCGGGAATTTCAGGGGTGAAATGACTGAAAAGTCCCCATGGAAACCGTCTTCCTCCCGGAAGTTCGGAGCCGGCCAGGGTTTATATAATCCACAGGGGGGGGGGGCGTCTTCCGCTCATCTCCAAGCACAGCGGCCATGGAGCCCCATCTCCTCTTCGTCCTCAACACCCTCCTCCTCTTCATCCTCATCTTAGTGGTCTCGGCAGCCGCCATGGCGTCGACATTCGCCCTAGTCGTCTGCGTCATCAGCTTGATCGATCTCGTGGGGAAGGTGAGGCGCCGTCGCCGGCGGGGGTTGGCCGGGTTGATCCGCAGCCTCCTGTCGTCGCCGGGGACGTCGACGAAGGCGGCGGGGTTTGTTCTTCTGATGTCTACGCCACCGACGGCGGCGACCGGCTCCGTCGTGCCGCCGTCGCCGGGATCGGTCGACGAGGTGGCCATCGACATGCCGTCGGCAAAGAGCGACAACGAGCTCTTCGCACCCTCGTGGAGTAGTTAATTGTACAGTGCTCTCTCTCTCTCTCTCTCTCTCCATGCATCTCTGTGTATTTCTCCCTTCTATATGAGAAATCAAGCTCTTCTCAAGCAGCCCATTTCCAATAAAGCTCTCTCTCTCTCTCCTCTCTTCTCTCTCTCCTCTCTCTCTCTCTCCTCTCTCTCTCTCTAGATCTCTAGAGGGGGGCGAGAATGACGATAATTGGAAGATGACCAGAGAGTCTGCTTTGAATCCGAAAACCAGATACACAAACAATACCGAGTACGAGACGGAAATCCCCACCATGTTCAACAAGGGCCAACTCCTCCGGCTAGCTCCACCGCTGACCACCTGGTCAACGTTCCCCCCACCGCCAGTGGGGCATCAGTAGCCGTTGATGTGCCGCCGAGCACCGCCTGAGTAGATCTCCGGCGGCGCCGCCGCTGCCGCCTCCGTGAGGCGGGAGAAAGGCGCCGCCTGGGCACGGGCGGCGGCGGCGGCGGCGGCGGCGGGCTTGGCGTCAGAGACTGACCTCGAGAACGCCTGAGCGAGCTCCACCGCCGACGCCGCCTTCCCGAACCGCAGCGCCGCCTGCTCTGCCGGCTTCGGCGGCGGCGGCTCCTCACGCCGCCGCCAGCTCTCCGTCTCTGCACGGCTCTCCGCCGCCTTCTCCCCTTCCCTGAGGCTCCTCCTGCCGTCGCTCCACCGCGAGCTCCATTGACTTTCCCCCCTCTCCGCCTCCGCCGCCGGCTGCTGCCTCCCCGTCGGCGATGGATGCTCCACCTTCACCTCCGCCTTCACCCTGCACAGGCAGCTAGCTGGTGAGATAGAGACAGAGAGAGATCGAGAGAGAGAGAGAGACGATGTGGAGACCTGTTATTATTGGGCAGAGGGGAGGGCGGGTCGACGAGGGAGAGGGCGGCGTCGTCGACTCCACGTTCCTTGAGGACCTGCGGATGCGAGGGGGAAGAGGAAAAGCCATATGAAAGAGGAATTAATCGAGAGGTGTGAGAGTTGACTTCTGCCGCGTCCGCCAGGGGAAGGAGTAAAAGGACGTACGACTTCTCTGGGGCGAGCTCCACCGAAAACCTTCTCCCTAGAATAGAAGAACAACAAGAACAGCAAAAATATCAAAAAATCGGGAAAAAAAACAATGATGCCCGAAAATGAGAGTAATTCACGAATATACGCAAACAAAAAACTTTTTTATTATTTATTTATCTATTTACTTATTTCTAACCATAAACTACGATCATCAATGATGTTAGCCAATGTAGTAGAAAGACCTGAGCTAAAAAAGCTCATCAGATAAACTTTCCAAGCATATGACCCATACTATAAAAGGAAACTCCATGTGATAACGAAGATCATTTAGTTCTAATCCTAGGTTTTCTGATGTCTCATTTTAGTATCTTCATTACTTACATGCACAATCATGTCATCAATGAAATAAATAACAGTATTGACTGTCATGGTCATCTTTATTCTGTAGCATCAGTAGAACCCGGGTGTCAAGCATCTGCCACCAGAATGAAAAAAACTGTATGATTTTGATTTCAGCCTGATATTTTTCATCAAATGATGCATCCATTCAATGAAAATCAGCAACTTTTAAGCATGACCTAGTTTATCGATCCAAGTGGCAACTCTGATACATGCACCAAAGAAGAAAAGCTCAGCTCCATCATTCCAGTGATGATCATTCAGATAACAAACAGGGCATCTCGTTGAAAGATGATGAACAAATATGGAAGCTGTACGGAGAAATCTGAATGATTATATAGCCTATCATCTTCGATCACTCTGTCCAAAACGATCGAGCGGGCATCACCTCCGAGATATAACCAACCACATGGGTATCATCATCATGGCGACCATATTTCACTGGGTAGCATGCAATGAACATGTCATTCTGGAGAATCCCACGGCATCTGATTAGATTCCCACTCAACTACACAGAGATTTCATATGATTCCAGAACAGACAGATGATTGTTGTACAGTAAAACCAATGAAGATGGAAAACGAAGGAAATGGGTTCAAACCTCTTCTTCTCAACGTATTCACTTGACTGTTGAACTTGCTGTGAGCGAGGCAGCAGGTTCAATTTGGGGCGCTCCACTGGCAGGTTCCCGCCATCACCGACACCTGAGCTTGGCTTGCTAGGGTTTGAATCACCTAACGCCTCAGTGACATTCTCTGCAGGAACAAGGTTCACAATGGGAGCTTGATATGCCTGGTCCACCAAGAATACAAATCAACAGTTACCCACACACGCCACAATCACATAATCGGAACTGGCAACTCGTCTTCTGCAACAAATAGATACACAGTTATGGTGGGTCGCAGCGGCCTACACTCTCACCTGCTTGTGACCAGAAGCGCGGGTATCCACAGGCTCAAGTGGCTTTGGTGTGGGAGGGAGGCTGGTCAGCTTCATCCTCTCTGATACTTCTGCAATCTCTTTCCGTTGCAGCTGCTGCCCAATGAATCTTCCCTCTGCCGACAGTGGTCGAGGCCCATCAAAGCTAAAGCCCACTGCCCCACTCTTCTCCTTCGGTTCCGAGTACACCGGAGACCTTACTCTATCGTATACTCTGTCAAAGTTAGCCCTATCACCATATCTTCTCTGAGAACCTCCCTCAGCGGCGGCTACATCATTTTCCCTGAATCTCGCATCCCCGCCCCCCGTCTCCGACAGTGGAACGGCCTCAGCGTCAGGAATTTGATTGAGCATCCCAGGTTTGGACTGCCACCTTCCTGAAGTAACCTTCTCGATCGCGCTTGCCTGAGCAAATCTCGAAGCGGCCCCGGGCCCAGACAACGTAGCTGCAGGCTGCATCATCGTCTCTTCCTTCTTCATCCCCCAAGCAGAGGGAGCAACATTGACATTGCCAGATCCCTGAGAGTGTGATGAAGGAAGATGGGGGCTCCCTCCAACAACTGTCGAGACGGACCCGCCAAAGGAATGATGGGCTTGTGGAGATGCTTGCGTGGCAGGGCTCGATGCCGGCCGTCCTGGAGCCAACGTCTGCTGATGAATCTGGGCCCTTGCCTCGACCGATCGGGTTGAGCGGACGGCATCGTCCCCCGAAGGGACCGCACGCCTGGGAGCGGAAGTTGCATCAAATGGCTTGCGCTCGTCTTCGTCGAAGTTGCGGCCGATGTGCGAGAGGAAAGGCGCTCCCTCCTCCAGCCCCCGGACCGCGCCCCCGCCGCCCCCGCCAGCCGACCCAGGGCGGGGCCGGAGGTGGTCCTGCCGCCCCAGCCCGCCGCCGCCACCGATCCCGGGACTTCCCCACCCACCTCCGATCGGGCGCTCATACGCTCCACGATCTAATGGCCTCGGCGTCCTGCGTATCCAAAAATAAAGAGCCAAAACCGGGGATTCAGGAATTAAGCCCCACAAAACGAGATCTAGGGCACAGAGACGGCCGAACAGACGCGATCAAAATAGCAGGGGGGGAAGGGGGGGAAGAGAAAAAGGAACAAGGAAGAAACAAGCGAGGCACAAGATGAACATCGCGATCGAGAAAATATTCCAGATGTCGGAGGATTACACTCCCGGGGCCGACGGCAGGGGGAGGTCGGAAGGGATGGAGCCGCCGTGGAAATCCTTCAACGTCATGGTGGATCCGCTGAAGGCCTTCTTCTTCGACATCCCGCCGCCCCGCCTCCTCCGCGCTGCCGCCCTTTCTCCCTCCCCTTCCTCTCTCGGGAGCTACCGGAGAGGGAGAACCAAGGAGACGGAGCTCACCAGGAGACGGAGAAATGTGGGTTAAAAAAAACCTTTGCCTTTCTCTCCCTCCCCCTATTTATATGCGGGGAGACGGACACTGTCGGCTGGTCTAGATGGGAAAAATACATAAACACCCTTCAAAATAGAATTCTTCCAACTTTCCCACTTCACTCTCCTCGAGTTTTTCTTCAAGATAATATATTCGCATTGTAAGATATTTTCTAAATTTTCCGTCTTTTTTGGGTTTTGAATAATTTTGGTCCCTCATCCCAGTAATTTACAGAAAAATCCCCCAAGGAATAATTTTCCTTATTATATTACCCCAACTGCTCCACGTAAGACCCCCCCCCCTTATCTGAGGACAAACGCTTGATTGGTCAAGGTGAGGAAAAGTACATAAAGCCCCTTCAAAAATATATTTTCTTCGAACTTTTTCCATTTCACCCTCCCCAAGCTTTTCTGAAAGCTAATTCCAACTAAGAATTTTTGCAAAATGATATGTCTCGTGTAATTTTCATAAAACCTTACTGAAACATTGTATTATAATAGTACCCCTATCACTCCATGCAAACACCCCCCCCGGGAAAAATGGGCTGGTCCAATTGGGAAAAATACATAAAAACCCTTCAGAACACAATTTTGTTTAGAAATTCCGCTTTCACGTCACTCTCATCGAGCAAACTAATATATATTCGTACTATAAGATATTATTCAAAATGCTCTATCTTGTTTGGGTTTTTAATAATTTTGGTACATCAGTCTTGTTTTGAAGAGAAAAGCCCTTGAGGACAGATTTTCTTACCATAAATAACACCGCATTTTTCTATAATTATTTATTCAGATTAAGATAAAAAATACACAAAAAATAATCAAACAGTTATTTGGGTTTTTTTAGAAAACTAACTATTTTTTGCACAATTTAGTAAAATACTCCAAGTTTCTTACCTAAGTTTCTGGTATAATAAAATATTTTAATAAATATCACATTTGTTAAGTTTTCTTACTCCAAATTATTTTAATAAACATGCTTACCTAGTTTATTAACTAAATTATTAAATATTTATTTACCATATTTTTCCATATATTTTGTCGCCAACTGGATGGTTTTAGACATGATAGCAGCTCATTAATTTTGAAGCAAAGTATTCGTCATTGTATAATTTTATTCCAAGAAAAGTAAATATTCAAGAAACATGTATTATGTTTTAAGATGTTAGCACCATTTCAACATATTTGAAACGTTGACTAGACATTGTTTGTAAAATAACGTGGTATGTTGTGCACGAACTAGTCAACGTTGACATATGATACCATCTCATCTTCCTAGTATCATACGCTACTTTTTTCACTCTCACAATTGTTACACCCATTGACTTGAACCTCCCTCTCTCTCTCTCTCTCTCTCCCTCTCACTCTCTCTCTCTTTCTCTCTCTCTTGCATGTATATTTTTCAGAAAGTAACCTTTTGGGCGTCATATTCCTATAAGTTAGTTTATCTTATACAACAAAAAATATGTGTATTTAAGATAGTATAGAGATGATCTCTGGTCAAGGCAATTGAGTTATGCAGCTAATAATCCACAAGTGGTTTTGTTTCTCGGAACGCGGGCCGGCCCAGGCCCGTAGTCAACTATCAGCTTCGAATTCTCCGTTTTGCCATCGAGCACGCTGGCATGAGCGCGTATCACCAAGGGTACAAACGTCATATTACAAATATGGTGGGGGGCCACCGTGAGGCGATCCGGATCCCCATCACCGGGCGGGTTGGGTGATTTTGCATTATTTTCCGTTTTGCCACTGGGATTTTGCGTGGGGGCCCGATGGAAAATAATAAGTGATTTGAGGGTAAAATGTGAAATAATCTTAATAGGAGGCAGAAATGGATCCAGGTCGGGAAGTAAGTCGTGCATCTTCTTCTCCCCCGTAGACAGAGATAGAGAGAGAGAGAGAGAGAGAGAGGAGCGCGTGAGCGGGAGGGAGGAGGGAGGGAACAATAAATAGCATACAGTAGAGAGAGAGAGAGAGAGAGAGAGAGAGAGAGAGAGAGAGAGAGAGAGGGAGAGAGAGAGAGAGCGAGAGAGGCGCGGGGAGGAAGGGGGAGGGAGGGAGAGAGAGGGGGGGATGTGAAGTTGAGATGGGTGGGAGCGGCGGGCGCTGACAGTGTAGATCAACGTCGTCGTCGCATCCGCCGGAAGGTCGGCTTCTCGATTTCTCCCTCTACGCCGCATTTTAATTTGATGTTGTGGCGAGGTTTTCTTGGAGTTTCAGGTTAGGGTTTTGATCCCGGAGCTTGGGGGCTGTTGGTGGAGCCCGAAACCCTATTGTAGGTGTTTTTGGCCGTCCTAGTCTTTGCTGATGGCTCTTTTTTGGCTGGAATTAGGGTTTTGATCTCGGCAGGCGTGGAGTATTGGTGGAGCATGAGCATAGACAGCCCTGGCGCGGACCGTAATTGAGCGGTGTCGCATCTTCTGGATTGCGGGTGTAGCGTTCCATTTCTTCCTAGGGCTCTGTTTTGAGTTCCATGGGCGATGGAGCGGTGGTGTGCATGCCTTCACAACAGCAACATCTCGCGGAGAGGTTTCCGGTCTCTGAAGCATCCTGGGGTGGCAGAGTGTTTGGTTGTGTGCCTGAGAGGAAGATGAAAGAACCCGAGAAGGAGCTAGCCGAGAAACCGGAGGAGACGTCTGTGAAGGAAGAGCTGGAGAAGGGAGAGTTCGCACCTGAGCGACTGAGACAGGGGGGCCCTGGGAGTTGGGAGCAGCAGACTAATGGAGAATTGGAGAAGGGGGAGTTCGTGCCGGAAATGGGGCACAGAGGCGAGTTGGAGATGGGGGAGTTTGTGCCTGATGAATGGCAGAGATTGGAGGAGGATAAGCTGGAACACGAGTCAGGGAGGGCTCGTAGGTCAGAATTGGAGAAGGGAGAGCTTGTCCCGGATAAAGGGCGAAAGGGTGAGAGGGAGAATTCCCAAGAAGATTATTACCGAAGAAAAGTGGGTGGCAGTAGGAGAGAGAGTGAGCAGAGGAATTGCGAGAAGGGTGAGTTCGTCCGTGATAAACGGCAGAAGGGTGATAGAAGGCGCACCCCTGATGACTTTCACCGGAGGAAAGAAGGCGGAAGTAGGATTGACGGTGAGCAGAGGAAGCGGTCATCTCTTAAAAGTGAGAGCGGCAACAATGACGTAAGGAGTGACTCAGGTTCGCACAAGCATGAGGTCAGCAACGGCAAGTACCATGGAAAAGATCATAACACCACTAGCAGCCAGAAAAAGCACTGCATTGAATCCGAGAACAGCACCCGAAAGCACCATGGAGAGTTCCGCGGTAGTTCAGCTCCAAAAGGTCGGAGGATTTCGGAAGAAAATACCAGTCGTTCTGGCCATCAAGATAAGTTGCATGGCTCATCCACTGTCTCTTCAAGAAGTTCGTCCACTAATAAGTATTCCTCTTCTAGACGTCACGACTCACCGTTGCCATCTCGAGCTCATGACAGGCATGCACAGAAACCTGCATCTTCGGTGCAGAATCGTCATGATCCTGCTCACCAACATAATCACAGGAACCGGAGTCCTGTTTACCCCGACCGATCCCCATGTGATCAACAGGAACGGACTCCAAGCTGCTTGGAGAGGTCTCCAAACGATCGTGGGAGGCACCGTGATTATAGGGATCGAACTCCAAGTTTCAGGGATCGATCTCCCCATGATCGAGTTCGTCACCATGGTCACAGGGATAGGACTCCCAGTAACTCGGATAGATCTCCTCAGAACAGTGGGCAGGTTCAGGAAGCCATAAGGAAAGGTGGCAGTAGTGAAAAACATCATGGACGGCGTGAAGAGAAGCCAAGACGGAGAGAACCTGATGTAAAGGACTCTGCCAAACATAGCTCGCTCCGGGAATCAAGTAGCAGTACTCGTCCTGACAAAGTTGCTGAAGGTAAGCCTGACAAGGAGAAAACGTCACAGAAAAATATTGCGGACTATAGAGAACTGCCGCCTCCTCCACCAGTTTCTCCACCTCCTCTTCCACCTCCTCCGCCTCCTCCATCAAATGGATTTCTTGAAGATCATCTTTCAATGGAAGAGGATATGGATATCTGTGACACCCCACCTCATGCTGCACCAATGATGGAACAGAACTTGGGGAAATGGTATTATTTGGACGACTTTGGCCTGGAGCGAGGACCATCCAAGTTGGCTGATCTTAAGAGACTTGTGGAGGAAGGAGTTCTTCCTTCTGATCATTTGATAAAACACTTTGATAGTGATCGGTGGGTAACTGTAGAAAATGCCACTTCTCCATTGGTGTCAGTGAGCTTAACTTCCATCGTGTCAGATGCAGTGACCCAGATGGTGAGCCCCCCTGAGGCCTCAGGAAACATGTCAATTGATGCAGCAGATGTGGCACATGAAAAATCTGTGTTGACTGTGCAACCTGAGATGCACCTTAAGAATGATTGGGATCATCCAGAACCTATGGAGGATTTCCAGATTGATCAAAGAGTGGAAGCTCTATTAGATGGTCATGACATTATTCCTGGTAGAGAGTTGGAGACTATTGGAGGTAATTTTTTTTCCTGTTGCTACTTGCTAGATGATGACTTTGTTCTTGTCGTCGCATTTAACCTCTTGCTTTTCCTTTCTTATGCTATATTTTGGTACCTGACTCCTCATTCGAAATTTCTATTGTTACAGAGGCGTTGAAAGTGACTTTTGAGCACGTTGAATGGGAAAAATGGGGCCACTCTGAAGGTATAATGCTAAGATATCTTGCGTTAACTTTTTTTTCTTAACCTCTCGATCATTTTTCTGTGTTCTTCTGTTTCTAAAAGGAAACGTTCTTGCATCAGGTTTCACAAGATCCAGAGCACATGCTTCTGAAATCCCTCGACAATCAAGAGAAGATGGAACCAGTAGACCTCCTGAAGGTTTGCCTAGGGAAAGTTTTGAGATGAGATTTATTCCCCCATCTGAAAAGGATCTTACTTTCCCCAACAGTGATTCCAGTGATTGGTTTGCTGGACGGTGGTCTTGCAAGGGTGGAGATTGGAGGAGAAATGATGATAATAGTAATGATAGATGTCAGAAAAGAAAACTTGTTCTTAATGAAGGCTATCCGCTCTGTCAGATGCCGAAAAGTGGAGAAGACCCTCGCTGGCATGGGAAGGATGACCTCTCTTCATCTAGCAAAAAACTTGATCTTCCAACTTGGGCTTTCTCTTGGATTGATGATAAGAATGAGAACGCTAATGACTCAACCAAAGGCATGCTACCAGGTAGGGGAAGCCAGATCAAGAATACGGCCATCAGGGGAGTAAAAGGAACTGTGCTTCCTGTTGTCAGGATAAATGCATGTGTTGTCAGGGACCACACCTTTTGTTCTGAACCGCGCCCAAAGGTGAAATCCAATGAACGTCATTCCAGATCCTCTCGTTCACATAGTGCTGGTGGTGATAAGAGCTCTTCTGCTGAGGTCACTTCTCAATCAAAGAATGTACCCCAGTCTGACAGCTCAATCAAAAACAGCGGAAATGTTAAGATCCCCAAGGACCGGATATGTACCATTGATGAATTGTCGGTACATGTAGGTGGATGGTATTATTTAGATGGTGCTGGGCGTGAACATGGCCCGTTTTCATTTTCGGAACTACAGGATTTAGTTGCTAAGGGTGCCATTTTGAAGCATTCAAGTGTCTTCAGGAAGGCAGATAACGTCTGGATTCCTGTGACAAAAGGCAACAAAACTTCCGAGGCAGCGAGCCATCAAGATGAAAGAGGGCCACTGGCTAACAGATCAACTTCCAATTCTGTTTCTCATAATCTTGTTGATGTTCTATCGTTTAACAACTCACATCCTCAGTATATTGGGTATACTCGAGGCAAGCTGCATGAACTGGTCATGAAATCTTACAAGAGCCGAGAATTTGCCGCAGCTATAAATGAGGTATTAGATCCATGGATTAATGCAAAGCAGCCGAAGAAAGAGATGGAAAAACATTTCCCTTTCAATTCATCTATCACAAAGAGTTCTGTAGTTCTCTCTCACGATTTACCAAGTGAAAGGTTCTGGTGTACAGGTAGTTGATACTTTTGAAATTGCATGTTTCGTCTTCATTGTTTTGTTTGGAGGTTCTACTTGCATTTATATTTTAGAAATAATCTGATTCGTTTTCATACTTCTATTTCATTGACAACTTTTGAGAAGTTATGGATCCCACATTCTTGTCATTATAATTCTGTAAACTTCCTGGGTACCTTTAAATACTAGGAGGAATTGTTTTTTCTTGGATTGAGTTTTATTGAATACAATTATTAGAAGGAAATCGCAGATCTAAAATTTCTATTTATTGCTTTTTTTAGGGTCAGGGATTGGTGATTTTATCAATCCTTCTAAAATCATTTTTGGATCTGCAATAATACAGCCACAGTATTTTCTTGGCATTTTTAATAAAACTTTACTAAGTGTTTCCCGACTCTGCTAAATTATTCTATGCTGTAACAAGTTTTTTCGTCTAATATTCATATAAGCCTATGCTCGTTGTTGTGGCAAGCATGTTTATTCTGTTAGTATGTGTTTAAGTGCATCGACCTCCTGCTTCTCTTTCTTTTTCACTGGTGTGCAATATTCCTTTCTCGAAGCTGATGGCAAAGTGCAGCGTTGGTGATGCATTTTTGTTTATTTAAGCCTGATCAATTAAAGGGCTAGAAACTCTTTGGGCCACTCTTATTGTTTACATTTGATTTTGAAGTATCTTTTGTGGCATGGCAAGTTTCTAAAATTCTTTTCAA